>ML681963.1:105796423-106042895 GCA_007922195.1 Podocnemis expansa
GTGTGTGTGTGTGTGTGTGTGTGTGTGTGTGTGTGTGTGTGTGTGTGTGAGAGAGAGAGAGAGAGTGTCCCTTGTCACCCACACAGGTTGTGCCTCCAGCTCCAGTCTGAGATAAATTGCTCTGTGTATAAATGGAAGACTTCATTCTCTAGGGCTGTCAACCTAGCACCTTTCACAAGTATTAAATTCACTTAAATAGTAAGAAAACAAAGAAATCCAATAGCTGTAAGACCTGATAAAGTGCCACCTAAAGTGGGAGACCCGAAGGAGCACAAGAATGATTTAGTGTGAAAAATATCATTCTCACATGGGCAGTGCATCATGTCAGTCCTGTTACTACCAAGGTAGGAACAATCACATAGGAAAGAGCACTTTAGAATGAATGAGGACAACAAACAACAAATCCTCAGAATCTTGTTTTGTCCTTGTTGCCATGAAAGTTCTAATAGAAAAGCAAGGTCAATGGATGATTAAGTCAGGATGGCCTGAAGAAGGGGAAAATATTTCCATTTATTAATCTAGAGCACTTCTCCACATGTAAAATGTAGACGTAATTTTGGAATTAAATAGGATGAAAATTCTTTCTAACCAGGAGAGAACAAAGTGAGAGGGCTTTGCATGGAGGAGAATGGGATGGCAGAGGAATAGAATCCCTCGCAATGTTGAATTGAATTTCCAAGCTGGAAAATGGGGAACTGAAACCTGTGGTCTTGCAGAGGGCAATACTAGCAGATGCCCATATATTGCCAATATACAAACTGAGTCCAACTTCATCTTCCTCTCCCAACAGAAATCTGCCTCCAAACTCACTGCTGAGAGAGTAGGGGACTATGGAGTTCCTACTTCACTGTCTGTTTCCTGGTTCTGATAGATTTGGGACCCTTTAGAGATGTGCCTGTGGGAGCGGGGGGACCTCAAGTAATTATGCTGTTAACTTCTAAGGATTAAGCTGGAATGATCTGCTACTAATGCCTATTGAAAGTCATAAAGTAGTTTTCAGCTAGAAGTTAATATTTACCAAACTAGTGAAGAAACCCAGTGAGGAAAGGAAACTTATCAGTACCCTGAAAATAGTACCTCATTTTTAAATCTGAAGTAACATGTCTAAACCCTTATCAACATCCGCCCTGACCAAAAGTAGCAAAATATGCTAGTAACTGGATTAAGAGCATTAGTCCATTTACTATGAGAAATATTAATCTTACATTTATTTATGAAGGGTTTAATTTAAATGAATTGTCTTCCTGATGCTAAGGTACAGAATTTTCATAATGAGACAGGATTCAATCCTAAAATGGTTCAAACTGCTGCAACAGAAGAATGAAGTTCCAAAGAAACAGCCATGTTAATCTAGTTCAGCAAAACAAACAAGGAGTCCTGTGGTACTTAAAGACTAACAAATTTATTTATCAATATATCAATAAATAAATAGATTTGTTAGTCTTTAAATGCCACAGGACTGCAGAAGAATAAAGGACACTCTTGTTATATGTGGTTGCTTCTGATTCATGAAACGTTCAAATGGAACATTAAAAATTTGTCTAACTTTAAAAAAATGTTTTTTTTCTATTTTCCCCTTTATTTTTGCCTTCATATGGCTGTGTCATTGAATTTCTTTCACTAAATGGGGCCAAACATTTTCAAACTTGGATGACAAAAATGTCTAAATCCACATTTAAATATAAAAATATGAATTTAAATTGTGTATCTGTGGTCTTAACTTTAGGCACCCAGGTTTAAATGTTTTGGTCGTGACAGTTTTCTCTTTTCTTAGTTACCTGGAGCTTTATTTTATTCTAGGTTTGCATTGGAATTATTCCTGTTTTATGTCATGTAAGTGATATCAATGTTAAGACCTATCAGCTTTTGGGATGAAGAGCATATTCTAGCAAAAGGATGAAAGGCTTGATTATCTTCTCACATCAGTGCAAGTCTGGAACAACTCTACCACAGAACATGCAGTTGTAAAGCTATAATACTGGCTATAAGCAATACACCAATTTTAAAATCAGGCACTGAAGTCAATGGAGCTACACTGATGTTCACCAGCTCGGGGATATGGCCCTGATCTTTTTCATCCTCTTTTGCATCAGCTACTGCTTACAACTACGGCAGTTCTTGCCTCACTGCAGAAAGCATCCAGGAATATTTGTGAAATAATCTGCTAAACTGTTGAATTGATATCTGTGGGAAAACATTTATGTCTTAAAAAGGATTTGTACTCTACTTTCATTCAATTTTTAGTAAGATGTGAAAAAATATCTGTAATGCATATAAACATGCTATTTTAGGGTTATCTTAGTTATTTTACATAGTAGTTCTATGTACTTTATTCAATGTGTTGATTCATTGGATATCTTGTATAATGGTGTGAAGGATATCCTGGCATGTCTCTGTTTTTAGGCCCTGCAGGTGAGCCCCTGCCTCAATTTCCCTTCACACCATATAAAAACAAGTTCAACCAGCTCTTTCTAATATTAATAAGTATTGTCTTTGAATGGTCCACGTTATTTGTTTTAAAAAAGAATGACACAAAAATCAGAAACAAAAGGTTCAATCAGCTACACTAGAATAGACTCTGTGCTCCTCAGTTAATCAGTCTTTTGTTTAACCCTTTGGCCCCAGTAAAATCTCTAGCTAAATTCCCTGCCTAAAGCGCATATTCAGCTAGATGCCATAGTACAGACCTGTGAGGAGCATGACAGGATAAGAACTTACCTCTAGAGTTATGAGCAAGTGTTATGGACCAAGTTAATTTGACAAAGAGTAAGGCATTATGGTTGGATGATGGTAGAAGCAGTCTAGAATTCCCCTCTTTGAATGGACCACAGAGTAGGCAGGGGGAAGGTATACTGATTGGCTATGTCCACATGTGCATTGTTATTTCAAAATAAGTTATTTTGAAATGAGTTATTTCCAAATAAAGTCCTTATTTTGAAATAAGTTAATTCGAGTTAAGAAAATGTTAATTCAAATTAAGGGAAAAACGCAAAGCAAAATAGCATGTCCAAACACAGGACTTGCTATTTCACTTCAGGAGAGGGGCACCATGGGAGGTGTGGCAACATGGCCCCCTCCCTGGGCCATGCCCCCACCCAATACAGGCTAAAAGGAAGGCACCCTGGGAAGAAGAAGGGCAAAGGTGTTATTTTGAATTAATGGTTATTTCAAAATAACATGTCCGAATGGCGTTATTTTGAAATAACCATTTTGAAATAACAGCCGTTTTGATTTAAAGAAGGTTTAAGCTATTTCAAAATGACGGCTCTTATTTTGAAATGACGGAGCCCGTCATTTCGAAATAAGAATACGTCGTGTGAACCTAATCTCTTTTATTTCAAAATAGCCAGTGTTATTTTGAAATAAAAGAGACATGTGGACATACCCATTATCTTGGGAATACAGTTTTGCCTGGATGATCTGATCATTTTGCGGGGAGGGGGGTTGAGTCTTCAGTGATCTCAGTGGTTAACCTTTAAATATAAAGAAAAGGCTTGAAGGTTTACCATGGGAAAGTGGATATACAGGAAGTGTGGTAAAGCTTGCAAAAATAAGACTGGGTGTGTCCCAGACAACAACTGTTTCTGGGGCATGGAGGTGGGGAGGTTCAGGAGTATCTGATGTATCTACTGGAGTATTTGCTGCTGGAATGTCTATGGGCTCAGAAATTACAGGCATAATTAGCAAGGATGTTGCAAGCGTATATTATTTAGGAAAAAGAAGCTCAATAGGGAAACATGGATTTTCCAGGTCTTATGTATCAGAAATGGGAGAGGAAGACCCACTATCACATAACTTAGTCCTTCTTTTGGAAGGCTTGTTTGGAGATGATGTTTCTGAAGAACCTCCAGATGTGAGCTGCCCTGGAGCGGTTGGCACAACTGGAGGACATTGATGCCTATGGAGAAGAAAAGATGCATGGAGAAGGCAAGGAAATGGTGGAGGCACATCCAAGTTTAATATTGATTAAGTTTGTATTTGTCCTCTCTCTTTTGAGGATAAGGGAGAAGCATGGATTATAGGCTCAGAAAGTTACAGGAACTGGGTCTGGAGAAATGGGTAAAGTAATCTGAAGATGGTGGACCACAAGTTAGCTCATAATATAGTGGAGATTGAAAAGAGATTATTGTTTTGGGTGGGTGTAGTTTTGCTGGCCAAGAATATGGTTCATATCACTTAGCCTAGAAACCTTAGGGTATGCCTACACAGCAAAGAATAACCTGTGGCTGGCCCATGGCAGCTGACTTAAGCTTGTGGAGCTTAGACGGTGAGTCTCTTTTATTGCTGTGTAGACTTTTGGGCTCAGGTAGGAGACTGGGCTCTAGGATCCTGTGGAGTGGAAGGGTCCTAGATCTTCAGCTCTTGCAGAACTCAGCTGTCTACACAGCAGTGAAATACCCTCACCACCTGAGCCCCAGAAGCCTAAATCAACTGACATAGACTAGTCACAGGGTTTTCTTTGCTGCATACACGTATCCAAAGAGACTATCATATAACAGGCATGGACTATCACTACTGTGTAATGGCTATAAGGACTTTGCTATTGCAGTTGACTGCATTTGTTTTCCTTTGTATTTCTCAGTCTTCTGTCTTCCATGGGAGGATTCATTTTTCTGTATCAAGGAGCTGGGCTTATGTCCAAGTAGTAGTAGGACCTCAATCCAGGCTCTTCAGCATTATGTAATAGACTCTTAATGGAGGAATGGACCACCTGTTATGGGACTGAGCAAAGACAACCAGTCATGACTGATTTCTGCTTTGATTTGATTTTGGACACCAAATAGATTGTATCTGGTGGATAGGGCAAAATTTTAATGCTGGTGTTCTCCTGTGAAAAGAGTTCCAGTCATTGGGGTGGGGGGTGGGGGCATTGTGTAATCTTGCAGAAAATTGGTCTCTGTTTTCAACCTTTATATGTTGAGTTTTTTGTTGTGTTTCTGGACTTGGTTTTTATTATGGTGATAGGTGTGTTCACAAAAGATTTTAAAGTCCAGCCACCAAGTAAAATATTATATCATTCTATTACATGATTAAAAATTTCACCTGTAAACTTAAGTACTTTTCATAATTTGCCCCAACTGACTTTGAAGTCTCAATGACTTCACTGAGACTTATCCTCCTAAGAGCCTAGAACCCAGATTCTCAAAGATATTTTGGTGCCTGGCTCCAAATAAAATAAAAAGAAAATTGTATTTAGGCAGCTTTGAAGATGTGGGTCACTTTTCACTTTTGAAAACATACTCTTAAAAACTGTGCTCTTGAATTTGCATCACTAAAAATTATTTTTAAAATAAGATTATGGAAAGACGTGATTAAGATCCATGATTGTCTTAGTAGGGAGAATGAGTAGCCATGAGAGAAAAGTCCTGTGATACCATTATAAATCCAACAATTCTAATGTCCTCAGTGTTAGTATAAATTTCTGACCCTAAAAGAAATTGCAGGCTGACTTTCTGGGGAGTCCTGTCTCAGAACCTCATGCTACTCTTTGATTATGCATCTGAAATAATGATCTTCCCATGAAAAAGACCAAACTTTCAGACCCCACACTGATCCCATCTTGTCTTACTCTATCATACCCTCTCTTTGGCTGTTTTTAAAGTCTTTTACTTGTTGATTATCTTTCAGAAAAATAACATTCCATGAGCAGGGGCTGAATGATCTTGTTTATTTGAATTTCTTTCTCTCTGACCCATGAAGATTTGTTAGGATACAGAACTATTCAGGAAACATAATAGACTTCCCAGCCTATATACTTAGCAGTAATATCAGTAACTGTTAGCACACTTGCTTCTGAGCTAGAAGGTTATGGGGGTGAGGGTCATGTTCCATTCAGGCAAATACTCAATGCTGAGACTGCAGTCAGAAGTAGATTATTACAGTGGCATGGCAGCACCACTATAACTAAGATTGAGTCACAACTTTTATTGAAAGGATGGACATTTCTAAGTCCTCTAAAATCAAAATTCTTAATCAAATTCCAGTAAAATTTGATGTGCCTCAGGAGGGTATAGGGCAGGATTGGTGAGTCACATTTGAGGTCATTTAAACTTGGAGTTATGGAGCTATGAAACCAGAAAAAAAAAAAGCATTTTCTCAAAAAGTTTCAAGGCCTTTTTTTTATATATATATTTGACACAGAGCTAATGATTAAATTACTGATAGGGCATGGATCTCAATCAGTCAAGTTTTACCCAAAATATTGTATGGCACCCAGTAAGTTTATGGACGCTTAAATTGTGAATGGTATTTAAGAATATGTTCTTTCAGAATTTTGTCCTATGCATATGGAAGCTAGGACAGATGACTAAGGAGGCATATAAAGACATTGCTCGGGACTGCAGGGATAAAATCAGAAAGGCCAAAGGACAAATGGAGTTGCGACTAGCAAGGGATGTGAAGGATAACAGGAATGGGTTCTACAAGTATATCAATAACAAGAAGAGGATCAGGGAGGGTGTAGGTCCCTTACTGAATGGGGCAGGCATCCTCGTGACATAGGATGAGGAAAAAGCTGAAGTGCTCAATGCTTTTTTTACTTCAGTTTTCACAAGCAAGGTCAGCTCCCAGCCCACTACACTAGGTATGGGGGACTGGGGAGAAGAAGAGAGGCCCTTGGTGACAGAAGGTCAGGTTAGGGACTGCTTAAAGAAACTAGATGTGCACAAGTCCATGGGGCCGGATGAACTGCATCCGAGGGTGCTGAGGGAGCTGGCTGATGAGATAGCAGTACCGTTGGCCATTATCTTTGAAGACTCGTGGCGAACGGGGGAGGTGCCAGAGGACTGGAAAAAAGCAAATATAGTACCTATCTTCAAGAAAGGCAAAAAGGAGGATCCAGGGAATTACAGACCTGTCAGCCTCACCTCAATCCCTGGAAAAATCATGGAGCAGCTTCTCAAAGAATCCATTCTGAAACACTTGGAGGAACGTAGAGTAATCAGGAACAGTCAGCATGGATTTACCAAGGGTAAATCATGCCTGACCAACCTCATCGCCTTCTATGATGAGATGACTGGATTTGTGGATGCGGGAAGAGCCGTTGATGTGATATACCTTGACTTTAGCAAGGCTTTTGATACGGTTTCCCACAGCATTCTCATTGGCAAATTAAGGAAGTATGGATTAGATGCATGGACTGTAAGGTGGATAGAAAACTGGCTAGAACAACGGTTTCAGCGTGTAGGAATCAATGGCTCCATGTCAAGTTGGCAGGCAGTAACAAGTGGTGTGCCCCAGGGGTCGGTCCTGGGGCCAGTTCTGTTCAATGTTTTCATTAATGATCTGGATGATGGGATAGATTGCACACTTAGTAAGTTTGCAGATGATACCAAACTGGGGGGAACGGTAGACACCCTAGAGGGCAGAGACAGGATTCAGGGAGACCTAGACAAACTGGAGCAGTGGGCCAAGAGGAATCTCATGAGGTTCAACAAGGATAAGTGTAAAATCCTGCACTTGGGACGAAAAAACCCCATGTACTGCTACAGGCTGGGGAGTGATCAGCTAAATAGCAGCACTGGAGAAAAGGACCTGGGAGTCATGGTGGATGGGAAGCTGGATATGAGTCAGCAGTGTGCTCTTGCTGCCAAAAAGGCCAATGGCATACTGGGCTGCATCAGAAGAAGTGTTACCAGCAGATCGAGGGATGTGATCATTCCCCTCTATTCTGCACTAGTGAGGCCACATCTGGAATACTGTGTCCAGTTTTGGGCTCCCCACTACAAAAAGGACATGGACCAATTAGAGAGAGTCCAGAGGAGGGCAACCAAAATGATCAAAGGGCTGGAGCACAAGCCCTATGAAGAAAGACTGAAGGAACTAGGCTTATTTAGCCTGCAGAAGAGAAGACTGAGGGGGGATTTGATAGCAACCTTCAACTACTTGAAGGGTTGCTCCAAGGAGGAGGGAGCTCGACTGTTCTCGGTAGTAACAGAGGGCAGAACGAGAAGCAATGGCTTCAAGTTACAGCTGGGGCGGTCCAGGCTGGATATTAGGAAAAACTTCCTTACTAGGCGAGTGGTGAAGCATTGGAATAAGTTGCCTAGGGAGGTGGTGGAATCTCCATCTCTGGAGGTGTTCAAGTCCCAGCTGGACAAAACCCTGACTGGGATGATCTAATGGGAGTGGTCCTGCTTTTTTTGGCAGGGGGTTGGACTAGATGACCTCGTGGGGTCCCTTCCAACCCTATGATTCTATGATTCTATGATAAATAAAGAGGAAAAATGAGAGGATTTCTATGCAGCGTTTTTGTTCATAATGGGAACTCAAAGGAATGTCCCAGTGTCAGTGCCTGTGGTGTATATATCCCACCAGTGACATTTCTAGTCCAAACCTTTGTATGCCTTCGCAATAAAGATGTAATAGCTCATGTTTCTTTTCACAAGGCGTATGTCCACATACAAGTTTTAAATTGAAATAACACTGGTTATTTCGATTGAAAAATGTTTATGTACACATGATGTTTCCTTATTTCAAAATAAGGAGCTCTCTTATTTTGAAATAAGGAAAATCATTTTGATATAATAAAACCTAGGTTGAGATTAAAATGATGGTTATCTCAAATCTGTGGTTTCAAAATAACCCATGTGGCTCTGTTATATCAATATGACCCACATATCCATATAACAGTTGACCTTCTTCCCAGGGTGTATGGCACCCAGGAAGGAAGTCCCCCCCTCCGGCACCCTGATCAGGGAGCTGATCAGCACCCTGGTCAGGGAGGGAAGGGAGGTGCAGGAGGGCACAGGTGGGCACACCCTCACCTCCAGCTAGCTGAGCAGCTTGGGCAGGGAAGCCCAAGCGCCTGGCTTTCCAGCAGCTGGCCGGGTGGTGGGTCAGGGAGCTGGGGCATCCACCTTGTGGGGCTTGCCAGCTGCTGGCACTGCAGTGGGTCGGGGAGCTGGAGCACCTCACTTGTGGGGCTTATTGGCTCCCAACCCACTGCCCAGCCAGGAGCCAGCAAGCCCTGCAAGCAGGGTGCCCCGGCGTCTGGACCTGCTGCTTGGCCAGGAACCAGCAAGCCCCACAAGCGGGGCACCCAGGCTCCTGGACCTGCCGCCCAGCCAGTTGTTGGGAAGTGTGTGGGGGAGCCTGGCACCCCAGCTTCCCTGTCCCCACCACCCTGCAAGCAGTGGGGCATTCAGGGTGCCCCACGGTCCCTCCCCTGCTGCCCCACCAGCAGCAGGGGATATGCAGGGTGCAGGGCTTTTTTCCCCCTGCCTGGCTCTCCAGGTGAGAGCCATGCAGCATTGTTGGGTGGCAACATGGCCCCCCCCAGGGTGCCCCTCTCTCAAACTGAACTAGCAAATCCTATTTCCGGACATGCTCATTAAATTTGTTTGTTGTTGTTGTTGTTGTTGTTGTTGTTTTTGTTTTTGTTTTTTTTTCATCTGGACATGTTAAATCGATTTTACTTAAATCAATTTAACTATTTTAGATCAATTTGGTTAAATCAATTAAAGTAGCATCAATTTAACTGGCTGTGTGTGGACATTGCCAAGGTGTCTCTGTTATATTATAACAAATTTTTATTTTATGTGGACGTTTATGGTGAATACAGCAAAATAGTCAGCAGGAGATCTTACTAAATATGTTGTTATATTGGGAGGTGGGGGAGTGAGGCAGGGACAGAGAAAGGGGTCGTGGCTCCAGGAGGGCTGGAAAATGAGGATGGGATAGTAGGCAAGATTTAGATCTGTTGTTTAAAAAATACTTGTATTTTCCTAGACTATAAAGTGGGCTTATTCCTTGTGTATTCCTCATAATATTTATGAGAGCAGATACAGACCACATCAGAAATTTGAGTCCAGGAACTATGATAGTTTCTCTGATTTGGCTGAGTTTTGGAATAATTGCAACAGTGACAACATGCAATTACATAAAGGGTCAGGTAAATCTTGTGGAATGCGAAATTTGGCACACTTCTCAAAGTAAATTTCAGCTTTACAAAATTGTTTGAAATGTGTGACTTTTTCCCCCTGATAATTATAAACAACTTATTTTCTCAAGAGTGATTCAGTTAAAAACAAGCAAAGAGGTTTTGGATTATAAAGAAGCATTGCTATGTTTAGTGGACAAAAAGAGCTTCCAAAAACTAAATTGCCACCTGTGGGTGTCCTGCATGTTTTCCAAAGACCATATTTTCTCTCCGCTGCCTCTTTTCTCACACACTTTCCTAAGCAAAGTATACACCCAATAATGGTGAGATTAGCCTGAATTTCAAACCTGAGTTCAATAACAAGACGAAAAAAGAGTCACCACTAACAGAGATTTCTTTTCCATATGTCTGGTAAGATGGTCTCATGCAAGACATAATCAGAAGGCATTAAGCAAAAAAATGGGAATGAATAGTATATTGAACATTTATAATTTTTTAATCAGACAGTCAAAGGTAGAAGGCTGTGTATGAGCTAACAATGAACACAGAACTAAAGTCAAGTTTCTTTGCACCAGGAGTTCTCAGCTTGCTGATGAGATTCATGAAAAATGGTCAGAGACTGTTCTTCCCATATTGCTAAGGAGCTGCCAAGGCTGGTGGGGTAGAGAGTGGGGGGAAGGTGACTGAGTGATAGGAGGGAGTTTCTGGAGAGCAATATTCGATATCAAAATAGTTCATTCCCTTTAAGGAAAACATTGACATCATTTGTTTACTCAGTCATTGGTCTCTCTAGGCCAGATTTTCAGCTAATTTATATAAGCATAATTTCCGGAGGGGTAGCCACATTTGCAAATACAACCACATTTGCTCTGATCCATCAGACAGAGACAAACAGCTACAGGATCTCTATCAAACATTCTTCAGACTGGAGTATCCACCTGGGGAAGTGAAGAAACAGATCAACAGATACAGGCAGGTACCCTGAAGTCACCTACTACAAGACAAGCCCAACAAAGAAAACAAACAGAACACTACTGGCCATCACCTACAACCCCCAGCTAAAATCCCTCCGACACATCATCAAAGATCTTCAGTCTGTCCTAAAAGATGATCCCACATGCTCTTAAGCCTTTGGAGGCAGGCCAATTCTTGTTTACAGACAGCAACCCAACCTGAAGCAAATATTCACCAGCAACCATGCACCATACAACAAGAACACTAACCCAAGAACCTATCCTTGCAATAAACAACATTGACAACTCTGCCTGCCCATCTACTCCAGTGATACCACCGCTGGTCCTAATCACATCAGCCACAGCATCAGAAACTCATTCATCTGAACATCTACTAATGTGATATATGGCAGAAATGCCCCTCTACCATGTACATTGGCCAAACTTGCTGTCCTTATGCAAAAGACTAAACAGATGCAAATCAGATATCAAAAATGCTAACTTCCATAAACCAGTAGGAGAGCACTTCAATCTTCCTGGCCACAATCTAGCAGACTTGCAAGTTGTCATGTCTCAACAAAAGAACTTCAAAAACAGACTTCAGCTTGAAACTACAGAGGTAGAAATCACATGCAAACTTGACACAGTCAGACTGGGTCTGAATAGGGACATGGAATGCGTCTGTCATTACAAAAAGTAGTTGTCATTGTTCACACATTCTTACCTTCTAATCAACTCTTATGAATGGGCCTCATTTACCCTTTCTTTGTTAGCACTTTCTTTCCCCATTGTAATGCTTCTCACCCTTGCATATGTATATATACCTCCTACTTGTAGTTTCTACTTCAGGCATCTGACGAAGTGGGTTGCAGCCCACAAAAGTTTATTCCTGAGGTAATTTGTTAGTTTTTAAGCTGCCACCGGACTTTTGCTGTATATAAGCATAGTGCCACTGAAATCTACTAATATTTAACTGGGTATTTAAGTTAAAATCATGAAGCTCTTAGTCCTTCAGGTCCTAGAGAAACCAAGTTGAGTTGTTTGTGAGACATCCAGTTTATCTTTGTTAAGTCTTCCATGGATTGTAGATACACATGCCCTGCATTCTTTCTTTCTGTTGGCACCACTCTCAGCATAGGCAGTCCTGCTCAGTCAAGTCATCTACTGTATAGAAAATGTATGGGACTTTGAAAATTCTCAGCTACCACTTGTTTAAATTCTCCGTATGGTCTATCTTAGTGTTTCTCAATCTTTTGATACCAGGGATTCACTTGCTGTCTTCCTAGACTGTGTCAGGGAGATCTAAAGGATCAGGACTAGTCCTTGGATTGGTCATGGAGAAAGATTGATCTAGCAGATCAAATTCAGCACTGGTGTTCTACCACTAGTGCTCCAATGTTCTCTATTCCACTGTAACATGCCATAGTGAACTTTACTGACCTGTGAAATTGGTGTGAAATATCAATATTAATTACCAGCTTCATTCACAAATGATTTTTCACCACTATTTATTCAGATAGGAAAGTTGTTTGGACATTTGTAGAGGACAATATTGAAAAATTTCTCCTGGGCACAAGAACAATAATTAATCACTTATTATCAGTGAATTACAGATACAGTCTGCTTTTCAGGAAAACTCTCTATAACATACACAGTGTAGTCTCTCAGCAGGAACTCTGATAATGGAGAACCTCAAAGTCAAGCCCTAGTGATTGTTTAGTCTGATCAACTTGTCTGTACTCTGCATCAGAGCCAACAAGCAATCTATCACTAAAGTAGCTTCTCTAATTACCTACCCTATTTGTCAGTACCATGTTGTACAGACTAAATTTCTTGTTAAGCAATTTAAGATGATAAAACATGAAAACTGCAATAGGTTAAACCATCAAAATGCAGTTTTATCTGAAAATTATTTTCCCTGACATTTAGGCAGGAGATTTGATAAATAAACTCTGCTAGTTCCCTTGTGATGCTTATGTATGATTCCTGTTAATACTAATAAATGTTTTAGGTACACATCAAAAGAACATAAGACAGAAACCATTGTCAAATGTAGGCACAGAATGAAAGAAGTTTTCAATAAATGAGTACACTTATCCAAGAGCACTGTTGTATTCTGCAACTATTTTAACTGGGATCAGATACTGATCCAAAGGTTTTGTCATACCAATTTTTAACTATTTGTAGCTATGCAAGTTTTACAATCTTATTTTTCTGTGCACTGCCTTTTTAAATTTGTAGGAGTGTGCAGTATACTCAGTTGCCATTTGTGAGGCAGAGTAATACAGCAGGTAAGGAACGAGATTGGATGCCATGTTCTTACATAGGAAGATTACTTTTGTCACTATTATTTCCACTAAAATAAGTTGAATTATCCAGTTTGAAAGTATTTGACTTTTCATGGCTTATTGAAAAGGCACTGAGAAATCATGACAGCAAAATAATATTTCATAATGGTGATAAAGAGATACAGAAAATAATTTTAAAAAAGGTATTCACATTTCTGGTCTGTATAGACTTTAGACACTAGGGAAGTATAGCAAATTTTTATGCTGATGAATGCACAAACTTAGAAAAGGACAATTCAATTGACTTGACTATTTCTATTCAGGGAGAGATGGAGGAAGTTATTTTTTTAATATTGAACAAGCTTGGGCTAAACTGTGTGCCTTTTCCCACCCCACAAGTAAAAACATGTTTGTGATGCTGTCTGGGTCTAGGGGACTGTTTATAATTATTTTTCATATTAATATTTCATATCTGCAATAATCCATTGTGATATGTCATGTTTGGTGTCAACAGAAAGGCTATAATCTGCTAGGTATGATTATATGATTTATAGGTAGATATCATATTTGTATTAGAGTCTAGAAATCTTATTTGCTTTATGTATGTTCCAAGTTGTTTGAGCTGAGGGAATCTCAAACTGTACATCTGCAAACTATTGTCCTGTTAATGGACCATCAGGAGGGGGCTCCCAGCTACAGAGGGCCCAAGAGGAAACCTGTTTGAGCAGTTACCCAGACTGACCATGTGGCCCACCTCCATTTTGATCTGGCAGGGACTCCGAGATAAGAGTCCACAGCCCATTCTCCATTTTGTCTTTAGTCTTCAGTCTTTCTGCAACCAACACCCCCCTCTGGAATTATTCTCCTGGGATTGAACAAAGGACTGAGACCCACCCAGCTGCTGCTGCTACTGGGTGCACACCAGAGGAGTGGGACTAACCTGTAAACTACAGGATCTTCAAAGATTTGCTTTCTATGCACCCTTAATCATCTGTATGTATATGATTCACTTTGACCCTTTAACATCTCTCATATTTTGTTTATTTTCCTTTTATATTAAACCTTTAGTTGTAGTTACTAAAGGATTGGCTGTTAGTGTAGTATTTTGGGTAAGATCCAAGCCTATATTGTTCTGGGTGATGTGGCTGGCCCTTTGGGGTCAGGAGAACCTATTTCTTTAAGAAACCCAAGAGCTAGAGGGGATCATAGGACTGATGTGCAGTAAGGGGGCTGTTTCTATTTTGCTATGCTTGGTGATGACCAGAATGGGGAATCAGAAGCATGTTTTGTTGCTGACTGGGGGACTGACTTAAGTACCACCCATCAGTGGTTTGGGGGTTTGGCCCCTTGTTTTGCAGCTTGCCCTGATTTTGGCACATTCAGAAGGTTATCCTAGGAGGCCTGGAATGCAGAAATTCAAAAAACATTTTTAATTGTTATTATCAACATGGACAAAGTTGGGGTCTGAGACAGTTTACAGTAGAAGTCAGAAAGTAAGGGGAGAGCTGTTTCAACACAGCATTGAGATCAGGAATTCCTTTCTTTGAACTCTAGTATTGTTCAACTGTATGGCCTTCGTCATGTACAGATTAATATTAAATTCACTGGAATTATACTTGTAAATAAGGATTTCTCACAGAAGTAAGATTCTGCAGAATTGGGTCCTGTGAGACATTATCTAACACACAATAGTCCAAAGTACAAAGTTAGAAGACCTACAATGATCTATACACTTTTAAAAAATCCAGAAAAGGAATGAGGATACTTTTAGCCATATGGATTTATCAGAGTTACACATTGTAGGAGCATGCCCTTCAAAATATAGTTTTCCACACTTAGCAGTGTCTGTCTGTGACACTACCAAGTTTATCTTTACTTGCCACTGCCTGACCACAAATAATGACACATCACAAATGACTCCATAACACTTACCTGTAAAAGCCTGTAAGAAACACATTCTCAGAAAGGCCAGGGATTTAAAAGGCTTGGTGTTGCCATGGAAACTTGTACCTTTCACTCCCAGAATGAGAAGTATGCCCCAAATCTCAGCTGAAATGCCTGTGATACACTGACCATGTTGTAGTCAATTAACTCTTATTTTTCTTAGAAACTGATTTTACTATGTTGAGCAAACCACCCTGGCAAATGTAAAGGATTTTGTGGTTCATAGAAAATACATGTCAGATGATGCTGATCCAGAAAAGACTGTAATGATAGAGATAGAAAAGTATTTAATTTTCTATTTATACAAGCCTATTTATCTCTGAGTCATTTTTTTACAAGAAGATTGACTTCATATCCCCCTTCTTCAAAAAGCTCTGCAAAGAACATTTCTTTGTTTTGAAATCTGAGATATTCAGTTTAAGTACTTTTTATACTCATGCTATGTAAAACAAATAAATAAATAAGACTAGCAATTTTTCCCTCCCTCAGTATATTCTGCTGAGCTTTCAGTTTAAAGACACTGTGTAGTTTTGTGTTCTTAGCTTAATTCCCAATGGTCACCAAATGTCTACTTTAATTTATGTCAGTAGCTCAACTTGAAATGAACAATGCTCACCCTAGCAACTGCTGTATAACAAAATGCTGTTATAAACAACACTGTACCTTGATCTGTTTAAACTCTAAATGCAGAATAATTGTGCATATGCTATACCTATATTGACATTTCTATATCTCTTCATTGTAAAACTCAAATTGCAAGCAGATACCTAAGCTAATGCACCACTGTGCTATCAATTTCCTTTAACCAAAATTTAGATATGCAACCGCCTGTTATTTGAATTACGATAACACTTGGGAGACCTGCTAATGGATCAAGAACACATTATGTTAGGTTCTGCACAAACCGCAGAAAAAAAGACAATCCCTGACCCCAAAAGCTTTCAGTCTGTATAAGACACTCCAAAAGAGGTGGATACTGACAAATGGACTAGAAGAATTGCAAACCCAGCTGGCACATAGGAAGCATTTTCTGTTATACTCAAAATTAGAAACCTTTATTGCCTTAACATACATTATATGTGATGGGATCATGGTACAGGAAGGCCACAGAGGGTTTTTATCCCCTGTATGGTACAGAAGCCAGCCCAAGGCTTTACTTATACTAATATTTAAGAAATGATTTGGTGCAAGGCATGACTTGGCCAGGAAAAGGCAGGGATGGAATCAGAGGCTCTTCATTAGGGAGATGGAGAGCTACTTTAGATATTCAGAGTAGTTTCATAACTATTTTTTTGAGGAAAGAATTCCTCCTTGCGAAAGGGTGACCTGTCACTTTAACAATAATGGGTATCTAGCGCTCAGTTCACCCCCTCATGTGGCTTTGTCCCTTTATAGTCTGGAATGGTCTCATACATAAAGCCTTAGTAGATTAGGAGAGAGAAGAAAGGGCTCTTGGGAAGAAGTAGCATTTAGAGGAAATCTTCTTATGGTATCTTTATGGGATTGGGACTGAAAGCCTTGCAAAGAGGGTGATGCAGGGCACCCCTCTGCTAAAATGTGAACTGTCCTTTGCAGGGAATAAACCAAACTCTTCAAAGAGGGGTTGAGCTGAGATGGTATGGAAACTGACTAGAAAAAAAAATGAAGCAGTACTGAGTACAATGGGTCTGGAGGGACATAACTGGCCAAAAGAGGGCAGGATGGTGAGGCATACCCTCAGCCTTCACCCTTCCCTTAATGCCTTCCAGTGCATCTATTCTGGTTGATTGGTTCAATGTGAATTTGAAATTTAAATTACTTTTTAAAACATTGAAAATATAGTCTGTAGTCTGATAGAAATCTTGGTACAGTTCTGATTTTTGATGGAACAGGATTGCCCTTTCCCAGTTCTGTACATAACAAAAATAATTAAAGGGTTTTTTGGTTTTGTTTTGTTTTGTTTTTTAGAGACTGGGAAGGATGAGTAAATACAATTGCTTTCTTAAACAATGTTGGTTGAACTAAAGTAAGCAATAAAGGAAAAATATTTCTAAAACAAGATTTCAGCCTAATTTCAAACAACTTAGAGGGAAGTAGTTTATGTTGCTAGCAGCAAGACATCATTTACAATACGGGGAAAGGAACTAAACTAGCCTCAAATTGAGTAAGAGATCGTGAAGCAAAATGTGAGAAAGACTAGTGAGGCATACCCTAGAAAGCCTCGATTCCGTCTTCCTGCTCTATATGCTATGTAATATATTATAATGATCTCACAAAAAAGTTCTTTGGAAAAAGTGTCAAGTTTACCATGCTAAGTCAAAACCTAAGAAATACAACATTTAAGGATGTTTATGCAGTCTTAATTTGTCCCTGTTGTGTATATACATTATGATACAGTACCCAACTGCATAATCATATTTGTCCCCATAAAACCCCTCCCTCATTCACTGCACAGGATAAACTACGCTCTCAGACTGAGCAGCTATTCAGACATAAGGCTATGTACACACAAGGCTTTTATTTCGAAACAACACTGGTTGTTTCAAAATAAAAGCCCCTATGTCCACATGACATTTTCTTGTTTCGAAAGAAGGGAGCCCCTCCTTTCGAAACAAGAGCCCTCCTTTCAAAACAGCTTAAACCACTTTGGTTTCAAAAGGAGAGTTATTTCAAAACCAGTTGTTTTGAAATAACTCTGTTTGGACATGTTATTTCGAAACAAGGATTTTTCGAAATAACAACGACTTTCCTCCCAGGGTTTATAGCACCCTATGAAGAAGGTCCCACCCCTCCCCTCAGCACCCTGGCCAGGGATCAGCACCCTGGCCAGGGTGCTGAGTGGAGTGCAGGGGGTCAGCGGGTGCCCCAGCCGGCTTACCCCGCTTCCCTTTGCTGGGAGCAGGGGGGGATGGGTGCCTCAGCCTCTTTGCCCCCCCTACCCTGGCAAGGGGAAGTGGGGGGAAGCCGGCTGGGGCACACCCGGGGCTCCACCCCCCGCCCGGGCTTGGGGGGAGCTGCCGGCCCCGCAGCCCAGTCAGGGGGCTGCAGCCCCCACAGGGTGAGCTGCTGCCAGGTGGCTCACCCCGCAGCCCTGTTCTGGAGGCTACAGCCCCCGCGGGGTGGCCGCTCCATGGGTGGCTCACCCCACTGCTGGGGCTTCCCCCAACCTCATGGCAGGGCTGGGGGCACCCCACCCCGGGAATCCCCTGATGCCCCGCTCCTGCCCGGCGGTGGGGCACCCCCAGGCCTACCCCTGTCAGGAGTGGAGTACTGAGGGATTCCCGGGGAAGGGCGCCCCCGGCCCCGCTGCCAGGCTTGGGGGCAGCCCCAGTGGTGGGGTGAGCCGCCCGTGGAGTGGCCACCCCGCGGGGGCTGCAGCACCCAGAACAGGGCTGCGGGGTGAGCTGCCAGGCAGCGGCTCACCCCATGGGGGCTGCAGCCCCCCCAACCTGGGCAGCGGAGCCTGGGGGTTCCACGGCTCCCCAAGCCACTTGCCCAGAGGGCAAACAGCTTGGGGCACACCCAGGCTCCTTAAAGGCCCCCCCCCCCGCTAGTGGCAACATGGCCCGCAAGGGTTGCCATACCTGCCAGGGTGCCCTTCCCCTAACTCAAAATAGCAAGTCCACTGTTTTTTGGTTATTTCGAATTAAGTTGTTTCGAAATAAGGGATTTATTTCAAAACGACTTGTTTCAAAATAACTTATTTCAAAACACTGCCCTGTGTGTGGACATAGCCTAAGTGATGACATGGGGAACAGATATTTGATAAACATGCTCTTCAATCTAGCAATCTACATAGTAGAGGCCACACAATTTCCCAAAACAATTCCCAAATAATATATTTTTGAAGGACGTCCTACCTTTATTTATAATTTCCAGTGACAGAGAATCCACCATAACCCTTGGTAATTTTTGCAAAGGTTACATAATAAAGTATGTTTTCTAATCCTTGATTCATTCTCTTGGCTCTTCTCTGAACCTTCTCCAGTTTTATCAACATCCTTCTTCAATTGTGGGTACTATTAAAGGACACAATGTTCAAGTAGCAGTTGCACCACTGACAAATACAGAGGTGAAATAACCTCCCTCTTCATACTATATAAACTGTGATTTATACATTCCAGGATCATATTAGTTCTTTTAGCAACATCACACTACAGCTCATGTTCAATTGATTATCTACCATGACCCCCAACCCTTTTCAGTGTCACTGCTTCCCAGGATAGAGCCCCTTCCCCAGTCTTGTAAGTATGGCCTATATTCTTTGTTCCTAGATTTTATACATTTACATTTACCTGTCTTAAAATGCATCTTTTTGTCTAGTTTACCAAGTAACCCAGGCTGCTCTGAATCAGTGACTTATTCTCTTCATTATTTACCACCCTCCCAATCTGTGTCATCTGTAAACTTTGTCAGTTATTAATTTACATTCTCTTCCAAGTCTTTGATGTAACTGTTAAATAGCACAGGGAGAAGAACCAACCAAACTGGAAAAAATAACCACTCAGTGATTTTTCCCTGTTTTCAGTTACAGTGTGAGATCTATCTGTTAGCCTGTCTTTCACATGATACACATTAAATACATAACTGCAGATCATCCTAGAGTTTTTGTTTTGTTTTGTTTTGTTTTGTTTAAATTAAAATGACAGGAAATACCAAGATATTTTACAGGAGTCTAAATATATTACATTTACACTCTTACCTTTTTAACAAAATTTGTAACATAATCAGAAAAAAATATGTCAAGTTACTTTGAATGATCTAACTTCCATAAACCCATGTTGATTTGCATTGATTATATTACTCTCATAAGAACAAAGGAACCAGGCCAATGACTACAAATACCCCAGAATCCTCTGTTTTGACAGCGTCCAGTCCCAAATGTTTCAGTGGGAATGAACAGAACAGGAACATTATTGAGTGATAAATCTGTCATCCAGTCCCAGCTCCTGATAGTCAGAGGTTTATGGACACTCAGAAACATACACTTTTAATTCTTCATTAAATGAATACTGAATCCTCTCTCTCCATTGCAGTGCTCAGGACCATTGTCAGACTGACAGTTGCATAATTACCTGGGTGTGGTGGAGTCTCCACCCCAGACCAACCCTGAAAAAAGTTAAGGAAGTGCAAAAGGAGCCAATCAGTATGATAGGCCCCACATGAGAGGATTAGAGTGGGATTGCGCCCACATGAGTAATCCTTCATTGGAATATGAAGTGTACCTAAACAGATGTGGACTCAGCCAGTATAAAACCAGAAAGCTGATAACAGAAGGGGTGGGGGGGGCCGGCAGTAGGAACTCTGTAGCCATTTTCTGTGCTTTATAGTGGGAACCTAGGAATGGAGGAGAGCATTAGGAGCCTGGCTCTGAGGATGGGTGTAACCTGAAGAGGGAAGGGTGGAGAAGGGAAATGAGGAGCAAGCAGCCCAGGGCGTGAATAGCAAGGTTGATGACTGAGCAGACCTTGGCCATGTGTTGTGGATCTCTGGGATTAAATTTGGCAGGCCTGTGGTTACTCTATTAAGCAATGGTGAAATGGTATTGCCTGGGTGTCAGGTCCAGAAGAGGAAATCATATAGTGACATGGCTGCAGGTCTGAGTCACAAAGAGGAAGCTGAAGTTCATGGAGCAAGAGACAGGCTTGGGAGGGAGGGAGGGAGGGAGAGAGAGGAAAATGGGTGGTGAGTCTGCAAGGGGAAGCATTAGGTATGGAAGAAAGTTATTTCCCAAGCAGCTGGGGTAAAGTTCCAGCTGAAGTGAGAATATTGTGGTACTGGGTCATCCTGCTTACCCTCTTTAAAAATTGGCAGAATATTAGCTATTTTCTGGAACTTCCCTTAGGCTCCAAGGCTTCCTGAAAATCAACATTAATTGTGCAACAAGCACATTAACTTTCACTTAAGAGTTTTAAAAGAGCTGGCTGTGTTGATCTGATTTAGAAATATCAGCCCTATGATTTGATTTGATTTGATCTCTGACTTTACTAAGGTCTCTTTACCATCCTCCAGTGATACTAGTGGAATAGAAAGAATATCACCCTATGATGGGACTATATAGCTTTTCCCCAAATATAAAACAACTATTTAGTGAATACAGAAGTGCTTTTATTTATTGACAACAGTAATGTATCTTTTATTATTTATAAGTCTACATTTTAAAGATAAGGAAATAAGGGAGAGAGATAAAGGTAGAAAAGTGTCCACTGAGTTTTTAGGTGCTCAATATGAGAAACCTAAGGACTGATTTTTTTTTTCAAAGTACTTTAGCATTGTTGGAGCACTTTCTGTGTTCAAAGCACAGCTCCCTTTGTCTCTAGTTGCATCTGTGAATGTTTGGCATTCTTGTAAATCAGACCAAAGCTTTTTAGTTTGGGCATTCAGAAAATGAGACATAATTAAGAGCCATCTGTGAAAAGTTGGGTTTAAGCATCCTGCCTACCATCATCTTTGTAGTGAAGTCAAAGATAAAACCCATTTCTCCAATACATCATTAAGGGCTTTAACCACAGATCCTTTTTTTTCTCTTCCTGCAATCCCTTTCCTTGTTCACTACTCACCTTCCAGAGGGGAGGGCCAGAGCCACAGTACAGTAGGTATATACAACTTCCTAATTCTGAAGCAAACGAGACAACAAATGTGTAGCTAACAGCCTCCTTTACTGTATAAAACAGGGGTCTCAAACATGCGGCCTGCAGGCTGCATGTGGCCCCTCAAACTATTTTCTGTGGCCTGCAACAACACTATTGTTACCAATATTTGCAACCTTGTTGTATGAAAAGGTTTCAGTGGTGCAGACCTTTGGCTAACTTACTAGTCCTCATGCAGCCCTGTTCTAGTTCTCCTGCAGCCCTTGTGGTGATTTGAGTTTGAGACCTCTGGTATAAAAGAAGGTCAGTTGAATAAGACATGGATCATGTTGTGGGGGGAAGTATGTAATCATGCTGGTAAAAATCATGTAATAGTGCATATGTACTAAAGGGCTAAATTAAGTTTGCACACACAACCTTATTCCTGACATTTTCTAATGTTTGAATGTGTGACTTTACATCTTTATTGTTCTTAGCATTTTTATCTTTCCTAGGTTTAAAAAAACAAAACAAAACAAACCTATAAAGCAAAGTCCATCACATGGCATTGTAATATATTTTATGAACATTAGATCAACAGCATGGATGTCTGTCACTTGAGATTACTGAGTACTTGATAGCAATAGTGGTTTCTCATCCTCTGTATGGACCAGCACTAGATTGGGATAAGACACAATTTGTCAGTGTGTTTCACAGGTTCTTGCTGAATAAATGTGCTTAGCATCATGGGTGATATAATATGGGGTATAATCATGGGCTATGTCTACACGTAGCCTGTTATTTTGAAATAACTTATTTTGAAATAAGAACGTTATTTCAAAATAAACAGAAGCAAAATAACAAATCTAGGGGAAATAAGGGGAAAAGCTGGAAACAAAATAGCATGTCCACCGCTTTAGGGGCAGGGCATCATGGGAGGTGTGGCAACATGGTCGCCTCCCTGGGCCATGTCGGCAGCCATGTTGGTAGCCACTCCTATAAAGCTGGCCCGGGTCTCACTTCCCTGTCCATTCTGGTTAGCAGGACTCTGCAAGCAACAGAGATGGACGCTGCCCGGTTGCCTAGCCTTCGTCGGGTGAACAGTAGGCATACTGCACATCTGCAGAGCATGCTCCTGGTGGGGGACACACTGTTCAGGGACCCCGATGCTGATCAGGGTGTGCCCCAGGCTGCCAGCACCCTGGGCCTCAGAGCTGTCCTAGTTCCCCTGCCCCTTTCTGTGCCTCGCCGGGTCTGGGCCCAGGAGACTAGCACTGATTGGTGGGAGCGGGTAGTGCTCCAAACCTGGGATGATGATCAGTGGTGGCGCAATTTCTGGATGGCCAGGGCCAGCTATGATCAGCTGCTATCAGAACTGACTCCACTGCTGCATTGCAGGGATACCGCCAGGAGTCTGGCCATCCCTGTGAACAAAAAAGTGGCCATAGCCATATGGAAGATGGCCACCCAAGAGTCCTACAGGTCTGTGGTCCACCTGTTTGGGGTTGACAGGGCCACCATCGGTGTCATCCTGAGCCAAGTCACCAGGGCCATTAACAGAGGCCTACTGCGGCGCCTTGTCACACCAGGGGAGCTGCAGGCCACCATGGATGGTATGGCGGCGCTGGGATTCCCGAACTGCATGGGGATCCTGGATGCCACGCACATCCCCGTGAGAGCCCTGGACCACCGAGCGGCAGAGTACCGCAACAGGAAGGGCTACTACCCTATCATTGTGCAGGCCCTTGTGGACCATCAGGGGTCTTCCAAAACTGCTATGTGGGTTGGCCAGGGAGGGTGCATGATGCCCGTGTTCTCTGGAACTCATCCCTGTACCAGGGCATGGAGGCAGGCACCTTCTCCCCCCCGCATAACATCAATGTTGGGGGAGTAGAGGTGCCCGTCCTCATCATGGCAGAGGCGGCCTATCCCCTCCGCCTATGACTGATGCGCCCCTACACAGGGGCCCTCGACCCTTGCTTTTTAACCGGCGTCTGAACCGCTGCCACCAAGTGATTGAGAGGGCCTTTGGACAGCTGAAGGCCTGCTGGAGGTGCCTCCTGACCCGCCTCCACCTTGGAGAGGAGACAGCAACCCAGGTCATCAGCGCGTGCCTGTCCCTGCATAATTTCTGTGAAATGCGGGGTGAGCCCATTGCAGCTGCCTGGGAGGCTGAGGCCCAGCTCATCGGGTGCCAGTATGAGCAGCCCGCACCTGTGCTCCCACAGGAGCAGGCCTCCACAAGAGCCGTCACTGTCCGTGAGGCACTCACAGACAGCTTTGCCACTGAGGAGGACATCTGAAGGCCAGGCTGCCCCACCACACACCACCCTCTTCCCCCTTCTACCACAGACAGCCCCCACCCATCCACCCGCACTGTTGCAGCACCACCAATAAAATACAACGCACAGAATAACATGTGTCAACATTTTTATTTTCAAAGAACAGGGGTAGTAGGGGTCAGTGGGGCTCGGGGAGGCAACTTGGAGATGGGGTCACTGGGAGGAGGGTCTGGCACAGCCCTGCCCAGGACCACCCCGGGTACGGGGTCGCCGTGGAGCCCTGTGCTGCGGTGGTGCTCCGCTAGCTGCTGGCGGCCCCGTGCTGTCGGCGATCCAGTGAAGACTGGCAGCTGCATCCTCTACCGCTGTCCCAAGCCACTCCATGGCTGCAGCCTAGCGTTCCATAGCTGCAGCCTGGAGCATGAATGCAGACACCAGGAGGTTGTCCATGGTGGCTCCCTGGCACAGCAGCTGGATGGCTGCATCCTGCTGGTTGGCCTGCTCTCACCGCCAGGCCTAGGCAGATGCCTTGGCCCACTCCCCCAAGTCCTCCGGGCTGGCGAGGATTTCGCTGCACGTCCGGGGGTCCCTCCTCCTCCTTCTTCGTGGTCTGGGGCTGCTGGTTGGGCTCCGCGCCCACTGGCTACTGGTGGCACGAACTGCGGGAAGGAAGCATCAAACAGGGTTAGAGCCTGCTGCCTGGAGGCCTTGCCTGTGTGCTGCTTGTGTACAGCACACAGCTCTGCCCTCACTGTCAGCAGGAATCTAGACTTGGGTCCTGTGGGACATTTCCCCAGAGGGACGCAGGGCCTCATGGTGCCCACATGTGAGCTGGACCCACCCAGAAGGGTTGCTCTGGGGAGTCTCCCAAGGCCACTTCCCAGTGGTCTGCTCTGCAGGCTGTGCACCCTGCCCAAGATGCAGCTGCATCTGTCACAACCACCAGTGTTAACCAAACTCAGGCATGCAGGGGCCTGTCACCCTGGTGTGACATGTCTCCTGGGTACCCATGTCCAGGGGGGCCCTCTGACCCCCCGCCCTGGCTCTGTGCCCTGCCTGTCCTTGTGCTGGACCCTGTCGCTGCCCGTGACCTGGGCGGACCTAGCCCTGCTTGCTCATACAGGGCATGGAGACTCACCAACAGGAGCTCCAGATGTCTGCTGGGATGTCCCCTTCTCTGTGTCATCCGAGCCCCACAGGGTTGTCACTGCAGCCTGCTGTTGCTCCTCCTCCTCCTCACTGGCACTGCCCTGGCCAGGGGGGATCATCTCTGGGCTCGCTCCTTCAGCCTCTGGTGGTGGTGGTGGCTGGTCTGCAAGCCCCCTAACATCCAGGGACACCTCAGGACTGCTGGGCAGTCCCTCTGGGCCTGAGGAGGTGCTAGGGTGAGGCCCGGTGTCCACAGCCTGGGCAGGCAGGCCACTGGGCTAACGCCCCAGGAAGGCGATTGACTGGGATGGTTTAGTGGGAGTGGTCCTGCCTCTGGCAGGGGGTTGGACTAGATGACCTATGAGGTCCCTTCCAACCCTAGGATTCTATGATTCGCCCCCTGGAGCTCATGTGCATCCCTGGTTTGCACGTGGTCCTGCCTCAGGGCCTTGATTTTTGACCGCACCTGTTCAGTGCTGCGCTCCTGGCCCTGGGCAGACAACTCCACCGCTATGGCAGAATACACTGCCCGGTTCCTATGGCTGTCCTGGAACCTCACAAGGATCTCTGGCCTGTGCCAGATGGAGAGGAGCCGCTGGACCTCCTCATTGGTCCACACAGGACCACGCCATCTGCCCGCAGCAGCTCCTGCCCCATGTGCTGACATGCCTGCGGAGGTCTGTCAGCACGCTGCCAGGGCAGAGCACTTCCTTCTTCCTTTGGGTGCTGTGCACCCTGTGAAGAAGGTCACAACGCGTTATTTCAAAATAACGGCTATTTCAAAATAACACGTCTAATTGGCATTATTTCAAAACAACCGTTTCGAAATAATGGCAGTTTCAAAACAATCGGGGTTTAACCTGTTTCGAAACGGTGCTTCTTATTTCAAAAGGACAGGATCCATCCTTTCGAAATAAGAAAACATCATGTAGACCTAATTTCTTTTATTTCAAAATAACACACGTTATTTCGAAATAAAAGTACTGTGTAGACATGGCCGTGGAGTTTTAAAATTCCATCTGACATGTAGCAATGATATGTTTTATAATAGTTACATATTCTTCAGTGGCATTCACCCAGCAGGATCCAGGAACATAAACCTGTGGAAAGAATCTAATTAAAGGTTAACTAGCCTCTAATAGGAGGTTCTAAACTCTATTCATTTTAGTCGTGGAGGGTTTTTTGGGTTTTTTTGAGAACATTAACCTCAGATATCTTTCACATACGCTGAGCTTAAGGTTCTTTTCATCTCATTGTTGCCACAGACATTTTGGGTGTATTTTTTGATGTACTAAAGAAGGAGTAGCCGGTCAAGCCTGTCAGTTATGATATATTCTGTAACAACTTTAATGGAGAGAATCGGATTCACAAGTTGCTCCCTATAGGAAGCAGCAACTCCCTTCCCCTACATCAATCTATCAGACTTTTCAAATGTCTAAACTTAAGGTAACACAGTAGATACAAATATGGATCTATTGGCCTGAAAAATATGAATAAGACATATATCTTGCAAGCTGAGGACAAGAAGTTGGTCACTCAACAGAAGACTAGGCTAATTAGATTTGCAGGGCAATACCTTTCTTTAAAAGAATAGAATGAACCTGTGATCAGTGAGCAAGCTTCATACTTAAGCCAAGGAAAAACCTGACATGATCTAATGCCTTGCTAATTTTACAGAATACATTAGTATCTTTAGTACCTTGTTTTTCCAGTCTGCTCAAGCACGGCATTAGATCATGAATTGAGATTGAATTTATCTATGATCTTACCAATAAGCTCTACTTACAGTCTTAGTCGACAGGTGAATTGATGTCATAATCTTTGTTACACGTAAGTTGTCTTTTTTTCAATAGAATATGTACATTGTTAAACTCGTAGGTTTTTCCTTCTGACTCACTTCAGCACAACAGAATCCTATTTAATATTCTAGACACTAGCTCCAATCATTCTGTTGATCAACTCATAAGTAAAAGGGAATTTGCCACAGAACACATCCTTCCCACCATCCTACTGTCTTATCTCACACAGTTTTATTGTACTGTACATACTGTAACCTCACAAAAGGTCCTATGGACCACCAAAGATCCCTAGACAAGAGAATGAGAACTCCTGTCATGGACTGTAAAACTTCTTTATCCATCACATGATGAAGAAAAGAGTTTTGAAGAGTAATGTTCTTTCTAAAACTTAGATGATGGAGAAGAAAAATGGATCACACCAATACCACAGCCTTCACAGGAACGGGATGATATCTAAAATAAATTAAATCAAGCTACATGTCTTCACACTGGAGGAAATTCAGAGAAGAGCTGTAAGTCAGGGGGTCATTTATGAAGAATATTTAAAAGTTGTGGCTAATGAGAGGTTCAGATGCGTTAAAATGGATGAAATAATTCACCAGAAATTTACTGAATGAATTTAGATTCAGCAGGACTCCTCTCTCTCTCTCTCTCTCTCTCTCTCTCTCTCTTTTTAAGGGAGCCTTCTTTACCTTCTATGCACTGCGTTGCAAACCACTCTAGTGAGCCCATAACCATAATAAATGTAAGTAAATGTGACATTTATGAGCAATCAATTAATTCAAAAAAGTGGCCATGCAATGGAATTTATCTCATTGAAGTGTGCTGTGTTACTGAAATGGTTGGGAACCCAGGAAGCAGGGCCTGATGGCAGCAGTCTCAGCTTGGAAGGAAGAAGAAGGTGTGTAAAGGCAGAAATCTGGCAACAGATAAGAGCAGCAGTTGTTGGGGTAAATTTAGTTAGATGGTGGTTATAGCCATTGTAAAATCACTGGTTATGTATTTGGTTGTGTTTGAATGTATTTTGTGGTGTTAATGTGGGAAGTGAATGTTTAGCGCTGCTCCTCCCCAGCACTGAGCTGCTTAGGGGAACGGGAGCTAAGCAGCTGGAGGTTGCTGGCATCTGAAATCTGCCCGGCAACAGAGAAACGTGGTGTAAGCAGCAGCTCTTGAACTTTGGGCTATGTAAGCCAATGAGGCAGACCATGGGTGCGAAAAGGCTGCTCCCTTATTGGAGGGTGAGTCTAGCGGCGCGAAAAAGGGGGCCTAGCGATTGGACAAGGGAGTTTGTTTTTAAGGAGTGATCTGGGGGGGGGGGGGCTGTCTGGGCTGGCTCTCCCTGTGTTGGCGCTGCATGTCAGGGAACTCCCTGTGGTGAAGAGGCTGGCATCTGCATCTCTGGCCTGCCTCAGCTATCAATCTGAGGAAGGGAAAAGGGAGCCTCGGCATCTCCTGGACAGAGACATAGAACTGAATTTCTGGTTGGAGACAGAGATCCATGGCAGGCTCTGAAGCGGGCGGGTGCTGCAGGAAATCCCTGAAGACCTGGAGCAGAGAGAGAGAGAAAGAGCTGTGAGCTGGCTCCAGCTTAAAGACTGTCATGGGGTGAACGGACTCTTGCTCAAGGACAGGCCGGAAGGAAGCCCAGAAGTCGCCTAACCAAGTTTGGATTGGGTCGGCCAGGACTTCGTGGGATCTGTCAGGAGGCTTCCGGTGTCCACGCCATCTGGTGAAGAGGAACTGTGAGGCCCTGAATGAAAGTGTGGGGGACGGGGGTCCCACGAAAGAGGGGTACTTACCATTTACCTGTGAAGGGGCATTTACCATTTATCTGGGGTAAATCCGGGAGAGCACAGTTGACCTACCTGGTACAGGGGCCTCAAGTGTACTTTGAATAGGGGTCTTGGGTGGTAATGTAATGCTGGTTGTTCTAATAAGTTTTAATTTGTTTTACTGAGCGATTCCGTTATAGTGATAAGATTCCTCCGTCCCATTCCCCAGTTCTCTTCCCCTTAAATAAACAGGCTTGGTTTGATGAAGAATGAGTCCAGTGTGTCTGAGAGTTCGCACCAAAGTCACACAGGCTGATAGATGCCTGCGGCAAGGGGGACCTGTAAAGAGGGGGGTGTCTGAGAAAAAGGAAGTAAAAAGACTCCTTCCCCTAACAGTCACTCCCCAAAGAGAGAGAAGAAATTCTGAAACTGGAACTCCCTGTGAAAGGGGAAGCAATCCAGGGAAGGATCAGTGAAGCTGGGAGAGTAAGTCCTAGAAAAGCTGGGTCGAGGGTCCATGGACTGGAATCCAGAACAGCGGGCAGGCCTGGGTTCCCCACCAGCTACTGAAGGAGTGGCACATGAGGCACTGAATGTAAAGTCACCCCAGGTATGGTGAAGGAAAGATTGTGATACACCATAAAAAGAGGGCATGCTGTTGAATGATCTGGCAGAAGGACTGAGTCATGCAGATGACACTCTGGTTCCAGAAATGAGAAAGAGGCTGCAGAGTTGAGAGAGAGATGATGTGATGTCATGTAATTGTGGTAAAAGTGTTGATCTCAGTGGTTAAAGTATAATTTGGCAGGCCCTGGAACCCTCCTAATTTCTTGGCCCATTTCCCTGTTGTCCATGCCCCCTTCATGCATGTGTGGGCCCAATCCCACATACGCATTTGCAGGGATTTCCCTAACACCTCTTCCTACACCCCCCGAACTTCCCAACACCCCACCAGTTGTCATCTAGTAACAGTGTTATATCAATTTAGTGAGCACCCCTACATCCCCCCTACAACTCACCCCCCACCCCAATTTCAAGTCCAAGGGAAGCTGCTGGGTATTTGCAACCACTTCTCAGTACCACATGCATTGGTTATTGCTCCCTGTCCATTCAAATCTGCGGCCTGCCCCATGCCCCCACTCCACAATGTGCTGGTGACTCCCCAGCAGGAGCTTCCCAAGAGCAGGCCGGGCCTTGCACTTGCTAACAACTAGTAGGGAAGCCCTCACTGGTCTCCAGCTGTGCACAGCACAGTCCCAGACACCTGGGGGCCAGGGCAGGGGGACAATTGCCTCCTTCTCCCCCCGCTGCTCCAGGCTGCACTTGGAAGCTCCTACGTCTATGGCTGCCTGACCTACGCATGCGCAGAGGAGCCAGCCCCTAAAAATAGTGGGCCCTGGAATGGCATTCCAGCACGTTCCAGCGTGCTTTAGCCCCTGGATCTGATGATGCAGAATGACCAGGACAAGGTACCACAGTAACAGTGAGTGGGGCTCCTCATAATGGCTTTCAGGCTTTAAGTTGTTGATGGATGAGGAAGAGGATGTGTGTGTTTGCGTTTGGGGGGGTTTTTTAGGTGACCCATCTGACAAATCTTGTTTGGGAAGTTATGATTTTTTTAAATTTAAGCTCAGTGAAAGTGCCAAAGGATTCTTTGTTGTCCTGATATACATGATATAGGTACCATATCTTATTTTAATTTGTGCCTTCTCTTAGAACTTGTGTTTTTCTCTCTATAAATGGGTATAATGCAATGCCATTTTGGCCACATAAAGCATACATACTGTCCGGCCTCTCACTACAGTATGTCTGCTCTGAGTTCCATTCTCCAAAGATTATTTCTGCAATGAGGATAAATCTGTGCGAGGGGCATTCCTGGATGAAGAGAGAAATGCATTCAAAAGTGCAGGTGATGCCCTCTGTATGTTTCCTTGTGGCTGTAGTTGAACAGAACCAATAGAGTGACCTCTTGCTTTGCAAGGAGAGCAAAATGAGGTGTTCCACCCTACATTCCTACTACTGATAGGTATCCAGAACTTACCCCATTTTTTTTCTTCTGTGTCAGATCCATCTTCCATTATTTTTCATAGTGAATCTTTTAACCTTTTCCAGCAGACTGCCCTTTAAAAGGCACTACCAAAATCAATGAACACACTGAATGAAATCTTAGCATTGCTCAGTTAGCTGTTTTGCTCTTTCCTCCTTGCTACGATTAGGCTCTGAAGTAATAAATATTAGAGGAAAGAGCTTATATATGAAAGCTCTATGTAGTATAATATCATAAAGCTCCTGGCTGAGGCAAAGCCTTTTTTATTATTCCAGTACCATTTCAGCCATGAAAAAAAAATAAAAATAAAAATAAAAAGACACCCTTTCTCTCCTCATAATGGGTTACTCCCAAAAGCTCAGGACACCTTTCTTTCTGTCAAAAGCCTAAAGAAAATAAGTTTTGTAACATATATTTATTAATCCTACTAAACTGCTAAAGTTGCTTCAGTCATTTTTAAAATTCCCACAAATTACTTCTGAACACACAAACAGCAGGACCTAGGTTATGCTACTGAGCGCCAGCTCACATAGTAAGGTGCATTGTGAAGTCACTACTTTACTGGGAGCAACAGGGATTTTATAGGATGGTTTCTAGAATTCATGGATATTCATAGGCTGAGCACATTCACTACCACATCCCTGCATGACTCTACATCCCCTGTGGATCTCAACATGCTGGGCTGATCCTTCTATAACTAGCCAAACCAGCTTTAGGTCCACCAAAAAAAAAAATCAACAATTCAGTTTGTGTATCTTTTGAATATGAAAAAGGTTAATTACACTTTAAATATACATGGACAGGCCAGGGATTGCTGTTATAATAGTGTAAAATCATTATTAATCAGGAATAATAAAGAATTTACATTCCCTGCCTGCCAATCTGCTGTTTGCTAGAATGTGCAAAAAAGGTCAGCAGGCAATATGTGGTATGGTGGGAGAACATGACGCTTAGAAAGCTGTGCATACAGTCTTTATATTTTAATTCTTTAGTAACAGACTCTTGTATTTTGCTTGTAAGAAGTTAGATTATCCAAACACTGAGACTAAACTGAATACTGAATCTGTTTTGAATCATATTGCATATAAAGAAAAATGCTTAGCCAATTCTTAAGTGTTTCTAGGAGCAATTTTGCTCGTAGTTTATGTGTGTGCTTAAAAAAAAAAAGTTGACAGATTTCCCTTCAACATTGGTCTATTAGTTAAAGCATATGTATCCCTCCTTTGCCGCACAGAAAATGTGTACATTGCAGCTGTGGGCATCCTTCTTTGAGCGGGTGGATGTAGATTAGCTCTACTCCAACGAGCATGCTAAAAATAACAATGTAGCCTGCAGTAGCAAGGGCAGCAGCTTGAGCTAGTTGCTCAAGTACATACGCAGGGGGTCTGAGTAGGCTTGTATTCAAGCAGCTAGACAGAGGTGGCTTTTCGGGTAGGCGAGCAGGCTCACGCCTAGAGCCCCAAGCAGAATGGGGCCCCATTTCCTGCTTCACCTACCCAAAAAGCTGTGTCCACCTCAGTCGGCAGCAGGATCAGCTGAAACCCCTGGTGCTGGGGCCAGCAGCTGGGAGCTGGGGCTGGCAGTTGGGGCGGCTGGGGCCAGAGCTGGTGGCTGAGGAGCTGAGTCTGTGGTGGAGGAGCCGGGACCACAGGCTGAGGATCTGTGGGCCTATAGGGAGCCCCCACAATGGGCCTTCGCCTAGGGCCCCCAATAGCCAAAGGCCACCTTTGCAGCTAGACCAAGATATATTGCCATTTTTAGGGTCTGAGCTAAAGCAGAGCTAGCACATTTATCCACCTGCTCTGGAAACTATGCACCTAGTTGCAATGACGCTGTATTTCTCTCTCTTAGCTGCAGTATAGATGATACACACTTAAACCAGGAAAACAAACAAGCAGTCCTGTGGCACATTTGAAGATTAACAATTTTATTTATCTCATGAACTTTTGTGGGAGAAATCCTTCTCCTTCAGCTGTTTGAAAATGGAAAACTTGCAGTATGGGAGGGAACAATAAATCCAATGAATTGTGAGTGACAAGATCAGGTCAGACTAGGTAAGCAAATTAAACAAGTATTTTAGCTTCAAATAGTGTGGACCAACATATAAGAAGATGGAGAGGCTGCGTGAGGTAAAAATCACTTTTTGTTATGAGAAAGTCAGCCCATATCTCTTGCCAAACCCAAGTTAATAGAATCATTTTCCTTCCTATACAGTTTTCCATTTTCAAGGATATGACAAAGTGAGAATTCTTCCACAAAAAAAAGTGCTAGAGAACTCCTTGTTTGTTTTGCTAAGTGAAACTAATACAGCTGCCTCTCTGTAACTTAAACCAGGAGACACTTAACATTTCTGTGCTTCTCCTAACCCCAAAGGGCAGCCATGTTAGTCTAGTTCATTTAAAAAACAAGGAGTCCTGTGGCACTTAGAGATGAATTAATTTATTTATAAATAAATATTTATTTTTTAAAAAATTATAAATACATATTTAAAAGTAAATTTGGTAGTTTTCATTTGCCACAGGACTCCTTGTTTGTTCTACTAACCCAGTGGTTCTCAAACTTTTTTTCTCAGGACCCAGTTGAAAAAAATCATTTATGCCCACTACCCAACAGTTATATCTTTCAGCAATCCATGCCAGTTGTGTGGCAGCGGCAGCAAGGGGTGCCATGACCTCAGTATTTGAAGGTCTGTGACCCAGTATTGGGTCCCGACCTATGTCTTATAAACCACTGTCCTAACCCATCTCAGTAATGTTACTGGTGTCTGTATTCTTTGGAGGTTTGTGACACAGTACGTACTTTCCCTTCTTTGGAGACCAAAAGGTTCAGTGACATATTTGCAAAAGTTAATACAGGTATTAAGAGTATCTGGCAGTTGATTCTGGCCCTGTGCTCTGCTCCAGAAGCACATAAAGGAGTCACCACTGAAGTAAATGTGAATGTTGCCTTCCTGGCCTACTAGCTAAAACTTCAATTTCCACAGCCTGAGCTAAAAATAACAGAACCAGAAGCTGACGACTGTAATACTCATCTTCTGTTAATTGGACATGAAGGGAATATAATACACTGTCCAATGAGTTGCATAAGTCCCCCAATGCTGTTTTCCATCACAGGGTTCTGTATAAGGGATGTACTGGGATTGAGAGATAGTTCATGGAGGGGAGGAAGGTTATCCATAATGCCCTGCGCTTTGAGGAGTCTGTTTAATGCATGGCCCTGGAGCAGCAATCCTAGCAGGAATCTGTAATCCAAATTGTGAAAAAGTGATTTAAAGCTACATTTGTGCTCCACCGCTTAAAAGGTTATGGCTTCTGCAAAGGGCAGAATCTGTCCCCTTGGCTCCATTTTGGGTTTGTAAACAAACTGGGGTCATTCTGGGGATTCAAGGTTTCATAACATAATTTAATCTTAGTTTTATATGCTTAAGGCTGTAATCATTGGTGCTTAGTTTACACTAAGGGTGAAGCTTTTCCAATGTCCTTCTTCAGTGTATAAATGTAGTAAGTATTTTTCATTAAAAAACATGATTTGGGCCTGATTTTACCTACCATTGGCCATTTTTTTTCCTGAGCTCTTTGTTAATATTATGAATTAAATGAATGAATAGTGTAGAACTGCTCAGTTATGCCTATCGGAGATGTTCCTTTCTGGTTATGTGTTTATCTTTTTCATCCCTGGAAAGAAACAGTAGGACTTTATTTTATCAGTCAATAAAAACAGGGTATGTAGAGTATTTTAGAAAAGTTCTACTTTGTGGTGAAAGAGAATACATGAGGCTTTTCATTTTCTCCTGATTTTATGTTTGTTTCTGATAAGGCGGCAATGGTAGCTGTACAACTAAGGATTTGTTCATTTACTATGTTTCATGCATTCAATTGTCCACTATTTAGGTATTGGTCAGTAACCCTGATTATGCTGATAATACTTGATCCTGCCATAACTCAAGAGACTGGAACAGATGACTTTTGAGGTCCTCCAGTATGAGTAGCATACTGTTATAAAAAGACTCACTGAAATCATCATGAGTCAGCATAGTGTAACTAGGTCCTGGAAATGATGCTCACTACTACTTGCGTAAATTACTACAAAGGTTTGAGATGCACAGTTGTAGGTAATTACACTAAGGGTAAAATTCACATGTATGCCATCCCATTAACACCTTGTATAAGGTTAAACCTGGCCTTCTGCAAATTGAAAACCACAGATTCAAAACAGTTCTGCACTGCAACAGATAAATCAGTCACCACCATCCTACCATCCAAGAATCAGACCCACAATCCATAGGCAAAGGCTCCATATCCCCATAGTGTTCTAGTCATACCATTTCCAGTAAAACTGATTTCTTCTATGCTTCTCTATGATCTTTCCATAAAACCACATTGGTCTCAAAACAACTGTCAAAATATGGAAGCCAACAACATGCCATGCAGGAAACAAAAGCAATCTTTATACTGGCAGACAGACCTCTAAGGAGTCAAAAATGTCACCCATTGATTTCAGCTGAAACAGAAATGCTCCTTTTCCCTTTAGTGGCTTAAATTAATCTCCTCAGTGTTGACCTCTTATTTCTCTGAAAGTGGATTGGAAACCTGCAATAAGATTTCTTTCTGCTTCCAATGGTCAAGCGAGAAACGTTACATGAACAGCCCTTCATGTGGCTTTTTGCTTCCGCTTTTGTTCATCCTGTTGGAAACAAGCAATGTACTTATAGTGGGGGGAAAGAGACACACTGTTTTGAACTTCATGAAAGGTGTTTTTGATAAAGGGAAGAAGAGTAGAGAAGGGTTGCCTATGTTATCTGACCTAGCTCATCCATCCCTGATGGCAATCCAAACACTTTCTCCCTTAGATAAGTGTTAGGATTTGACAAAGCTGCATGTTACAGATCACAGTGGTGGCAATTACTAAAGTTGCTACTGAAAAAACGCTCAGTCTCTAGTTTTCGTTGTTAACTTCTGTTTTTACAGGTTTATACTTTTACCATTTGAAATTGTTAGGTTGAAGCACAGTTCACATCAGCCTGGATGCAATGTTTTCCTGACAAAAATACGTTAATAATCTGCACTGTTCTAAACTGGACATTTTTACAATCTGTGAGGAGAACTGGTTGAGTGTTCCACTTCTCAGCAAAGGTTCAATGTGGTTGTGTTGATGCCTCATACAACTAAGGTATTTTTAATTAAAATATAGTAGATTACATTTTATAATACAATATAAATTATTGCAATAAACATAATTAAACAGAAATTGACAAATTAACAACATATTATGTTCTACATCTCAATACATGTTAAAAAGATATTTTACCTATACAGAGAAAGCATGTAAAGGGGATTGGAATGAAAGATTCTATAAAGATATCATATATTATAATAATAGTAATTAATAACCATTTGACTTCCAACTGTGGGTGACATATTTATTCTTACAACCTACTTGTCTGTGACATTCACTCTCCACTGCAAGTTTATGGATGTGACTCTCATGAGTGATTTTAAATCAACCCTTAAGATTTATTCATTTAGCCATGCCTTTTAATTGTATGCTCTTTTATTTAATTAAGCTTTTCGGACCATCTGCTCCAAGAGTGCTATGTAACATAATGATTCATACATTTCTGAATAAATATTTGATCCCACCATAAACCAACACACAGAACTGCCAACTCCTACATACACATGGGAAAAACCTGAGAAGTCTGATGTTTGAAATGTAGCCCAATTTTTTAAAGAATTGTAATTTTTGCAAAACACATTTCTAGAACAGAATATTGAGACAGATTCTTGACTAGTGTAGATCAGTTTCACTCCATTGGCTTCAACATAGTGATACTTATTTTTGTCAATCATCAGATGACATTACTCATTGTTTCTGTTTGTTTTGTTTTGAAACTTACATTGTAATAAAAATTTATTTGTCTCCTAAATAACTTAAAGGTGTACTTGATTAAAACTCATGGGAGTGAAGGTGCCTTTTTTGAACTGAACTGGTTGTTGTGAATGTATGCACCATTGTCCTCTACTGATGGAAATGAAGTCTACTCAGTGAGTGCTCTTGGCACTGGACACCTAGCGGCTAACTGAGGATCACTTTGGCTCAAGTGGGTGGCAGATTTCAGCAAGAGAACCTGAATTCTTTCTTTGCTTTTGCTACGAAGTTCCAAACAGACAGCATCTTGACAACCAAGAAAAGATCTGATAATTGTTCTTCTGCAGCATTCTAGATGAACTGGCCTTACATTCATTTGTCCTCTATTCATAAATTGTAACACATTGTATTTCTAACATGTTTTCAATGACATCTGTGATATACTGTGCACATCCAGTAAGTGAAGTCTGTTAATAGTGTTTGTTTGAACCGTTATATAATTAACTTTTATGGTGCCACTGATCAATAACTGCAGTCTGGCTGCTTTGCACTGTTCCTTTCCAGCCCTAAAGCCGCCATACACAACCATATACCAACCTCTTGTTACTTCCAGTTTAAAGGCTGCAACCAGGAGAAAGTTTATGGCTGAGGTTTCCTTGTCCCCAGGCATTCACTGACTATCATGACAGCTTCTTGTGCACATAATTTAGAGCTAGTGTCAAGTGTACAGCTGGCTCAGGCTCAGAAGGATTCAAATGCCACATTAGCAGGTACACACAAGTTGTGGCATATTAGAGCTGAAACAAATATATTCATCTTTGATCATCTTCTAATTCATTTGAAGGCAGAGTCTTATTTTTAGGAGTCCAATACAATCATATTTATGTATAAGTATTTTGAAAGCACTCTAAATATTTGGGTTATCATTTCGCAGTTCTGTCTCTAAAAATGTCTCTTGCAAGTCTACACTAAATAGTGCATTACAAAGTAATACAGATTCTATATAATACTATTATTATAAAATGTGTCCCCAAATGCTTCTATAGCATTACATAATATGAGTGAATGGATAACTAGATATGAATTTCAAAGGATGGGGGGATGTTTTGTAGCAGACATTATTTGCTCTCATTTAGTGACCATACAGTCAGGAGAATCAAACCAAATAGAGAGAAATTGAGAAGAAAGGGTGTTTTTTTGGATGATCTAAAAGTAATGGATAATAATAGGGTGAAGATCCATTAGCAAGTTGTTCCAGATGAATGGCATTATAAATGAAAGGCTGTTTGCACCAGCAGTAGTGAGATTATGAGAAGTGACGTAGAGCTGGTCAGGAATTTTTCCATGAAATACCTTTCCTTCAAAAAATGCCAATTTTTTTAAAACAAAAGTTTTCACAGACATGTGTCTATCTCTATCTCTATCTCTATGGTCAATGGCATGATGATTAGGCCACTCCTTTGGGATGTGGGAGAGACACGTTGGAGTCCCTACTCGGAGTCAGACTGTTCTAGAGTGGGTCTCTGCCTGGTTTTGACCAGAAATTCTGTCCTTGACTGTCCAGGCAGAAAGTTAGTAATATTCATATTACTTCCTCCCAGAAGGTCAAGGGTAGAACTTCTGATCAAAACCAGGCAGAGACTCATTCCAAAATAGACTGATTCAGAGTAGGGACTCCAACCTGTCTCTCCCACATCCCACATGAGTGGCCTAATCATCATACAGTTGACCATTTTGCAGTGGATCTCTTTGTCTAAAATCTTTCTTTGTGAAACATTTCAAAAGGTGTCAGTTTTGTACCACGTAGGAATGAAAAATTTCAAAACCTCTTTTTTCAGAATAGAATTCTTGTTTTCTCATCAGCCCTACATAGATGAGTGTTATAATGTAAGGCTACTGGAGGCAGTGGGCAGAGGACTAGAGATAGTTTGAAGGTAGCTTACAGCATCTCCAATTGGGAGCTTTAAAACACAAGGACCTGGACTGTCCTAGTTCTTATTCGTAAGCAGTTTAAGAATTTATAGCCCAATGCTGCTGTCAGTTACATGGGTATAAGTCTAATCAACTCAGTTCCGAGTCACAGGAGTTAGTCTAGTTTTACACTTGTGAAGTGAAATCAACATCCATCTTTAAGTTCCCAAGGGATAGCTGTGTCAGTCTAGTTTAGCAAAACAAGGAGACCTGTGGCACTTTTAAAGATGAACGCATTCATTTATCAGAAAGCTAATGAGATAAATAAATTTGTTAGTCTTTGAAAGTGCCACGTCTCCTTGTTTGTTTTGGTCATTTTTTTAAGTGTTTCATCTGGTCAACTGGAAAGATACTCAGTCACTCTAGACTCTCTTATTGTAGGGAGTTATTTCTATATCACATTTTTATATTTAAATCACAGATCTTTGTAAATTAATCAGTGGCAACTGCTTTGACAGAACAGCTGAGTTGAGTTATTTTCTAGAGGAGACTGATGGGTAAAGAATGAGGCAGTTGTGTTGCAAGGGGTAACTATCATACCCAGTAAGATTCTGCCATATCAAAGTTTTATTATATGATTAAAAAAATACAGGGTACTTCCATTTGTGTGACAGCTGATGTAAGTAAATGTAGTTCTGTTCAGAGGACTTGGCCCTAACATTTTGCTTAATTGATGTTCTAATATTAAAACATCAAAACTATCTCCAAACAGCTTTATATTACAATGAGAAATTGGTTTGAGTGTGAATTGTCTAAATGTGGAACTCTACTGGAATTTGGTAGAAAAGATTCAGGGACATTCTCTTAAGAGGAAAAAGTACTGATACCACCATGAAAGAAAATAAAATACTGTTGTTGATTGGATTAATCTTACTGATATGGGTGAGGTGTAATCTCTGTCTTCTATTCAGAATAAATGAAAAGAAGTGATTGGAAAGGATTGATGTCTCACCCAAAACAAAACCATGCCCAGAACCACTAAGGAATATGTGATCTTGGGCTTGGCTGAGCATTACTGGAGTAGCAGTGTGTGTTGGAAGGACCACAGAAGCAACTGGAAAGAAAAACAAAAGGAAGTCGGCTATGCAAAGCCTGGATACATGGTGTGCATCCCTGGATGAATTCTAGAAAGAAGTTTAGAGTTGGGGTGCTATCTGGAAGAGGCTGGAACCTGTGAAAAAGGACCATTTTCCCTGATCTGATTCCTCCTGTGTTCAGGGAAAGCAGATTCTGTATACTTTTTTTCCCATAAATAATATTTCATCAAAGAAACACCTCACTCTCACAAATTGTGCCTTCTAATCACAACAATGTACAAGACTCACACTTTTGGGTAGCCACTCAGGTCAAAAGGGGTAACAATGGTGTGACCTGTGTGATCTGGTTTTCAAGGAGATAGGATGTGAGCTGATAGTCCAGTTGAATGAAGACAGCAACAGAAGTGCTGGATGTGACCCTGAAATAAAGCATTGGCTAGGGAAACAGCTATGAAACAATGAGAGTTCTGTGGCACCTGAAAGACTATCAGATTTCTTCGGTCATAGGGTTTCATGGGCTCCAGCCCACTTCATCAGATGCATGAAGTGGAAACTACAGTTGAGAGGTATATATACACATGCCAGGATGTAGCAGGGGAAGTGTTACCAAAGTCAATTCAGTTAGGGCAGATGTAGCTCATTCACACCAGTTGATTAGAGGGAGAGAATGTGTGAACAGGGACGATTACTTTTTGTAATGTGCTAACCATTCTGAATTGGAGATGATCTATACCTTCACGTCAGTGGCACGGCTATGGGTACCCACATGGCCTCACAGAATGCCAACATCTTTATGGCTGGCCTAGAACATCTCATCCCCAATTGCCTTTCTTTTACCTACATTACATCTGATAACATTTTCATAATTTGGATCTAAGGGAAAGAGTCCCTTGAAGAATTCCACTGTGATTTCAACAATTTCCACCCTACCATCAACCTCAGCATGGAACACTCCATACAAGAAATTCACTTCTTGGACACTACCACATGAATAAGGGATGGACACATTACCACCACCTTATACTGAAAACCAGCTGACCACAATACATACCTACAAATGCCTCAAGCTTCCACCTGGGACAACCCATCATTTACAGCTAAGCCTTAAGGTACAACCGGATCTGCTCTGACCCCTCAGACAGAGAAAAACACCTACAAGCTCTCTATCAAGCATTCCTAAAACTGCAGTAGCCACTGGGGAAGTGAAAAAAACAGACCAACAGAGCCAGATGAGTACCCAGGAGCCACCTACTACAGGACAGATCCAACAAAAGACCACAAAAAAAAAAAAAACACCAGAAGACCACTGGTCATCACCTACAACCCCAGCTAGAATCTCTCCAACACATCCTCAAAGATCTACAACCTATCCTAGAAGATGATCCCACATGGTCTCAAGCCTTGGGAGGCAGGCCAATCCTTGCTACAGACAGCACCTCAACCTGAAGCAAACACTTACCAGCAAGAGAAAACCATACAACAAGAACACTGACCTATCAACCTATCCCTGCAACAAACCCCATTGCCAACTCAGCCTGCACATCAACTCCAGTGATACCATCACAGGTCCCAGCTACATCAGCCACACCATTCAACTGCACATCCAATAATATGGTACATGCCATCATGTGCCAGCAATGCCCCGCTGACATGTACATTGGCCAAACTGGACTGTCCTTACGCAAAAGGATAAAAGGACAGTAAATGGACATCAAAAATGGCAACATCCATAAACCAGTAAGAGAACACTTCAGTCTCCCTGGATACACAGTAGTGGACTGGAAAGTTATCATATTTCAGGGAAAAAAAGCCAAAGAAAAAAGCCCTTTTGGCTATGTCCATACACAGGAGATTGTTTCGAAATAAGTTATTTTGAAACAAGTTGTTAAAAAATAAAGCCCTTATTTTGAAACAACTTAATTCGAAATAACCAAAAAACCAATTTGAAGGGGGAATCGAAACAGGATGTGCACACAGTGGACTTGCTATTTTGAGTTAGGGGAAGGGCAACCCGGGAGTTGTGGCAACATGGCCCCTTGCAGGCCATTTTGCCACCAGCGGGGGGGGGCTTGTAAGGAGCCTGGGGGTGCCCCAAGCTCCTTGTGCTCTGGGCAAGCGGCTTGGGGAGCCATGGCACCCCCACGTTCCGCTGCCCAGGTGGAGGGGGCTGCAGCCCCAGCAGAGTGAGCCGCTACTGGGCGGCTCACCCCCCTGCCTGCTTCAGGGGGCTGCAGCCCCCGTGGGGTGAGCTGCGGTGCGGGTGGATCACTCCACTGTCGGGGCTGCCCCCAAGCCCGGAGGTGGGGTCTGGGGGCACCCAGCTTTTCCCCCTGCTGCAGGGGCCGGGGGAAGCCCTGCCCCAGGAATCCTGGGGTGCCCCGATTCTGCCCAGGGCGGGGCCAGGGAAGCCCCACCCCGGGAATCCCCAGGTGCCCTGCTTCTGCCAGGGGCAGGGCTGGGGAAGCCCCGCACTGGGAATCCCCGGGTAACCCACTTCTGCCAGGGGCGGGCCCAAGGAAGCCCCACCCTGGGAATCCCTGGGCACTCTGGTTCTGATGGGGATGAGGCCAGGGAAGCCCCACCCCGGGAATCCCCTGGTGCCCTGTTTCTGCTCGGGGCAGGGCTTCCCCGGCCCCACCCAGGGCAGAAGCGGGGCACCCGGGGATTCCCGGGGCAGGGCTTCCCCCAGGCCCTGCAGCAGGGGGAAGAGCCAGGCGCCCCCGGACCCCACCTCTGGGCTTGTGGGCAGCCCTGGCAGTGGGGTGAGGTGCCCAGGCAGTGGCTCACCCTGCCAGGGCTGCAGCCCCCCGACCGGGGTACGAGGTGAGCCGCCAGGCAGTGGCCACACTGCGGGGGCTGCAGCCCCCTTTTGCCGGTGGCGGGACAACACTCAGCACCCTGACCAGGGTGCTGAGGGGGTGGCCCTTCCTCTCAGGGTGCTAAGCACTCTAGAAGGAAGGTCAAATGTTGTTTCGGAACAGTTTGTTCCGAAACAACATGTCCCAATGGGGTTATTTTAAAACCACTGGTTTTGAAATAACCATCGTTTCGAAACGGATGGGGTTTAAGCCATTTCGAAATGACAGCTCTTGTTTCAAAACAACGGCTCTTGTTTCAAAATGACAGAGCCCGTCATTTCAAATCAAGGGAATGTTGTGTGGACATGTAGGTTTTTATTTTGAAACAATCAGTGTTGTTTCAAAATAAAAACCTCGTGTGGACATACCCTTAAAGACAAACTTCAGCATCAATCTGCAGAGCTGGAGCTGATTTGCAAACTTGGCACAATCAGTTTGGGTCTGAATAAGGACTTAGGATGGTTAACACATTACAAAAAGTCTTTATTCCTGTTCACACATTCTCTCCCTCTAATCAACTGGTGTGAATGAGCTACATCTGCCCTAACTGAATTGATTTTGCTAACACTTCCCCTGCTACATCCTGGCATGTGTATATATACCTCTCAACTGTAGTTTCCACTTCATGCATCTGATGAAGTGGGCTGGAGCCCATGAAACCCTATGACTGAAGAAATCTTCTAGTCTTTAAGGTGCCACAGCACTCTCGTTGTTTTTGCTGTACGTAGACCAACCTGGCTACCTCTCTAGAAATTTTCACCAGCTATGAAACAGCAAACAAAAGAGCTTTCTTCTGTTGTTTGATTCCTGTTATGTTCAGGGAAAAGGAGAACTCTCTATAATCTTTGTAAATAACGAGAACTGATTTTAAAAAAATAATTCTAATTGAAACAACTGCAACATCCCAAACTGGGCTAGCTGTTCAGGTTGAAAGGGATACATGTATGCCAACACATTCTAACAAGAAGCCCCTATACTCATCAATGTTCCTTTAAAATGCATTAGTGTATCAATTTGGTAACTATTAGATGTTTCCAGAAGTTTGCTGTCTCCGTTCAGGTAAGCACCAAAGGTTTAGATGACTATCTGTAACTTTCCAAACCCCCCTATAACATCATGATTCTACAAAAAATGTCTCTAAATTTTACTAGAGAAGGCATTTCATAAGATTTCCAATACAACCTGCTTCTCACTGGGGAAGAAATATATGTCAGTCAAAAACGGGTCAGAGAAGTACAAGAAGAAAATGGAGATTAACAAAACTTGGATTTAGGGGAGGAGAAAGGGAGAATTTGATCAAACAGACGCTGAGCTCTGAAAGGCTAGGATTTAGTTCCACTCCAGACTGAAAATTCACCCATCTGTCATACCTCTTCAGCTCAATAAACAAAAAATTTAAATCCTCATCCTCACTCATACACACACAGTGAGTGTAATCAATCAGGTCCAAGGTCCTTTGACTCAGCCAAATACTTGCTGACGTCTCCTGGATAAAAGATCTTTTAAGAAAGGATAATAGGTATACAAATCCCAGTTTAGATATTCATTCTAGGATTCATTCTCATCTCTTGACAAAGATTTCATGCAAAATAATACGATACACTATCAGCACTTCTGAAAAAGCAAGAATTGGTGACTACTAGGCATTAGCGTTGTGCAGTTGTATTTACCCAAGGAATGATTTAAATAGCCAGATTTGAAAAGATGAGAATTTACAAAGGCATAGAGAAAACAATTTCCAAAGGGATAGCCGTGTTAGTCTAGTCCAGCAAAAAAACCAACCAAAAAACCAACAAGGAGTCGTGTGGCACTTTAAGACTAACAGATTTATTTTTCACATGAGCTTTCATGGGAGAAAATCCCACTTCGTCAGATGCTTCGAAGATGGGTGAACGTACAGAATGGAATGAAAATAAATGCAAGGTGGTGTAAAACATAGGATCAGGTCATACAATAACAGCAAATCAGAGCAGTTGTTAGGTTCAAACCATGGGAAGCCTGAAGTCAAATTACCTTTTGTAATGGGAAAAGAACCTATGGTCTCGATTCAGTCCTGCTTTCACAGAATTTAGCTTGAATATTAATTCATGTTCAGCTGTTTCTCTTTGAAGTCTTGATGTCCCAGCCAGATCTCTGACGACGGTGATTAACAAATCATTTATTGAGTGATTAGAATGATGGAAGTGCTCAGCAACTGGTTTCTTTGTTTTGTGATTTCTGATATCAGCTCTATGTTCATTTATTCTTTTGCACAGCGATCGTCCTGTTTGTCCAATGTATAAGGTGTTGAGGCATTTCTGGCACACGATGGCATAGATCACATTAGTAGATGAGCAGGTAAATGAGCCTTTGATGGAGTAGCAGGCTTGATTAGGACCTATGATGGTATCTGTTGTGCAGTTATGTGGGCAGAGTTGGCAGCGTGGTTTGTTGCAGGGGTGTGTGCCTGCTTTAATGTTTCTGTTGTTAGATCTATAGTTGCTGGTGAGTATCTGTTTAAGATTGGGTGGCTATCTGTAGGCAAGGAGAGGTCTGTCTCCCAGGGCTTGAGAGAGTGAGGGATCATCTTTTAGAATAGGCTGTAGGTCCTTAATGATCTGTTGTAGAGGTCTAACTTGAGGGTTGTATGTGGTGACTAGTGGTGTTCTGTTGTTTTCTTTCTTGGGCCTCTCCTGTAGTAGATGACTTCGGGGAACCCATCTAGCTCTGTCAATTTGTTTTCTTACTTCCCCAGGTGGGTACTGTAGTTTTAAGAAGGCTTGATAGAGATCCTCAAAATGTCTGTCTCTGTCTGAGGGATCAAAGCAGATGCAGTTATATCTTAGAGCTTGGCTGTAGACAATGGATCGTGTGGTGTGTTTAGGATGGAAGCTCGAGGGATATAGGTAACTATACCAATCAGTAGGTTTTTGGTACAGGGTGGTGGTGATGTGTCTATCCCTGATTTGTACTGTAGTGTCGAGAAAGTGGATCTCCTGTGTGGAGTGTTCCAGGCTCAATTTGATGGTGTTGTGGAAATTATTGAAATCTCTGTGAAAATCTTCAAGAGCATCCCTGCCATGCATCCAGATGATGAAGATGTCATCAATATAGCATAGGTAAAGAAGAGGTGTTTTTCTATAAGACTTGAGGAAGTGTTGTTCTAGGTCGCCCATAAAGATGTTGGCGTATTGTGGGGCCATGCGGGTGCCCATAGCAGTGCCACTGATTTGGAGATATAAATTATCCTCAAATCTGAAGTGGTTGTGGGTGAACACAAAGTCACAAAGTTCAGTCACAAGCTGTGCTGTGGCATCATCTGGGATGGTTCTTCTAATAGCTTGTATTCCATCCTTGTCTGAGATGTTGGTGTAAAGAGCTTCTACAACCATAGTTGCCAGAATGGTGTTTTCTGGAAGCTCACCAATGTACTGTATTTTCCTCAGGAAGTCTGTGGTGTCTTGAAGATAGCTAGGGTTGTTGATAACATAGGGTCTGAGGAGGGAGTCCACATAGCCAGATAGGCTGGCAGTAAGATTGCCAATGCCTGAGATGATGGGGTGTCCAGGGTTTCCTTTTTAATGGATTTTAGGTAGTAGATAGAACATCCCCGGCTGCGGTTCTGGTGGTGTTTCTGTCTTTATATGTTCCTGTGCTAGGATTTATTTTTTCTTATTAAAAATAGATCAAACAGTTGTGCTAGCTACAATTTATAGTGAATCAGGAAAACAATTTTTTTTTATCTTTTGCATTTTACAAGAAATAAAACCTTTATTTAAAAAAAAAAAGATTTGATGTACTGGTGTGTTGTGTATATGGCATGGGTGCTTTTGATTGTGAAAGTAAAACAGTGCAAGAAATATGAATTCATGGTCCATGGGAAATAAATGAATAATGGTAGCCCAAAGGAAAACATTACTTTATAGTTTTTTAGACTGAGAGATCCTGCCATCATTGAAATCAATGATAAAAAATTGGTCCATTTGGCTATTGGTCATCATTTATGGTAATTACACTAGCATTTACTAGCTCAGTAGAAGACACAACATTCAAAACATTTCTTATTTTCTAAACAATGTTTTGTGGAGAAACTAACCCACAGTATCTGACACATTCCACCAGATCTAGACACCCTTTATATATAAAAGAATATCATCTCATATTTATTTATTGTCTAGTGACTGGTTTGCAAAGAAATCTGATTTTCTATGAATGCATTATTATTTAGTATAATCCGCTATTTGGTTTGGGAAAATACATTTTCTCTTCTATTCATTGTATGTGAACTGTTTACTTCTGTTTACTACTATTATTCATGCTGTTCCATCTCATTTATATGATATGGTTTTGCATCTGTCTGGATGTCTGTAACTTTGTAAGTAGATAAAGCAAATAAGGAGTCCTGTGGCACTTTCAAAGACTAATACATTTATTTATCACATGAACTTCCATGAGAGAAAATTCCACTTCATCAGATGCTTGAAGATGGGGAACTTACAGAATGGGAGGAAAATAAAGGCAAGGAAGTGTAAGTCATAGGATCAGGTCAGACTGTTACATCAAATCAAAGCAATTGTTTAGATTCAAATAGGGGAGAACAGCATGTAGAGGGAGGTGAGGTCAAATCACTTGTTGTAATAAGAAAAAAAAAAGGAAGCATCTGATGAAGTATGATTTTCTCCCATGAAAGCTCATGAGATTAATAAATGTTAGTCTTTAAAAGTGCCTTGTTTGTTTTGCTGAATTAGACTAACATGGCTACACCTTTGCAATCTGAAAATAGATGAATACTGGAGAACAATGATGTGGTATGAATACTCATCAGTTGTCAGATTCCTCGTGACTAGTGGATTAGATTGTGATTTAGGTTAAGTTCCAGTACTGGTGCATAAGAAGGTGTAGGGACTTCCCTCACAAGGGCTGCCTAGACCTAGGTTCAGGGTGGAGACATAAACAAGGCTCTGGATCTGCTTCATTTCTCCCCAGAGTAAGTGAGGAGGTAATTGATGGAGTGGCATTTCCATTCCTCATTTGCTGACCAGAGCACATGAGCCATAATAATTTGTAGCAATAAAGCAATTAAAGAGGAAGAACTGTGACTCAGATGTGTGTCTAGGAAAAACAGTTACTCCCAGTCTGCTGCTCAGGTAGCTTTCCCATCACCACTTTTGCAGTGCTGTGCCTGAAGTCACAATGTAGCCCTAGTTTAAAATATGATTGCAAGATCAGAGTGAACTGAACTCAGCACTTGTATTCATAAATCCCCCCCTTTTTTTCTTTCACTATTAGACCAGCTCTGTAGTTCATTTCAGTAACACTCTAGTCTGTCTTTCTTGCTTTATAAAGAGCTGTAGAGGCATGAGAATTTCCAAGAACAACTCTTCTGTGATTCACACCATTTGATATAACCCAAACTGAAAGCTATTTGAAACTTATAAAAGACATGGGCATAAGAGCTGTAAAAAAGACAGGAACCTTGTTGTCATTTGTCTTATGGAAAAATTGCAGTGTGGAAGCATTGGTCTAAAGACTTAAGAAGGGATTTGATATTAATTTTTCTTGTTTGGAGTGTTAGCTCAGCAACTGAATTTGGACAAGTCACTTACAGCCTTACTTGAAGAGTGCCTGTACACAGGTCACCTTAAATCAGCTCAAAACTTTCTAAAATATGGTTCTTGATCTCTCTCTGCCATAGTTTGCACATCTGTGGGGCACTGCTAAGGGGCTGAATGGAGCAGAGCCTTGACATAAGGGCTATCGGCAGCTGCAGAGATTTGGAAGGCCCAGGGGACATGGTGAGGCTCAAGCCAGATGGGAGTGAGGGGACTGAGGCAGTGCTCAGTGGAGCACATAGGGTTCCTGGCTGTTGTCTGGAGAAGAGGTATGCCCAGCTCCCTTTCACTCATCCCCACCCACCCACACCCACAGATGACCAGTGGGTGGAGAAACCACAAGTGAGTGGTGGACGAACAGTGCTGGCCACTAACACAGGTGGACTGGCTGGAAGTGGACTTGAAGGGGGGAATTCAGAGGACTTGGCCAGAGAGCTGAAGTCCTGAAAAGACAGTGTCAGCCACTGATACAAATGGGCTGGCTGGGACTGGACTACACCCAGAAAGGGGGGTGGCAGAATAAAGGGAGTCAGTCAGTGGGCTGTGGTCTTGCAACAGACTGCAGAAGTCATAAGGAGACTGACCAGAGACCACCAGATGGGGTACCACTTGAGGAATTCCCCAACAGGACCAACTTGACCCATAAGCAAATAAGGCAGTAGCTGGGGGCTCCACTGCCTTAGGGGTGGTTGTGGCACCACATGGGGAGGGGGGAGGCAGCACAGGCTGGCTCAGAAACTGGACCTGGGCTCCTGCCCCTACCCTGAGCCGGCCACTCGACCCCTGGGTTGGAGCAGGCCAGCCCATGGAGCAGGCTCTGCTTTCTCGCTCCACCTCTGGGCTGGCCCTCCCCATCCTTAGGGAGGAACAGTGGGCCCATGGGATGGGAGGGAGAGTGGAGCCCCACCTCTGGGCTGGCCCACTCGGCCCCTGGGCCAGCTGCTCCCCACTCTAGGGGCGAGATGAGCCAGCTGGCGCGGAGGCCAGATTCCGCACCTCCCCCATGGGGGGGAACCAAATGTTGGCTTGGGCCACCACAGCTCCTTGAACTGGCCCTGTTCCCCAGTTCCATCAAAAGGAGATGCCCATCTGGTGGATCATGTCTGGTGATGGAATGGGAGTTTACTCATTGCAGAAGAATAACACTACTGAGACTCACATCGCTGGAATGTTGATATATCTGATTCACTGTAAGTGCATCCCTGAAGCATATTTGATCAGCAAGAACATAAATCTCCACAAAGCAAAGATGATCAGCTTGTAGGAGTTGCTCCAGCGCCATTTCAGAATAAGGAAAGTTAAAAGTTGTTTACCCATTATGTTAACCAGGGAGTGGAGAGGAAAAAAAATCTCATGGACCATTCATTATTATGTAGATGCAGATTTCAAACTGATGTGCATGAGCAATGTTATTTGGAGAGATTATTTTCAATACAGAGCAATTAGTGTGGACATCCACCTTCCTGTTTTGGTTTGTTAATTATTCCCTTGAATCTGTGTATCAATATTGTACATTTTACTGTTTGAGTGTTAGAACATGTGACAACTGATGTATTGGCCTTAGCTTTGGGCTCATGATTTCTATAAATGGATGTTAACAACTGAATGCTCACAGGAAACAACTTTCAACATAATAGGGCTGACATTCAAAATATATTGAACACTAGAGAAAAACTAAACAATAATTTGGGGGTGGGAAGGAAATATTTTAGCAATAAAAAGATATTATGGTCCTCCCTTACCAAACTACCCACAGGGAATTCAGGTCCATCTAAGCACGGTGTGTCTACCTATTCTCATCTGTGAACGTTGGGTATTTTGGTATCCTCGGACTCTGTTTTATATTACCGTATATCATTGCATATAAGCCGAGAATTTGTGCCTAAAAATTGGCTTTGAAACAGGCACTTGGCTTATACTCGGGAGAATACAGTGGACCTCCCCCCCCTCAGCCAGCCCTTTCCCTGACCGTGTGGCAGACCAGAGCCCCAGTGTTGCCGGACGGCCGTCTTGGACACTCGGGCAGGGCTGGGGCTGGAGTGAGGAGGGGACCCCGGCGTCTGGAGCAGCCAGGTAAGGGGGCCCTGGGGGGCGTTAGCCTGGATATTGAGGAGGGGATTCAGGGAGGCCAGGGAAGTGGCGGCAGGGACCGGGGATTTGGGAGACGGTGCCTGGCAGGCTGGGAAGAGTGGCAGCAGGGGTTGAGGGGATGAGGGGGAAAGGGTTAGAAAGGGTGTTGGGGAACAGGGGAGCAACAGCATGGCACTAAGAAGGGAGCTGGGGGGCAGCAGTGACAAGCCAGCAGGGCAGCAGTGGGGAAGGGGCAGCGAGGGGGCAGCAGTGAAGAGCAGGGGGCAGCAGTGAGGAAAGGGCAGAGCAGAGGGGGAGCAGGGGGCAGCAGTGAGGAAAGGGGGGAGCAGGGGGGCAGGAGTGAGGAATGGACAGAGCAGGGGGCAGGCAAAAATCCGCAGCAGAGATTTGGGGGTTAGGGAAGCTGTTGGGAACCCCAGGGGAAGCCAGCAGCAGCACTGGGTGGGGAGGTGAGGGGCCAAGGCCAAAAGGGGGGGGGGTCTTGGCTTATACATGGGGCACCCATTTTTGCTCCTTTTTGGGCTCAAAATTGGGGATTGGCTTATACCAGGATCAGCTTATACCTGGATATATATGGTAGTTCATAAATAGTTTTAAAAATGAATTAAAGGACTACAAATTTCTATGGTCATCCAGTCCCCTCCCATCCATGTTGGCTAGCATTCTAGGTGAGACAATATTGTTGAATATTCTTGCTGAGTCAAGCTAGAATAACTTTGAACTTGGTTAGCCTGTTCCCCAGCCAAACTGGCTTTAATGTTAAGAATTTTTGCTTGATCTCTAGCACTTCACCACTGGTTAATTTTCATCCCTCTACACTAAAATCGTCCTAAATAATCTTCCATCTCCTTAATGTTGTTATCTTCCAATATTTGGAAATTTATCTTATCATGACTCACTGTCAGCATTTAGGTACCATGGAGATGAGTGATTCAGAAATACCTAACTATAAGCCAAAATATCTATATTTCTTCTGACCAATCCTCCCGTTAAGCTATTAATCACCACTCTTGCTTCTCAGCAATCACTGCCAATTTGCTGATATCTTTCTTAAACTAAAATGACTAAAATTATATGAAGCTTCAAAAAAGGGTGGACCAATCTTACACAGAGAGGAAGCTATCCTTTTTATATTTACCAGCTCTACATTTGTCTCTGTATTACTACTCACCAGATATTTACCTGTTTTACAAAATAAAATAATATAAAATAAAATTTCCCCAAGTATAGAGGCGTGAGATTTTTCTGGTTATTTTCTTTTTTAATTTCTCAGTGCATCTCTAATCTCTTTAATCTCTTTTTACATCCATTTGAATTTTCTTTTTCCTCCTGGGTTTTTGTCACCCTACAGATTGCCTGCTTTTGCAGACAACGCTAATCTGCTTTATTTTGTCCCTTCTGCCCTGTCTCTGGAGATAATGGGGCACTAAACATACAGTAGCCCCCAGGTCCCTCCTTGCAGGATCATAAGAAACATGCTGCCTAAATCACACACAGTAGTGGAGTGGGAGATTGTACTAAACAACTGAAGAAATCTTTTGCATCTCCAATTGTAATTTAGTGCTGTTTGTAAGAACTCGAAGTTCATTTTGAGAGACACTGTGTTAGCAAGATTTTTATCATTAATTGCTTTATCTTTAAACATAAAAAAAGTAACTCCAGTGGTTTCTTCAAAAAATAAAACTTTTCAGCCCATCATACATATGCATTTTACACAGGGGTATTATATTATGCCTTAGAAAATAATTTTTCATATAAAACATTAATTTTCCTGTAATTTACAGCAGTCTGCACTGGCCTTAAATCCTCATCAATCTGTGATATTCTAAACTGCCATTCTCTTTCTTCATCAGGACTAGTGAGTGTCATTTTCTCACCAGGGGCACTAATGCTTAGGAAATGTCAAAAAAAAAAAGTAATTGACTGCTTGAGAAGGGACATCATATTTCTAAGTATGATTGTAAGCTCCCCACACTTCCTCCTATCCCCAGATAGCCTATTTCCCTGCCACTCTCACAGTTTCCTGTTAGTCACACATGCTTGGAAACCATATTCATGAAATACACAACTTAAACTATTATCCAGCAGCTTACATTGTCCAAGCACGTCATAAACTCTGTGGATTTTTTTTCAGCTTCTTGCTATAATGAAACAAGTAGCAACACTTATCAAAACTTAGCAAAAGTCACAAAAGAAATGCTGTGTACCTAATGAGAAGAGGGAATTTCTCCCATGACTTGATGTTAGCAAATCACACATTACTGTTGAGGCACCAGAGATCTGATCCACTCCCCTTGAGGTCTATGAAAATTTTTCTCCTGAGTAAGATGGGAGCTGGATCAAGCTACAAACAGGGATGTTGACTTGAGAACAACTAATTTTCATGCACACATCTGAGACTGGGCTGCAAAAATGCAAGTACACACATGCACACACATTTCTATAACATGAATTTCTGGGTTATGGGGCTTTTTTGTTCTTGTTTTTTTGTTGTTTTTGTTTGGTTTGGTTTGGTTTTTAAACAAAAATCCTACAGTTAAATTTTACAAAAGTAAAATCACTGTCACTGATTTTGGCTGCCTCAATGATTAGGTGCTCCAGCTTGTATTTTCAAGCTCCTTGGCACATGGAGCATCTATTACCTTCAGTTGCAGAAATAGGATATTCAGCACTTCTGCAAATTAGGTCTATGGTGTCTCAAGATGAGAATTCAAACCCACTCAGTATTTTAATCTCAGTTTCTCTACCTTTATAATAAAGAAGGAGTCCTGTGGCACTGTCAAAGACTAACAAATTTATATATCGCATGAGCTTTTGTGGAAGAAAATCCTACATTGCCTCACTCAAAGTGATGCTATGAAGCTTAATTCAAATTTGCAATGTGCACTGAGTTTCCTGGAGGACGCATATGATCCCTGTTATGTCATTTTTATTTCAAGAAATAAATGTATTGTTTCTCTCATCATTCTTTATTAAATTAACATTTTTCCTTCTTTTCCTTCTTCAGGAAATCTTAGAGATACTATTTTACAGTGTAAAAAAGCTAGCAGGTAGGTCACTTAAAAGCAACTAAGGAATGTGTTGTACATCAGAGATGTACATCAATCCACCTATAGCAGAGTTTCTTTTTGATGCATATGTGCAATGCTTATTGTAAATTTTATCAATAGCCCTCCCATTTGACATAATATTTATTTGTAATGTGAATTATCAGGCTGATTCTAAACACCACGAGAATTGTGGGTAAGTCTTTACTGATCCTGTGATTTGGGGCTATAGATTTCTCTGGATACATCTGCACTGAGTAATTTTAGTCTTGGACTGTTTGGAATACCAAATAGACTACAGGAGTATTGTGGAAGATTCATGAAAGCATAGCTTTATGAAATATCTTGATTAATATACATTGAAAATTCAGGACAGCAAAACTTAAGTACTTCACCAGATCCAGAAATATTCCAGTTACTGAGACTGGTTGTGAGACCAATTGCCAACAAGTCCCCAAAACTTAGATACGAATACAGTAATTAATCACTGCATTGGATACACCAGGGCTGTGCAGTTCTGTTACAAATGCTTCAAAGCTTCAGGCAAACAACATGCCAAGTGAAAAGCTCCTTCTCTGGTAAATTGCAATGGTATTACTAGCTCTGTGGATCAGATGTTTGATTGGAAGCTGAAACTCACTGTGCTTTACAGCATATTTTTCCCTGTGTAAATTTACTCCTCACACTATTGTTCTATCACACTATTTATTTCACTAGCATTCTTCTATGTGTGGGAAACTATATTTGCATGTATTTCTGATCTCAAAGAACTTTGCAAACGTAATTGATTAGACCTGATAACAGGTCCATGAAGTCAGTTAAAATCGTATCTATTTTGCAAGTGGTCAAATGTAAGATGCACAGATATTTGCTGACTTGCCAAAGGTTATTCAATGAGTGTATGGCAAGGTGGAGCACAGAACCCTGAGAGAACTGACTCCCAACCCACTTCTTTAAGTACTGAACAAAATGAAATTACTTCATATAAGCATTAGAGATAATGTGATTATTCATTTTAGAGTGCAGAACATTTCTAAGTGACCCTCAGCATTTTAGTTTGGTGGTACAGGTGCATGTCTGATTTAAATTATAAAAGAAACAAAAGGTTGTCCTGATGAATACCAGGTCTGTCCTGCTATACGCATTTTAACCAGCTATTAATTTTCATACAGTGAAAATGGGCATAAACAATGTCATTCAAAATAATTGGTATGTTAATCTCCTATTCCTAAGCTTCCATTTAATTACTTAAAGGATGCCTGCATGTGGATCTGATACACTTATTTAGAAAGGATGATTGCTCAGTCATTTACCATATTAATATTGACAGATGTCCCAGTAAGATAATGAGTAAAAGCATATCAGTAGTTTGCAGTAATTTAATGTTAGCATATAATGCCACACAATACAGCTTGACATTCACACATAACTACTCTAGTTAACAGAGGAAAAGCATGAGACACTTCTAGAATTATTTTCATTAAATAAATGTAAAATGAAGTGGTTTAAAAAAACAAAAAACAAAAACAAAACAAAACAAAACCTTATTTCCAGGAGGAAAGAAACTGATGTTCCAAAATTCCAAACTTAAGATCATTTAAATTGATGGAAATTACAAAAATTATGATGAATCCTGGATTTTCAGGTACATTTGTAGCACAGCTTGTTCAAGATGGTATGAAAAAACTTGGGAACTTTAACAGTGACAGGTTTTGCCCATCCATAAACTAAATAAAATATAAAATACTTGAGGTGCAGTTTTTCTATACCATCTTTTTGATTTAGTTCCACAAAGTTTTAGGAGAGAGAAATGAAAAAGAATTATGAAATCATCCATTCAATTTTGGTGGGACAGTGCAGTATGGGTTCCTAGAAAATAATTCTAATGCTTTATCTGGTGTAGTTTTAGAAGTTTCAAGTGATTTGGCTTTGACTATGCACCTCTGAACAACTATTACATATGGGTGGGCTGTTTTGGATATTCAGCTTATCATTAGATGGAAATGTTAGAGGAGATGATAGAAAATATTATTTTGTTATTGCATTCTGGCTTTTGGCCACTTTGTAGTTGACTCTGATGCTCATGAAGGAAAGGGACTAAAACCACTTGTATAGGTTAGAGAGGTTCTGTCTAAGTTCCTCCTGTGAAGCTCTAACTCAGTGTACCTCACTTCTCTTAACTTATCTTCAAAGTACTGCATGCCTGCATGCATATCCCACCTATTAAAAGCAATGATTCATATAAATATGATCAATGGATCTGACAATGTGCAGATTGGTGACATTTTGTGATTTGTTTTGAAAATGTCAGTAATAGTCCTTTGGGGCCTAAGCATGATCTCATTAAACTCAGTTGGACTTCTGACCTAAGTCAGAAATAGCAGCCCTGATCTCTAGAAGAGAAAAATTAGTTTACTTTACAGGCACACTATTCGGCCTTTTTTTTTTTAAAACTCTGCCACCAACATATCACACTTTATCAGTCAGCTGGTACTGCATATAAATTTGGGTCAGCAGACTAAACTTAAGGTTTCAGATAGCACCTCTAATACTTTGGATATTAAAACACTGTATAGATTGAGGGCCCCATCCTGTGCCATTAAGTGAGGGCCCCAAACTGTTCCATTCAGTTACTCTCATTTTTACAACACAGGGAATAGGATTGGAACTTGTGGGACAGTTAAATTAAGGACCTGAGCACCCATTAATTTCTGCCCCTCCAGAATCTTTGCCTCAGTTTCTGCTACTCCCGTCCTTGTCCGCTTTCCTCCAATAAATCTACCTTACCTGTTCCTTTGTCTCCTTTCACTCTTGTGTTTGTACTTTCTTCCGTCAAGTTTCTCGCGTCTCTATTCCACCTCTCCTGACTCTGAACACGGATACAAGAGCAATGTTCCTTCTAAAGTGATGATGCAGCTGAGTAAGTTATGGATGCAGCTGAGCAAGTCTTGAATGCAGTTGAGCAAGTTCCCCGACCCATACCGGGCCTCTTTCCTGCTGCCTGCTGGCTCCCCAAGCACACCCATAACATGCTCAGCTGTATCATCAGCTTAGAGGGAACACTGGACCTAATCCTATGATTTACACTTCCCTACATTTGTTTTATTCACATCCTGTAGGTTACCCCATCTTAAAAACATCTGACTATGAGGGATTTTCTTCCACAAAAGCTCATGCGATAAGTTAGTCTTTAAAAATGCCATGGGACTCCTTGTTTATTTTGCTGAAATAACTAACAAGGCTAACTCTTGCAACTTTAGAATATTCAAAGTACTCATGATAAAAAAAAAAATTTCCCTCTCACCCCTGTGGGTGGTATGTGTCTTCCTCAACCTCGGGTCCTCTACCAGAGGCCTGGGAGTTTGAGGGTTCTGCGCAGTATCTTAGCTGTTCCTAGCACTGCACTCTTCTGGACAGAGAGCTCTGATGTTGTTCCTGGGATCTGTTGGAGCCACTCTCCCAGCTTAGGAGTCACAGCCCCGAGTGCTCCTACCACCACTGGGACCACTTTGGCCTTCACTTTCCACATCCGTTCTAGGTCCTCTTTCAGGCCCTGGTAGTTCTCCAGCTTCTCATACTCCTTCTTCTTGATGTTGCTGTCACCTGGCACTGCTACATCTATCACCACCACTGTCTTCTGGTCCTTGTCTATTACCACGATGTCTGGTTGATTGGCCAGTACCTGCCTGTCCGTCTGGATCTGGAAGTCCCCCAGGATCTTAGCCCTGTTATTCTCCACGACCTTCTGTGGGATCTCCCATCTGGTCTTGGGAGAGTCTAGCCCATACACTGTGCAGATGTTCCTGTACACAATGCCAGCTACTTGGTTGTGCCGTTCAGTGTATGCTGTTCCTGCCTGCATCTTACATCCTGCCACTATGTGTTGGACTGCCTCTGAGGCCTCTCTGCACAGTCTGCACCTTGGGTCCTGTCTAGTGTGGTAGACCCCTGCTTCAATGGATCTGGTGCTCAGTGCCTGTTCTTGTGCTGCTATGATCAGTGCCTCAGTGCTGTCTTTTAGTCCAGCCCTTTCCAGCCACTGGTAGGATTTCCCAATGTCAGCCACCTCCGCTATCTGTTGATGGTACATTCCATGCAGGGACTTGTCTTGCCATGGCACTTCTTCTGCTTGATCTTCCTCCCATGTCTGCTGCTGCTGCCTCAGGCATTCTCTCAGCAGCTCATCTTTGGGTGCCATCTTACTGATGTACTCCCAAATGCTCTGGGTTTCATGCAGGACAGTGGCTTTGACACTCACCAAACCCCACCCGCCTTCTTTCTGGCTGGTGTACAGCCTCTGGGTGTTGGCTTTGGGGTGGAAACCTCCGTGCATTGTGAGGAGCTTCCAGGTCTTCACATCGGCAGCCTCCATGTCCTCCTTTGGCCAGCTCACTATATTGGCAGGGTATCTGATGACTGGCAGCGCGTACCTGTTGATGGTGTGGATCTTGTTCTTCCCATTGAGCTGGCTCTTCAGGACCTGTCTTATCCTTTAGTGGTACTTGGATGTTGCTGTCTTCCTTGCCTCCTCATCGTGGTTCCCATGTGACTGGGGGATGCCAAGGTACTTGTAGCTGGTCTGTATGTCTGCTATGTGGCCTGCTGGTAGTTCCACCCCATCAGTCTTGACTACCTTTCCTCTCTATACTACCATCCGGCCACACTTCTCCAGTCTGAATGACATCCCAATATCCTCACTGTAGATCCGTGTCAGGTGGATTAGAGAGTCAATGTCTCATTCATTCTTAGCATACAGCTTGATGTCATCCATGTAGAGGAGGTGGCTAATGGTAGTTCCACTCTTGAACTTGTATCCGTATCCAGTCCTTGTGATAATCTAGCTGAGGGGGTTCAAGCCAATGCAGAACAGCAGTGGGGACAGCGCATCACCTTGGTATATGCCGCACTTGATGGCCACTTGTGCAAGCTGTCTTGAGTTGACTTCCAGTGTTGTCTTCCACAGTCCCATTGAGTTCTTGAGGAAGGTCCTTAGTGTCCTGTTGACTTTGTATAGCGCCAGACATTCACAGATCCATGTGTGCGGCATTGAGTCATAGGCTTTCCTACAGTATATGGTGACTGGATAGCGTAGTGGTTAAGAGCGCCATAGTGATTAATAGCAACACCCTTTGATACAGGAGACCAGGGTGCAAATCCCGGTGGGTACCTGTCTACCTTCCCAGTAGGGGTCGTTGGGCAAAAGACCCCCTAACCCCTCACTTGCCTACCTCGAATATGAGAGTGACACGAACTAGGAGAGTCATGCTGGCTTGGACGTCCCCCGGATTAACAAGGTCCGTGCCAGATGTTGGGGAACGAGGACAATCTGACGATAAGTGGGCTACTGGAACAAACCATGCATGGACGAGACAAGATATATATATATATATATAATCTTGTCTCGTCCATGCATGGTCGATAACAGCAGAGCCACCAACAGCAGAAACTGAACAGTACTGGAAGAACATCTGGGAGAAAGAGAAGACTCATAACACCAGTGCAACGTGGCTGCAGGACCTGAGAACAGACCACAGCACTCTCCCAGAACAGGAACCAGTCACCATGACAGTAGCAGACATCCAACAGCGGGTCAAGAACATGAAGAGCTGGACAGCACCTGGCCCGAACATGATCCACTCCTACTGGCTCAAGAAACTAACAGCAGTGCATGAACACCTAGCGGCACAGATGAACCAGCTGTTAGCAGCAGGCTCCTACCCAGACTGGCTAACACAAGGAAGGACAGTGCTGATCATGAAAGACCCCCACAAGGGAACAGCACCATCCAAATACCAGCCAATAACCTGTCTCTCCACAACATGGAAAGTCCTATCAGGCATCATAGCCGCCCTTCCAACTCCCATGGGGTCCCCCCTTTGGAACTTTGTCCCTGGCCCTTCCTAGGCCTGAATGGGCCCAATCCAGTTTCTGGGGGGGCTGGGGATGAAGTGGCCAAAACTCTTCCAAGCAGGCTGCTCCAGAGCCCCACCCCTGCACACCATAGCTCTGCACCAGCCTCTCCACCCCCTGGAACGGCATGACCGAGGGAAGGCTGAGGCAGCTGCTCCGCACTCGCTGTGGGGGGAGCAGCCTCCAGACCGATGGTCCACACCTCCCCGCTCCCCTCCCCCATGGTAGTTGGCTGCCTCTGGCTGCCTTTCCCCTCCCACTCTCCCCCACTCAGGGTTCCCTTACCTGGCCGGTGGAGCAGTCATGCTACTGGCTGCTGTTCCTGCTCTGCCTGGTCCAGTTCCCTATTGTCTGGAAGAGCCTCTTCCAGCCACGGCTGCAGGCTGTGTGCAGCTGGTAGCAGTTCCCTGCATGGGGGCGGGGGGCACCAAGGGCTGTGCACCTGCACTGCTGCACAGCCTACAGGAACCATTGTTGTCTAGGTATAAGGGGACATGTCCTGGAGATCACTCCAGGATACTGGGATTTATTTGTGAGATGCAAACAGACTATGATAAATTGGATTAGATTGTTAGAAATATCATATGTGGATATGTGATGATGGTGAGAACTGTTCTTCATCTTGCTTGTCAGGTACATAAAAAGACATCAGGACAACCTATTAATGCCTAGCAGGAAGAACTGGTACAAATGGTTTGCAGGGAAGCAAAGTGGACAGATCTTTGAAGCTAAATGTAGATTATTAAGGAAAAGTCCAGGATCATCATGGTATTTCTTTTGGAAATTTTTCCAGTTCCTCAAAAAGTGTAAGTAAAGGAGGAAAACTTTATGGCTTCAGTGCATAGGTAGGAATATTGATGTAAAAGGGATGGATTTAAATGTATTTGACATTTGGGAATAGAGAGCCTATACCAAAGTGATCAGTTAAACTTCCACAAAACAAAACAAAACAAAACAAAACAAAGCAAAACCAAAAAATAACTACCAGAAGGCTGTCACAGAAAAGTGAAATGGTTTAGAGGGATTATTTTGGATAGGGGCAAGATCAAGAGATGCTGAGGAATATGCAGGACACACCAAGACATCTACTAGGGATGTGGGAACTACAAAACTAATTCTGTACCTAATAGCAAAAGAAATGGACAGAAATTGCATCTGGAACCTAAGGAGAGAGAGATTGAGATTATCTGGAAAAGAAACATGATGAAAGACTGACATTAAAAAGAAATAGACATATGGACAAAGATAATTACTATGTCTTTATGCCACTGAGAAATTTAAAACAAATAGCAGTGACTTAGAATGGCAATGGCAGAGGACCTTGGTACTTTTGGTAGCAAAAATCAATGGGTTATTAAAATACTCAACAATAAATGGATTAGGTCATAAATGTTGATGTAGTTCCCTACTTTGCATACTGTCAGAACAGACAGCAATGGTGTTACAATAAATTATTTCAAGTGCTCTGAGTTCTTCTTTGAATAGATGTGATCCTGTGTTCTACATAGGTGCATGCATGCCCAGCAAACTGGAGCCAGAAAAATTTGCAGAGTAGTATGCACAGAGTGGTGGTACTCATGATTAATGGCCATAACCTCTCCTCTGGCTTTATGAGGAGGTACTGCCTACCTCCTTGAACTCCAGTTTCTTTATTCATCTCTTGTGGCTAGCGACAGAGCTCTGTTTGGTTTTTAATCTCAGAAACTTTCTATTTATGAGTGACCTTTCAAATTGTATATAGTTAATTAATACCTTAGTATAGTTAGCTAGATTTAGTACTACCTTTAGTTTAAATATTTCTCTGGTGATGATCACACAATACTTTAAGTAAGGTCTGTCACATGAGGGAGTGGTCCTCAACAACAATGGAGGAGGGGGCCCATGCTGGGCTTGGCACAAGGGACCTCCTCAGCACTGGGACCTTTTTTTTGGCACCCCAGCAGTCATTGCCACTGGTGTTACCATGGCATTACTGACTGCCGTGGACTTCAGCACTGTTAGTCACTTTGGTACTGCTGCTGATCTCAGCACCAGAAACAACAGAGGAATAGTTGGTGCCAGCAGTGGCATGAGTTTCTTCTTCATTATGCACTATGGATGAGTCAGTCCAGTTGCTCACATCTGCAGGGCTGGCTCTGTCTTTATCCCCTGAAGCCCAGCACTCCTTTGTGTCCAGGTCAGGATCTTCTTCCTCTCATTCCCCATTTGCTTACCATATTGGAGACTATAAATGGAGTACTATGTGTATGGCACTGGCCTGAGTGTTTTTGCTTTCTGGCTATTTTCAGGTAATTTCCCACCCTCCCTCCCCACACACCTTCTTCAGTCTGCAGTCTCAGACTTCCATGACAGCTTGGATGCACCTGAACCTTTGGGCCACCTGTCCACTTGCACAAAGGTTGCCCAGTTGGCAGGGTTGCATCTTTACCCCCTACATATATGGGCCAAGACAGTTTACTATCCAAATTTTCACTTCTTGGACAGATTATTCTATCTCCCTCCACTGATACTGGATTGTTTGCCACAGTGAATGCCTCTGGACAACATTTGTCAGTGTGTTCACTTTGCTGGGATCTCACCAACCAGCTCTGTCACCGATGTCACCTTGAACGGCTGGGAAGCACACGTGAAGTCACTGAAAGTTGAAGTTTTGTGGTCAGAACAGAAGTCTTCACTGAATATCAAAGTGCTGGAGCTTCAGGTTATCTAAAATTCACATTGCTCTGTTAGGTGGTTTGCCTACTGACTAAATAAGCTACAGCGATGTATTATTATGTGAACAGATAAGGGAGAGCCCACTCCAGGATGCTCTGCCCAGCAACAATTGGACTGTGGCAGTTCTGCACTAATTCCCATAATAACCACTTGCCTGGGGTCCAGAATCATCTCATGGACCAACTCAGTACAAATTCTTTCCTGAATTATAAGTGGTTTCTCAAGAAAAATGTACTCTAGGTCACCTCTGTAGCTTGGAGAATTCCAGCAATCCACTTGTTTTGCTGAGGGGCTAGAGAAAATATAGTTTGTTCTGATCTAGAGGTGGCCTCAGTCTGGGCTCCCTGTCCAATGCAGTCCATCTCAGCTGGCAATTAGTTCTCCTGTACACTCCCCCAACATCTCAATCATCGCACTGGTCATCTTCAAGCTGAAGGAGGATTGGGCCAAGCTCATTTTCATTGCCTCAGCATGGATGAAGCAGTGCTAATTCTCTGATCTTGCACTAGAAGTTCAGCGTCCCATACCTTTTCCTTTCTAACCCAGCTTACTCGCACAGCCCCAGGGGTCACCTTATGTCCCATGTTCAGCTACCTGCATCTCATAACAGGACTGCTTCACAGCTAAAGGCGGAGAAAGAGTAGCGCTCAAGAGCTGTTTCATAGGTGTTCTAAACAGCAGAATACTTTCTACTAGAATAGCCAGTCCAGCTAAATAGAAGCAGTTTTTGATGTGACTGTTTATCTGTGGAATTCAGCTGATGCTAGCTTCTGCTCAGGATATGTTAGAATATTTGCTGCACCTTCACAGCACTTAGGGGTATGTCCACACATAGGCTTTAAAGCAAAACAACGCTATTTATTTCTCTTAAAAAAAATTAGGTCCACGTGTTTTGCTGTTTCGATATGACGAGCTCCATCATATCGAAACAACAAAACTTGAACCAAAATGTTAAAACCTATTAGGTAATCGAAAGAGCCATTGAATCGAAATGGTTCTTTCGAAACAACGCTGTTGGGATGCATTGTTTCAAAAGAACATTGAACGTTACTTTGATTGAATGGATTTGAGCTTCCCCCCAGGTTCCTTGGGAGAGCCAGCCAGAGGACTGGGTGGCAATATGGCCCTGCCAGGGGACCATGTTGCCACACCTCCCAGGGTGCCCCTTCCCAAATCAAACTAGCAAGTCCTGTGTCTGGACACTGTAGTTCAATTTGCTTTTTCTTTTTGTCTGGACCTGTTGAATTGATTTAGCATGAATTGATATAATGACTTTTATGGTGATTCAGCTTAAATCGATTCAACTGGAATCGATTTTGCTTTATGTGTGTGTGGACATAGCCTAACACATTGAGAGTGCATCTGTGAGTGATATCAGCATTTCATTCCCCAACTCCTTCAGGGAAAATCTTTTTTGCAGTGCCATAATAGTAAGATTTTTCTTTAAAGGCTTCCTCATGTCCATTCTCCAGTCTAAGAGTTGATTCCTCTGTGGAACCTTAGCATAATCTTAGCACTCTTAATGGGATCTCCATTCAAGCCCATGCCATGTTGTTGTCCCTTTTAGTTTTTGTGGCAGACTGTGTTCCTAGTAGTGATAATATCCACAAGAAGTGTGAGATTTCCAGGTTCTAATGGCAGAGCATTTGTATACACAATTCTCCAAGGAGAAAATGACTTTATAACCACAACTCCCCTGCCCCCACACACAAAGCATTTCTCAGTTTCATGTAAATGAGGTGATATATTTACCTGTGTTCTTTCCTAGAGCCTCATTCATCTCTGGAGGTGCAATATCTCCATATTTTAGACATCAGGTGATGTTTAGCTTTCTACCTGGACAAGATTAAGCCACTTTGTGCTTTGCTTTACCTGTTTGTGCCATATACATATCATATAAGGGGGGGGGGGAGTGATCTCTTCACAGATGATCTCTAAAGCTGTGTCTACACTGACAAATTAGTCTGGACTAAGGAGGCTTTGTCTGGACTAATATAGCTTATGGCCACACTAGGTTTTCCTTAGTTTGAACTAAGAAATTTCTTAGGGCATGTCTACACTTATAATTTAGTTCAAATTTATGAGGAACAATTTGAATTAAATAAATGCATGGCCACACTGGCTTTCATTAATTAGAACTAAAGAATGCCTTAGTTTGAATTTATGAAAGCTAACTTTTAAGTTATAAAACCTAGTTTAACTTTGAAGTGATGGGTAATTTGAACTCATTGGTTCGAATTAACCCAATGTAACAGTGTCAATTTAAACTAACTGTTAGTTCAAATTAGCCACAGCTTGATTTTCAATAATAGCACACCATACCTAATTCAAACTAGCAAGTCCTGTGCATGGACAGGCTAGTTCAATTAGGGTTTCTAGTGTGGCCATATTAATTTGAATTAACTTAAATTGAATCAATCATTATTAGTTCACATTAGTTAGTTCAAATTAAGTTAATTCAAACTAACCTTCTATGGTAGACATACACTTAGTTTGAACTAAGGAAAGCTTAGTTTGAACTAGTTAGTACCAAGGGTTAATCCAGACTAGCAAACTTAGTTTGAACATTAGTTCGACCTAAGTCTAGCCAAGATCTGAACTAAAGCTTAGTTTGAACTAAAGAAGTTTTGAATAAGCTGGTTAGTTCAAACTAATTGTGCATTCTAGCATGAACAAAGCATTAACCTTGAACTTCTTAGTTTGGACTAACTAGTCTGAACTTCCTGTGGCTGATATAGACATAGCCTAAGAGGATAACATCCTGGACTTCATATGAAATAACTTCAACAATGCCTCTTCAGCAGGTATGAAATCATTCTATGAGCGTACAAGCAACATCTACAGCAATCCTCAATGATGTCTCAATCATGAATATTTAAAGGCTGCTATATGATCATCTACCCATAGATTTAGGAACCAGATGGCCATTGTCACTTTCTCCAGGGTCAATGTAAAATTTGGCCTGCAGTCCTCATTTAGGTAGATTCTGAGCCCCGGCCCCCACCCTTCTGGGGTGGGTACTGCTTGTTAGGCACATAGATGCAGATGCATATTCAACTAACCTGAAGAAGAAAAACCTGTTATGGGAACTGAGATTCTTTGAGAAGTGATCAGATATGTATTCCAGGACCCTCCCTGTGTCTCCTCTGTATCAGACTCTAAATCTCTGGGCACTTTCAGTGTAAACAAGTGGTTTTCAGACTTTTTTTCTCAAGAGCCAGTTGAAAAAATCATTTGTGTCTGCAACCCAAGCTACATCTTTGAACAATGCATTCCAGTCTTTTGGTAGCAGTGGCAGCAAGCACCACAACCCAGCACCTGAGAGTCAGCAACCCAGTAGTAGGTACCAACCCATGGTTTGAAAACCACTGGTGTAAAGGAACTGATAGAGGATCTGGGCAGCAGTGCCTCAGATAGCCAAGGGAGGAGCTTTGACCACAGTCACTAGCGCCATTCTTGTAAGGTTTCTGATATGCAAAATTTTCTGGCTCCATTGAATGAATGTGCACATACCTAGGTGGAATACATGTCTGCATCACATCTCAAAGAGCCAGTTAGTCAGTAACCACTTCTTCCTCACTTGGAAGTGCATAGAAGAAAAAAGGTACTATTTCCAGTGAACTGCAAAGTACTGTTGCTTTGAGAAGAGAGAGGCTACTATGGTTTTAGAGATGTTAAAAAAATGAAAACCTCCCTTTTTTATTAGCCTGTAAAATCTGGATTCAGTTCTGTAGGTTGGCTGACTTCATTTGAGCTTAATATAAAGACTGAAAGCAATACGCTGTCTGTGCTCGTACACTCTCTCTCAATCACTTTCTCCCTCTTCACTGAGTAGGTGGGGAATTTTCATTTTACTCACCAGGTACAAGTTACTGTAGTGACTCCATAAAAACAGCATCACTAAGAACCTTCTTTTACTATGCAGCAGTAGCATTCACTTTCGCTCATTAAGAGCTGTGAGTCCGTTTCATATCCATCTCTTCTGATCTTTGACTCTGTCCCTAAGAAGAAAAGTGGCACAGCTGCATCAGTATACTCCAGAGACAGATGCTGCTCTTGCAGTGCATATTAGCATGAGTCAAACATGACAAATTACAGTGGCTTAATGTTGTCTTGATTATAGGGAATTTAGTAGAGAAAGAGAGTTTCTCTACAAATCAAAAAAGTATCTGAGGTAACCGGGGCTTGCACAGTACAGTGGTCTGAGCTACTAGATCTGCTTTTAGGACTAGGACATTGGCTTGTAAGGTTTTTTGGACTAGGGTTGTTTCATGTGTTTCTACAGCCCCTAGCACAATGTACCCTCTACTATAGTAATGGGAGATATGGAAGTCCTTCGGTGAATATGTAGATTATTATGAGGACTCTAGGCACCACAATAATAAAAATAAAATAAATACCTACGTAAGTAACAATGGACTAAACATAGTCTTTTGTATTTGTGAAAATACTTGGAAATTAGTTTTTGTATTATTCTCTTACGTGTATAGGTCATGTAATTATATTGCATTGTCAGGTGAACATGTGATGGGAGAGAACTGAGGTTGTGTACACACAAACTTTAGTTTTGTCACTTCCTGACTTTGAAGTGTTTTATCCCACCCACTCTTAACATGTTTATGAGATAGATTTTATAGAATACTTTGCATGCCTTGATTAGAGCCAACGATCAATTTAACCCATGCACACTAGTGAAATAGATCAATATTATAATTTCCAAAGGATAAAAAACCGGGGGAGGGGGGATTGAAGCAAGTAGAAGTTGAGGGGTGTGCCAGAGACCACACAATAAATCAGTGGCAAATGTCAGCCAAATACCGATGTCCTGACTTTCAATCATGCTTCCGAACTATTAGATATTTTTGTTTTGATGAGTGCTATTCAAAAAAGTAGCTCTGATAACTGATAGTTCCAAGTTTGGCAGACTGTAAATTTTAATTCATGAATAGGTCAGGTCTATTTCAATCTCTGTCACGTGTCTTTAAAAAAGAAAGAAGAAAATACATTGGTCTTTTCAGTTATTCCAAGAGCCATGTTAGACCAAATCCATACTTATTTTGATCTTTGTACCCTTAAAGAAAAAATATATCTTTGGAAAATTTTGGAAGATCTTCTATTCCAAAGATGTTTTCTGCTTAAAGCACATCATTCTCTTTTCTGTCTTTTTTTCTTTATTTTACCTGAATAATTTGCCTTAAACCAGGATCTTTGTCCTTAGTACTTAAAGCATCCTACTCTGATGCCGAAGGTCTCTGACGTAAACTGCGAGGACAAGGAGGAGGAGTAGAATGGGGGATGTGTGACCAGATGATACAGCTATGTCAAGAGCAAAGACCTATTGGAGATTCTACCACAGTCCAGTTAATCCCAACAACAGAGCATGAGGAAGGAAAATCAGGTGAGGGTGCAATTTTCCATGCAAATGACTTGCTGATGGTGCCACCAAGTTAACAAGATGCAGCTACTGCCTTTTCATTAATTTATGTATACTCGAAGTGGTAATGATACAATAAAGAAAGCTAGAGTGGTTATCTGCTTTTCATTCCACTATAGATCTAGCCAAGGAGGTACTGGTGGAGGAATTTGTTGATATACACAGGGCTGTCCCTTTAATCCTCCTGAAATATATCAACAAAGTTTTCATGAAGATACACTTCAATTCTCTTCCAAAATTGTTTCTTCCTCTATGATAGGACACTTTTCTACACTAGTCAGCAATAATTTTAACAGGTAAAATTGCAATAAACTGGCTAGCAGCATATGGGATTTTGTAGCTTTGGTATGACAGCAGCAGCTGTGTTAACTGTGCCTTTCTTACCCTCCAAAGTGAGATATCGGCTAAAATCACCAACACCTGTGCAAAATGGTGCCATTACTCCATGCCACTACTTATATTCATAGTTTCATGCAATCAAGCAATTTCATCTTCATTTCCCTCACCCCTAGAGGCCCATAATAACCTTGGCTGGTGATGTGAGTGACATCATGCACAAGTACCCTGAAACAGAGGTGTCAATAACCATGTTTTGTTTAAAACTTTAGGGGGAAAAGGGAAGGAAATTCTGAATCTTAAATTTCATTTTTTTGTTGTCACCATACTGACAGTGGTGCCTCTGCAAAATTTTACTATAGCTCCTGCTGTTGTAGCCTTGAGGGTTTCCCCTTCCGTACCCATGGAATGAATGCCTGACCTAGGTCAGGGGAAGAAAGACGAGGACTCACAATAACATGCTCAATGACATCCAGAAAGAAAGTTGCTTCAAATCAGTCATGAGCAAAGGTCCTATAGGATGAACATTACAGATAGCCTGAGGAGGAAAGAGCAGACAGGATACTGGCTCAGGAGTTTTACAAGGAAAAGGAGAGGGAGATCTACCACAATATAACAGAGCTTCTTTGGCCGCAACTGCAGAAGCTGCAGGCTCTTGCAGAATAATAAAACTAACAATTACAGGATTGCCTCTTGCTGTTGTCAGTCAAGAGCTCCACTGCTGTGCCTCCCAATCCCTCTGTCAAAACTTCATGTGGCATTAGAGGCCAGATCCCTATCACTACCACTCCACACAGTGGGACATTAAGGAGAGCTTCAGCTTTACAACACTGACTAGTGAAAGCCACATGGTTCCTAACAGGCCCCAACTCAGCTTGACCAGAGATAGCATAATATACCACAATTCATTACTGTAATTCACTGTTAAAGTGCTCTGTCTTAGCAGTGGTTCTCAGCTGTTGTGTTGCAACAAAACAGTGTGTTGCAGCACATGGCTGAGTGCGTCACCACATGCTCCTATGCCACTGGAACCATCCCCACCATGCAAACAATGTTGGCAGAGGGATTTCTTCCAGCAGTAGGGGAGTATGCGGCAATTGTGTGTGCAGCAGTGGGAGTCAGCACTGCTGCGAAAACCCCCATGATGGCAACAAGCCTGGGCAGCAGGGGTCAGGGACGTGGCAATGGTCTGTGGTAGGGAGCAGCAGCTGTGGTCAGTGGTCAGGGGAAGTAGCAGCAGCAGCAGCAGCAGCAGTCACAGGAAGGGAAGCGGCCAAAGGTCAGGGGAAGTGATGGGGGGTAAAGGGAAATGGTTGTAGTAGGGGGCTGGGATCAAGAGAAGTAACAGCAGAAGGTGTTGGAGGAAGTGGCGAGGGGCTGTGGCAGGGAATGGTGGCAGTGGGTGGGGTCAGGAGAAGCAGTGGTGAGGAATAGGAGTCAGGGTAAATGGCCAGGAGCTGCGAGAAGTGGTGGGGAGTAAGGAGTGGGAAGCAGTGACTATGGGTGGGTGTCAGATGACGTATCAGGGGTAAGAGAAGTGGCAGCAGGCTGCTGAAGATCTGGGAAGTAGTGGTGGGGTGAGGCAGCGGTCAGGGGATGCAGTAGGGGGCTGTGGCAGGGGGTGGTGGCAGCAGGTGCAGGTCAGGATATACAGCTGGGAGGAAGTGGTAGCGATGGCAAAGCTGAGGTGGGATCAGGGGTCAGGAGCCATGGCAGAGAGCTGGGGACACAGGGGGGTTGGGGAAACAACGGCAGCAGGGTTCAGAGGAGGTGATAAGGACTGAACTGGGTCAGGGGAAGCAGTGATGTGCTGTGGTGGGAGTCAGAGGAAGTGGTGGGGAAGAGACAGGGGGCTGCAGTGGGGAGCACTGGGGCAAAAGACAAGAGAAGCTGCAGGAGGGCTGTGATGGTAATGGGGGTCAGGGGAACTTGCAGGAACATTGGTGGCAGGGGAGCTTCTGGGGGGGGGTCAGGACTGCTGCAGTAACCCCCTGTGGCTCTGACTGGAAGCCTTGGAAAAGGGGGGAGACTTTCTGTGGAAACTGGGGTCAGTATGGAGAAAAGCCACCATTGAAACCCTTGGAGGTAGCTTGTTTTCCCCTCAACAGTGGGGACTCCTGATTTTTGTGCTGCTGATGAAAGCACTAGGCTATGATCATTTATTTTAATGGGGGGGGTCTTCTGTGTCACCATGGTTGGCCTTGCTGCCATCCATGTCATGGAAGAGAAAAAGGCTGAACCCCTGTTCTAAGCCTTTCTAAGTCATATAGCTCTGCACTGAGCTATTCTAAAAGAACTTGTATCTGGCTGTTCAAACTCAGAAGAAAGCTGCTCCACCTCCAACACAGTGGACGTTTTTCTCCTTCAGGTTGTCCTGCAGGCAACTATAACCATTGGGATTCTTTCTCCCCCGCACCCTCCCATACCACTATTGGCATTTCAACATCATCAGTGGGAATCCAGTGATCAGGAAAGAAAATCCTTGACCCCGGAAACAAGATGGCCTGGTGCCAAAATAGGGATTTATGTGCTGACTATTTCACCACCACAGTTCAGGAATCCATTTGGCTACAAAGCCATCCACTACATCTTCCACATTGCCAAGAGTCACAGTCCTGCATAGCAGGAGATGATTAATTTCCCTGCCCACCCGTGTGACAACAGTCCCTACTGTAGATTTGCCAACTCCAAAATGATTTCTCACTGACTGGTAACAATCTGGTGTTGCAAGCTCCCACAGTGCAAAACCACCCCCTCTTTCTCCACTGTCAGTGCAGTTCTCATTCTGGTGTTCCTGCATTGGAGGGCTTGGGGAGAGCTCATCACAGAGACCTAAAATATAGCTTTGGACATCCAGTTCTTCAGCCACTGCTTTTCAGTCCAAGCTAGCAATATACTGTGATCCCACCAATCAGTGCTTATTTCTTGGGTCTAGAAATAGCACTCCATCAGTTGCTGCTGCTCTGTGAATGTCATCAACAACTTTGAACTGGCTCTCACTATGTCTCACAGCAATCTGTCCTCCAAGAAATCATGGTACCTGCTAATGCAGCTCTTTGTAAGGTTCTACTAATACCTAAGGCTTGTGCCTCCTGCCCTTGCAACACTTACGACGATAGTTCAGAAATGTGCAGGCTGCATGCTTCTGACAGAGATGGTGGAGAATGAAGAAGGTTGTACGTTTTTGTGAGATTTATAATAAAGACATGAATGCTATATGATATAGATGACATTATGAGATATAGTCTGTTCCATGCTGATAAATTCACACACACACACCTACACACACACACACACTCCCGGTCATACCAGTACAGCTTGTTTTGGCCTCACCACATATTCCCAAAATTTCATGAAAGATATTATACAGATGTTGGCTTACACACTGCAATATCTACCCATGGTGCATTACATTATACATCAGTAAAAGCTCAACTTGTTAGCACCCTTCATGTTCATACTAGGAGACAAGTAGGCACACATACAAGTGATGTGCTAACTGATGATTTTAGGCTGGCATAACCCGTATTGCCAAACATTTGTAGTGTAGGGATGGATCTTAGCAGAGAAAAATTAGCCTAGGGAAGCAGCAGTCAGTGACTCATCTGAAAAAAACAAATCGGTTTTTCACATGAAACATAGATGAGCTTGGAGCTCACAAACATGCTTCATTGAATTAGAGGGATATCAATGTAAACACCTCTATACGATTACTGTTTTTAAAAAACCCAGTTTCAGCTCTGTTTTTACTTTTTATCACCACTCTAAACAGGAAATAGGAAGATTAAGGCAAAAATATTTCACTTTCTTCAAGTATTATATGTTACAGTGATAATCCTACTAAAGATTAACTTCTCTTTCAATGTTCCTCAATGCCAGTCACGAAGAAACATTAAGTCAGAAGTGCTGTGGTGTCTTTTCTACAGAAATTGGGAGATTCTGATTGTGGTAAAGCTGGTTCGCCTGGCAAGAACAAAGACAGATGCAAATATATCTCCTGCTTAGACTAACCTCTTCTGAATAAATATTGATTTTAAAAGTCTTAATTCCCACAAGTCATTACAAGCATCTGTTGCAAAATACTATAATTACCCATATGGAAAAATAAATAAGGGTAGAGTGGATACCTTCATATAATGTGTGCCAATATACAGGGGTTAAAGTAAGGGGAAATGCACCAGAACACAGTTCCAGGGCCCTGTATTTTTAGGCTGGCAGTGTTCCAGGGCCCCTAAAAATAGAGGAAGGCACTGGAACGTTGCATTTCTTGGCCCCCCTAAAAATAGCACAAGCAGCCGGAACACACATTCTGGTGGCTCCACTTTAAACCTTGCTCCACCTTAAGCCCAGCCAGCAGAGTGCTGCTGGAGGTTGGAGTTTGTGAATCTCTCCCCTGCAGGATGAAGCAGCTTGTGGCCAGAAGCAGCTTCCAACCGGTCAGCCAGTCTGTAAACAGCCAAGGTAAGGGCTTGGGGGGGGCGGCTACTGGGGGTTTGTGTGTGTGTGTGTGTGCGCGCGCGTGCGCACGCACGCACGCGTGCATGTCTGCATGCATGCGTGGGGATGGCTGTGTGTGTCTGGGGGGCGGGTCTGGGGTCTGGGGGGTGGGTTCTGGGGACGGATTTTGGGAGGCCCTCCTGTGCCGGAGGGGGACAACCCATGCTGAAGGGGGGGGCCACTGGTGCTAGAGGGTTCTGGGGCCACCAAATTATACTTTAACCCCTGTCAGTATATATGTTTATTGACTCATATGTTTTAACCAAGGAGACATTGTCAGGTTCAAGATGCTTAAGCATTCAGAAATCTACATACCAAGTCCTTAGTATCAGAAATCCAGAAGGAGGAAGGCCATGGTACACCAAACATTATTGTATGAAATACCTTAAGGGCAATGATTTATTTATTTAGTTTCTGATTTTACTCTGACTCTTAGAGTTTGTAAAATAAAATACGAGTTTGATTCTGTGAGATGTTGAGCTCTCTGGCTCCAATTCAGCAGAGTATTTAAACATGGGATTAACTTTAAGGACAGTCTTAAGTTTTGTGCCAGTTCGGGGCCAAAGTGCTGGGTTCCATATATGATCAAGTTCAATAGTGCTGCTGGATATAGAAATGGCCCAAAAGTTTTCTAGTTGCATTTCTATTTATGTATTTAGTGTGATTTACACATGCTTATCTTTGACTTAGGCACATTTTTATATCAATTTAAATCTGTGCTTTGGCTCTGTGTCCTTCCTGAATGGTAAAAGTGGGGAGGAGGGAGAAGAAATCGATCCATTTTTGGTGGAGAGTGCAAGAGTTGCCTCAAGAGAAGGCAAGTTGCCAGCTTCTATACTGGAAACTGCTGTGCAAACATCGTTTTAAAATGGCTATGGTCTGGCTATTAGTCAGTGTCTAATTATGTCTTGACTTGAGAGTATTAGAAAAATGTGAAACTAGTCCCACAATATCTGGTTGCCTTAAAATCCATTGGCTCTTGCCATTATAATTGCTGGGCACAGCAAAGATTCCATTTGTTACTTTAGTAGGTCCCTTCCTGGTGATGGATAAGGGTTAGGGGCCTGATTTGTAACCCTTTTCTTTCACTCTTGAGCCACTCCAGCAGAGAACAGGTGCCTTAACTAATCAGATTTAGCATCCTGGGGAGAATACCAAACAAGAGGTAAGTGACTCCCTTGGACAGTGTGGAGTTCCCAAATGTGTCTATTCTAACACCTCACAAAAGCAAGCAGAAGTGGTGTGGGAACCCAAGATGTAACTAAGTAAAATGGATGAGACTGAAGTGCTTATGTGAAAAGGCCACTTCTATTATTCTCTTTCCTGATTTGATGCGGAGTACTCAGAACCAGGTTACTGGAGTGAATACTCACATTTTACAGTTTCAAAGTTTCCTTTATAGGAACCCTCTAATTGCTAAATTTTCACTGCTCCTGCCAACAATCTTTCCTGTATACTCATGCTGTAGAATTCCACCAAAGTGGCACAAATGCAACTGAAATTAATTTAATATTTTATTAGAGCACACTGACTTGGAAAAAAATTGATGTAGTGGTTGAATTCTACTCCCTCAACATTATAGTTTTACTGCTGGTGTAAAATTTTCTTCTTTTCCTTTGTCCTGGTTAGATAACCAGATCATCCTTTGAACTGATTGCCTGTTAGTAGAAAGTCACTCTGATAGTTCTAGTGCTATGTCATTTGTTCTTATCACTGATTATATCATTCATGCTATTACTTTAGATCTGTACATATTCAAGAATAATAATAATAAAAAAGTGGAAGTTAAAATTTCTTTTGAGCTCTAATGATTACTTGATGAAAACATGTTTGGTACCTACTTATTAAAATTCAAAGCCATGTTTTTATTCAAGTAATGTTTAATGTACAAGTATATTGTGATTTATGTGAAAGACATTATTCAAAAATAAAAGACTTCATATCAGATTACATGTTGCAGAATTAAATGCATGTATTGTGGACAGACATTGTCAGTGTGTTTAAAAAGCTATCCTCTGAGAGTGTCATTCTTTAATTGCTAATGTGGCTTTCTGAAAGATGCATCTCAAGCACTGAACAAGGGTCTCTGATTTCCCAACAGCTTATAAATAAGCATCACACTTACTGGGACAGAGTCAATTTCTAAGTCGTCAATTTTATCTAAATTTACTTCCTTCTTTTAAAAGTTACCCTGCCCCGAGCCTCCCTAAAATATGTATATATTCTGCTCAGCTTTTCCAAATTGTTATCTAGAAGACATGCATAACCAACAGCAGAGTGCATAGCAGTGGGCACAATGTGCTTACCCAGGAAAGCACCCATGTTCCAGGGAGGCAGATGGAGGCAACTCATTGCCTTTCAGTCCAGGCTCAGCATGTCGTCGTTCATACAAAGAGGGATGAGAGTTATTTCTACTGCTGTTCACAGCCTGTCCCTGGCTGGTTGTGGCTCCTGCAGAGAAAGCTGGACTGAAGCTAGGAATGCACTTCCAAACTGCTGGGGTCCCAGCCAACTCCAGATGATGTATATTACCACTGAGGTAAACTGTGGCAAAGGATGTCCTCTTCCTCCTCCACTCTCAGCTCAGTTACTAGTGTTTTGTTTCAGCTGGAAGAATGGGATGTTATAGCTGATTCTGTGAAGAAAAATTCTGAGCTTAAAGAGTGCATTGGTTATAAAGGGGAAAAAAGTGGATGATTATTGATAACATTATGAATCCATTAGCCACAGAAACTTGGCATTTGAAAAAAAAAAGGCAGTTAATGTGAAATGCATAGACATTTAGGCTAAAACTGCTTTCAGTAGGAATGCAATGCTTCTGAAAAATCAGGATACTTTTAGCAAGATACCTTAAAATAGTCTACAGTACCTTACTTCAGACATGAACCTTTGAAAATGTTCAGCTAACTGGAAGAAATAAAGATGCATACAAAGGTTTAAATGCTTTTCTATTAAAAAAAGCCTCAGAAAGCAATAAAAACTGGTACTACACATACTTGAAGTGCGGAATTGTGATAAACTGAGCCTATTAAATGAGCAGAAATAACACTTTCATGGTAAAGCTGTACAGTATTAGACACAGTCAATTTCATTTGAGAGTCTTCATACCATTGCTTATGTTTAAAACAGTTGCAAATGAAATGGAAAGATTCAAGAATCTCAAACATCAGATATTGCACATACACCATTCTCTTGGAAAACAAACAACTGGAGATTCACACTGTGAGAAATAGAAGCTGGGTACATTGTTCACATTGACTAGATTTTTTCTGAAGTCCATATTCCATTCTGCTGTAACCAGGATAATTCTGTGGCCATTGTTAGGGTCGTTTTGGCTCATACAAGGTCTGCATTTCGCCCTATCTATTTGAATGACTAAAAATGATGGGGACGGGGGAACTTAAGATAGTGAATACACATTTAGACCTGAAAAGCATCTAGATTTCTTTAGGAACTGCAGTTTATCCTTATTTTAGATTCCCCCCCCCCCCCCGAGGATACTGTGGCCATTTGTACTGTTGTGCTGATTATCTATAAATTGCTTATCATTTACTTACAGAAGCAGATTTACAAAAGATGCTTGAATATAGAGAAGGGAGACACCTAATTTACAGAGTGTGAAATGAGAAAGAAGACAGTATTATGATGACAAAGAAGATTAAAAAATAAGAAATTGGATATCCTAGCTTGTAATGTGTAGCTGTGATGCTGCTTTCTGTCACTGTTCACAAGCTTTCTAACAGCTGTTTTATCATTCTGTTGTCAGACTGGTTGGAATATGTACTGGGCAATATGGACAGAGGGAGTTCTGGAATACCCACTATAATAAAAACATAGGGAATCTATTTTTCAAGGCATGAAATCATTCCCCTAGTAGGTTCTGGTAGGCTTGAGGCTTGATTGTCTATTTCAAGAGTAATAAATGTGGCTTTGTAAGAATATGACAGCAAGTTGATCTCCCTTTCATAGTACTGAATAAAAATCAAACATCCCTTCAGTCTATAGTAAAACTTTTTAATGGAAAAAATGTTTTCCTATTTTAATTGACTGAATAGATTAACTTTGGAATTGAACTAGACTATTACTTTGAAAAAGCCCTTTTAAATTCAACATCTTATGGACATATTTATAACATAACCAGTTAATAAAGCAGATAGTTATCTACAGGAATGACAACAGGATATAGAAGGACTCAGTATCAGTATCTCTTTTACAATTTTACCTTTTTTAACCATTTCAGAACCCTTGAAAAAGGTTCAAAAGAGCCAATTAACTGCTTGCCTGTTGGCTCATCATGAGAGATTCAGACCTCCCCACAGCACACTCCACACTGAGGCATGATTAAATTTAAAGAGGGAGAGAGAGAGAGAGAGAGAGAGTGTTACCTGACTTAAAAGTGACAAAGAATCTGGTCACTCTTCACAGCAACTGAAGGGGAAAAACACATCTCTACATCTTAAAATACGGTTCATACATTTACATGGAGCATGATCATCATAGCTGAGCTAACTGAGAAAACGAGGGAAATCAGAGACTGAAAAAGTGATCAGCAGAGGATGCATTATGTATTCTGCAAGCTGAAAGCAATTTCAGTTAGAAATGGGGGAAGAAAAATGTTTTGAAGTTAATTCATTCATGCTTCACCATCTGCCATACAGTCAGGGCCTTCTGGTTTGTAGCTTACTTACCAGAAAAGGGATAACATTCCTTGGACTTGATTCTGATGAGACTTACATTAAAAAAAATCAGGAATAATTTTGATGTAGAACTGGTGTGAGATCAGAATCAGGTCTCTTATTTTCCAGTTGTGTTTCCATGACTCAGGTCCATAGGACTGGTGGGTACTGTCCTAGAAGATAAGTTTTCCAGGAAGTTTAGAGATGCCAGGCTTCCTCTACACTCTTTATGCTGCCCTGGGATTTTCTATGACACACTTCCAGATTGGACAGAAACAAACAAGCCCAGGGCAGAACACATGCAGGTCCCTGCTACACAAAGTAAGGGAAATTCTGTTAGCTTTTACTGTATATAGTCCCTGTTCATATATCAAGTTTATCTTGAGATCAGTCTCAAGCTCACCTGCAAGATAATACAGATATTTCACTCAGAAGCCCATCATTTAATTGGCTAGAAAACAGCCAAGAATCAACCAGAAATTATGCACTTTCTCAGCTAATTCCAGACACACCTTTGTTCTTTATTTAAAAGTCAAAGAAGCTAAGATATGGAAAAGTAGTGTAGTGATACAACACAATGAACACACTTTTCATTGATGAAATTCAGTGAAATCAACATCACAGAGAATAAAGAGAAAGGCCATAATCCTGCAAACATTTATGTGCAGGAAAAATATTCACATACAGAGGCCTTAATTCAGCACAACACTTCAGCACGTGCTTAATCTGGAGCAGGTGCGTAGTCCCATTGACCTCAGTGGAATTACTCGCCTTACGTTCAACAACCGCTTAAGGGCTTCGTGGTATCATTGTCTTTCATTCTAATCTATAAGTACAGACTTGTGACAACAAACATTTAGAAAGTTAAAAGTTACTTTTAAAAGTTCTAGAAGTCTGGCTTTTATTTTGTTTCATTCAAATCAGTTCACCCTCGCTTAAAAGGATAGAAGAGATACACGTGCACCTTGACAAATCCTTCCTATTCTCTCACTAGACCTGCAACAAGTCTTGACTACACTGGAACCATTGCAGGTCCAGTATGCAAAAGATAGTCTGCCACAAATTTCTCCTTTTCACATTTGAGAATACTAGTTTTACAGCTTTTAATATTGTTTAGCCCTTACTAGGAAGAAAACTGTAAGGTTTAATATGGAAAAATCAAAGGATACTAGCAACACTTGTTGACCAGCTTAGGCAGCCTTAAACAAACAGGAGTTATTTTAGAATCTGCCTGACATCCTTTTAATTTAAAAGTGCACTTCATTTCATGAATGCTGTTAAATTAGTAGAAGTCAGGCATTAAAGTTCAGTGCATCATGTCTAGCTGCCAGACCTTATCAATGACAATTTGATAATCTTCCTTTCAGGAAATCAATACAAAATTCTACTTATGCTGCTTATATTCACTTAGAAATATAAATAAATAAAAGCAGATTTTGTTTAGGAAAAGAATTTTGAAACAAAATATAGATAAAAGATGTTTAAGCCTTAGTGATTAAGAAAAAATTTGGACAACAAATCTATGCCTCTGCAGAACCACTACCAAGCTTCTTGATGTAGCACAATTGCAGCCAAACTCAGACCTTCTGCAACTGAGTGTTTTTTCACTTGCTTGAGTGAAAATTTACCCACCTACAGTTGATCTGAATATGCCTCTCTCTGTTCAGCCTTTAGGAAGAGGGACTTAATTAGCCAAAATAATCCATAAAGAGTCATCTTTAAACACCTCCAGTTAGTAAGAACTAGCAATGGACTTATGCCAAAAAGTTCAGACAAAAACAAAGCAAAGATTGTGTTGTCCCTGGCGCATGGTGTGCTGCAGACAGAGATGTGCAAGAAAGGCTGGGGCTCTAACACATGCCACTATAGCTATTCTGGTTTGTGTTACTAATCATACACAGCACCACTGATACCGACATACTGTTCTGGACCCCACAGCTATCCCAGAATCAAAAGGGCACAAAGGAGGAATAAAGCTACCTTTATGACACTCCCCCTGCAGTGACTTCTCTATGAAGATCACAAAATGTGAACCATAGACCTAAACTCTTCCTAAGTTAAGAAGTTTGTGCAACCCCCTATTCCCCCCCCCCTTATTTTTGGTGTTCAGCAAAAAACTTTATTGATGTAATTACAGCTACTGTTTCTACTTGCTCTGAGTTAATATGGAAACATTGCCAGAGACGGTAGCAGTATACAGGCTTGAGTAGGGTGACCATCCATCCAGAACTGCATGGAAGAGTCCTAAAATACAGAGCTGAAGTCACAGTCCCAGGCTGAATGACTCAAGCACATTTGTCTAGGATTCTTTACAGCACAGCTAAGTGCCTACCTGAAGCTCAGGAGTGGTGTCATCCTCTTCCAGTATGCATGGGGGTGGACTGAGATGGGCTTTAGCCTTCTCTAGTCTCCCACCCTTTCCCAAAAGAAGGGTGTGGGGCTTCATGGGAAAGAGAAGGGATAGGGCAGGCTCCTGCATGTGTCCTACTTTTGCCTTTTGAAAAAGTGGCCACCCAAGGCTGCAGTGACTGCAAGTGAATAGTTCCTACTCCAGCAACCAGAGGAAATTTAGGAAGCTGTTTACCATGAAGCTAGTGTAGAAGACTTCATTAAGGGGCAGACAGTCCTGCACACACATTCATATAGCCTTAGAAACTGGAAGCTCTTGGCTAATCAATTCCTCCTTTGTATGCAGGATGCATTTGGATTTGGAATTTTCATTATAAGGATAGGATTATGAAGTTTAGCTCTGGCTGACCTTCAGCAAAGTCAGAGTGTTCAGATACATGTATTTGGGCTGAGACATCCAATTAGAATAAAATAAGGTCCAACTTGGGCCTTTTACAAAAATCCACACTTAAAATGGAAAAAACTTGGCTTTAACAAAAACCTGCAGGTTCCAGTCAGGGCAGGAAAAGTAAATGCTGGATTTTACTCTAGAAATCTTGGTCTCTTGAGACGTCCAATAAAATTTCCAGTTCAGATTGGTTTGGATAAGCTTCAGCCAAAGAATAGGGATAAAAATCTGTTACAAGTTAAATGGAAATGGCCCCTACTGTCCAAATTTGTTATGATCCAAAGTTCCTTTAATTAAAAAAGATGTCCATTGTTGTGAGCCATCATTACACCGGATCCAAATTGGAAATGATCATGGAAAAAAAGGCATTTTCTGTGATATTTACAGCCCAAAGAAATAAGAATCTGTTCTTCCAAAAAAATAATTTTAGTTTTGAAGACTAAAGAAGATCAAGATCTTCATCTGGTGTAAAGCAGTGTAACTTTAAACTATACTGAGATCAGCAAAGCATCCAGCCCAAGAAACCTGGATAAAGATTCCCAAATTTAGGATGGATATTTGACCCTTACTTGTGAAACATTTGGGATTTGCCTGTCACAACTTTTTACTTTGTGCTTCAGTCCAAATATTGTTTGGCTAGTGTGTGGCATTTGAGTTAACTGCAGCAAACACTTTAGAGAGTGCTAGCTAGCACATACTAATGTGTGAGAAAAGGGGACTCTGAAAGAAACAGAGTAAAGTAAAGAATTGAAAGATTAAAGATTAATCCATATAGAGAGTGGGTAGCTCTTAAAAGCTACAACCTTGATGAGTCATTCTTCTGTCAATTATAGATAAAAAGGGATGCCATATTGTGTACAATATTAAAATTAATTGCTAAAGAACAGATTGTTTTTGCCTTTTATTTAACAAGCCAGATCTGGTACGCAAACATTGGTTAGGAACGTTCCTGAAACTATTGCACTATTATAGTGTGCTGGATATTCTGAACATTCATTTTAAACGTTTCAGCTTCTTTTGGTCTTATAGCAGGGCATTTTTCTGGCTATGCAGACTGTGATGGGATATATTCAAATTAGCCTCTAAGGCTGTGTTCACACAGCACTTTTGTTTCGAAACAACCTCGTTGTTTCGAAACAAAAAAAACCATCCAAGGTGTACTCCATCCTGCAGTGCAACAACACAATAACAGCGGGGTCTGGGAGCAGCCCGGGCTGCGGGCTCAGCCCCCGGCAGTGTTTGGGGGCAGCTCTGGCGGGGGGCTGAGCCGCCCTGCAGCAGCTCACACCCCCCCACTGGGGGCTGCAGCCCCCTTTCTGGGGCTGAGGGACAGCCCTCAGCACCCTGGCCAAGGTCCTGAGGGTTCCCTGGCCAGGGTGCTGAGGATCCACTGTTGTTTCGGAACACTTTGTTCCGAAACAACATGTTCACATGCCTTGTTTCGAAACAAGTTTGTTTCGTCCCCAAATGGGGTTTAACTTCTTTCGAAACAACTGTGCGTCGTGTGAACATGGTTGTTTCGAAACAAAAGTGCTGTGTGAACACAGCCGTAGACATAGCCCTCAAGATTAAGGTGATAGCATCCTGTCTGGTCTTCAGACATTTGTGATGATAGAATTTATATGGGTAGCCATGTTAGTATAGTTCAGCAAAACAAACAAGGAGTCCTGTAGCACTTTTAAAGATTAACACATTTATTTATCATATGATCTTCCATGGGAGAAAATCCCACTTTGTCAGATGCTTCAAAGGATCTGACAAAGTTGGATTTTCTCCCATGAAAGCTCATGCAATAAACACGTGTTAGGCTTTAAAAGTCCCACAGGGCTCCTTGTTTGTTTTGGTCATCCTGTTATCTGTTGCTCTGATAATGTCTGTCTGAGTCCTTAACTGTTTCTGTCTGTGTTATAACTAGTTGCAATTTGTTAAAGTGATGGAGTATGATTAGGTAGAACATTGTTACAATGTGTTATGATTGCTTTAAAAATCATCTTAAATATATAAAAAAAAAGATTGGTTAAAATACATTATAAAAACCAGGAAGGAGGCGGAAGTAAAAATGTATGAGGGAGGGAGCGAATATATTGTTATAAGGGACTATGGGGTCCTAATGGATACTTGTGTGGAAAAGATCCCAATAAACCTATTGTATTGCTTGCTGCTGGACTCTGGTTTTCTACTTCTGTCACTGAAGCAAGAACTGAAAGGACTTGGCGGGGTGGGGGTCCTAGCATTCCCCTCCATACATTTCAGGAGAAATTTGCCTCTGTACATATGATTAGTGCAAAACCTGTGTGCCAGTTAAAATAGGGTTTAAGTCAGACTCAATTTGTGCAATAGCCTTGCATTAACTTTCTCCACTGGAATGAATTTTACCTGTAATGCATATATCTAAAAGCAAGTAGTAATAAAAGAACAAACCCAAATTTAAATGTTAGATCTATCAAGTATGAACATAGCCATTTAAAACTATTGACCAAGCCTTTATATTCATAAACACACTTTACACTGTGATCCTAAAATCACTAATTTATAATCCCAAGGGATTATTACAGAGAAAACAGAAGTATTGAGACTCCTTTGTTTCTGTCAAGGTGATTTAACAATAACTTGTTGAATGGTACCCTTAGCATTTCTCTGAAGACCCTGGGACTTTTAGGCAGGATTATTTTCCATTTCTGAAATGTTATTTGGCTCCCCTCTGTGGGTTCTGGGAAGATCACTATCACTGTTCTGAGAAAGAAGGGCAATCTATTTAAATAACAAGCATTGGAAAATTAGTTTACGATTCAGAATCAAATGTGCTAGGAAACCAAAAGCTGAATAGATGTGTCTTTAGCAGGAAATGTCACTATGGAAACTGAAGGAGTCCTTGCTGGTTGCTATGAGTAGAGAGATAGGACTTATAGTAATAATTAAAAGAAACAGCACAAACAAATTAAAATAAAACCCATGTCATCTTAGTAGAAGCAATATTTATAATCCCTTTAGATTTATGCCTTTATTTTAAATTTACTCCTTCATGATGTACTCACCTCTATAAACTTGCCTGGCCCACAGAAGCATTCCAACTTCACTACTTCATCACAACAAAACTTATTTCAAGGTACATTAGGCTTCTCAGACAATGATAATCAGGACTGTAATATGATATGTTTGTTTCATAAAATAAAATAAAATAAAATAAAATAAAATAAAATAAAATAAAAACTTGCTTTCTTTCAACAGCCAGTGAGCCAAGACTAAGAAGTCTTAAAACTGCATGAGTTTCAGAGTTATTGACTGGGCTGTGTTCTGACCTCTGCCTTAAGTGGATTGAGGGGGCAGAACCAAAATGGTTCATCTTGTGTTAAGGGCAAACTTTTTGGCTGGAAAATATCTTGAGAAATGGTAAACAATTACAAAGATAAGATGAGGAGCAATTCTTCCTGGCAGATTCTAGTCATTGCTGGGAATTGTCAGCAATGCATGACAAAGCTTATAAAAAAGGTATAAATAATTAATTCCCCACTCACCTCTATGGGTGGTATGTGTCATCCTCAACCTCGGGTCCTCTACCAGAGGCCTGGGAGTTTGAGGGTTCTGCGCAGTATCTTAGCTGTTCCTAGCACTGCACTCTTCTGGACAGAGAGCTCTGATGTCGTTCCTGGGATCTGTTGGAGCCACTCTCCCAGCTTAGGAGTCACAGCCCCGAGTGCTCCTACCACCACCGGGACCACTTTGGCCTTTACTTTCCACATCCGTTCTAGTTCCTCTTTCAGGCCCTGGTACTTCTCCAGCTTCTCATACTCCTTCTTCCTGATGTTGCTGTCACTTGGCACTGCTACACCTATCACCACCGCTATCTTCAAACCATGCATGGACGAGACAAGATATATATATATATATATGTTCCAGTAGCCCACTTATCGTCAAACCATGCATGGACGAGACAAGAGAACCTGGAATTGATGGAATGCTACTACAACAGCAGACCTAATGAGAGGGGATATATGAAACGTATGAGGGGACTATGGATGGACAAAAGACCTACATCCACACTAACTGAGAAACAGCTAGTTACCCAACGCTTCAACATAGTAAAGAGGCAGCTGCTCTCACAACTGGAGATAGACCAACTCCACATTACCTCCCAGACTCAAGAAGAAGCTCCAGAAGAACAACTAGATGTGCAGCCACCACCTGAAGCTGGAAATCCACTGCCACCCCCTTCATTACAGAACACAGCAGCTGATATGAGGCATAAGATCACGGATAAACTAGCTACAGTCAACCCTCAAGACCGATTACCAAGGCTCGTTGGAGAAGTACCATCAGATAGTATACTAGAAGATGCCAATAGAGCCCTAATGACAATTCCTACTACCACCATCACTGAAACCAATGAACTGGTACACGTTACAGCCTCTGTAATCCCGGAGATGCTTGGCTACACAATCAAAAAGAACAGCAGTACATACCCCCCCTGGAAAATGAGGTTGGAGGATAAGATCAAGGCAACCCGGAGAGAAGTTAGCTGGCTGGTGGAACTACAGAAGGGTGTAGAGATTAAGGATAAGACTCGGCTACTGAGAAAATACAAGGGCCTGACTCCATCTGAAGCCCTAGAGATTGCTAAGCAAAGGCTCACAGCACTGGCCACCAGGCTAAGGAGATACACTAGAGAAGCAGAGGCCAAAAAGATAAATGGCCTGTTCTCCAAAGAACCATCCAAGGTGTACTCCCAACTGCAGTGCAACAACACAATAACAGCAGAGCCACCAACAGCAGAAACTGAACAGTACTGGAAGAACATCTGGGAGAAAGAGAAGACTCATAACACCAGTGCAAAGTGGCTGCAGGACCTGAGAAGAGACCACAGCAATCTCTCAGAACAGGAACCAGTCACCATCACAGTAGCCGACATCCAACAGCGGGTCAAGAACATGAAGAGCTGGACAGCACCTGGCCCGGACATGATCCACACCTACTGGCTAAAGAAACTAACAGCAGTGCATGAACGCCTAGCAGCACAGATGAACCAGCTGCTAGCAGCAGGCTCCCACCCAGACTGGCTAACACAAGGCAGGACAGTGCTGACCATGAAAGATCCCCACAAGGGAACAGCACCATCCAACTACCGGCCAATAACCTGCCTCCCCACAACATGGAAAGTCCTATCAGGCATCATAGCCGCCAAGCTACAGGACCACATAGGCCAGTACATGAGCACAGCTCAGAAGGGCATTGGGAACAACACCAGAGGCTCAAAACACCAGCTGCTCATAGATAGAGCAGTCACCCAAGACTCAAGGTCTAGACAGACCAATCTGAGCACAGCCTGGATTGACTACAGGAAAGCCTACGACTCAATGCCACACATATGGATCTGTGAATGTCTGGCGCTATACAAAGTCAACAGGACACTAAGGACCTTCCTCAAGAACTCAATGGGACTGTGGAAGACAACACTGGAAGTCAACTCAAGACAGCTTGCACAAGTGACCATCAAGTGCGGCATATACCAAGGTGATGCGCTGTCCCCGTTGCTGTTCTGCATTGGCTTGAACCCCCTCAGCCAGATAATCACAAGGACTGGATATAGATACAAGTTCAAGAGTGGAACTACCATCAGCCACCTCCTCTACATGGATGACATCAAGCTGTATGCTAAGAATGAACGAGACATTGACTCACTAATCCACCTGACACGGATCTACAGTGAGGATATTGGGATGTCATTCGGACTGAAGAAGTGTGGCCGAATGGTAGTAAAGAGAGGAAAGGTAGTGAAGACTGATGGGGTGGAACTACCAGCAGGCCACATAGCAGACATACAGACCAGCTACAAGTACCTTGGCATCCCCCAGTCACATGGGAACCACGATGAGGAGGCAAGGAAGACAGCAACATCCAAGTACCACCAAAGGATAAGACAGGTCCTGAAGAGCCAGCTCAATGGGAAGAACAAGATCCACGCCATCAACAGGTACGCCCTGCCAGTCATCAGATACCCTGCCGGTATAGTGAGCTGGCCAAAGGAAGACATGGAGGCTGCCGATGTGAAGACCCGGAAGCTCCTCACAATGTACGGAGGTTTCCACCCCAAGTCCAACACCCAGAGACTGTACGCCAGCTGGAAAGAAGGCGGGCGGGGTTTGGTGAGTGTCAAAGCCACTGTCCTGGATGAAACCCAGAGCATCCAGGAGTACATCAGTAAGATGGCACCCAAAGATGAGCTGCTGAGAGAATGCCTGAGGCAGCAGCAGACATGGGAGGAAGATCAAGCAGAAGAAGTGCCATGGCAAGACAAGACCCTGCATGGAATGTACCATCTACAGATAGCGGAGGTGGCTGACATTGGGAAATCCTACCAGTGGCTGGAAAAGGCTGGACTAAAAGACAGCACTGAGGCACTGATCCTAGCAGCACAAGAACAGGCACTGAGCACCAGATCCGTTGAAGCAGGGGTCTACCACACTAGACAGGACCCAAGGTGCAGAGTGTGCAGAGAGGCCTCAGAGACAGTCCAACACATAGTGGCAGGATGTAAGATGCAGACAGGAACAGCATACACTGAACGGCATAACCAAGTAGCTGGCATTGTGTACAGGAACATCTGCACAGTGTATGGGCTAGACCCTCCCAAGACCAGATGGGAGATCCCACAGAAGGTCGTGGAGAATAACAGGGCTAAGATCCTGTGGGACTTCCAGATCCAGACGGACAGGCAGGTACTGGCCAATCAACCAGACATCGTGGTAATAGACAAGGACCAGAAGACAGCGGTGGTGATAGATGTAGCAGTGCCAAGTGACAGCAACATCAAGAAGAAGGAGTATGAGAAGCTGAAGAAGTACCAGGGCCTGAAAGAGGAACTAGAGCGGATGTGGAAAGTAAAGGCCAAAGTGGTCCCGGTGGTGGTAGGAGCACTCGGGGCTGTGACTCCTAAGCTGGGAGAGTGGCTCCAACAGATCCCAGGAACAACATCAGAGCTCTCTGTCCAGAAGAGTGCAGTGCTCGGAACAGCGAAGATACTGCGCAGAACCCTCAAACTCCCAGGCCTCTGGTAGAGGACCCGAGGTTGAGGATGACACATACCACCCATAGGGGTGAGAGGGGAATTTTTATATATATATATATATATATATATATATATATATATATATATATATTCTGTCTTTTCTCCAGATTGAATTGGACATATATGTAAATATAAATTCTCTTACCTTCTCATCCCTTCTGTAGTCATCTCTTCCAGCTTCCCCTTTGTTTAAGGCATAGCTAACATGGGGACAGAGGCATCTAATGATCAAACAGTAGATTCTACCCTCTTTACTTCCTGAATCCTATGAAAACAAGTAGTATCCCCTCCCCCAATAGATCCAGTAGTACCAGAGTCTTGCCTCAGTTCTTTAAATGTGGAGAAGATATCCTGTGAATTGGCTCTAGAATCATGTGCAGAAATATGACCTCTTTTTAGAGATAATAGCTGTTAAATGCTGTGGGAGAAATTCTACCCAATTAGGATGCAGGTCAAAGCTGAGGGCACACTGAACCAAATAGTCATCTGAAAGATGAACGTATATAATATTAAATTTGTTCATATAAATTGGATCTGTAATTCTAATGGCTAGCCCTACAAACTCACCAAGGCATGTTAGATTTCTGTCCAAGTCTCAAAGACTTCTGTGATGGGAATTTTGAGGACAATTGTTTTGATAATAGCATACAAATGAAGCCAAAACTCACCTTACTCTCCCATGGCTGTATGACTCAAAGAATTAAAAAAGTAGTAACTACTTACTTAAGTCAGTGAAGAATTCATATAGGCTGTGTCTACGCTTAAAAATGCTTGTTTGAACTAAGCTTGCTTAATTCAAAGTAACTTAGTTCAAACTAGCACGTCCCCACCAGAAACCTAAGTCAAACTAGGCACTTGCTAGGTTGGCTTGAAGGGTAGCATCCTGGGAGGAGTGGCAACATGTCATCCGAGATGGCCCATTCCCCCAGCCAATCCCATAAAAAGAGGAAGTGAACTCAACCCTGTGTCCATTGTGGCTGGCAAATGCAGAATGAGGAGGTCATGGACCGCACTCAGTTCCTGCAACTTGCCAGAGAGGTGCCCAGCACCCACTTTACATAGTGCAGTGCTTTCATTGCCTGGAGGACGCTCTTTATGGACCCTGACAGCACAGGGGCAGGCAGCAGCACCACCAACATGCTGGACCTGGCAGCTGCCACTCTCATCATGCTTCCCTTGATGTCTTGTCGCTTCTGGGCACAGGAAACCAGCAGCAACAGGTGGGAACACATAGTCCTCACCACCTGGGACGATGACCAGTGGCTGCAGGACTTCTAGATGAGCAAGCAGACCTTCCTTCAGGTGGTCCATGAGCTCACCCTGATCCTGCAGCATAGGGACACACAATTCTGGCCCATGCTGCCAGTGGACAAGTGAGTGGCCAATCATGGTCTTGAAGATGGCAACCCCAGAGTCCTACTGCTCCATTGCCTACCACTTTGGACTCAGCAAGGCCACCATGGTGACTGCGCTCCTGCAGGTCAGTAGGGCCATCAGCCAAGTCCTGCTAGCCCACCTCATCACTGCAGGCAACCTGTGGACACCCTCGATGGCCTCATTGCACTTGGATTCCCCAACTGTGTGGGCATCTTGGATGTCACGCACATCCTTGTTTGAGCACCAGAACGCTGGGCCAGGGAGCATAGGAACTGGAAGAACTACCATTCCATGGTCATCCAGGCTCTCTTGGACCACCAGGGGCTCTTCAGTAGCATTTATATTGGCTGACTGGGCAGGGCACAAGATTCACGCATCCTCAGGTACTCTGCCCTGTGCAGGCACATGCAGGTGGGCACTTTCTTCCCCCCACACAACATCACCCTCAGGGACATGCACATGCTCATCCACATCATGGGCACTGCCATCTATCCCTTATTCTCCTGGCTCATGAAGCCATACACGGGCCACATGGACCGCAAGGAGCTATTCAACAAAAGGCTCAACAGGTGCTGCCAGGTCATGGAGCATGCCTTTGGATGGCTCAAAGCCTGCTGGAGGGCCCTCCTGATGTGCCTCCGCCTTGCCAAGTACACCATTCCTGAGGTCATCAGCACCTGTGTTGTGCTTCAGAACGTGTGTGAACTGTGAGGAGAGAGGGTCCCTCATGTCTGTGAGGCCAAAGCTAAACAAACACCTCGCTGGGTGGTTCAAGCAGCCCGAGGCCATGGCCCAGATGCAGCGAGCCCAGCAGTGAGTGGTCAGTGACCAGGAGGTGCTGAAGAACCAATTCCTCAGTGAGGAGCATTGAGGGCTGGGCCTGCCACCAGGCACCCTCACCTCCCTCACCTTGCACGTGCCTGCCTCACAAACACCCACCCCTCACCAAATCAATAAAAACAACCAGACAAAAGATTACAGTTTAATAGGTTTTATTTAGGGGGGGGGCAGTGAAGGGGTCTGGGACTTGGAGGAGAAAAAAAGACTTGGGCAGAACAAGGGACTGGGGGGGTGGAAAGGTCAGGGGCACTGGCAGTGCTCTGGGGGTGTTACCCTGGCCTTCCCTGTGGCCACCATGGGTCCAGGGGCATTGGTGGTGAAAGATGATGGGGTCCCTAGAGGTGGCACCCTCAGCCACTGGGGTGGTGGGTGAAGTAGTCTGCCAGCCAATGGACGCTGACTGTCAAGTCCTGGACACCAGCCACACTGAGCTCCATAGGGGCAGAACTCTGCCACTTCAGGGCCACAGTCCAGTGCTCGTCAAAGTCCACATACCACTGGAGCAGGCTTTGGGCTGCTGTCTGGTGGGTGTTCACCTCCTCGCACTAGGCCTCGAGGTGTTCTTCAGCCACCTGGCCCAGGTGGATGAGGTCACTGCAGAGCTTGTCCTGGATGCGTTGAGCCCTCCTCTTCTGCCTGGTGGTAGGTGGCGGGCTACCTGGAGTGGCACAGTGAGTGGCTGTGTGAGCTGCTGAAGGGAAGCAGAGAACAGGTTTACTCCCGTTAACTATCTAACTAATGCTGAGCGCAGCCTGACAGCAGCAAGCAGCTGTGTCCTGACTGTCCCCCTGCTTCCCAATCCATGTCCTGTGGAACAGGACCCCTAAGGTATGCACAACTGTGCCATGCTGCCTGGGTCAGGTGCAGTGTCCATAGTGGCAAAGCAGCAGTCAACCCTCCCCTGTGCCCCAAGCATCTCCTGAGGCCATGTGCCAACGTTGTGGGCTGGACGCTGTCTGTCCTCAATGCTGCCACTTCTTGTTCCCCCCACCCCGTCTGCTGACTGACCCCTGCCCCACTTGGGTCTGGGTCCCCCCGCCACATGGTCCCCAGCCCCTCTGCCCCATGGGAGGGCTCCATGTCAGCCCCCCCCCATTCCCAGGACTCTTCCTGTCCCTCACCATGTCCCTCCACACCTCCTGTGCCACAGGCAGGTCCAGTCCTGCGTGCATGGAGGGAGGGAGGAAGCACTCACTGACGGGTGCTGGTGATGTCCAGTGTTACATCTACTTTCCAGGGTCCTCCTCAGTGGGGTTCTTCCTCATCCCTAAAAAGCCCCCAAATAAGGGTCCTTTGGATACGATATGAGGAGGGGGAAACACCAAAACCACTACTGGGTACAACCCAGCTCTTTTATTGAAAAAAAAGGAAAAAAATCAATTAAAACAAATCATCCTCCCTTATTCTTTTAAGAACCCTAAGAGAGAAAATAAACAAACAAAAAAATAAAAAAACACACCAAAAGTCCTAATCCTATTCCTATAGTTAGTACCTTAATCAAAACTAAGTTACAATCTGTACTATTAAGCATTATTTAATTCACTTACAAAACCTTGGCTTCTTTGATTCAAGTTCTCTTTGATTTAGTTTTGGGTGCACCAGTCCTATCCCAGGTGGGACGTTTTGCTCTCGACCAGCGAGCTTATCAGTGAGAAGGTTTGCCACCGGAGAGGAAACATCAGGTGATCAGTCCTCAGTTCGGCAGTGGATTTTTGCCTCCGTAGACCTCCGCCCTCCACGGGCTCTTTCAGTGGTTTTATGATGTTCCACAACCCCACTTCCAGTTTTCACAAGGTGCCATTACTTTGTTTTACCATATCTGGCACCCTTCGAGAAGCTACACCACCACCTTATTGGTCCTTAGGCTGGTTACAGTTTTTTGCTGACAGAACACTGTCTCTTATTATTCAAGCCAATCAGAATTTGTTGCTCGGTAGACATGGTGTTGCAAGTTTCTTTACAATTAAAGTACCTTTATAACTACTTCTCCAAACTATTTGTGCATGCCAATTTCCTTACACAGCAGTTTTTTCCAGATGGAAAACAAGCCAGCATCTGCAACAAAACTGTGGTAACTACAAAATAAAAGCAGGACAAAAAGCAAAACAGAAACGAGACTAGCAATCAAATTATTATTTATCAAGACTTATTTTTTAATTCCAGATAAGTTTTACTGTCATAAACTGCACCCCCTATTGACACTCCTCCTGCTCCTCCAGGGTGGCTGGTCCCTCCTCCAGGGCAGGGAAGAGCTCCTGGCTAGCTGCAGGAGTGGCAGCTAGTGGGGTGCCCTCTGGGTGACTGGTGTCGTCCACGTTGAGGATGATGTTCCCATTCAGGGAGTCCTCCTCCTGGGCTTCAGCCATGGAGGGGGGCTCCTAAGAAATTCCCTAGTTTGAACTAATGAAAGCCTAGTGTACACAAGGACTAATTTAGTGCAAATTAAGCCTCCTTAATTCAAACTAAATTGCCAGTGTAGACACAGTCATAGAGCTCTGAAATCACATAAAAGGGTATTGATTAAGATATTGCCATTTTGAAATAGTCTGGTTTTTTTATATGAAACACACTTTTAAAGGAAACTGTACAACAAAATTAAAGAATGATATTCCATGAAAACAACACTGTCGAAAAGTATATCAAACTCCTACTATTCATTAAAATGCTGTACTACATTACTTTCTAGATGAATAAAAAATATTTCTTTAGGGGAAAATCACATGCATAGTAAAATGACCTTGATAGTGTGAGTGTGAAACAGATTCTTTTACTTGATAGACTGATCTATCCCTTTTCAAGCTTTGTTAGCCAATCAGGATGTTCTTTCTACCTACTTACCCAAGTAAACCAGTAGAAAAAGACACATTTAGATTTTTAGGGGCACTCTCATGAGTTTCATTTTAAATGTTAATTAAACATTTATGAAAAACAAAACTTTTAAAAAGAGGTTGAATCTGTTTTGCACCCCTCTGTGAATTACCATTTCATAAAACATCAAGATCTCAGTGTACCGAAAAATCTTTTTTGTGATATTCTCAAAGCTCCATAAACTGAAATGCTAAGTGAAAAATGTAGTTTTACCCCTCAGGGGAAAAGCAACATCAGATAGCAGCATTTTGGTAGCTCACAGAAGTAGGGGGTAAAATGCTCAGTTATTTCCTTATGAAACAGGTTGCCATCAGGTTGTCATGTGAATGATGAAGAAAACATATATGGATCTCTGTATATAGTGTTTTTCATATCTGAAAACCACATCAATTTTTTCTATTTTAAAAACAAAGCACACATACGCAAATCTAAATCCTCTAAATCCTCAACCTTTTTTTCAATTTAATTGAAAATTTATGGTATTGGTCTCTCAGCTGTCTGCACTGATAAATTCCTTTAAACTCTTCAAGCTATGAACTCTATTTCCAAAGACACTGATTCTTCACTGGGATTTATCTTTAAAAAAAAAATCACAGTTCATTTTTTCTCTTTCTTCTCTAACCTTATGCAAGTTCCACAGTTCTTTCCTTCACTTTCCTCAACAGGCAGACATGTTGTTCACTTTCTTTGACTCATTGGTTTCCTGCCTCCCTCAGATAAACTTGAGAAGCAACCATTTGGGGTGAGGGAGGGATTAAAATGGGAAGAAAATAACTTTAGATCAAATAGTTAGCTACTATCTTTTCTCCAAAGTTATCAGCAGAGACGTGATTAAATGTTTTTGGGTAAGACACTGTTTGGCTAAATGTCTGCTTTTGATTGTAAAGTGACTAAAAAATTCAATAGTATCTAAGAGCTAGCAACCACACTTCAAAGATCTAGATACAGCTGTCAGCTAGAAATAGGAATAAAAATGGTATCTCTTGTTGTTGTTGTTGTTGTTGTTGTTTAATTTAAAATTAAGTTAAAAATGGACTATACCTATCTATTCTGTTGTATACAGCTGCATGATTGTACAACAAATTCCTGTGTGATTACATTCTGATCCCACATCATGGTAGCCAATGTGATTTTACCATTAACATTAATAGGAGTAGGCCCCCAAATCTGTGTGAACTACAGGGTTTACTTGATATTGCTATGGTCTAATGAGCAGAGGCATAAAACCGGAATCCCGGAGCAACTCTGATCTTACTTCTGACCCTGATGCCCTGTGTGATGGTGAGTAAATCGCTTATCATGCGATTTTCTGGATGAAATCCTGGCTTCATTGAAGTCCACGACAAAACTCCTCTATCTCAATGGAGCCAGGAGTTCACCCTCTATGTCCATTTCCTGAGCTGAAAATGTGTATAATGACACTTCCTTAACTATAAAAAGCAAGGAGTCCTGTGGCACTTAAAGAGTAACAGATTTGTTTATTGCATGAGCTTTCATGGAAGAAAATCCCCCTTCATCAGATGCTTTGAAGATGGGAGACTTTACAGAATGGGATGAAATTAAATGCAAGGGAGTGTAAAACATGGGATCAGGTCATACAGTAACAGCAGATCAGAGCAGTTGTTAAGATTCAAACACTGGGAAACAGCACATAGAGGAGGATGAAGTCAAATTACCTGTTGTAATGGGAAAAGAAGCCACAGTCACGATTTAATCCTGCTTTCACACAATCTAATCTGCATATCAACTCTAATTCAGCTGTTTCTCTTTGAAGTTTTGATGTCCCATTGACCTTCTTGAGCACAGTCATTAACAAATCATCCATAGAGTGATTAGCAAGATGGAAGTGCTCAGCAACTGGTTGTTGCGTGTTGTGATTTCTGATGTCAGTTTTGTGCTCATTTATTCTTTTGTGCTGGGATTGTCCTGTTTGTCCAATATATAATATACCCACCTGGGGAGGTAAGAAGACAAATTGAAAGAGCCAGACAGCTGATGAAGTAGGATTTTCTCCGATGACAGCTCATGTGATAAATAAATGTTTTTGTCTTTAAGTGCCACAGCACACCTTGCTTTTTTTTTCTCCCCCCCCCCCCGCTTAACTAGACTAACATGGCTGCCCCTTTGGAACCTTCCTTGACTATAGTCCAGGGTGACCAAACTTATGGAACTCAAGAGCAACACAAGTTGATTATTAAACCTCCAAGAGCCGCACTGAGGTGTACAGCCATATACTTTTACCTCTAAACTGATTTGCTGGTGCTCTTCCAAGAGCCACACTTTTTCATTCAAGAGCTGCATGCAGCTCCCAAGCCACAGTTTGGCCATCCCTGCTATAGTCCCTGACAGAAGCATTATGAGGATTGAGACACTTATCCTAAAAAGATGTACGTATATATTCATTTATAATGGGTAAAACCCTGCCCTCCCTGAAGTCAATGAGGATTTTGCTGTTGAGTTCAATGGGGTTAGTATTTAACTCTCTGAGTTTTCCCACTGCAATCAACAGGATTACTTATCTCATACAAAATAAATTACATGTCGAAAACCCTCAAGAATTAGAATCTAATTTTTTATTCATACTTTGCAGATGAGAGGGGTGGGTAGATTTTAGTTATTAAGATTAAAGTTTTACCATATCACTTTGCAAACTTTTCAGACTACTGTACCACACTGTGACATAAGAGGTACTAGAAAATTTATCTCCTCTCTCATTGAATCGTAATCTGCTCAGGAGACATAGTTATACCAAACCCAATTCTCACTGTCAAGAAAAAAAATGAATAGAACTCTGCAATGGGTAAAACAAATTTTTATTTAATATAAAAGAAGGAGGTGAAGGCGATCCCCTAGCTGAAAGCAGCAAGGGACAGAGTGTGCTTGGGTGAGGGTTTGCTAACTGTGTGTGTTTGTCTGTTTGACTTTTCCCTTACAGCTGACTTCTGTTAGTTGTTTCTTACTGTGGGTGGGGGCTGCTTGCACCATTGTTCCCTGATCACCTTTGTGCACCAGCCTCAATCAGCCTTGTGATCAACCTTCCCCTGTGTGTTTAACAAGGGGCCAGGCCTGACCTAGGCAGAGAAGGCTTTAAAAGCCAGTGGCTGAGCGACCAGAGGGAGCTTGCGAACAGGGGACAGCAAACAGGGGAGTTTGAGAGGGAAGGAGTTTGTGAAACCACGATGGTGAAGAGGAGCCGCACTGCTTGCGCCAGCACCCCTTCTGTCTCTTCTACCTGTGCCTGTAGCCAGACAGACATCCTGACCATAGATATATCTACCCAGACCCTGGTGTGGACTTGCAGGGACTGCAGCCTGCAGTTCCCTGTCTCCAACGATCAGGCTGCGGAGATGAATCGATGTGACAGGTGCCTGCTGGTGGAATCTCTCAGAAGGCAGGTGGGAGAGTTACAGGAGGAGGTGTCTCGGCTTAGGAGTATCCACACCCTGGAGAAGTTCCTCGACAGCATCCACGAGGAGAAGTGCAAGGAGGAGGGCACTGACCAGGTACCAGAGACTACTGCCACAACACTGGAGCTGGATGGGGAGCCTGTGGCAGGGGGAGGACACTGGCAGCTGGTTACCTCTGGCGGTAGGCAGTGCTCCACCCCTGCCCAAAACCCACCCTCTGTTGTGGTGAAGAATCGTTATGCGGTGCTAGAGACGGTGAAGGAGGTGGAAGAGGAGAGGCCATGCACCCCCGAGGCTGGGAGGATCACAGCCACCACAGCTAGGAGGAAACGTAGAGTTGTGGTGGTTGGGGACTCACTTCTGAGGGGGACGGAGGCACCCATCTGTCGCCCTGACAAGATCTCTCGAGAGGTATGCTGCCTGCCAGGTGCCCGCATCCGAGACGTTACGGAGGGATTGTCGAGAATCATCCGCCCCTCTGACTACTACCCCATGCTTCTCATCCATGTAGGAACCAATGATACTGCGAGAGGTGATCCTCGGCAGATCAAAGGTGACTTCAGGGCTCTGGGAGCGCGGGTGAAGGAGTTTGGAGCACAGGTGGTGTTCTCCTCGATTCTTCCGGTCAAGGGTAGAGGCCTGAGCAGAGACAGATGCATCCTGGAGATGAACGTTTGGCTGCGAAGATGGTGTCGTCAGGAGGGCTTTGGCTTCCTCGACCATGGGTTGCTGTTTCAGGAAGAAGGACTGCTAGGCAGAGATGGACTCCATCTTTCGAGGAAGGGGAAGAGCGTATTTGGACGCAGACTGGCTGACCTAGTGAGGAGGGCTTTAAACTAGGTCTGAAGGGGGAAGGAGACCAATGCCCACAGGTAAGTGACTATGTGGGAGACCAGGGGGATGGGATGGAACTTGGGGGGTGCCGGGACTGTAACTCCAGGGATAGAAGAGAGGATAATTGGAACATGCGGGGGGAATCAAATAACTTTCTTAGATGCTCTAATGAAGCCCTAATGCCTGAGGCAGGTGGGGGAGGTCAACACCAAAAGAAAATCCAGGGAGGTAGATACAATAGAATTGAATGTCAAAATGGGAAAGTAGGACAATCAGCTGGGTATCTTAGGTGCCTATACACAAATGCAAGGAGCCTGGGAAACAAGCAGGAGGAATTGGTAGCACTGGCGCAGACAAAGAACTATGACATGATTGGGATAACAGAGACGTGGTGGAATAGTTTGCATGACTGGAGCTCTGCAATAGATGGGTATAGACTGTTCAGGAAGGACAGGCAGGGAAGGAAAGGGGGAGGAGTAGCACTATATGTAAAGGAGCTCTATGACTGCTCAGAGCTTCATTATGAAAGTGGAAACAAGCCAGTTGAAAGTCTGTGGGTTAAGTTTAGAGGGGAGAGCAACAAGGGGGATGTTGTGGTAGGTGTCTGCTACAGACCACCAGATCAGAAGGAGGAAGTGGATGAAGCATTCTGTGTACAACTAACAGAAGTTTCTAGAGCACAGGCCCTGGTTCTCATGGGGGACTTCAATTACCCTGACATCTGCTGGAAGGCCAATACAGCAGTGCACAGGCAATCCAGGAAGTTTCTGGAGAGTGTTGAGGACAACTTCCTGGTACAAATGCTGGAGCAACCGACGAGGGGCCTTGCGCCTCTCGATCTGCTGCTCACAAATAGAGAAGAATTTATCAGGGAAGTAGAGGTCAATGGCAGCCTGGGTAGCAGTGACCATGAAATGATTGAGTTCAAGTTGATGATTAAAGGAAAGAAGGAAAGAAGCAAAACACAAACCCTAGACTTCAGAAAAGCAGATTTTGTCTCCCTCAGGGAACTGATGGGCAGGATCCCTTGGGAGGCTGATCTGAAGGGGAAAGGTGTCCAAGAGAGTTGGGTGCATTTTAAAGAAACCCTGCTAAGGGCACAGGAAGATACAATTCCGATAAGGAGAAAGCACAGCAAATGTGGAAGGCACCCACTGTGGCTTAACAGAGAGCTCTGCACTGAGCTGAAGCATAAAAAGGACGCTTACAGGAAGTGGAAGCTAGGACAGATGACTAAGGAGGCATATAACGACATTGCTCGGGACTGCAGGGATAAAATCAGAAAGGCCAAAGGACAAATGGAGTTGCGACTAGCAAGGGATGTGAAGGATAACAGGAAGGGGTTCTACAAGTATATCAATAACAAGAAGAGGATCAGGGAGGGTGTAGGTCCCTTACTGAATGGGGCAGGCATCCTCGTGACAGAGGATGAGGAAAAAGCTGAAGTGCTCAATGCTTTTTTTACTTCAGTTTTCACAAGCAAGGTCAGCTCCCAGCCCACTACACTAGGTATGGGGGACTGGGGAGAAGAAGAGAGGCCCTTGGTGACAGAAGGTCAGGTTAGGGACTGCTTAAAGAAACTAGATGTGCACAAGTCCATGGGGCCGGATGAACTGCATCCGAGGGTGCTGAGGGAGCTGGCTGATGAGATAGCAGTACTGTTGGCCATTATCTTTGAAGACTCGTGGCGAACGGGGGAGGTGCCAGAGGACTGGAAAAAAGCAAATATAGTACCTATCTTCAAGAAAGGCAAAAAGGAGGATCCAGGGAATTACAGACCTGTCAGCCTCACCTCAATCCCTGGAAAAATCATGGAGCAGCTTCTCAAAGAATCCATCCTGAAACACTTGGAGGAACGTAGAGTAATCAGGAACAGTCAGCATGGATTTACCAAGGGTAAATCATGCCTGACCAACCTCATCGCCTTCTATGATGAGATGACTGGATTTGTGGATGCGGGAAGAGCCGTTGATGTGATACACCTTGACTTTAGCAAGGCTTTTGATACGGTTTCCCACAGCATTCTCATTGGCAAATTAAGGAAGTATGGATTAGATGCATGGACTGTAAGGTGGATAGAAAACTGGCTAGAACAACGGTTTCAGCGTGTAGGAATCAATGGCTCCATGTCAAGTTGGCAGGCAGTAACAAGTGGTGTGCCCCAGGGGTCGGTCCTGGGGCCAGTTCTGTTCAATGTTTTCATTAATGATCTGGATGATGGGATAGATTGCACACTTAGTAAGTTTGCAGATGATACCAAACTGGGGGGAACGGTAGACACCCTAGAGGGCAGAGACAGGATTCAGGGAGACCTAGACAAACTGGAGCAGTGGGCCAAGAGGAATCTCATGAGGTTCAACAAGGATAAGTGTAAAATCCTGCACTTGGGACGAAAAAACCCCATGTACTGCTACAGGCTGGGGAGTGATCAGCTAAATAGCAGCACTGGAGAAAAGGACCTGGGAGTCATGGTGGATGGGAAGCTGGATATGAGTCAGCAGTGTGCTCTTGCTGCCAAAAAGGCCAATGGCATACTGGGCTGCATCAGAAGAAGTGTTACCAGCAGATCGAGGGATGTGATCATTCCCCTCTATTCTGCACTAGTGAGGCCACATCTGGAATACTGTGTCCAGTTTTGGGCTCCCCACTACAAAAAGGACATGGACAAATTAGAGAGAGTCCAGAGGAGGGCAACCAAAATGATCAAAGGGCTGGAGTACAAGCCCTATGAAGAAAGACTGAAGGAACTAGGCTTATTTAGCCTGCAGAAGAGAAGACTGAGGGGGGATTTGATAGCAACCTTCAACTACTTGAAGGGTTGCTCCAAGGAGGAGGGAGCTCGACTGTTCTCGGTAGTAACAGAGGGCAGAACGAGAAGCAATGGCTTCAAGTTACAGCTGGGGCGGTCCAGGCTGGATATTAGGAAAAACTTCCTTACTAGGCGAGTGGTGAAGCATTGGAATAAGTTGCCTAGGGAGGTGGTGGAATCTCCATCTCTGGAGGTGTTCAAGTCCCAGCTGGACAAAACCCTGACTGGGATGATCTAATGGGAGTGGTCCTGCTTTTTTTGGCAGGGGGTTGGACTAGATGACCTCGTGGGGTCCCTTCCAACCCTATGATTCTATGATTCTATGATTTCAGATTTGTCTTACATTTATACATTTATGTCTATACATATCATGTTGGAACAGCCATATCTTTTTTTTTAAATGTGAAGTAAGTAACTATAGCCACTTATTAACCTTCATTATCCATTTCAGTATTAGGATTAATTGGTCTGCTAAGTTTGCATTGTGTTTTACTCATGCAGATATGTGACATGGGACAGATAATAAAGATTTCTTAGTAGCAAATATAAATCTGACCTTGGCATTTAGAATGAGTGTCTTATTTTTTATACTGACATATGCTGAAGTAACTCTGCATGACTGCTGATCTTTGAGGCCTTCTGATGACAAGACGTGAGATTCTGCTCTCTTTTATATTGGTATAAATCTGGAAAAAAAAGTCTTCTAGAGTCAGTACAGGTACTCAAATTTGCACCAGCATAACTGATATCAGAATCTGGCCTATGAGAGACCTAATGGTACCAAAATGCAATAGAATCTAATTGGTGGTGTACTAACAGCTTGTATTTGACTTCTATCACCTCCAAGGCCAAGACACCTATGGCTAAGTTTACACTACACACTTACTTTGAAATAACTTTGTCACTCAGGAATGGAAAAATCTGGCATAATTTTACTGACCTCCCCCCCCCATGTGCACAGTGCTGTACTGCCAGAAGAACTTGTCCCACCAAGATAGCCTTCCCTCTTACACAAGTGCACTTATTAAGTTCAAAGAAGAGCTCTTTCTATTGACCTAGAACATCTTCACCAGAAGCATTAGAAAGGCACAGCTACAACACTGATGCTCCACTTATGCTAGTTTGTAGCATAAACTTGCCCTCAGATACATAGAAATGAGCTGAGAGAGATAAAAATGAGCAGTTTTCATGCAGCTGCATTATCAACTGCCACATCAGCCACAAGAGAGCCTGATGACCAGCTGTGGAAATGATTAGCATAACCTGAACAAGATGACTTTCACAAGGGAGGCATGGGCAGAAGGCAAGCTAGGGGTTTTGTGTGTCATTGTCAATTTACCTTGTACAGTGTTAGGCCACACAGAAAACTGGATTAAGGGACTCTCATCAACAAACACTCTGGCAAATCCACATCATGTCAGCAGTTTCTCCCCTCAGCTGAGCTGAAAATAAAGGGATTGATGGGAAATCAATAGAGCTCAATTGTCATATGCAGTAGCTGGATAATAGCAGCCTTTAAGGGTCAAGCCATTTGTGATAGCCCACAGTTCCTTTCAAAGCACAGAGCAGCTTTCTGAACAAAAGATTTTGATTGTCTTTTGGGACTGGCAATTAGCCTGCTCATTTGCTGCTGATCCCCAAATAAGGAAAAGTAGAGGATATCTATAGCTTGGCTATGCTGAATTACCTTTACTTCAAGTGTGCTCATTCACAAGATCCTCCATCCATTTATATGTATCTGAAGAACTCTGTGTAGCTCAAAAACTTATTTCTTTTACCAAAAGATGTTTGTCCAATAAAAATACCTCACTGACCTTCCTTGTGTCTCTATGTACCTGAGACATTTTTAACGTATTGTCTACTTAGGGAAATAAAAACAGACTTGGTACTCACATATATGTGGATATTTGCAGGAGGATGAACTCTTTTCTGAAGTGCGTAACATTTCTAATGGTATATGCTCTTTTGCATTGGCATTTTCCTTTTCTTTGGTCATATTTCTCTCCTTGAGAGGTGCACACTTTTTTTTTCTTAGTCAGTTTTGTGTTTTTGAAGGGTAGCAGCCTGACATCCTTAAGCTGAAGTTCTCCATTTATCAAAAATACTGATAAGGACAGGTAACAATGTAAGGTTCCCCTAAAAGTACATTTGAACCCTTACCTCTAGGACTGACAAAGGGGTTCATTTTTCATGGCCTATTCAGTCCTTGGATTGACTTGAAAGATGCTATTGATATTTTGTCAATAGGGGTATGTCTACATTGGAGGCTCTATTAACTTGGCTTAACAAGGTTGACTTTATGTTGACGTAGAGTGTCCACATTCCAAATTTCTGGAGACTGCCTGCATCCACACTGGCAGCTGTTAGGTTGACTTAATGCTTCAGTCAATCTTATTAAGTTGACTTAAGTGCTATTCTCTGTCTACACCAGCTTTAGTTGACTTAATAAAGTCAACTTAAGAATTAAGTCGAACTTAAGTGGTGGAGTTATTAAGTTGACTTAAGGAAGTGTAGATATACCCTAGAAGGCTGAGACAGATTTGGGTAGGGAGAAGGTAGAGGTGATAGGCCTTTTTTTCCCATACAGCCAGTCTCATGCCAATAAGGTGTGCATAGGCCTATGAATAAGGTGAAGGATCTTATAAGAACTATGTTCTCCTTATATTTTCCCTCAGCTTTGACATAATGATCAGTTTTTCTCATTTTAGTTCTATTCGGTGTTGTTAATAAGCTCTTCAGTCAATAAACTTCTGTGGGATTTCTGTTGTGCTTCTGTGGTATCCTTCCCATGCCATGTTGTTTTCCTTCTCAGTCTAATTTTGATCTCTTGCAGCAGTGTTCCCACACAATGCATTTTGTCATCTACGTGTTTGATGTCCCCCAATTAAGCAGTTGTTACATTCATGCTTCAGTCACAAGTGTTGTCTGGGATCTTCAGGTTTATACCACCCATCATGTTAACTGAGACTGTGGCAGTAATCATACCTTATAAAAACAGAAACCTCTCATGCATGCTTTAGAGAGAATCTGGAACCCACCCACAAAAGTTCTTTCAGCTACCTCTCCAAAGAGGTTTATTTTGCTTTTCTTTAGGACATTTTTGCATGAATATTCCAAAAGCTACTCAAGCTCACAAGGATCTTACATACAACAAAGTTCATTACTAAAGTAAGAGAAAATCAAGTCAAAACAAAATCAGCTCTAAAAATAAAATAATATAAAATAAAATAAAATTGCATCTGCCTTATAATAATGAACAGAAAAGCCAGATAAGGTACAAACAGACAGGTACAGAAAAGAGAATTAAAAATAAAATAATACACTCTCATCACTAGCCTTTCCTCTTTCATGCTGCCTAAGTTCTGCTCTAGAGATTTAGTCAGCCTGGCATCTCAGATAATCAAACAGTCAGCTGTACTTTGGAAAACCATTTGATGCAGACAGATGTTATCTTGCATTAACACATTACTAGTGGGTCCTTCCTGGTGTTCAGCATGAGATGATTAATGTTTGCTCAACTACCCTAATTTGGGATGTAGATTTATCTGGAATTTTACATTGTTATTTAATATATTAAATGATACAGTAATACTTGTTTGCAGCAACATCTTGTAAGAGCAACAGCTGCTTATGTGCAACATTTCCATGTGTGCAATTTCCTTTCTGTGAGTTTTCAACACTGCTCATAACATCAACAGCCACTTAGGAGCAACATAGCAAAATGAGTGTCTTCCATGACAGCCACAGGACCTCAATGAAGATTTAGATTCTATTGTATTAGGCACAGTATAATGGAATACAGTGAATGATCTCTGCCCCTAAGATGGTTCTATTTTCATTAATTAATTTCATTAATTATTAGTGAGAACAAGTTGATACCCACCCCATATTTTTTCTCTATCATACTTACTCTCTGTTCACAACAAAGTTGACATGTATTTCCTTTCTTAGTCTAGTCCAGGGGTCTCTAACTCAGATCACCACAAGGGTTGCATTAGGACTAGTACATTAGCCCAAGGGTCACTGAAACCTTCTCAAACAATGATATTGCAAATATCATTAATGATAGTGTCATTGCAGGCCACAGGAAATAACTTTAGGGGCCTTATGTGGCCCACAGGTCATGAGTTTGAGATCCCTGCTCTAGTCTAAATTAATGTCCTCCCAGTCTATTGATTATGAATGATTGATATGGCTTCCAGATGGTCACACTCCTTATAACACTGAACCGTTAACAAACAGCCATTTTTTCCTTCCTTGTTTTTTGGAAGCCATGGGAGGAAGAGAGGATGGTATGATTGCTTATTCTGTTTCAAACTTAAATCTGAGCTCATGGCTAGATTGTTTGCACCCTTAAACAGACTTGATGTCTCTTACACCGGTACAGCTTGCCTTGAAATGGGCTTTCATTCACATCCTTTATCTTGGCAATAGCCTTTCTCCTTTAGATACCACATTGCACTTTCCTTGGTTAGGAAAACTCTACATCAGATTCCCAGTTGAGGTTGCTCCTGTTTTTCCAGCTCCTAATCAGATACACATAGGCTTGCAAGAGGAAAGTTGCATGCACAATATGGTAACAAAACTTAACAATTGGTTGAAATTATTTTGGTGCTTAAACCATCTACTTGAAAGGGGTTAATGAATGTATTTGTTCTCCATTTTATTTATCTTTTTGTCTGATTTTAGAGTAGTTGAAGGAGAAACACCAATTAGAAGAGTCATGTTGCAAGCAGCTAAACTGAAATCTAGGAGCTTTTCATCTTGTAGCTCCTTTGTCCTACTAGAGTCACTTTTTTGAACCAACTCACTTGACAAGCAGCAAGTGCCCTAAAAATTACTCCCTTACCAATTACTGATCTGATGCTGACTCAACCCACTTATCAGCAATGTTGAGTCATACCTTGTTAGAATCACAATCACAGATAAAGCCTCTGATTCATAAAGCCATTTGTTCATGATTCATAGGTTCCCTACTCCTTTGGAAAAGTGCCGCATCCCTGCTTCTGAATTAAGTCTTTTCATGTTCACTTTTAAATCCTCTTCTCCCAGTAAAATAAAAATCAACTTCATCTCATTCCAACTCTTATCTGAGCTCAGATCTTCATATGTACGTTAATTCATAAATATCTTTTACTTTGCTGTTGATTGTACTTTGAGTCACAGAATTGCTCACTAATCTCCTCTGAGTTGATAAATCCCTTACTTCTCAAGGACTTGTATTTTCCTTAAATAAGCTTAGAGGTGTGAATTTTGAAATCTGGAAAAAGAAATGTTTGCTTTTATATATATTCACATGTGTTATACATCTCTTCATATATGCTTGGGCTCTCTTGAGGTCCTTTCCAACCCTAATCTTCTATGATTCTATGACACCTAGCTTTTCTAAACACCCTCAATAAATCATGTGCTGTGATTAGCTATTGGCTAGATTCTATTCTGGTTTTAATGCAAGATAAGTCATATTCTAAATTTCTTTTGGCATTGATGTCCTTAATTAAATTATGTTTAACATTTTTAACTGGCTTTTGTTTATTTTAATACAATAGTCATAAAAATGAATGCTAGTTAAAATACTAGTACTCCAACATGCTCCTCACTGAACACACATGAGGAAGTAGGTAGCTCAGTATGACATACCATTAAACCCATGCAGCACCCGTGTACCCTGAGTTTGAGTCCTTCACTTCTCAGCTTTCTGAAAATGTGTGTTGTGTACATTTGTTGCCCTACTCAAACTGCTGAGGAGTGAAGGACCATCACAAACCTCACCATGCTTCACTCAAAGTGCAAAACATGTTTCTCTGACTCTGTGTTCCCTGTTATAAGAAACATTGAAAACAAAACAAAACATTACACTGTACATACAATTCTGTCCTTGGTGGGAGGATGAGTGGAAGAACTACACATGCTAGCCACTTAATGCACTACTTGTTGGCATTCAGATACTATGGTGATGAGGGCGGCATAAAAATGAACTAGAATAGAAACAGATGAGTGCTCCCACATCCCACACACAAACAAATTGGCATGGAAGCCTGAATAATCTGAATGTAACCTGTATACCAGTTTATTGCTGTACTTAAGATTCTCTCTATGATTTAATTTGCACTTTAGCTTTGCTGCACAGAAGTCAGTAAACATAAAAGTCAGCTTTGTATATATATTACATGGCTGATTTGTTCTGTTCTTTCTTTTGTATAGACACCGTAAGCAAAATCTTTGTGTAAGTAATACATCAGCTACCAGCATTTAGGATATGTCTAAAAATTAAAGTGGTGCCATTATATTTAGAATAGGGGACTTTTAAAGCATGGTAGTCTTAAATCTTTTCCTCTTTAAAAGATTAATGCTGCCAGATAGAGTGCTTTGTTAATTACTATTATGTAGCTCATATATTGCACATCTGTGGCTTTGCTTTTTATATGTGGACAACAGATTTGGGCTCATGAACGATCTGGCCTTGGATATAGATAATATAGAAAATAATGTTATTCCCTTCATTTTTATCTTTGTATCCTAGCTAGCCTATATATCTGTTTTGTATTTTCTTTACCCAATGACCATAGTGCAATTCTTGTTGCTTAGTATCATTTTAAGTATATTTTTCCATAGAGTAATTCTGAATTGTGTGCAGATTGAACATCAGAGGTGCCAGTCTTATATCCTGTATAGCCGTAATAGAAGTTTTTGACCATTTTTGTGATAATGAGAACATTGCTGAGTCATCATGAAAAACAATTTGCAAAGAGTATCCCTGAATATAGGTTATTCCAGCACATTTTGACCACTACTTACATTTTGAGAGGCTATGGCCAAAATCTGTTCCTTAAAACACTCTACCCTCAATCCAAAGAGGTATTTAGGCATTGAAATCCCAGAATTAGCTGCTTAAATCTCAGTTTTGACTCAACTATGATCCAAAAATTCCCGTCAAACTCTTTAGCTGCCTAAAATTCACATGCCACCTAAGTATTCAGGATAAAAGTTGCCTGTTTTTCTGCTTCTAACCATTCATGTTGCTGCCTGCCTCTAGACATTCAGACACCTATCTCTCACCTAAGCCCTAGAGCAATTCACAAACCAGGAGAAGACAGGCATTTATCTTGCAACCTTGTGTGTAAGGCCAGACCTTGAAGGGAGGCAGGTTCAGGAGCCATGTACCAGCTAGGATTCCATTTAAAATATCAGCTGAGGAGAAAGTGCTTGTGGTGGCGCAACGCCAATTATCTTAGTTTTATCCCAGTCATTAGAGGACTCTCCTGGGATGTAGGAGACTGAGAAGCAGTTCTTCTTTCTTTGTGCAGTGGAGGAAAAAGAATTCAGGCAGGTGGTCTCTATGACCAACTATACCTCATAATAATACCATATTCACTACTTTTATATGGTTATGGTATATTTTCATGCAAAATATGCCTTGTGAGGTATGACTTGAAAAGTCTTAATTTACTGAACATCATGGTCCTGTTAAAATTTATGTAGCAACTTTGTGTATGGAGTTATGAAAGTTTGCTCTGTGTGTTACTGAAACATTGTGAGTCTGAGAAATTCCCATAGACTAGCCCCTCAGTGGTATCCAAAGACAATAAACAAAGACCTTGGATGCATGAACACAGAAAATAAAAACAAGAATTTGGAGTTTATAGAAAGGAATTATTACAGGGCACATGAGCAATGGGAATTCCTAGCCCCATGGCACAATAAGGAGTTTCCCAGAACAAAGAATTGGGGTATAAAAAGAGAGAACAAAAAACATATGTTACCCTCTCTCCTCCCCCATCTCAAAACCTGGGAGCAAGATTGATTGGAAGAGAAAGAGGAGTGCCATTGAATCAGGGATGGTATGGCCCTAAATAGAAGATTTTCTGGTTAGAATGAACTGTATGCTGCTTGCAGCAATCAGTGGAGTGACAAAAGTTGCTTGCTTCAAATTTACTTAGCTTGGTAAAGTTTAGGAGTTAGATTGTGATTTTATCATTTTATTTTATTATTTGTGTAACCAATCCTGAGCATTTATGTCTGTATCATTTATAATCAGTTAAAATTTATCTTTCCATAGTTAATAAACTCATTTTAAATTTTATCTAAACCATTGAACTTTGAATGAAGTGTTTGGGGAATCTCCACTCTAATTAACAAAAGCTTATGTACGTCCATCACCCCTTGATGAAATGGCTTAAGAGCCTACACTGAACAAAAGGATCTTCAGCTGTGTAACATGCAAAAAAAAAAAAGGCAGTAGTGGTAATGGGACAGCTTCAATAGAAGAGATCAAAAGAGCCCTTCAGCCAGTAAGCTGGGACACTCATCTGGTTCAAACTCTTCCTCATTGAGTACAGTAGGGATTTGAAGTTGGATTTCCTGATTCCTGGATGAATGCTCTGGCTATTTGGTATGATAAGGATCACCACCTCCTTTTGCTGTGTTCTGTTTGGTGCCCTATCTGGTACACCTTAATAGGCAAAAACAAAGGAACGTCTAGCTTGAGGATCCTGCCAGTGGTGAAGTATAAACTGGATGCTGGGCTTCAGGACTGAGCTGAATTTTGCCCATGCATACCAGCAGAAATTTAAGCTCATAATGAATTTAGACTTAAATACGTTTGTGGATCTGGCACTTAGATCCAAAGAAGTACAGTACAAAGTTATGTGTGTTGCATATGTTCATAACAAATTCAGTAACAAAGGTGTACATAGACTTTGTATATGTATTTTTTGTTAACAGTCAACTGTTGAATATTTAGATGGTAGAACTTCAAATATGAAATTTAACAATGTAACATGCAAGCTAAAATAAAATTGATGCAAGTTGAAACAACCTAGGGTTTCTATCAGAATTCTGTGGGGAAAGACTAAAAATGTTTTTAACTGTCAGGAAGTTCTTTACTTAAGCTATAACTAAACCAATCATACATAAGCCAGATGTTACATGACTAACAGCTCTAAGAGCATTGGATTATCATGCAGTATGTACAGAAAGAGGTTTGAAACACTAGTTTTATGCAGTCAGTATGAATCTAATGGAAATTTTTTATGTGTTTTTCACTATGTCAATGCCCTTTTGGAGAATTTCTTACATTTTAGTGGATACACTATTTGCGTGGTTTTGAACCAGGTTTTATTTGATTCCATTTGTAATCAGGTAGTGATTAAGTTACAAATAATATTTACTGCATGTGAAATAGCTGTATATTTACAGCATATGATGGCCCCTGCTGCTTAGATGTTCATAAAATAAAGTTTAGTCAGACATGCAGCCTACCTGAAACATGTTCACAGCACAGACTTTGAATCAACTGTATCCCTGTGGAAATAAACACAGTACTGTAATAGAAGGATTACTGCTCTGTGCACTAGGTTTGTTTTTGTTTAAACTCCATGATATAGGAGAACAAAGTCTTATTGTCTATATTGATATTTTTTAAAACAAATTAGAAATCAGTATTCACTTTGGAATAAATCCAGGCCTGTGAAAATCTGGGGAACATAAACTTGCCACTTTTATAAATATTTTCCTGAAATTCATTATTGAATCTGCAGCTAGTTACTTCTAAATCTTAGAAGGAGAAAATGGATGAAATCCCTTGAACAATCTCATATTAAAGGGGAAAAAAAGAGCCTGGAAATTATATAATATCTGAAAGTTAAATATTTCTAGTGCATGAATAATTAAAATATAGTTCTATCACTAGAGATTAGAATCTGTAAACAATATATAATTCTGAATCTTTGTTGTTTCATTTTGTTTTTGGTTCTACATAAAGAAATATGAGTCAATGGGAAACAATCTGAAAGACCCAAATGGTTACAAATAACAGCACTTAAAGCAGAAATATTTGAACTCTATTACAATTTCACAAAATGTGAAAACTACTCAGAGAATATAATTTACATATCAGTCCCAACCAATATTTCCTTGACATAATATAACAAAATAAAATGAAGCTTACAGAAAATGTAAAAATGTACAGCGCTGAGAATAATAAATCATGCAGTTGTTAATTTATATATCCATGGGTAAATACAAAGATATATACACATATTTATTTGCTAAACATAGCAAAATGTAATGAGATTGCCAAAAATAAGTTACTTCCCTAAATATTTAGAAGAAGTTACAAGTTATTGCTCTCCTAAATGGTTAGGAGTAGTGAACACCATTGATTGGCACAGTGTGTTGATTGGCCTTATGCTTAAAAACTAAGATAGTGATTTAAGCATGTTCATAACTTTGTACATGGGAACACTCCCACTGAAATACAGTGCGTGGCCCCCATTCTGAAAGATATGGACATGGTTAAGTCTTGGCAGGATCAATGCAGCTACGCAAAACTCAGCACAGGGTAATCAATGCTCCTGTGTGACTAAAGCCAAAGGCATAGTACTGGTGATACTGTGTGGCTTTTAAATGGTAGGAGTTAGAAAAGTGTATTTTTTGATGATGGACTTTTCATGGCACTGCCCACTCAGCTATGCAGTGCCAGAGCACTGGAAAGTTATTCCATTGCACAAGAAAAAAGAAGCTATTAAAACATATTCCAAGACAATCTGGACATAGTCCTATACTCCTCATTCAAGCAAAACTACTAGATCCAATGGCAGATTCATCAAAGCAAGGCATACAGGATCACACAACCTCTAAAGCATTTTCTCAACCTTCTGCTGCTTTTTAGGCTGTAAAGGAGGAGCCCAAAAATGTGGAAAAAGATATTAAACACTCTTGGGGGCACCTAAACATATGGGCACCCTTGCCCTAAATTCTAGTGGCTTATTAAAATGACTGTAAAGAATGTGCTTTCCGAAGTGAACACAAAGCTCTCCCTTCTCCTCACACCCAAGAAATCATTAAACTCTGAATGATTTCAGCTGTAAAATCTGCCACCATTATTTTTTATGAGTCAGGCCTATTAAATTCTAAAGCCAAACACTGGGAGAAATCTTCCAGGTTATAAAACTAGATATGTGAAAAACAGGAAAGAATTATGTGAAATGGAGAAATAGAAATGTTGGTTGAAATGTTAGATGTAATACTTCAATGGATTGTGACTGAAATGAGAAGAACCTGGCTTACCCAATTCATGTGAAAGACAGTTTAGTTCATCAATTAGTTGATAGCATCAATGAGTCCTGATTTATATAGAGATATATATTGCATGAGTGTGTACATATATATCTATAGCTATCTATCTATCTATCTATCTATCTATATATTATATATATAGATAGTTCCTCTTTCAGGCCCTGGCACTTCTCCAGCTTCTCATACTCCTTCTTCTTGATGTTGCTGTCACTCGGCACTGCTACATCTATCACCACCGCTGTCTTCTGGTCCTTGTCTATTACCACGATGTCTGGTTGATTGGCCAGTACCTGCCTGTCCGTCTGGATCTGGAAGTCCCACAGGATCTTAGCCCTGTTATTCTCCACGACCTTCTGTGGGATCTCCCATCTGGTCTGGGGAGGGTCTAGCCCATACAATGTGCAGATGTTCCTGTACACAATGCCAGCTACTTGGTTATGTCGTTCAGTGTATGCTGTTCCTGCCTGCATCTTACATCCTGCCACTATGTGTTGGACTGTCTCTGAGGCCTCTCTGCACAGTCTGCACCTTGGGTCCTGTCTAGTGTGGTAGACCCCTGCTTCAATGGATCTGGTGCTCAATGTCTGTTCTTGTGCTGCTATGATCAGGGCCTCAGTGCTATCTTTTAGTCCAGCCCTTTCCAGCCACTGGTAGGATTTCCCAATGTCAGCCACCTCAGCTATCTGTCGATGGTACATCCCATGCAGGGTCTTGTCTTGCCATGGCACTTCTGCTTGATCTTCCTCCCATGTCTGCTGCTGCTGCCTCAGTCATTCTCTCAGCAGCTCATCTTTGGGTGCCATCTTACTGATGTACTCCCAGATGCTCTGGGTTTCATGCAGGACAGTGGCTTTGACACTCACCAAACCCCACCCGCCTTCTTTCCGGCTGGTGTACAGTCTCTGGGTGTTGGACTTGGGGTGGAAACCTCCGTACATTGGGAGGAGCTTCCGGGTCTTCACATCGGCAGCCTCCATGTCCTCCTTTTGGCCAGCTCACTGGTAGGGTGTCTGATGACTGGCAGGGCGTACCTGTTGATGGCATGGATCTTGTTCTTCCCATTGAGCTGGCTCTTCAGGGCCTGTCTTATCTGCTGGTGGTACTTGGATGTTGCTGTCTTCTTTGCCTCCTCATCATGGTTCCCATGTGACTGTGGGATGCTAAGGTACTTGTAGCTGGTCTGTATGTCTGCTATGTGGCCTACTGGTAGTTGCACCCCATCAGTCTTGACTACCTTTCCTCTCTTTACTACCATCCGGCCACACTTCTCCAGTCTGAATGACATCCCAATATCCTCACTGTAGATCTGTGTCAGGTGGATTAGCGAGTCAATGTCTCATTCATTCTTAGCATATAGCTTGATGTCATCCCTGTAGAGGAGGTGGCTAATGGTAGTTCCACTCTTGAACTTGTATCCATATCCAGTCCTTGTGATTATCTGGCTGAGGGGGTTCAAGCCAATGAAGAACAGCAGCGGAGACAGCGCATCACCTTGGTATATGCCACACTTGATGGTCACTTGTGCAAGCTGTCTTGAGTTGACTTCCAGCGTTGTCTTCCACAATCCCATTGAGTTCTTGAGGAAGGTCCTTAGTGTCCTGTTGACTTTGTATAGCGCCAGACATTCACAGATCCATGTGTGTGGCATTGAGTCGTAGGCTTTGCTATAGTCAATCCAGACTGTGCTCAGATTGGTCTGTCTAGACCTTGAGTCTTGGGTGACTGCTCTATGTCTGAGCAGCTGGTGTTTTGAGCCTCTGGTGTTGTTCCCAATGCCCTTCTGAGCTGTGCTCATGTACTGGCCCATATGGTCCTGTAGCTTGGTGGCTATGATGCCTGATAGGACTTTCCATGTTGTGGGGAGGCAGGTTATTGGCCTGTAGTTGGACGGTGCTGTTCCCTTGTGGGGGTCTTTCACAGTCAGCACTGTCCTTCCTTGTGTTAGCCAGTCTGGGTGGGAGCCTGCTGCTAGCAGCTGGTTCATCTGTGCTGCTAGGCGTTCATGCACTGTTGTTAGTTTCTTTAGCCAGTAGGTGTGCATCATGTCTGGTCCAGGTGCTGTCCAGCTCTTCATGTTCTTGACCCGCTGTTGGATGTCTGCTATTGTGATGGTGATTGGTTCCTATTCTGGGAGATTGCTGTGGTCTGTTCTCAGGTCCTGCAGCCACTTTGCACTGGCGTTATGAGTCTTCTGTTTCTCCCATATGGTCTCCCAGTACTGTTCAGTTTCTGCTGTTGGTGGCTCTGCTGTTATTGTGTTGTTGCACTGCAGGATGGAGTACACCTTGGATGGTTCTTTGGAGAGCAGGGCTTTTATCTTTTTGGCCTCTGCTTCTCTAGTGTATCTCCTTAGCCTGGTAGCCAGTGCTGTGAGCCTTTGTTTAGCAGTCTCTAGGGCTTCAGCTGGAGTCAGGCCCTTGTATTTTTCAAGTAGCCGAGTGTTATCCTTAATCTCTACACCCTTCTGTAGTTCCACGAGCTGACTAACTTCTCTCCACGTTGCCTTGATCTTATTCTCCAACCTCATTTTCCGGGGGGCGGGGGGGTATGTACTGCTGTTCTCTTTGATTATGTAGCCAAGCATCTCCAGGATTACAGACGCTGTAGCATATACCAATTCAGTGGTTTGAGTTATGGTGGTAGTAGGAATTGTCATTAGGGCTCTATTGGCATCTTCTAGCCTACTATCTGATGGTACTTCTCCAACGAGCCTTGGTAATCTGTCTCGAGGGTTGACTGTAGCTAGTTTATCCATGATCTTATGCCTCACATCAGCTGCTGTGCTCTGCAACTGAGGGGGTAGCAGTGAAGTTTCAGCTTCAGGTGGTCGCTGCACTTGGAGTTGTTCTTCTGGGTGGTCTTCTTGAGTCCAGGATGTAATGTGGAGTTGGTCTATCTCAAGTTGTAAGAGCAGCTTCCTCTCTACTATGTTGAAGCATTGGGTAACTAGCTCTTTCTCAGTTAGTGTGGATGTAGGTCTGTTGTCCATCCATAGTTCCCTTCATATGTTTCATATATCCCCTCTTATTAGGTCTACTGTTGTAGTAGCATTCCATCAATTCCAGGTTCTCTTGTCTCATCCATGAATGGTTTGTTCCAGTAGCCCAGATTGTCCTGGTTCCCCAACATCTGGCGCCGACCTTGTTAATCCAGGCAACGTCCAAGCCGAAATGACTCTCCTAGTTCACGTCACTCTCATATATATATACCACAGGACTTTTTGTTCTTTTTACTGGAATAATAAGGAAACACTGACTGTAGCATAGATGGCTGCACATGGAACTATATTTGCTTATGAACTAAACGGTTTTTTGACAGTTTTAGTGTCAAGATTCAGAAGACTATTCAGCCTCCAGTGAGTTCCCATGAATAACCCTTCCAAAGCACCAGAATATATCTAGTGTGCTCACTCCCTCCTGTAAGATTAACCCTAGAGTGTAGACTTGATCCTCCTGGACAAATCTATCATAAGTCATCCCTCCCTTCGCATACCTGGAAGCATCCCCTCCACCCCCCGCTCCTGATGTTCTCTGTATGAACTCCTGCTGCCTAAATACGACACTACTCAAATAAAATATGCAATACACAATTTACTTCAAAGAAAGCTATAATTAGCTTAATAATGCCCTTCTCCTACACAATGTTTTTAATTCTGCTGCTTTTATGCTTTTTCTACGACTGCTGGTACTTCTACTACTACCACTACTACACACATACCCCTTCTAATTTTGTTATGTTAATTGTTGTGGCTTTTAAAATTTATTTTAGCTATACATCCCCCTGTGCAGACTCATTGTATATATTTTGTGGGAGAGTGAAAGGTAGCCTACTTGATATTAGACATCCATCTTAAAAATCAGTAGTGAATAAGGTATTGTTATTCACTATTGTTATGTGACTCACATATTTGTTGCTTGTTGTATTATTTATATATGGGAAGAGTTTCTATAAATGCTGTTTTGCAAAATAAGGGAGAGACCGAGTGAGAGAGGATTTCTTTGTCCACTATAATTTCAAAATAATTTTAGAGTATGAGAATGGAGGAAAAGTGTGGTGACAAAAGACCAAAGACAAATTATGAGACTCAAAAAAAGAATTGAAAAAGGGGGTATCCAAAAAATAGAGAAACTTTTCCCTAGGCACTCTTTAAAGTCATATGCAGCAAATGCATGATCCAAATTCCACTGAAATCAACAGAATGGTTCTGGAATTTCAGCTGACGATCACTTAAAGGGTATGTCCACACAGGCTTCTTATTTCAAAACAACAGAGGTTGTTTCGAAATAAGAAGCGGCATGTCCACATGACTCACCATTATTTTGAAACCATTAAACCTCGCATCTAATCGAAATAGCCATTGTTTCAAAACAGTTGTTTCGAAACAACGGCATTTGGACACGTTGTTTCGAAACAACACCATTGTTTCGAAACAGCTGTTTCGAAACAACGTGTCCGAACAGCCTTGTTTTGAAATAACTATTTCAAAACAAGGGCTATTTCAAAAGCAGACTTTCCCTTAATTCGAATTAACAAACTGTTAAGTCGAATTAACTTATTTCTAAATTTTGAAATGCGTTGTTTCAAAATAATGATGTATGTGTGGACATAGCCAAAGAGATAGTGCTGCTGTAGTTGCTTGCAGCTTCTGCTCCAACTGTATCACTGGAGAACTGTCTGGCAAAGCTAAGGGCATTTAGCTGCACTGTTGGCCATTTTCAGCAGCATTCCAAGGGAGATACACAAGTTACTTAAAATAAGCTGTGTATCTCACTTCAACTTCCCTCTGCCCAGCACGTCCATTGCAGCGAGTCAAAGGCCCGCTCTTCAACTCAGTGTAGATCCAGTTCCAAGGGTGATGTTCAGGAATTGATATCCCTGTTGACTGAGCAGGTTTTCACAGACCCGATCAATTGATTGCGGAAGGTCAATCTGATGGTTGTGAGTTTGCTGCTGTCAGTGAAGACTAGCCCTAAGTATTGAATTCTAGCCTAGATTAGAAATTACAATACCTCCCCCATATGCTCATTTTCCTTGCTCAACTACTATAAAATCATTTCCCATTGCTGGTATGTGTCATCACTTGCCAGCAACTAATGTGTGGAACTTTGTCAACACAGACTCAGCAGTTACATCCAACTTTATGTTCCACATTTGCATCAAATAAATATGAGCTGTGACAGGCTCGCTCTTGCATTGGCAAGTCTACAGCAGGCCATATGCCAGTTTATTTATTTAGATTGAGAAACTGAGAATGAAATCCATTAGAAACATACTCCACAGCATAATTAGGAAACAAGATTTCTTCCCCCCTCCTTTCTATCCTCCTATCTTCTTCTCAGTTTAGTCAGCTTCCTGACTTCAGCTCACTCTAAACTGGTGATCCCTTTTTAATCCCTTTGAGGGAAGAGATCCAAATTTGATCTCAAATGAGATATTTAACTGGATGCAATAGCAACTGTAGGGCTGACTGAAAGGATATAGTGGTCAACAAATGCCATCTGAAGCTTGTTATGTTAGAAAATGCTCCATCTAGGATAGAGCTAAATTCTCAAGTTGCTGTATAAATCTACTCATCTCTTCTCTCCCTTTGCAGGATATGTAGCATGGAACTAGCAGCTGAGGGAGTGGGAGGTAAGGTGTAGATTATGGCATTTTTGTGTATTCACAGTCCTGGGCTGTTTTGAGGAGTGCAGAGACTTCCAGTGCACCTTTAAAAGTCCTGGAGACTATTTTAGTTGTTGCGGACTCCATAGCTGCTGTATACACATTCCAGAACCTCTGCAGATTGATGGGCTGCAGTCCCTGTCCCTATCACTGGGACTCTTGTCCCATCCCTTCATGCTCCCAAAAACAGGGCTCAGAATATCAGAATCTACCCTTACATCTTTTGCCTCTGTGCTTATTCCAGGGAATTCTCCCCCCCAACAAAATATTGGGCCTTTCATCCTCTACACACCATTCTGATTCTTTTATGTGGCATAAATAGCCCAAAGTAGAGATGAAGATCTCACTTTGCTGGTGTGCATGCAAGTATGTGTGCATATGCATGTGTAACAGGAGAGTTTAAGAAAAGATACTAAATATTTAACTAAAAAGAAGTCTGCACATGGATTTGGTCAGCCTCTGGAGTTTAATGCAATGTTCATGTAACCATTTTGGTTCCAGGATATTAAAGAGACAAGGTTGGTGAGACAAACAAGGAATCTTGTGGTACTTTTAAACACTAACAAATTTTATTATTGCATGAGCTTTCATGGGACAAAATCCAACTTCTGCAGATGCTTGAAGATGGAGAACTTACAGAATAAGAGGAAAATAAATTCAGGGAACTGTAAGTCATAAGATCAAGTCAGACTGTTACGGCAAATCAAAGCTGTTGTTTAGATTCAAACAGTGTTGAACAACATATAAGAGGGAAGAAAGGTAAAAAGAATGCAAAATCGCATGTTGCAATAAGAAAATCAATCAAAGTCTCCTTTAAACCCTATAACCATGGTGTCAAACCTTCATATAAATTCCAACTCTTCAGTTTCTCTTTGAAACTTTGATTTGTAACGCATTTGCTTAAATACAACAATTAACGTATCATCAATGGAATGAGCGGGGAGATTGAAATGTTCCCCTATTGGTTTCTGAATATTGTTATTTCTGATGTCATATTTATGTCCATTTATTCTTTTGAACAGACTGTCCTGATTGTCCAATGTGTAAGCAGAGAGCGACTGCATTACACTGACATGTCTCTCCTTTGGAAAAGGCAGGTGAGACAATATCTTTTATTGTACTAACTTTTGTTGGTAAAAGACACAAGTTTTGAGTTATACAGAGCTCCTGTACAGGTTTAGAAAAGGCACTCAGAATGTAATAACTAAATACAAGATGGAACAGACAGTTTAGTGTAAGTAATTAACATATTCTAAGATATCATTCAAGGTGATCTGGCCCATTAATACCACTGCAGTAACAGGACAAAAATAAGGAATTTTATGTTCTTTTTAATGGCTGTTTGATGTATAAGTTAACTTCTTTTTGTTTCCTCTAACTGATTTCTCATCTCAATAAGACCAACTTGTTTGTGGGAAAATTAATGACTTACTAACAGGGGCATTGCTGCCCCCTCAGAAACATTCAGGGCACATAGGCCCTGGATCCCCTGCGGGAACCCCCTCAGCCCACTCCGGCCACTCTGTCAGGGCCCCAGAGCCAGACCATGAGCCAAGCAGGAACCACCAGTTCAGGCACCAGGTCACATTGCCTGCAGGGCAGGCCAGGCCCAAATTGTGCCACCATGCCAGGCCCAAGCCAGGGCCGTACTGAGCCCTGGGCAGAGCCAAGCCCCTGAACCATGCTGCTGCACTGGGCTGGGCCCCGAGCTGGGGCAGTGCCCCCGGGTGCCCCACCTCTGTCCAACTCCTGAGGCTCTCCCCCAGTAGCAGTACATACCTGCTATGGAGCACAGACTGGGAGGCTCCACAGATGGCAGGAGGTGGAGCCAGCTGGTTCCATTTCTGATCCTGCTCCACCTGAGGCTACATGCCTGGGAGTGGAGCAGGGTGGGAAATTTAAAATTGCCCCCCAGCTCTGGCTACTCTGTGCCTTCAGGACTTGGGTCACCTCTGCACACATTTGGGGCACTTGCCTCCCCCCCCCCGTGCCCTATGGCAGCGTCACCACTGCCTACTAATCTGATTATTACTTAAATTTAAGATTTTAGGAAGTGTGATGCCATTACTTTATAAAGCTAACTGCACACTTTAAGCAGTTTCACATTTGCTTGAAATAGACATGGCATTTTCCTTTATTATTGACATATCATAACTTGTGATACATTGCATCCTTCCTTACATGTAAGTCATTATTTACAATGTAAGACCTCATAGAAGCCACCTCTAATTTGTGTGATGATTAGAACTGAATCGCATCATAGGGTTGGAAGGGACCTCATGTGATCATGCAGCAGAAGTATGAATATATAGTAGAAATTTTGCATAAATGTATGTGTCTTTATCGTGAGAAGTGGGATAATGCAAAAGAATTCACATTGCCATGAAAACTTTCACATTTTGATTAAAAAAAATAAAAGTCATCCCCGTGGCTCCTGCAAAACACCTTCGGTAATATAATAACACTGACGTTCACATATTCAGATGTCTCCTACAAAACTTGTAGATACATAATAACTAAGTGCTTGCACTTTGAACATTAGGGAAACATTACTAGGAACTCTGGGTGTTTGACCCCAACTCCTCCGAGAGCTGAGTGTATATCCCATGATAAATAGTGGCCGCTTTACAATACAGAGTAAACACTTCTCAGAATATTGTACCTAAAGTTTGTTATGGTCACAGCACATAAACAGAAGTTAGAATATTTTATATTTTTATCTTTTGGAAGTTTGCAGTATATGTCTGCTTTATTTATTAAAATCCAAAACCCTAGTAAATGAGAACAAAAACAGAGAGAGGAAAAGAGTTGTGAATCTCTCTAAGGCAGAGATGTGTAACTCAACCTACTTTTGCTTTAGGTTGTTTCTTTGCATAGGAATTGCTGAACACCCCGATCTCATGCTCCTAAGCCTCCTAGATGGCAAGCATTCTTAGGAAAACCCCTGAGATTTTAAAGTGGTACTTTACTCTAGGAAGTCTATGCACAATAGACGACACATTTGCTGATAGTGCCTGATACTGCATGAATTCAAAGCACCAGCAAAATCAGTCAGTTAGGATGCATTCTCTCGAACTATGCTGAGAGATCCTTTATTGGTGCAACTTCTGTATGGAGATCAGCGCTAAATAACATACGTGGTAAAAAAATTAAATTATCAGATGTGAAGCACTTAATCCCACTTTATCAATATGTTTCATTATAGCAAAAAAAAAAAAGAACTGAAAATACAAGACTACTATATAATAATATTGTCAAGAGATTCACATTCCTTAGCAGTTTTACTTAATTTAGGTGGCAAGAAAGTTTTCAGTAGGATAGCATGACCCTATCTGTTCTTTTCCTGAATAGATAGAGCATTTGGTACAATATTTATTAAATGGTCAATCATCTTGAATAGCACACCAAGTATCTCACAAATAATGAATGGGGAAAAATGAATATGTCCTTCTAGTTGTATTCACTTGTGCTAAATTCTGAAGGAATGTGACTTTTTAATAATAAAATAAAAACCTCCAAGGCTTTTTTATTAACCTTAGGAGACCTGTTGCAAAACAGCAGGGAGGTATCAAGGATTAACACCTGACAAATGATGAGATATGTACAATGGATTTGATTAAATGAAAAGAAGTGAAATATTACAAAAATGGATATTTCAAAAGGTTCAGTGAGAGATAGGCTAGGCTCCAATTTTGGTTTTGTAAAGAAGGATTTAATATTAATATGTGTTTTGATTAATTTAAAAAGTGAGTGAAATCAGTCTGCATAGATTTAAAGCTTTCTCTGACATATTTACAACCCAAGCAATAAAGCACTGTGCTGAAAAATGGGTTCTCAACCCGGGGGCCAGAAGCCAGTCCAGGTGACTTGCAGCCATCATTCCTTTTTTTCTGACTAGACAGGAAAGGGCTCCTGAAAGTTTGGTCTGTTGTATTATGGAAACCAGAGTGCTAGGGCATGTGACCCTGAAAATGGAAATAGCCTTTATTCACACAGATGAGTTCTTATTCAGTGTAAATATGTGTGGGGGTATGTCTCCACTGCAGAGTAAAGTCAATTAATTTTAAATCAGTTTTCACCATCCTGAATATTAGAAGTCGCAGGAACATGATCAGACTACGTTCCTTGAGTCGAGCTTTTGCATCCCCACCAGCTGTACTTGGGTCTACATTAAAAGCTGTGCATCATAGCTATCCCGTAATATAACTAGACACAGAGGCTTTGGGGAAGGTTGCCATTCTCCCGAGGCAACATTCTCCCTCCTCCTCCATTCCTGTCCCAAACAAACAGCAAATGTTTTTTCACACTGTTTTTCTCTGCTGCATGTACACCATTACCAGAAAAGCTTGGAGCCCACTCAGCTCTGCACTGTCATTGTGAGCATCAGAAATACTTCATGACTTATTCTGTAGTATTTTCAAGGGCAAGACAAGATCTGCAGCACAGAAAATTGCAATATTACTGAGGTCACCCTGCTGTAAGCCATAGAACAAAACAATTCCCATGTGCTGCAGGCTGTCACACATCATCTTCAGTCAGTGGAACACAGGTTCTGGCCCTGAGAAACAAATACTGACTAATGGAATCACGTTGTGATGATAGTGTAGGATGTGAAGCAGCAGCTGCAGAACTTTCATATGTGAAAGGCCACTTTCTGTGAATTTTGTGTGGAGCTGTCTCCAGCCCCGAAGCACCAAATAGTTGCCTGAGACCAGCTCCGAGAGTGAAGAAGTGAGTAGCCATTGATTTGCGAAAGCTAGCAAACCCAGACTGCTGCTGTCAGCTGGGGGGTCAATTCAGCATCAGTAAATCCATAATGGGAGTTACTGTGATGCAAGTGTTCAAGACCTTCAGTAGACTTCTCCTAAGAAGAGTTGTAAATTTGGGAAATGTACAGGACATAGTGGACGGGTTTGCTGCAATATGGTTCTCAAACTGTGGTGGGGTGATAGATGGAATGTATATCCCTATCTTAGCTCTGGATCACCTTGCCACAAAATACATAAACCAGAATGATACTTGTCAATGGGCTTGCAGCCCCTTGTGGATCAAAAGAGATGTTTCACTGACATCAGTGTGGGTTGGGGGTGCACAATGCACGTGTATTCAGGAACTCAGGTCTATTAAAAAAGATTCAAGAGGACACATTCTTCCCTGATGAAAAAATAAATATTGGGGATGTTGAGTTACCAATTCAGATGCTGGAAAATCCTGTCTACCCCTTGCTCCCCTGGCTAATGAAGCCCTACAAATGGCACCTGAAAGTGGGAAAGAACATTTCAATAACAGGTTCAGCAAGCACAGAATGGTGATTGAATGTGCATGTGGCTGTTTAAAGGCAAGATGGAGAAATCTACTCACTAGATTCGATCACAATGAAAAAAAAAATCCCAACAGTTATCTCTGCCTTTTGTGTGCTCTATAGTATGTGTGAAACAAAAGCCAAAAGTTTCTGCAGGGTTGGGTCATAGGGACTGATAGTCTGGCCACATATTTAGAGCAGCCATATTCTGGTGTTAAGTTAAGAGCCAACCAAGCAAGGATTGCTGCACACACACGTGGGGACAACCCATGTGCTCAAAGGGTATTATCTGTGAGCCACATTAGCACAGAAGGGAAATAACAGACTCATGAGGTTTAAATTGATTTTGTGTCTTTAAATTTCATTTTATTGAAGCAAATGGATTCCTATTTCGATGAAAAGAGCTAATTTTTACCATGTGGGATGGAGACTTCTTTTCTGTTGACATAGGTAATGGGACTGGGGTCATGATGAGGAGACTGCACATTTAGAAACAGAAAAAACTGAATATGATTTGATTGCTCCATGTATGATTTCTTACATTCATGCAACAACCGTGCCTGAGCGGGGAGATAGATGGGTTTACCTAATAGGTCTTTTTCCGTCTTTTAGTCCTGTGATTCTCCTGTTTCATAATAAAATACATTAAAAATAGATTTGCATGACAGACTGGAAAAGCTCCAAGCAAGCCATTTCGATCTCTCAGGAACATAATAAATATGTAATTTAAATATTGCCTACAAACATATTTACTGATCTCCCTGCATTTCATCTTTCATGAGAAATTACAAAATGCATGTTTACCAAAGAAGTACCCATAAATAATGTTAAGATCTGACTTTGCCTGACTAAATCCAGAAAACTAAAGGCTAAAACTGAGACTCTGTCCTTAGAGTAACTTGCTCTTGTGCCTTGTTTTTAAGTCAGATCCACTTAGGTAACTTTTTTTTTCAATATGGTGTGTAAAGATTGAGCCTCAAAACTTTCAAAAAGTGAATTGGAAGTTCTATGACTATGGTCCTATGCACTGGTTAAAAGGTACCTTTTAATTCATTATCTCTTTTAACTATTTAGCTAGGCAAAATTCACTGTACTATACTGTCATTCCAGTACTGCCTAACAAACCAGGTACATCATGTGGGAAGACTTCCAAATCAGGATGATTGATTTTATCTTCATCCTGGAAAATTCAGGGCCACTTTTCAGGTAGTCTTAGTTATGTTCATTGGGAAAGTGCCCATCCCAACACAGCAAACAATGAGATAAAAGGACAGTAGATCTCTCAGGCTGTGTTCACACAGCACTCTTATTTCGAAACAGCAGAGGTTGTTTCGAAATAAGAAATACCCGGTTCACATGTCGCACAGTTGTTTCGAAACAATGGCACCCGTTGTTTCAAAACAACAGCATTGTTTCAAAACAACTTAAACCCCATTTGGGGGCGAAACAACGTTGTTTCGAAACAATTGTTTCGAAACAATGCAGTCTGAACATGTTGTTTCGAAACAACAGTGACTTGTTTCAAAATAACTATTGCCTGAAACTGCTATTTCACTTTGGCTATGTTCACACAGGGCAGCCTTGTTTCGAAACAACACGTTTCGAAACAAGCTGTTTCGAAATAATATGTTATTTCGAAACAACTTACTTCGCTGGACAAAAACCATGTCCGCGAAATAAGGGAGTGAAATAGCAGGTCCACAGTGTGGACCTGCTATTTCACTTGGGGAGGGGACTGCAGGCACCCACAGGGTGCAGTGCAGAGGGGCACTGCACCCCATGGGTGCCTGCAGAGGGCTGCAGGCACCGGCGGAGTCAGGCGCAGGGCTGCACCTCACTCCGCTGGTGCCTGCAGTCCCCTGCAGGCACTGGCAGCGTGCGGCGCAGCCCCGCGCCCCTCCCCACAGCCCGTGGACACCCCTCAGCACCCTGGCCAGGGTGCTGAGGGGGCAGCACTTCCTCCCAGGGTGCTTAGCACCCTGGGAGGAGGGGCACATGTTGTCTCGGAACACTTTGTTCCGAAACAACATGTCCGAACAGGGCTGTTTCGAAACCTCTGTTTCGAAACAACTCTGTTTCGACAGGTAACGAGGTTTAAGTTATTTCGCAAAGACCACGGCCATTTCGAAATATGTCTCCTTTTCAACCTCATCCATCGTCCAACCTCATCCAATAATGTCTCCTTTTCAACCTCATCCATCGTCTCTAGCGCTGCATAACGGTTCTTCACCACAATGGAGGGAGGGAGGGAAGTAGGGGTGGAGCACTGTCTGCTGCCAGAGGTAATTAGCTGCCAGTGACCTCCCTCTGCCATGGGCATCCCATCCTTCTCCAGAGGTGCAGCAGTTTTCTTCAGCACTTAGAGAGTATCCTCCTCCTCGCATGTCTCCTCACGGATGCTATCGAGGAACTTCTCCAGGGCATGGATACTCCTTAGCCTAGACACCTCCTCCTGTAACTCTCCCTCCTGCCTCCTGAGAGATTCCACCAGAAGACACCTGTCACACTGGTTTATCTCCCCAGCCTGAAATTGATTTAATTTAAATCAATATAATAATCATTACATTTATTTAACTGAAATACATTTAACAGCTCCAAATCAAAAACCTGAAATCGAACTAATATGTCTGGGGACAGGAATTGCTAGTTCGATTCAGGAGAGGGGCACCATGGGAGGTGTGGCAACATGGGCCCCTGGCAGGGCCATGTTGCCCCCCAAACTCTTCCCTGGCTCTCCCCAGGAGAGCCAGTGGCAGGGGGAAAAAAAACCCCACTGGCTCTGGGCTCCCAGACCCCAGTGAGGGAAAGGACATCCCCCCAGACTAGCTGAAGCCTTGCAGCTCAACCAGCCATGGGGGATATGGGACCCCATGCAAACAGCTTTCTCCCAACGTTAGCCAGGTGGCAGGGAGAAGGGAGCCCTGCGCCACCCAGCTATCGGGGGGGGGGGGAGCCAGGCGTGTGGGGCTCACTTCCCCTGCTACACGACTAATGTTGGGGGGGAAGCCAGGCGTTCAGGGCTCCCTTCCTACACTGCCCGGCTAGAGCGGGTGGAAGCCAGGTGCACAGAGATGCCTTCCCCGCTGCCTGGATAGAGGGGGGGAAACACCGGCCATGGAGCTCCCTTCCCCCACCTCCTGGCTAGAGTTGGGGGGAAGCCAGGTGCATGGGATCCCTTCCCCTGCCACCTGGCCAGCTGTGTGGGAGCCCATGCAGGGGGTCCCTTCCACCAGCCCACCTCCGGCCAGGGTGCTGAGATCTGGCCCTTCCTTCCAGGGGGCCATGCACCCTGTGAGGAAGGTCATAGTGTTAAATCGAAACAACCTTTATATTGAAATGACACATCCATACAGTGTTATTTTGATACAAGGGTTTTGATCTAACCCTTTTTGTTTGTTTGTTTTCAGCTGAGGTTTTATTAAATCGATCTAACTTTTCTTGTTTCGAAATGACAGAGCTTGTCATTTTGAAACAAGAAAACATTGTGTGGACCTAACAGTTTTTAAATCAAAATAACCAGCATTATTTTGATTATTTTGATTTACAACTTGTGTGTGGATGTACCAAGAAAGTCTCAGGAAGGACTTTTTATCCATTGCAAGAAGTATTTAATGTGGTTTTTTTTCATGAGACAAAAGTATTGTAATCTGGATAGTTCTTATATATTTCATGGAGTCGTGCATTGCCCCAATTCAGACTGCATCACTGTAAGTGAGGACTGACTGTTATCCAAGAACAGATAATACCAGAGAACTAGATAGTGCCACTAGTTCACTAATCAGCAAAAATATTTTTGGCTGTTTCTGAGAGTACAGGACAAAAATGCCTTAATTTCCTCCATGAAAAACACAGTGCCATGTAATGCAGTTTAAAAACAATTTTCATGTCCAGATAATGATATACAAAATGGAAACAACATAGACAAAAACAAGACCAAAATCATGGCCAGAAAAGTTAATTCCCTAACCTACCCTGATGATCATTTTCTAATAGTCCTTCTGTCACAGCCTAGAGCAGAGTAACTCTCCACAAAGAGCTGGCCTTTACACCCAAGAGTTTCCCAGCATGCCTCATTCTAAAAATGTACTTCCTCTTTTCTTTGAAGATTACCCATCCTCATTGGACTATAAAGAACCAGTGAAAAAGAACAACAGAATGGAAGCACATTGGTCTTTCTGTGTGTATAAATGTTCATGAAAGAGAGTTTTAAGAGTTCTCTTTATAGAGAACTGAAAATGGACTGAAGGTCCACCAAACTGCATAGACTGAAGGGAATTCATCTGGTTTTAGGAAGAACAGACTTAATGGCTTACTGTCAATTTCTGTTCTGCCAGAGAAATTCAACTAAGAAAGAAACAATGTCTGTGATAAAGCTTGGCCTGAAGCTGAGTGTTATGGCCAAGTCTTGGGGCCCAGACCAAAACCAAAGCACACAGCTGCAAGACTGTGTCAATTGAGTCAGGATAGCATAAAGTCAGAAGCAGGGGACAAACTGGAGATCAGAAACACAAGTGAGAGTGAATCAGAATACCACAAGATTGGAGTCAGGAACCACAAATCTGGAGCCCAGATTAGAGCTTGACTTCCTGAGTTTCAGGAGAGCAAGCCCCAGGAAGCTACCAGATAGAGGGCTGGTGTGTGGCTGTACCTACAAAGTCTATAGAGAGAGGATTGAGACCTGTGGCTTGTGATATGAAGGCTAGTTCCCCCCTCTTTAAAAAAAGGGGTCCTAACTAGAGAGCTAGGTGGTTCCTGGAAAAGCCACTCACAAGGCTCAGAGAGACCAATACTTACTTCTCTGGTCCCCAGCCCAGATCAGTCCATAAACAGTCTACCAGGTCCCCTGTGACACATCCACGCCTCCCCATGTACATTTCAACTCTGTATCAGGATCCAGGCTATGCAAGCCTCAGCAGTCCACAGGGCATGGGCACAGGCACAAGCATGGGCAGGGGCCCTGCACCTGCCCCTGCCCCTGCCCCTGACCTTGCCCCTTACCCTGCAGCCTCTTTCCTTCCTGCTAGCTAAAGGAAGACCACCTAGAGAAGGGGCTGCAGCTTTCCCTTTGTACAGGCTACTGGACCCTGATTGGCCCTGAAGCTGACTACCACTCATGGTTGTTCCCTTTTTCAGACCTTTAAACCTCTTTACTACCAAGGTGGGGTAACTATCCCGCTACACCTTCAATAACGATTTTGAAAAGGAAAACTTTGCTGAACTGTTTCTTGTTGTTGGTGTCTGAACCAGGATAGAATTCTGTTCACTAACACCCTTGGCTCTGCATTGAAAAATTTCCTTTGGTGAGAAGAATGAGCAGACATACCTGCATCAGAGTACATTTTAGTGACTATGGATAACCTGCAATTGGATCTAGGACCCTGCTTCATAGAAGAAGATGCAAGTAACAACCTATGAATGCTTTTGTCATAACTAGTTTCAAATGTAATAACCCAAGAGCATGTTGGGATGCTCAAACTGTTATGTGCTGTATTTCTATTTATATTGTTTCCAATACCTTTTTACCTCTGCATGTCACCTATATTAATTATTTGATCCTCATATAATAACTATTACAAACTCAGAATATCTCCATTTTACAGATTGGGAAAGTAGGGCACCAAAACAGATATTTCAGAAGAGTTACATTCCTATTTAAGCACCAAATAAAGTTGTTAGATCTAAAAATAAATAAATAAATACATGCATGCATGCATAAATAAATAAATGAATAAGAATAAGAATAAGAATTAAAAAAATTATCTGTTAGAGTGGGTGTCACACATTTGAAAATCTGAACCCAGTAGGGGTGCTGAGTAGAAATAGTCAGGAATTTTTCAGTGAATTGTTTTTTGCCGAAAAAAATGGTGATTAGTGAAAACCAAAACTGTTTGTTATACAGAGTTAGTTTAAATGAATCTCTTAATTCATTTTAGAAAGAAAAAAGATTAAAAATTGCCAAAGCACCATATTTTGACATTTTTAAACCTGGAAATTTCATTTAGTGACAAAAATGAGTCTGCAGTTTGAAGTTTTAGTAAACTTAGACTAAAAGATTAAAATAAAAGATCAAAATCAAAATGAATCCTTTTGAAATTATCAACTCAAAATATTTTGGCTGATATTTTGGTGATTTTTAGTTTCAGTTTAGGTTTTGTTTTTTAAACATTTTTAAGATTTTGACTTTTTCATCCTGATTTAGGATGCAAAAAAAAAAAAAAAGTCTGATGGCTCAAAAATTTTTGTAGGGCTGGAAAACTATTGCCAGCCAAGATCTAGTACTGAGCTATTTTGAAAATCAAGCCTTAAATGTTTTACCCAATGTCACTTGTACAAGAAGCCTATTTTAGAGCCAAAACTAAACCTAGGTATCCCAGTCCTAGTGCTCTACTCAAAAAAAACTTAACCAAAAGACCATCCATCCACCCTTTATGTTTTCCTTTATAAAAATACTACAGCATTCCAACTTAATGGATCCAAATACTACAGATCAAATCTTGAGGTATTGCTCAGATAAATTCCCATTAATAGAAGAAGTGCTTTGTGAAAGCTAAGTAAGAATCCCAATAATTGGTCTTATAACTTGATTTAGTATTTATGTATTCTTTTGAATAATTAATTTATGGTATTATAATACTTGTTTTGTATGGGATGTGAGTATCTGGGCATAAGCGAGGATCCATTAACACATATCTTAACACAGCACTACATCCCAATTTGTTATTTCACATTCATACTGAAAGGTCCTCTAACACACCAGACTCTGTGGCACGGCACCCACTGAATGGATTCTAGGCACTGTAAAATGATAGGCCATTTAACTATACATCAGAAATGTTTAAGTTCAACTACAGGCAGGTTCCTCTGCTTCTGAAATGGGGGCTGGAGGTGGACAGCATTTGCCAGTAAATGTGTTCACTTGTGCTGAAGGCTAACATGATCCAATGAGCTTCTGTCCATTTGTCTGTCCTTTGTCAAAGCAACTTTGTAGGTACCTTATGGTCTGTTGAGATCCCACAGCAAGGATGTTCAGCCATATCAGCTATCTGTGTGAAAATTTGAGGGTCTGAGTAATCTACCAGAAAGGCTTCTGCATTTGAGAACATACCTCTCCCTCTCTCTCTCTCTCTCTCTCTCTCTCTAATTATCTATCTATCATCTGATGTTTTCATTAGTAGATATTAAATCAAATTTTGCAAATATGTCCTGGGTTTTCTGTAACCAAGTACAGATTGTAGTTCAGTGTATTACATTTTAACACTTCCAATCGCTCTTTTTTTCCTCCAGTTGGCAGTTTGCTTAAAGTGTGCGCGCGCGCGCGCACACACACACACACACACACACACACACACACACACACACACACACACACACACACACACAAGCTGGTTGTGAATAGAATATTGACCAACCAGGAAAAAGAAAGAAATGACCCAGAGAGGTGGAGGAAAGGGGAAGGCAGAGATGCACTCATTCAAATTCAAGTTGTCTAATCAAGCTGGTAAATTCCCAAGTATTTACAAGGAGACAAGCCTAATAATTAATTTTAAGTTCAGGAATTCAGAACCACATACAAATGGTCCAGCTAAAAATTGGTTCCCTTTCTACATGTAATAACCTGTGCACCCAACAAAAATGTTCCAAAAACTCTGCTAGAGGAAATTGAGTCACAGTTGCAATTTCAGCATTCTCATCCATTGTCTTTTTAACTGCAGACCTGGGGACAGAACGTACTTTTTCCTTCATTAAAAAGAAAAGAAACAAAAAATCCCACAGGAATCTAAGACACTCTGTAAAAGGTTATCTGAGAAGTAGAGCCATCAGTCAGGCTATTTGAAATGAAGATTGCAGTGGAATTAGTAGTCCTGACAAACGTTTCAATTCATAATCAAATTAGCAGCTCAAGGTTTAGGGAATGCATTCAAATAGATATATTCAGTCTGTGCAGTCTTCATAATTCTTCGTTCCTTCCTTTTATTTAGGAGATAATAATAATTAAATATGATTTGAAATTGAATGTAATGAAATACAGCTTAGCAGTATTTCAGGATTCATAACAAAAAATAGTTAGATCCTCTGATATTATTTGAAACCACACTAGTATAACCCTTTATGAAACTAAAAAAAGAAAAGAGAAAAAAAGAAGAAAAATGAAGAATTTGTTGACTTTATTATAATCTAGAATGAAACCCTGACTTTAAAGAGATACATTATATTTTTATTGCCTGAGCTATCTGGGGACATTCTTCCTCTTTTCCTTTCTCCCTCTCTTGTAACCTATGGTTTTCTTGACTGCAGAGTGGGTTCCTGTGGCATTTTGCATGTGGTGAGGAAAATGCAATGTGAAAATTAAATCACAGGAAACAGGAGAAAACCGACAGTGTCCTCAAGTAACAGGGAGTGGAAATGAAATGTTAGCCGATATAATGACTGGACCACTAACAATTCCATGGAATGACACAACAATTAATTATACCCTGAAAGGCCCAGGCTTTTTTCTTCTCTTGAGCTAAAAAAAATCTGTTCTTGGCCACAATATATACTCACAAGCAGCCAATACCTGATTAGAACCAGAGGCATTTTTACTACCTACGGTAATACAAAGATGCCCTGCTATTGGCAGTTCTTTGATTTTTCTAACAAAGTCCAAATTCTTTCCTTCTATGTAGTTGAATTCTAGGCCTATTTAATACTTGATCATGAGGTCTCATGAACATATGGCAATTTCATGTGGCCATCAAAGGCTTCAAAAGATCTATAATAAAGGATTTCTCTTAAGCAATATCATTTTGTTTACTTTTGGGACTCCTTTGTGTACACTGATTTCTGTGCCCACAGGTTTTCTCATGCTTCCATTTCCATTCCTTTGCTATCTTAAACTATCCCATGGAAGCATACCTATGCTTCATGTAGAATATTGTCCTTGGAAACAATTCAGCTTATATAGCATTTAGTTTATATTTCTCTCCCACACTTATTTATTGCTGGGAATATTTATGTGAAAAGAAAGTGTCGATTTCTATTCTCCTCTAGCATAAATCCAGAGTAAATATTTCCTTCAGTGGTATAATAGCATTTTTACACTGTTTCAAATGAGAATAAAATCCACTGCAAAATATCCAAGAATAAACTTTGGATTCAGCTTCTGCCTTTGAATATATAAAAGCTGCTCTTGCATTTTGAAGGGCAGAATTCTGTCCTTTATGATGTATTTGTAACTTCATAATTATTGGCTTTGGAAATAGTTGTACGAATGTATGAGAAATCAGCAACAGCAATGATACATACCTTATAAGGAACACATCTGTTTTTTTAACGTATCCCTAAAATTAAGGACAAAGATTATTAAATGCAAAATCAATAGAAAATAAGAGAGTGGAATACAAAACATACCAGGATCTATATGTGTAGAATGTTTTTTTCTGGGCATCAACAGGTAGCCAAGCTAAATAGGCCTATTATACACTATACCTGTACAATACCTTGATTTTCTCATCAGAGAAAGGTTTGCATCATGTGTTCTTTTCACCTTTAATTTGTGTGAGAGGATATTGTTTCTTTGATGGCCTTAACTGAAGCTTCCATATCTGGTCTTTTTGTTTGTTTTGTTGTTCAACAATAACAAGGTTTACACTGAAGAGAGACACTGCCATTAAAATCTTTGAAACGAAAATGTAACAATGGTTGAAAGTAATTTTTTATGCATGTTGCTAAATTCAGGACATCTTTTTTCCTTTAATATCTTAAGTTTTTTTTCTTTCCTAGCATATTTACTAAATAGCATAAAATCTAATATACTGAGTTAGCACTTTTAATAAAAAGCACTAGATTTACTGAATTGCTTTGTCTTCTGGAGCTAGACAATAGACAGAGTCTCTGTGTGGGTCTAGTCTTTAAATGCTACATGACTACTTGCTTATTTTTTTTCTATGTAGAGAGACAGGCAGGTAGACAATATATAATCATGTGGTGTGGCATACAGCTTCTACTAGCATAGGTCTAAGATGAATACATTCTTCAAGCCACTTAAAAAAAAGGCAGGGGAATTCAACAGAAATTTTGGGATTAAATTTTCATGAAAATATTGCAAAACATTACACTGTATTTCTTTCACCAGCTCTGCTGAAGAGTTGTAGATTTCCTCATGCTAATAAGAACTTTTATATTGCATCACAGCATAAATAATTCTGTATTTTCCACAGATTTTACAGAAAACAACAATGCCTATGTTACAAATATTTCAGATAATTAAAATTTTTATTAAAACATGCCAGTACTTAATATTATGTATCCCACTGTTGAATTAAGAATCTCTCCTTTGCATTGGTATAAAGTTTCCTATAAACCACATATCAGAACTAAATCCTGCCACCTATCAAGGATTAAATGTTGCTGGTCTATGGACTCCAATTAACAAAACTAAAGAAAGGAAATTCTTATTTCAGGGGAAATATTACTGAGACAGGCTGCTTGGGAAGCAAAAATGGCAGCCCTTTGAAGTGCAGACATTTGGAATGTTAGAAGTAGTTTCAGGGGATAAGGATCAGTAGGCATAGTCCAGGTAGGAGATCAAAGAATGCAAGACAGATTCAGTTTATAAAAGGACTCCAAAAGTAGTAACAGTGATATCATAACCACATATATGGTGTTTGTGAACAGAAGAAGAAAGGAAGGATTAAAACAAAATCCTAATAGTTGGCAGTGGGATCCTCCGCTGATGTAAATGAGCATCAGTCCATCCTTGTGTTTAGAGATCTTCTAGAAATGTATTTTTGGTGTTTTAGAAACATATGCTTCACACAGTATCAGAAAGATAGACCTAAAAGTGAATTTCTCTGTTTTTCTACTAAGAGGAAAATGAATAACAACTATGGAAGTTTTCCCCAGACTGTTCTATCTGCAATTGCGTTTTGTGATGTCATTGCTGGGTGTTATCCTATCATGTGTTAGAGGGAGTAGCCTATTATAATCTAGCCCATGTAATGTAATAAGGATCCAAAAAACCATACACACATGCATATTTATTTCATGGTGTCAGAATCAAACTAAAATCTCTGGGCAAAATGTAGCAAATCTAGTCACTATAATTCCTTACTCTGGAACAAAACCCTACTATACACAACCAGCTGCATTAGAGAAGTGGGCTTTTTTTTTTTTTTTTTTTTTTTGTGCACTGAAATAAATCACACATTTAGGCCAAATCTGATAAATAGTTTCAGGCATTTTTCTGCAAAATGATGGAACTTTTTTGTTTTGATCTATTCAAAATGTTTAGCTTTAACTTTTACTTTAAAATTGTTTTTCCAATTCAAATTTGTCCATAAAAACCTGAAAAAAAGGGGTGGAAAAAAGGGTGGAAAGAATCCAAAGTGGCTGAATTTAAATTAAGAAATAAAATTAAAAAAATAAAAACAGATATAACATATTTAAGTAAACCAAAATATTTCAGTCAAATTTAACAGAAAGATGAATGGATATTAAATGGTTTGGTTGATTCAGAAGTATTATTATTATTATTATTTTATTTTAAATGTAATGACAATTTTTGTGAAAGAGAACGAGATAAAACAAAACTAGTTGCATTTTATTTTTATTTTTTTTGAGGTGGGGGAATTTTTGGATTTGGTCCCTGAACTCAAATATCCCTTATTCACTCTGCTCTGTTGTTTTAGTAGCACAGACATAATATGAATTAAGGATGCATGGGAAAATCTTTCACTGGATCCTTGTACCAAGAAGAGGACTGCTACTACTTAATGGTAATTTTAATGGTCAAGCATCCTAGGAAGGAGGTTATATACCTCCACCAAGATAAAGAAACCACAACAATCAATGATTATGCTTTTTTCTAATAATCAATTTGCATATTGTTAAGTGTACCAATATTTTTAAATATTCTTGTTGTAGACATTACAGGTTCTAGGCTATGTCTACATTTAACTGCTTAATTCGGAGTTGCTTAGTCTGAATTAAGCAGTTAGGAGTTAGTTTGAACTAACCAGAACCTTTTACTTCTAACTAACAGTGTTCTAGTTTGAACTAAAAAGTTAGTTCAAACTAACTTTTTAGTTTGAACTGAAAAAACACAATTAGTTCAAACTAACCGCTTAGTTCAAAGTTATTTAGTTCAAACTAGCACAGATGCATTGTGCTAATTGTTCAAACTTACTAGTTTGAATTAACCTTTGCTTAGTTTGAACTAAAAACATTTTTAGTTCGAACTAGGCAAAGCTAGTGTAGACAGGGATCAAATTAGTCCGGATTAAGCCTCCTTAATCCTGACTAATTTGCTAGTGTAGACATCTATAGCCTGTTGCCAGTTCCCAGAGACATGGAATGTGATACTTACTTCCTTAAAAAAGTCTGCAATGAGATTGGAATTTCTGATTTAGGGTTAATATAGACTGTTGTTCTAAGAAGTTATAATTATGTTAAGTATTCCCCTTTTAGCTGAATGGATTCTCCCTCTCTCTTTCTTATGCTTTTTCTGTCTTCCTTCTCTACTCCCACATTACCAGCAGTGGTTGGGCTAATTAAGCTTACTGATATAACATTCTAAGACTGGTTTTTTTTCCTCTCACTCTTTTTTACAAATTGTTTGAAAGTAGGTCTGGTCAAGAGTCCCTTTGATTTAGCAGATAAAGGCATAACAAAATCGAGCAACTGGAAGATGAAGTTTGAAATATTTAAATTGAAGGTAAGGCACAACTTTTAACAGTGACAATAATCACTGTGTGATACAGCATTACATGGGAAGTGATTTAATTCATCTTGACTTTGAATCTTTAAATAGAGACAGGGCACCATTCTAAAACAAATGCTGCATTTCAGCCACAAGTCGTCAGGTTTGATAACATTCATGTATGAAGTAGGTAAGAGTATTTGTCTCCACCGCAGGAACTAATGGGTGAAATACTGTAGCCTGAATTGGGCAGACTAATCAGATTATCATAATTGACTAATTAAATAAGTTATTCAGCAAAAAAAACTCTCAACATATTCCATTTGTTATTATTTTTTTTTTATAAATAGCATTCAGCCAGCTTAGAAAGGTAAGTAAACGGGAAGATGTGCAAGGTTCCTTTCCATCAATACAACAGTGCACAGGCAATCCAGGGAGTTTTTGGAGAGAGCTGAGGACAACTTCCTGGTACAAATGGTAGAGGAACCAACTAGGGGCCTTACACCTCTCGACCTGCTGCTCACAAATAGAGAAGAATTGATCAGGGAAGTTGTCAAGGCTTTTTCCCCACTCTGGCACTCTGAGTGCAGAAGGTGGGGGCCTGCAACAGGCCAGAAAAGCCACTGGCCTTAAAGCCTGCTCTTAAAATTCTCCAAGGCCTCCAATTCCTGGCCTTGGAGTGGTATCGCTGCCACCACCCAAATGCAAAAAAAAAAAAAGAAAAAAACCTCTTGTGACCCAGGAAGGCGCACTTGGGAATTCCTCCCTGTGAGGTTCTTGCAATCCTCTTTATTCCTCCTTCAGGAAAGTGACTGAACTCCAGCTGCAATATGAGCTGGAACTGGAACAGGGTTCCCTCTAGTAGCTGCCTGTGCAGTCTAAGGCACGGGCACACAAACCTCTTGCCTTTCAGGACACAGAACCAGAACTTGCTTAAAAGGTAAACTCTTTAATCAAAAAGAACAGATGATAAACACAGAGAGTTGCTTCTCTGGGAATTAACTTAGGTAGTTACAGGGTAGTGGGGTGGGGGTTGGGTTACATGTGCTTAGCACAGAGAAATCCAAGAAACAAGCCAAAAACAAAGAAAATACCCTGACCGTGTCTAAATAAACATTCCCTGTTCTACTCACGCCTGGTCAGTACCAAACTTAACTTATCTCTGGTAAGGATGTTGCTGGATTCTTCCTCAGGCCCCTCTGGCCTCCTCCTGATCCTTCCAGGAGCTCTGCTACATCCAAACAGCCCCAGGCCAGGCTGCTGTTACCATTCAAAAAGCTGTGCTTCGTTCCTATTGGCTGTCCTGGGACTCACTGACCAGAGTGTTAACCCCTTCCTCCCCAAGGGTTATTACACACCCCCCAAATCACAGACGGTGCTGGGCAGCCTGGTGTAGGCTGGACCCACACTGGCTGTGATTTCTTCCCAGGACTAGGAAAGAACAGGATTAATAAAATACATTATATAAATACAAAAGTCACTAAAGATCACATGAACTCAACTGGGCTCCACTGTCAGTCTGGGCCCTCTCTGTCCCAACTGGTTTATCTGTGGCGTCCCTTTTCCCAGTTGAGGGGTGCAGCCAAGCCGCTGTCTGTATAGATCCTTCTTTCTTGTCCATCCCAGCCTGGCCAACTTGGGGCTTCTTGCCCTCGCCCTCTTTAACCTCAGGGGGCAATGTCTCTTTAAATGGCCTTTCTCCTGGCACCAGAAACATCTCCTTTGTTTCCTCCAGGCCACAGGCGTCTCTGGCTCAGTCCCTACCCTGGGACTTACCCTGTCTTTCTGGGCCAGGCACTCTTTCCTGAAGTGCCCTCTGGCCCCACAAGTCCAGCAAGCCCTTCCCCACCCTGTTACTTCCACAGGAGTGGTTTTCAGGGGTCCTCCCCACAAGTCTTTGGTCATGTTCACCCCAGCCTGACCAGTAGGATGGTCCTGGGCTAAGCACAAGAGCTTTCCCCTGTACTTAGTTGGAACTACCAACTGTCTCTGAGGATGCCAGTCCTCCTTGTGACCACCTGAGAGAGTCTCTTTGTGAAAAAGTCCTCTTTTCATACCAAACCCAGATCTATTTGAAGAGCTGAGAGGTGACGGGGCACTCCATGCCCACCTCCAAGCTCCCTTGAGGCTCTCGTTTGCCTCCTGCTTGGCTTGGAACTGTTCCCTTGGTGCTGGGGACCTCAGTTCCTCCCTGGGTTGTGGACTCAGGCTCAGTCTCTCTGAAAGAGATGCAGATGATGTGGGTGCCTCTCCTGGTTGTGAAACACTCTCTGCTGGTGCATGGGGTTGTGTTGCAGACTCCAGGACAGCCTTTCGTGAAGGGCTACCTGCTGCTGCAAGTGCAGGTCTGGTGGCACCCACCAGTGCTGGCTTCCGTGACTCTGAAGGGGTTACAAGCGCTGGATTTGGTTCTCGTTCCAGCTGAGTATTGAGGACTGCCTCTACTGCTGCTGTTGTAGATGCTGGGTTGGGGTCTGGGTCTGCCACCTCTGTTTGGGTCTCTGGTCCTCTAGCATCTGGGAACACAGACTGGACCCTGGTAGAAGGCTCAGTAACAGCATTAGATTGGGAGACCTGCTTAGCCTGGCTACGGGTGATGGCGCCCACCCTTTTGGCTAGCCTCACATGGGTTGCTAAGTCCTCTCCCAACAGCATGGGAATGGGATAGTCGTCATAGACTGCAAAAGTCCAGATCCCTGACCAGCCTTTGTACTGCACGGGCAACTCTGCAGTAGGCAGGTCAAAACAGTTTGCCTTGAAGGGTTGCACAGTTACTTGAGCTTTTACGTTGATGGTTTTGGGGTCCACTAAGGACTGGTGGATAGCTGACACCTGTGCCTCTCCACGCAACAACTTCCTTCCCGCCCACACTCACGATCTCCCTTTGCTCTGGAGGTATCTGTGAGGCATCTGGGCCTGCAGGCACATGGTGTGACCCCACTGCAAGGAACTGCACTCTGTTTGTGCTCTTGGGGCAGTTCGCCTTCACATGCCCCAGCTCGTTACATTTAAAACACCGCCCAGCTGGCTGGTCACTGGAGTGAGATTTGTTGCTGGAGAATGGGGTTGTGGGGTGAGAAGGTGCCTGAGGCTTCCCTTGTGGTGCAGTGGGCTCCTCCCTGTGAGGTCGGCCCTTGGGTGGTCCCTGGTATCGATATGCCATCTCTGGACACCTCTCCTGGGACCCCCACAAACTGCTACCCGTTTGGGTCCTCTCTGTCACTTCCACCCATCTGGCTCCAATCTCCCCCGCCTCTGATATAGATTTGGGCTTCCCATCCAGGATATATCTTTGTATTTCTTCAGGAACACCCTCTAGGAACTGTTCCAGTCTTATTAGGAGAGAGAGCTCCTCCACAGTTTTAGCTTGTGCCCCTGCTACCCAGGCATTCCAATTTTTATCAATTTGGTAGGCATGTTGGGTGAATGCCACGCCTGGCTTCCACCTAAGGGCTCTGAACCAGTGACGGGCATGTTCAGGAGTCAGCCCCATCCTCATTCTGGCCCTTTGTTTAAAGAGCTCATAATTGTTCATGGTTTCTCTAGGCATTTCAGCTGCCACTTCTGCTAAGGGCCCACTGAGCTGTGGCCTCAACTCCACCATGTAGTGGTCTGGGGAGATGCTGTACCCAAGGCAGGCCCTTTCAAAATTTTCTAGGAAGGCCTCCACATCATCTCCTACCTGGTACTCTGGGTATTTCTTGGGTTGGAGAGCATAAGGTGGGATAGGAATGGCAGTAGAAGAAGCTGTTGTAGCTGCAGCACCCAGTTTCTCAGCTTTCTCCAGCTCAAAGCGCCACTGCTTTTCCTTCTCCTCTGCTTCTATGTGCCTCATCTGTAGGAAGAACTCCATCTCATTCTTAGTTAGAGATCTTCCTGTCTTGAAGACATCCTCTCAGCTTGGCCCTTGTAGTATGGAAGGGACATAGCTGCTCCTATCCACTCCTGCCTCCACAGGCTTATTATACGCTTCCTCATCCCCACTCCACATGTCTGCCTTGGAGTTGGACTTCTGGGACTGATCTGGGGCTGGTGTCTCCATGGCTCCTCTGCCCCACCGCAACTGCATTCACTGGGCTGCTTCCCTGCCCTACGCTGGCCTAGCTATCCTGTTGCCCAAAAGCTAGAGAAAAAAAAAATAAACTGCTTGTTTTGGACTCCCTGGCTTTGCCAGTTAAACCCCTTGCATGCCTTTTTCCCAGGCAGCAAAAGAAAAAAGAAAAAGAAAAACCAAAAAGCAAGACAGGAAGGTGAAAAAAAAAAAATTCTCCCAAAATGTGCACTACCCCACATGAAAAAAGAAAAAAAAAATGTGTCCTTTAAAAAATCCTGAGGTTTGTACTTCTGGTTCAAAAAAGTCCACACCGCTATGCCACCATGTCAAGGCTTTTTCCCCACTCTGGCACTCTGAGTGCAGAAGGTGGGGGCCCGCAACAGGCCAGAAAAGCCACTGGCCTTAAAGCCTGCTCTTAAAAGTCTCCAAGGCCTCCAATTCCTGGGCCTTGGAGTGGTATCGCTGCCACCACCCAAATGCAAAAAAAAAAACAACCTCTTGTGACCTAGGAAGGCACACTTGGGAATTCCTCCCTGTGAGGTACTTGCAATCCTCTTTATTCCTCCTTCAGGAAAGTGACTGAACTCCAGCTGCAATATGAGCTGGAACTGGAACAGGGTTCCCTCTAGTAGCTGCCTGTGCAGTCTAAGGCACGGGCACACAAACCTCTTGCCTTTCAGGACACAGAACCAGAACTTGCTTAAAAGGTAAACTCTTTAATCAAAAAGAACAGATGATAAACACAGAGAGTTGCTTCTCTGGGAATTAACTTAGGCAGTTACAGGGTAGTGGGGTGGGAGTTGGGTTACATTTGCTTAGCACAGAGAAATCCAAGAAACAAGCCAAAAACAAAGAAAATACCCTGACCGTGTCTAAATAAACATTCCCTGTTCTACTCACGCCTGGTCAGTACCAAACTTAACTTATCTCTGGTAAGGATGTTGCTGGATTCTTCCTCTGGCCCCTCTGGCCTCCTCCTGATCCTTCCAGGAGCTCTGCTACATCCAAACAGCCCCAGGCCAGGCTGCTGTTACCATTCAAAAAGCTGTGCTTTGTTCCTATTGGCTGTCATGGGACTCACTGACCAGAGTGTTAACCCCTTCCTCCCCAAGGGTTATTACAGAAGTAGAAGTGAATGGCAACCTGGGTAGCAGTGACCATGAGATGATTGAGTTCAAGATGCTGATTAAAGGACAGAAGAAAAGAAGCAAAACGCAGACCCTGGACTTCAGAAAAGCAGATTTTGGCTCCCTCAGGGAACTGATGGGCAGAATCCCTTGGGAAGCTGATCTGAAGGGGAAGTGTGTCCAAGAGAGTTGCCTGCATTTTAAAGAAACCCTACTAAGGGCACAGGAAGATACCATTCTGATAAAGAAAATATACAGCAAATGTGGAAGGCACCCAGAGTGGCTTAACAGAGAGCTCTGCACTGAGCTGAAGCATAAAAAGGAAGCTTACAGGAAGTGGAAGCTAGGACAGATGACTAAGGAGGCATATAAAGACATTGCTTGGGACTGCAGGGATAAAATCAGAAAGGCCAAAGGACAACTGGAGTTGTGGCTAGAAATGGATTTGAAGGATAACAGGAAGGGGTTCTACAAGTATATCAATAACAAGAAGAGGATCAGGGATGGTGTAGGTCCCTTACTGAATGGGGCAGATATCCTCGTGACAGAGGATGAGGGAAAAGCTGAAGTGCTCAATGCTTTTTTTCACCTCAGTTTTCACAGGCAGGGTCAGCTCCCAGCCCGCTACACTAGGTACGGTAGATTGGAGAGAAAAAGAGAGGCCCTTGGTGATGGAAGGTCAGGTTAGGGACTACTTAAGCTAGATGGGCACAAGTCCATGGGGCCAGATGAACTGCATCCAAGGGTGCTGAGGGAGCTGGCTGATGAGGTAGCAGTACCATTGGCCATTATCTTTGAAAACTCATGGCGAATGGGGGAGGTGCCAGAGGACTGGAAAAAAGAAAATATAGTGCCGATCTTCAAGAAAGGGAAAAAGGAGGATCCAGGGAATTACTGACCTGTCAGCTTTACCTCAAACCCTGGAAAAATCATGGAGCAACTTCTCAAAGAATCCATCCTGAAACACTTGGAGGAAAATAGAGTTATCAGGAACAGTCAGCATGGACTCACCAAGGGTAAATCATGCCTGACCATCCTCATCGCCTTCTATGATAAGATGACTGTATTTGTGGATGCGGGAAGAGTCGTTGATGTGATATACCTCGACTTCAGCAAGGCTTTTGATACACTCTCCCACAGCATTCTCACTGGCAAATTAAGGAAGTATGGGTTGGATGCGTGGACTGTAAGGTGGCTAGAGAACTGGCTAGATCAACGATTTCAGCATGTAGGAATCAATTGCTCCATGTCTAGTTGGCAACCAGTAATGAGTGGTGTACCCAAGGGGTTGGTCCTGGGGCCAGTTCTGTCCAATATTTTCATTAATGATCTGGATGATGGGGTTTATTGCACACTCAGTAAGTGTGCAGATGACACGAAGCTGAGGGGAATCGTAGACATGCTGGAGGGCAGGGAGAAGATTCAGGAAGACCTTGACAAATTGGAGCAGTGGACCAACAGACATCTCATGAGGTTCAACAAGGATAAGTGAAAAGTCCTGCACTTGGGACGGAAAAACCCCATGCACTGCTACCAGCTGGGGAGCGATCAGCTAAGTAACAGTACCATAGAAAAGCACCTGGGGGTCCTGGTGGATGGGAAGCTGGATATGAGTCAGCAGTGTGCTCTTGCTGCCAAAAAGGTCAATGGCATACTGGGCTGCATCAGAAGAAGCATTGCCAGCAGATCAAGTGACGTGAGCATTCCCCTCTATTTGGTACTGGTGAGGCTGCATATGGAATACTGTGTCCAGTTTTGGGCTCCCCACTACAAAAAGGATGTGGACAAATTAGAAAGAGTCCATGGAGGGCAATAAAAATGATCAAGGAGCTGGAGCACAAGGCCTATGAAGAAAGTCTGAAGGAACTAGGCTTATTTAGCCTGCAGAAGAGAAGGCTGAGGGGGGATTTGATAGCTACCTTCAGCGATGCTCCAAGGAGGATGGAGCTTGGCCGTTCTCAGTAGTAACAGAGGATAGAACAAGGAACAATGGTTTCAAGTTGCAGCTGTGGAGGTTGAGGCTGGATATTAGGAAAAACTTTCTTACTAGGAGGGTGGTAAAGCATTGGAATGGGCTACCTAGGGAGGTTATAGAATCTCCATCTTTGGAGATGTTTAAGGCCTGGCTGGATAAAACTCTAGCTGGGATAATTTAGAGGGAGTAGTCCTGCTGTTTTTGGCAGGTAGTTGGACTAGATGACCTCATGAGGTCCCTTCTAAGCCTATGGTTCTATGATTCTATGATTTTGTGGCTTGTGTGTGGACATAGCCTCTATATATTGTCTATTTCTTTTCTCAGGTCTTATTTAGTTTTCTCCTTTTTTGGTATTCTGAGTCAATGGAAAATATGGGTTTTATTTACTTGCTGGTGCTGCTGATCACAAAGGCAAGTTGTTTTGCATTAGTTTTATATGCATGAAGAAGAAAACAAGATGTTCTGCTATTTCCTCTTGTATTCACTTATTTGATATTGGTCTGTTCTTTTAAGGAAACTTGAATATAACTGTAATGGAAAATTACCCTGTAGAGGCCAAGTTCCAAAGGGGCAGCCAAGTTAGTCTAGTTCGGTAGAATAAACAAGGAGTCCTGTGGCACTTAAAGAGTAACAAAAATCAGTAATTCTATAATGGAATTTTAGATACTAATATAAAATCTCAGATCACTTTCTCTATTTTTCCAAATTTTGCTAACACAAGATTGAAGGAGAGATTCTTGTGAACAACTAGAAATATTTCCTGATATTCAGTAAAACTGTAATAGAAAACCCTCCAGTTATTAAGGATGCAGTGGCAGAGTAAATAGTTGGTAATAAATAGTGCAAACATAATGCAATAACACCCTGTGTCCTAAAGAACTTGTGCTCAAATCACTGCTATGTTGTTCCATTTTCACACTGATGACTTCATTAATCTCAGCTGAGTTACACTTGGATAAAACAGGCTAAGACAGAGGTGAATCAGGGTCTTTGAGTTAAATGATTCACAAGTTTAGACCCTACTTCCAAGGAACATAGGCTTGAGAAGGATCTAGTAGATCAGACATTGTATAAGAACCACAAAGCTCATACAAAACACATTCATCAAGGTATTTCATTTTCTTTGGTGGAATCTTTTAATGATAATATTGATTAAAAAAATGTTGGGAACACTGGATGATAATCCTTTACTGAATGTGTACATCAACTTAATAGGTGAAATTAGAGACGGGCCCAACCTGAGAATTTCAGGTCTGTATTTGAAAGACACCCAAAATTCAGTTCCAGGATTTTGATTTAGGTCTTTCTCTGTTTCAAAGAAAAATACCAATCTGTAGACTCAAACACCAGTTCAAGCATTGAAATACATCTTGCCTGTAATACTTAGTAGGTAAATGAAGAAATGTGTGTGGTGATTTAATGACACTGAGAGTAGTGGATCCCTGGAATGAAGCATTTCCCTCTGAAGCGAGGAGGATTTTCTGCTGCCATTTGTGCTCTGGTAGTGGGAGGGAAAAAATGTCACATCTAGAACAGCTACAGAATTTCCTCTTAACAGCTTCTTCTTTTTTCTTTTTTTTTATGTTGCTGATGCTTCTGCTGTTATTGCATCTGCAACATATCAGTGGCCTTGCTATTGTTTTGCTTTGGATTTTCAGCAAATCGTTTCAATTTTATGTTCCTCAGATAACTCAAATCTAAAACAGGTATACTTCTACTACCTCAACAGTGAATTCTGTGGTTTGATTAAGGCATAGTAATTAGTGATGCAAAATACAAATCCGGTTTATTGATACCTACAGATGGCATTACAGGTACTGAAGTGAAAATGGACTTGAACTTAGGCAAAATTAATGTAATAATATGCTGTGAGATTCTCCAATTGAAAGTGTGATAGGAATATAAGACATGAGAGCATACTACAGAGAATTTAGTAATGTATGCCCTTGTTATTCTTTTCAGTTTCTTTGTCTTTTAAATGTAAAGAAATTATTGCTGTAAATGTTTTCATCTTTCCTATTTTTAATCGCCTTGTTTTATTTCTCCAGCCTCTGTCAACAGTATCACCATTCCAATAGCATTCCCATTCCCAAACATGCTCTACTTTAGACATTCTGAATCTTGTCACATTCATCTGTCATGCTAGGATTCTCAAATTTATTGTCCAAAAAAATCCGGAGGCATTTGGCCACTGTCATACTGAAAATGCATCTAGAGTTCAGTGGTTAGGGCATTAATTAAGGACATAGTCAGAGGTTAAAGTATAATTTCGGGGCCCCAGAACACTCATAAATTGGCAGGCCCCCCTTGCGATGGGGCAGGCCCCCCTCATGCCACAGCTACTCAAGGGTTAAATTATAATTTTGGGGGGCCCTGGAACCCTCCTAAATTTCCACGCTGACCCTCATGCTGGTCCAGGCCGACCCTCATGCAGGTCCCCCACCTAAGCTACTGCCCCCCAGCCCAGGTAGGCATTTGCAGCCACTTCTGAGTGTGATGTGCATCAGTTATCACTCTACTACCCCCCCCAGCTACACACCCTCCCCACACACACAGCCACCCCACCCCCCAGCTACACCCCCACACAAAGCCACCTTACCTCCCAGCTACACCCACACACCCACAACCACCCTATCCCCCAGCTATACACACCCACACATAGATACCCACCCCCAGCTATACATCCCCCCACACACAGCTACCCCACCACCCAGCTACACACACCCCTGCACACAAACACCCCACCCCCCAAGCTACAGACACCCCCAACCAAACCACCATCCCACAACTTCAGCTACATACCCTCTACTACATGTCCACTCCCACCCACTTCTGCTACGCACATCCTGCCCTACCCAACCCCCTGCAACCCCCCCAAAGCCCTTACCTGGGCTGTTTGCAGGCTGCCTGACTGGCTGGAAGATGCTTCCAGCAACAAGCTGCTCTGCCCTGCAGAGGGGAGATTCACAAACTCCCAGCCTGCCACAGCTCTCTGCTGGCTGGGCTTAAGGAGGATTGAAGGTGGAGCCACTGGAACTCTGCATTCTGGCTGCTTGTGCTATTTTTAGGGGGGCTCCAGAACTCTGCATTCTGTTGCATTCCTCTGCTTTTAGGGGGGGGCCCAGAATGCTGCCCGCCTAAAAATAGGGGGCCCTGGAACTGTGTTCCAATGCATTCCCCCTTACTTTAACCCCTGGACCTCAGACACATTGTGTGGTGAATAATTGAATTTGTCATTATTCATAATCTAGCAGAAGGGGAGTTTGAACCAAGGTCTTCCAGATCTTGGGTGAGTGTGCTAACCATTATAATAAAGGTGGTAAGAGGAGCACTACCACCACTTACTTCCTCAAGGTCTGTTTGTTTGGTTTTTGTTGTTGTTTTGTTTCTTCTTTCCAGTATGATTCTAGTAAAGTCTAAGCCACAGATAGATACTGGGTGTCAGTCCTTAGGCAATTCCATGCACACTCCATGGCTGGTTTTAAGGAAGTTTTCTGGTGGAAACATAGGCATCTCAGAAATTTAAGCCTGCCCAGGGTTGGACAGTTACTGAGTAGCGTTTCGAGAGTCTAAATTTTGGACTTAGATGTCCAAATTCCCTTGTAGATCTATCTCTGTGAAGTTTTGCTACTCTGAACTCCTGCTGGACTATACTCAAGTGTCTTCATCAGCAAGCTGGAGAATCACTATAGCCACAAATCATGTTGTATGCAGGGAGTAAAGTATAATTTGGTGGGTCCTGGAACCCTCCCAGATGGGTGGACCCCCCTCCAACATGGGTGGGCCTCCCGATACCCATCCCCAGAACCCATCCCCTACCTCAGTGCCCACCCCCAGACACACACACACATACCCCAAGAGCCAGCCCCAGACACACACACATACAATCCCCAGCATCCTCCCCCTCAAAGCCCTTATTTGCAGGCTGGCTGACTGGCCGGAAGCTGCTCTGCCCTGCAGGGGGGAGGTTCACAAACTCTCAGCCTACTGCAGCTTTCTGATGGCTGGGCTTAAGGAGGAGAAGAGTTTAAGGTGGAGCTGCTGCATTCCAGCTGCTTGTGCTATTTTTAGCAAGGCCCTGGAAAGCAATATTCCAGTGCATTCCTCCATTTTTAGGGGCCCCAGCACTGCATTCCAGTGTGTTAACCTTAGTTTAAATCCTGGTTGTATGGGTGTCAGGAGACTTGAGTAAAGCAGTATGCAGCTGCTGTTGACAAGAGCAAGAGGGGGGGCCTCCTGAATTCCTTCATGTAAAAAATCACTACTATGATAATTTGTAACTACTTCTGTCCAGTAATGACAACTTGATTGTGGTTTAACTGGAATTGTTATTTGGAAAAATGAAATTAATGAACTAACTTGATTTAAAAAATAAATCCTCACCTTTTTCATGATCTGTATGTCCTGTTGCAACTCTCTTCATAAAAGTTCTTTATTTATCTCTAGAGTCTAAATGAGTCCTAATTAGACTTTTTAATTAGAATGTTTCTGAATATGTATGTTATACTGAAGTTTGGGGTGTTCATGGTTTGAACATTCATAGGTTTTGACATGGTTTTCCTAATAACCGTAAAACAAGTGCACTCATTTGAATTATCCAGGGAAGAAGGAAATAAAGACTCTTTCACTAGGAGGCATAGAATATGTCATTGCAGAGATGGTGATGTACCTTTAAATGTCTTCTTTCCTTACAAACTAAACAAAATGCCTCCTTGAAGTCCCTCTATAAATCAGAGGAAATGCAGAGAATACATTAGCCAGAGAATCTCCATGACAGCATCTGTATTTAAAATGGATGGACAGCTTCCGAATACCCATTGTTTGCTGTGGCCACAGATAGGATTCAGCTAATGAAACAGCTAATTAGATTTTTGTAATCCTGTCGTCATTGTGTTTGAGAGGTGACATTTTGCCTGAATTTCTCCTGTGGTTCCCTTCAGTTTAGGAGGGAATATTTTCCCCCGGCCAATTTGGCTCTTGTCACTTTGCTGGAATGGCAGTTCCCTCTGTTGGTGAAATGAAATCACTGCCTTCCTCAAATACAACTATATCACTAAGCATTCAAATAGAAAAGAATAGGAAAATGATGATCTGATTAGTCAAACAGGCCCATGTTCAAAACCCATTTCTGAAATCAAATAATAGAATTGGGTTGAGTTCATAATGGAAGAATTATTTAGGTATTATTATATAATATATTGCATATTCATCAACTTTCTGAATGTGGATGGATTTGCAAGCCTCACCCAACCCCCAGCCCCAGGTAAATTTTTCTATGCATATGAAGTGAAGGGGATAAGGACCCAATTTAAAGAAAACTTAAATAAAGGACAGATTAGAACAAGTGAGGGTGGGAGTAAATATTAAAGTTGCAGAGCTAAATTCTTTCATGAGTAAGCAAATGCAACTCCCCCTGATGTCTCACTGACTTATGAAGCCCACTGGGAATTTAACTATTTTGCATTGTGGCTGGATTTTGTCCACAAGCCTTATGCCTATATTTTTGAAATCCCCCTTACTAAAGATTTTAGGCTATGACTGACATCCAGTGGGAGTTGGGCACTTAATTTCTTTAGGCCACTTCACAAACCCTTCCATTATAGACATACATTTAGATTTATCAATAATGCTGTGTTTATCATGAATGTTACATATTTTGGCTCCACTCCTACAATCATTATGCATGGGTGGGAGTCTCACTGCCTTCAGTGAGGCTCCATGGGAGTGCAGGAGATCCCTCCTGAAACTGAATGCTAAGTCAGTATCTTACTGTAGAAATAGCTCATTCTTTTTTTATATCAAGTGTTATATTACACTAATAAAGCTCAAAAAAAAGGGGTTCTGGCTGCCAAAATATAGTATTTATCATTGTCTCATGAATTTAGAAAATGTTACATATTCTGAAAGAGGTTTTTGTCCCCAAAACAATTGACAGACTGTAATAAAAAATGGAGTCCAATATATTTATATGGATTCACTTATATGACACGGAGGTTAAATTTGTATGTCTCTAGTATCCTACAGGACTGACCAAGAGCGTGCAATTACTTGACAAAGGATTTTGTGTGTGTTTGTGTGTGTGTGTATGCTGTGATACTGCTAACACGGTGGTCCTCCTAAGTTTAGTTACATAAACAATAAGTTATAATAATTTTCTGTACTAGTTTAGTGCTTTTAATCAAAGGGTTTTGAAGGTCTGTGTGACCACAGATGAAGCAACTCTCCCAACATATCTATGACATAGGAAACAGCATCCCCATTGCACAGATGATTACAGCAGAGGACATTCAGAATTATTTATTCTAAGTCACACAGTAAATCAGTGGCAGAAATAGAACTAGAACCTCACTCTCCTAAATTCTAGTTCTGTCTTTTAACTACTGAAGGGGTGCCCCCCCCCTTATCTTTTAGTGGTCTAGAATTTTGTGAACCATTTAAACCGTGTTAAAATTGTAAGCTGTCACCTTACTTTTCCAGGGTTCTTTTTCCTAATTCTGCTTGCAGGCTAGGGGGCTCTGCTGAGCACTATTTAAAGCAGGATTAGCAGCTTTCAGTTTGCAGCCAGCCAGCTTAGCTAAGGTACTTGACTTGTTCCAGGAAACAACTTGGTTTAGCTCTCTGGGGTTTTTTTTGCATTCTTATGTGGTGTTGTTCTGAAGTCTAGATGATAAACTAGTATGCAACCTTCCAGAAAAAGTATTTTATGTTTTTGTTTAATTTCTTTGTATGTACTTCACAAAATATAATTATCTTAATTACCATTCTGACTTCCTGCTTCTTTCTAAAGTCAGAAGAGAGGATACTGCACATATCTTTGCTTCTTGGCTTGGGTGCTACAAAATATTCTCTCTTACGATCTGAGACTAACCACAGAATGAGTCCCATTTGAAAGAAGTTACTGGGTATTTTTATTAGAGAGGGCACTTGGGTTTGAGGTTTTCATGCTGATTCCAGTTGTAATAAATGAGATTTTTATACTTGACTAAAAAAATAGGGGAAAAAATCTAGGTAATTCTTCATGCTGTTTTGTTGCTGCTTCTCACTGAAATTTCATTTTCATCAATTATTTTCTGACCAACAATATTTATTTTAATCATTTAGAACCAAATGAGAAACCCATTTTTTTCCTCTCTCAGTTCTTAACATCTATAATTTTGGTAATTTAGACATTTAATTTTCTTAATGCAACTGCAATTTCTTGAGTGCATTTTTATATGGAATTTAAATTACAGGTGCATATAATTATTGCCAAAACACTGCTCACAACTATTGTATTGCACTGCCTTAGGACTACAATTTGTGCTTGCAAAATGGAGACTAGCATCTGAAAGTTAGTTCTTAATCCCTACAATAGGTGTTGGGGGGGGGATTATTTATATTGTACCAATCATTACTGTTAATTGGAGTGTAGTTACTGTGAGTGGTGAGTTTGGAAGCCATTTTAGAAACCATTTGCAGACTGTTCTGTTGCATTTTTGAGGCAATTCTGTTTTGTTTGAGTTTTGATATTGTGAAAGGTAATAGATTAGAAGGTCTTGGACACCAAAGTTGTTTCAAACAGCAAGAATAGCCCAGGTAGAAGCAGTACAAACCTTCTCATAATACTTGCTAATATGCATTAGCCCTGTCTTAAAGAAACTGTTTTGTAGGGGCATATGGTTTCAGTTAAGGCTACTAATAAGGGTGCTGGTTATTGTCAATTACATGGGTTTTATGCATTTCCAGTAGGAAATAAAAGGAGAATCACTTCATGTAATAATGTCTTTTGATACTGTTGACAAAAAATTGGTTGTACTAGTAACCTAAAGGTGTCATGTAACAATCTCTGTCATCCAGCCACTCTATTCATTTACTATTAGAGGGAATTGCATGAAAGGAGGAACTTGTTCATCTTTCTACCAGAAATAATCCTCTATTTGTGGACATCACAAATAGCTTAGCTGCTTTAGAAATAATTACTTCAGGTGGGGATTACAATAACAATCAAAAACAGTTAAGTTCCTAAAGCCATGCAGGTCCTGTTTGTGTAAAAATATAGGATTCATTGGCACAATTGTTTTTAAACAAAGTTTTATAAAGTTTAAATCATCTGTAAGGCATGACTGGATTTGTGAAGGACGTGGGAGTGCTCTGTTATACTGTATATGACATGGTTATTGGGACAGTCACTGTATGATTATTTCTTTAGTCTAATACCAAGCAGCTGGAAGAAAAACAAACAATAACAAGCCAAGCAGGAGACAAGAGAATATCTTCCAACAACACTTGAGGGTGTAGTACAAGACAAAGAGTGCCTAGAAGAGGGTGGGTCGATCCCTCTCTCCCACAGAGTTCACCATAGTGGTTTTGGACAAGCAGGGTCAAGAAGCCCAGGAAGAGATAAGAAAGACTGTACCTAGATTTAAAAGGACACTTTATCTCTCCAAGAGGGACTCAGTTGATGGGGAATGGTTTGGGGTGAACAGACTGACACCCATGGACACATACTGATGCTGGGAGAAGCCTGAGAGTCTCCTCACAGAGGGAGCTAGAAGAGAAGCATGCATATAGACCTTTTGTTGACTTTAAAATCCTTGTTCTCTTATGGTTCTGCTTTGTTCCTGTTGCTAAGACTACAATAGTTACTTTATATACTACTAGTCATGAAGTCAAGAAGGGAAGAACTACAGGTATTGAAGCTAGTCAGACCCACTGAGTAAACATGGCTAATAGACAGAGTAATGTAGCCTGTACCGGTGGCTAAAAATGAGAGAATCACAGGATCCCGTCTCCCCGAAAGACGTAAAGAGTAAGGTCTGAGACATGAGGTGATGAACATCTCAGACCAGAGAAGTGGTCAGGAGTGCATTTGTTCCCGTAACCATGACAGGATCTTCAAGGCTATATCTACATCGAACAGCTTAGTTCAGACTTGCTTAGTCCGAACTAAGCAGTTCAGAATTAGTTCGAACTAACCAGAACTTTTTAGCTCAAGCTAAAAAAACATGGTTAGTTCGAAGTAACCACTTAGTTCCAATTTATTTAGTTTGACTTAGCTTGGCTATATCATGCTAGTCTGAACTAAAGTTTGAACTAAGTTCAAACTAAGTGGTTAGTTTGAACTAAGCTTTGAATTTTTTAGTTCAAACTAGGCAAAACCTAGTATAGACAGGGATCAAATTAGTCCGGATTAAGCTCCTTAGTCCAGACTAATTTGCTAGTGTAGACATAGCCTAAGAGTCATTGGAGTTTGTGATTCCTTTGTGCAATTTAGTGCATTAATAGTGTATTAACTGGTAAATTGATACTGCTTTGATACTATAAACAATACAATGACTAAGTATTATTAAGGCTAATATTAAACTTTTTATTTGACACATAAAAAGCTGTGTAATGTTAAAGCCCTTACATGGTTTTGTCACTTTGTATCTCCAGTGCATGCTATTTTTATTTCTCTATCTAACACTAACTCAGAAGCATATTTAATGACTCAAGGACACATAGTCAAATATTCAAATTTAAGCAATGATAAAATAACTCTTAGCTGAGGGGGATATGGCCCAGTATCTCCTGGTAATGTAAATTAGCATAGTTTCATTAAAGTCAGTGTAGCTTTAGCAATTCACACCAGTCAAAGATCTGGCTTATTAAATGCTATTGGGCAGAAGCTGTTGTTAGATTTAGGTCTGTAATATTTAAGGAGTCAGGCTTTTCACTTTCCAAGAGTAGTAATGGGTCCCAGTCTCATAATTTTACAATTCATGGTCCTTGTTGTTTCTGGGTTTCACCTCAAGTGCAGTCTGCTTGTGCATTGTAAATTGGAAGATTGAAACCATGATTTTAAAAGTTTTAATTTAGTAATTGTATTTTCCTAATTAACGTATATGTTGCTCTGCATGTTTTTTTGAGTCATATCCAATGACTTTGTTGCCACATAGAATGTTTTATTGGTGGCTCAACACATGATTTGGGGAGTGAACTGGATTCTAGTTTGACTCCTGCATCATTAGAAAAATATATTACAGATTCTTTATTATTGGTAGTAATTTAAGGTTCAGGAAAAAAACAAAGCTTGTTTTTAGTCTCAATTTAGTTTGGAAAGATCACCTTAAAAAGAAGAGACTTGAAAACTGGGCAGATTTGATTCACAACCATTAAGAGATAATTAACTTTGAATCTCACAGTGTCCATTGTACGGAGTTACTTTAAAGACCCTAAAGGTGAAAATAAAAACAAAACACTTCAATTTAAGTATTAACATTCTTCAGCTGAGAAATCATTCAGTTAAATTTAATCTAAAATCTATTTAATCTGAATATATGTATCCAGGATGAAAGGTAGAGAAGCAGAAAAGGGAGTAGCCGTAGGAAAAGAAATCAATATTAATCACTTGTTTTTCAGTAGCATTATAGGCCCCAATCACAATCTTTCTCTATTGAGTTAGCTGCTGCACAAAATTCAAAAGATGACATGGTGCCTTCTTGATGGGTTTAGAATTGAAATAGACAAGATACAAATAAATGTAACCATAATAAGTAGGAGTTGGGAAGTACAAATGAGTGGTAACAGTGATAACATCACATGATTACACAGGCTTTCATTACACACAGACTGATGATTCTGAATAATGTATATTTTATTTCTATTAAACATTCTCTCTCTAGCAACAACACCTGTGGTCTCTGATATTTGCTACCACACATACACCTCTAGCCTCAGCATCAAGATGTGCAGATGTGTCTGGGCTTGCTGCCATCACGTGTATATTTAAATAGAAAGCCGCTCCACCATAAATGTTTCATATGTATATAGTTTCATGCCTTTGATTATGGGTTGGCTCCCTCTCTACCCCCAACCCCCCCCTTTTTTTTTTCTTTTACAGGGGCAATCCCTAATTCTTCCTCCATTTACTACCACTGGAGCATATACTCTGGGTCATAACACTGTTGCCTAAGAATGTGCAATTGCAGCTGGAGTGTGGCTAATCCTGAACTCTTATTTAATTACTACCCTTTCCCAGTCCTCCCCTGTCTGTCAGTCTCCCAAACTACAAACAATGTAGAACATCAGTCATTTCAGGGACACCTGAGGTAGAAAAGGCACTGCTGGGGTGCTGCTGAATGGTAGGGCAAGCATGGCCACGTGCTTTTGATAACCCAGAGATGGAAGGCATGTTGCACTTGGCCTAGTGCTGTTGCTTCTGATGCTTTTGTTTTTCTTTTCCCCCTGAAGATACTAGACCCTTTTTAAAAAGAAATTCTGTAAAAGGTTCCATCCCACCTTATTCTCTTGGGAGCAATCCCATCATGTTGTGGAAAAATGTACTCCTAAGGCTCTCATTTAACAGAAAGGTGGGTGTAGTGAATCTCAGCTAGGCCCCTCCCCTGTCTCAGGGTGCTGCTACAGTTAATTTCTTTCTTTGTCTATATCCACAATACTTTGGCACAACAATGAGTAGTCCTGATGGCTCAGGTTGCCATTTCAACATGTACTCTGACAGTTTACCCTGGCAACTTGATCATGACCTCTTGTTGTGGGGCCAATTGCTGATTAAATATATAAGGAAAACCTATTGGCTTGTGGCATGGAGGTTTTGCCTTATCATGCTGTCAGAGTTCAGTTTGGACCATATGTGAAGTAACAAGGGTGTTTTTCTGATAACCTGTCAATATTCTTATATCTACAGGGAAGTCTTAGCTTTATGGGAATCTCTGAAGGGTAGGGATATCCACTCATGGCCTTCTGTTATCCTGTTTATTTCTAATCTACTAGAGTTGCATGACTCTTTTCCTCCCACCTGTCAGGGGGAATTTGAAAGAGTGTGTCATATATTTGCAAAAGGCAATGATTTGAGGGTCAGCATTTGTCAAAGGAAATCTCCATGTTTTCAGTGGGATCATGTTATGAACTCAGCGATGTCTGCTCTTTTACTGATGCCTTAGCCCTTTGACTATAATAATCCTACACCCAACCAAAGCTATCAGAAGTTCCTTGGAATAGGTTCCTGTGAGTTTACAGTATTTGGGAGAGAATGCCTTGCCTAAGTCACCACTCTTATTGACAGAATATGGTTCAGAAGACTAGATTTAATACTGTTCCTTTCATATTCTCTACTAGAACTATTGCAATGGATGAAATGGCTGTGTGTGTCTCCATGTTTAATTCTGACCAAAGGGGAAACCTAGTATCTGTAAATAAATAGCATGTCCTTTAAACCTCTATTACTGATGCAATTTAGGGTGCAGAAAGAAAGAACTTTATCTCATGAAATATTAGCGGAGTTCTGCCAGATCTTATTTCAGATAAATCGCTATTACTTGTTGCAAGGTGCCCTCAGTTTGATATTAAGATACTTTCTGGAAGCATTGTATTTTATCCCATTGACAAACTCATCTGTCAGAACAGCTTTGATGATGACAGCCTATGTACTAAGTATCTTTAAAGACTGATGGACAGTTGAATCGTTGACTCTCTCTCCCTCTTTTTTTTTTTTTTTTCAATCCTCTTTTTGCTACCTCTGGCATGGTTGTTTTCCTTAAATTGTCTGTTTTGCTTTGCATCCAAGCAGAGGAAGTTGCAGTTAAGTATGATTGCTGACAAGACAAGCCTTTAGTAGCAAGGCAACATTTCACAAGACATTTTACAATTTCAACCGAGCAAAGTAACTTGCCTGAAAATGATCATTTACTGATGCTGTGAAATTGGACAGCACACATAAAAGCTTGATTTAGGCTTGGGGCTGCCGATGAATAGCACATGCTGCTGCTTGTACATGAACCAAGAACCCCCAGTTCAACTTAAATGGAACAAAGGCCAGTGAGAAGAGTCCATGTAAAACACTGTTGTTTCCCACATAGCAGAAAGCACAAACTGTTGCTTCATATACAAAGCAAATGAAAATAGTAAATGACAGCTGAAACAGTTTACAAAATGAACATGCCTGGAGATGGGGAAAAAAGCTTTCCTTTGAAAAAGGCTGTGAAAGGAAACCTCACCTGTTCCTATTATTTTATGTTAATAGAATCTTGCTCACAAATTGACATGCTTTGAAACTCTCTTATGTCCTCCTAAATGTGTGGTATGTCTACAGAGAAGGGGGCTCTGTCAAGGGTCTTCTCTACAGCAACATATTGGCAGGACTAAAATACTGATTTCCTGAACAACCTTGGACAAATCACCTAATCTTTCTGTCTCTTCTCTGTAAATTAGGTATGGCAATAGGGACCTACATTATGTGGATATTGTAAAGAGTTCTATCAATGTTTCTAACAATCTGGGCAGAAGTTGCTATATAAGTGTAATTAGTAATACTATTATTTTAAATTTTTAATGGGGACTCAAACATATGGAAACCGCTGCATGATACATAAATATGAAAATATCCATAACTTTTATGTGGTCATTGAATGAAGAACTCCCTCTGCTGACACAGAGTAGAAATATTCCTGAAAAACTGGATTTGAAGATGCAGAGGTAGTGTCACAGCTTCTGTTAAATGGCATATTTTCACTGACATTTATTTGTACCATGTGGGGTTCTGGCCCCATCATTTTCCTAACTACATTAGGGAATAGTAGGGTCAGAACAGGAGAATGAAGACTTCCAAAGACTGCATGGTAAGAAAGTGAATATAGTGGGACACATGAGTTGGCTTATGTTGTGTTTTGGACTACCTAGGGCCATTGGGGTTGTCATGGTAATAAATGGGAGGGTCATTTAGGTACTAGGGAAATCTGTCTGTTGGGTCCTCTCTCTCTCAGTTCTCTTTCAATAAAGACTCCTTACACAGCTCTGAATATGCTGCCTCTCATTATTGGACTATAACTTCCCCTAAAACTCTACAGCTTAGTCTTGAATTTCAATAAAAGCTAACATTTTAATTATATCTCTTCTTAGCCCAAGAGCTAAAGGAAGTCAACTGGAGTTGCATGCACATATGTCTTTGATCCTAAAAATTGATAGAAGTGCAGTGATTCAAGTTAGAGTAGAAGCATTGCTATAAAGCTGGATATGAAACATACAAAAATAAAAATCCTCAGTTGCTGTCAAATGAAGACTTTCCACTAGCATTCGTGTGTGTTATTCAGGGTTATGACCCTGGCATACCTGTGGTATGACATCTCTTACATGACAGATTTAGTGGCCTGAGGTTTGGCTACTGCACAGAGACTTTCAAATGATGCCACTGAATGATCTCCTCCTGACAATGCACGAAAATCATTTAGACACAGTGATATTATTAGATCAGTCTTAAATAACATCTCAGTTAAGAGCCACAGCAGGGATGGATGGGGCTGCCCTTCATCTGTCTCTGAGATATTAGGCAACTGCTCCTCTTCCGTGAAGGTGCCGTCCTCTGGCATGTCACAGGTTTCATCTTGTCATTTTTCTATTATATGAGGCCACTGGTTGCAATATATCATTCTTTCTAGCATGATCGCCTCTGGCCTGGCTGGAGATATCTATGACATTATTCAATTTCTGGGAGAGTTATGGTGAGTACCTGATGTCCAGCTAGATAAGACTTAGATGCTATGTGCTAGTTGAGAGAAGCAAGCAGAAAAAATGGCAAAAGTATTCCTGCTCTCTCTTTTGGAGTATGTCTTCAGTTAATTGTGCTTGCAGTATGAGAGTCTGAAGCTGGGTTGGAGTCAGTTCAAGGCTTTAGCACAATGTTTCCCAGCCTTTTCAGTAACATGGCACACTTCAATGAAACAAACAATTCCATGGCACAGCTGCTTTTTTTCAGCTGACTTGATTGCTCATAGACAACAAATCTACTTACTATGGTTATTGTCTTACTAGAGTGGTTTGCAACATAGTGCATATAACAAGCTAAAGGAGGATCAAATGAATTAGTGTTTCAAATCCACCAGGAAAAAAAAAAACAACAAAATCATCATCTCAGTTTTGCCCTTTGGCCACGTGGGTTTAGAATGGTCACATTTTAGACTCAAAGAAACATACCTTGATTTTAATTTGATTAATTTTTATGAGTTTTATGAATTGTAAATTTTGGTTGGGTAGAATATTGTTTAAGATGAAACTGTTTATTTAACATTGATTTTCATTGCCTTTGTGCAAAATTTCATAGCACACTGGGAAAGTTCTGGTGGCACACCAATATGCTGTAGCACACGTTTCGAAAACCACCTATCTAGAGGGCAGGAGGTGGATGCAGGGCTGAAACATGGTGAGAATTAGGGTATGGACCGACAAATGGACTGGAACACGATTTGAGCAAGACTAGGAGAGGGAGATGCTGGGAGACTGTAATAATCTGTACAACTGCACCACTCAGACTTGTGACTCTGGTGAGAGGGGAATATCTGGGCACTGTCCAGGGGTGGGCAGCTGCTGCATACCTGAGTGATGTGCCATTCTAAACTCTATGAGTCATTGTAAGTGAGTGGACAACCCGATCAGGTTATGAGTTTACCTCACACTGTGGACAGCTGGAAAGTTATGCTTTGTTCTTTCCGCCACAATGCTATCCACACCTTCGTCACATCAAATGAACCATGCATGGACTACATTTTAAATATATTTGGAAACTACAACTAGCAGAGAATTCAGTGGCAGCTTGGTAAGCGGTGCTACAGTGACCACAGTAAGTCTGTGCTGTTTAATCTGTACTGGTTCCCTTTTGTTTCTAGGTGATTTAAAGGTATTTGTTTTTTACTTATAAAATCCTAAATGGTCTGAGTCCTGCTGAGAGACCATGTTTCTTCTCATGAAATAGTGCTGCAGCTGTGGCCAGTGACCTCAGGCCCTATTAGGGTAAGAAGGAAAAGGCTGTCTCCATTAGGGCCCTGACCTTTGGAATTCATTTAGTATAATCGTATATAACAGCCTGAACTTATGAATCTTTTGGCAACATTATGGGTGTGTTCATACAGGGCTTTTATTTCGAAACAAAACTGGTTGTTTCGAAATAAAAGTCCCTATGTCCAAATGACGTTTTCTTGCTTCGAAAGGAGGGAGCTTCTCGTTTCGAAACAGCTTAAACCCACTTTGTTATTGAAAAGAGGGTTATTTCAAAACCGGTGGTTTTGAAATAAGCCATTTGGACATGTTGTTTTGAAACAACCCTTGTTTTGAAATAAAAAGGACCTTCCCCCCAGGGTGCATAGCACTGTGGGGGGGAAGTTCCCACCCCACCCCCCTCAGCATCCTGGCCAGGGATCAGCACCCTCGCCAGGGTGCTGAGTGGGGCGCAGGGGGTCAGAGGGTGCCCCAGCCAGCTTTCCCCCACTTCCCCTTGATGGGAGCAGGGGGGTATGGGAGCCTCAGCCCCTTTCACCCCCCTACCCCTGGCAAGGGGAAGGGGGGTAAGCCGTCTGGGGCTGCCCCCAAGCCTGGGGCACCCCGCCCCCTGGGCTTACTCCGCCCCCCCCCAGTGCGGCCCCTACTGGGTGCGGGGGGGCTTTCTCTGCCCCCCCCACGCAGCTCCTGCTGGGCATGGGGGCACTTCCTCGGCCCCCCCCCCCCCCGGGCGGCTTCCCCCGTGCTCCCCCATGCAGCCCCTGGAAGCAACCCCTGCGCTGGAGGAAGCGCCTTTGTGCCCGGCAGGAGCTGCATGGGGGGGCACAGGCGAAGCCCCCCCTGCCCGAGGCCAGACTCATGGGGGGGTGGAGAAAGCCCCCCCGCACCCAGCAGAAGGCGCACGGGGGGCAGAGGAAGCCCCTCTGCCTGAGGCCAGACCCGCAGAGGGGCAGGAGAGCCTCCCTGCCCCCTGCAGAGGTGGTGGGGGGGCAGAGGGAGGCCCCCTTCACCCCTGGCCAGAGCCACGGGGTGCAGGGGAATCCCAGAGGCGGGGCTTCCCTGGCCCAGCACAGGGCCTCCCTCCCCCTCCCCTCTCCTATTTCGAAATAGCATGTCACACTGGACATGCTATTTCAATTCTCTCCTTTTCCCTTATTTCAAAAACACTTTTTTGTTGTTTCGAAATAAGGTTTTTCGAAATAAGGCTTTATTTCAAAACAGGCTTGTTTCGAAACAAGCACTTGTGTGTGAATGTAGCCTACATGGCCTATCTTTTCTTTCTTGATTGAGGGGAAATGGCTTGGATTGTGGATAGGTGTAATTTATTATGTTTATTTTGCTGCTGTGTTTGATCTGTGGCAATTGACAGGTCCATTTATTAGTGTGTATTTTTTTTTTAAATCAAGAATGTCGTATTATTGCAGATATAAAATATCAAAACAAAGTAATAAATGAATAAATGTGTTTGTTATGTAATCACACAGTGCAAATAGCATAGTTGTGTGCTACCTCAAAATCAAGGGAAGTAAAACAAAGAACTACTGTAATCAGCCCTTTATAATCTGAGCAAATGATGTATTCTTGAAATATATATATATTTTTTTTTTCACAAAGGATATACAGAAAGACTTTTCTCTCCCATGGCTCTGCCAGTCACTCACTTCTGTAAAAAGCAGAAATTAGGATTTTCATCACAGAGGTTCTTTGACGTGTGGCATGTCTTTAGCAGTATTACGTCTAGGGACATTAGAACACAAGGGGATAATGACTCCATAGTTATAGGGTGTGTGGTTTTTTTTTTTTTGTTTTTTTTTTTAAATATACATGGATAAATGTATGGATTTTCTTCACCTGATTGGTCTTCAATTAGACAACATTATTTGCATTTATAATAATTGGGTTTGTTTGTTTTTTGTTTTCAGTGGATTCTCTTTCTTTTTATTGTTAATCGACAAGACATAACTCATGCCAATTTACCATTCTGGACAACTTTCATTTCCAGCATATGGTGTACCATTTAGCATGTGTTAGGGGTATGGGATAACAGAATGCTTATAAGATGTTGAATGTAATGTGCTGTACCATGATATCTTGAATCTTAATGATTTTGCTTACAACAAAGGAACTTTATTAAAATGTTCAGCTACATATCATTCTGGCAAACATTTGGTATGTCCTCCTCCTACCTAAACCAAAAATGAAAGACAGGTGAGCTTTCTGGAAAGTTGTACTGTTTAGGGATGAGAGAGTCTGGGAGTCAAAGCAAAATAATGAAACTGAATTTTGAAAGTGTTGAGTCCTATCATGACAATTTGTCTGGTTTTGCAAGCTAAGATGGCAAAGATAATCAAACCTCAGCCTCAAGATGTTACCTGATATTAGGCAGGTGGGGGTGTATGAAAGAGAGAGAGAATTTTATTAGAATGAGAAAAACAGTATCTCCAAACAATCAAAGATTTAATCTTGACAGCATTGCTTTGTTTTGTAACTGCATAAGGCACAGACAGTGCTGGGCTTACTCAATTCACTGGCAGGGGGATTTGTATTAGTTCTGCACCCCAAATACTGAAGTATCATTTGAAAAGGGCAGCACTGCTCTCAGTAGTGTATTTCATTAGTCGTTTGTGCTATAATAATGTAACAATGGCATCAGATCTAGAATGGTGATACTTTAATGCAGTGGTGACCTAGAACCTCTGAAAAAATGGCTGATGTGCCATTTTGATGACTCTGTGTCATCAGTGATTCTTTTTCATTGAGCTATAGCTTCCAAAAGCCTGTTGAATGTTGCACCTTGTTACGTATTCTACAGCAAAAAGCACCAGATTAGTAGCCTTGACTTGCACTGAAAATGCATCAAAGTATTTTGAGAGACGTTCAGACTAAATTGTCCGAGGTTTATTTCAGATTTGTGATTTTTTTTTTTTATATATATATATACATAGAAAATAGAGATGAAATCTGGTCCAACTGAAGTCAGTAACAAACCTTCTACTGAAATCAAGAGAGGATTTCTGCTTAGATTTAGATTAGAGGATTTTGATAGGACTACTCACAAGAGTAAATGAAGTATGGCTTGAGTATAGAGAAGCAAGATGAATTCCATAGATAGTGAGCCCACTTTTGTATAAGGGGCATTTGTTCTTTACATATGTATCATAAGCCAGTTTCCCTATTGATCATTTGCTATCGATATTACACTTTTGTGTAAGGGGTATTTCTCACTGAAAAGAGGAGCAGCAACAGCTATCCATTCCCCTCTTCTATTATCGATGATGATTCAGCCGAGCCACAGCATGCTATTCAGAAGAGAAAAATGCCCTGATTTGGGTCTAGAGTGCTTAGTAAACATCACTGCAGTTCAGAAAATGCTTTTACTGCCTGCTTTACATCAGCTTCTGCCAAGAATACCTACAGAGTAGGCTTAATACATTGAGGTATAATCTTAAGTCTCAACAAAATGAGAAAAACACTGCGGCATAATACCAAATGAAACACTATTGGATTCTTTTTAGACTATTATGATGTACTTTTCTATCTGCTGTACATCTCTTGAGTTTGATTTCATTCCTTAGGCTTAAAAAAAATCACTTTTACATGTTGTTCTTTAGTTGCTCCTTTTCTGTAGGCACTCTTTTTTGCCTTCTTCTCTTGACAAATGGAGATATAAACGTCCAGAGATGTCAACTAAAATTTACAAGGGGAAAAATGGTTAATACATTTGCCTATATGAAAGAAAAAACATGTTTACTAAACTCATCCTATATTCAGAGCTTTTGACTGTGATGCAGTTTTAATAGAAAGATGGTGAATGGGCAGCTTACAGATTTATATAACCAAAGAAGAAAGATGTATACAAATGTTCTGTTAAATGTTGTGTGATATTAGATATTATGTAATACAGATGTTATGATGAAAGATATGTATCCTACTCCCCATTCTTTCTGCTTTGCACTACCCTGACAATACAATGGAGATGGGAAACTCAACTAACTGGGCATGTGGGGATTCCCATTGTATTGGGAATACTTCAGATGACAGACAGAAAGATGGCATAACTAGCCGTGCAACATCAACTTCTACTCCCATCACTGCCCCCACACCCTATAACAAAGATGATGGGACTTGTCTGGCATGTTCTCTACTCTGCCACCAGTCTCTCCAGCTTGGGACCACCAAATTTCAAGGAGCCCTAAGATTCCTTCTGAATGCACCTGGGGCCAAGACTGTCACCTGTGGGTGTCATAATCAGAGAGGAACACAAAGGGTATGTCCACACGAGTCTCTTATTTTGAAACAACACTGGTTGTTTTGAAATAAAAAACTGTCCACATGATGTTTTCTTATTTTGAAATGACAGGCTCTGTCATTTCGAAATAAGAACCGTCATTTCGAAACAGCTTAAACCAAATTCAGTTCGAAACAGCTGTTATTTTGAAATGGTTATTTCAAAATAACACCATTTGGACATGTTGTTTTGAAACAACTGTTTTGAAACAGCATGTCCAAACGGCCTTATTTCAAAATAACCATTTCCAAATAACAGTTGTTTCAAAAGCAGGCTTTCCCTTAATTCAAATTAACATTTTCTTAATTCAGAATAACATATTTTGAAATAATGATGTATGTGTGAGCATAGCCAAAGACAGCATCCTAAATAAACCAACTGTACAAATCTTTACCCCTCTCATTTGAGACTGCAGTTCAGACACAAAGAAGAATTCAGCCTTTATTATATACCTACTGATGGGAGATATTAGAGGATACCTGAAGTGAGTCATCTCTTTAAAGAAATAAACAGCTATATGCAGTAGCATAGTATTTGAGTAAACATACTATATCCTGTTGACACTAGGAGAATTTGGGGTAAGCAGAAATAAGTGTTACACTGAACTAGGAGAAACTACAGAACTGGAATTCATATGCAAATTTGACACTCTTGCTTCAGGGCTAACTAAGGACTACATATTTTTTCTCACTACAACAGATGATTTGATCTCACCTTCTATGCGATATTCCCCAGTGTTTGAATCTAAAATACTGCATTAATTGGCTGTAATAGTCTGACCTGATCCTATGACTTAAGATTCCTTGCATTTATTTTCCACCCATTCTGTAAGTTACCCATCTTCAAAGCATCTGACAAAGTGGGATTTTTCCCATGAAAGCTCATGCGATTAATAAATTTGTTAGTTTTTGAAAAGTGCCACAGCACTCCTTCTTTGTTTTACCAAATTAGGAGTTACACTCTGACTTTAGGGAGAAGAGTTGTGGGATCTCAGGCTTATATCTCGTCCTCTAAAAAGAATGAAAGATGTCTTCTGCCAGTGTGGTGGTGGTGGTTTTTTTTTGTTTTTGTTTTTGTTTTTGTTTTTTTTATTGTTTGTCTGTCTGCCCATGATTCTTTTGTTGGTTGTGTTTGAGCTTCCTAGCATTCTGAAGAGCCTAAAACCGTCTTTGAGAGAATGTCAATATTAGAGCTGTGTGGTATTCAAATATTAAATACTCATCCCACATTTTAAGATTCTTCAGGGATAGGGAAGTAGTCATTTTTTTTTTTTTTTTTTTTTGCACAGAGCAAAGACAATGCATCTTTTGTTTTCAAGGAGATGAACAAATATTGCAGAGCTACTGGTATAATGAAGCTTGTTAATGTGAGATATATATTCTACTATAGGAAGTTGTGTTTGCTTGTTTTTTTTAAACCATTGCTATAAACCTTAAATTGGGGGGAAAGTTGAAGTCTATCTTATCATGCCCTTGTGAATTTTTTTAAAGAAATCATATTCTGGTTTATAAATTATGGGAAATGATATTTTGTTGATACTTCTCATCTTGACTATTCCAATCATTACTATGTGATTATCAGACATACGAAAAGACTTACAGTCAGGTATAATGATGCAACATAAACAGAGAATTTGAAATTGAAAGAAATAAAGCTATTAAATGCATATTTTACATCCAGTGAGATTTATTAGGTCTTACTAAAATAAAAAAGTACATTAACTAGCATTATAAATCTAATCATTATACTAGGGGAAAAGGTACATTTCTACCCCCTTTTAAGAAAAGAATCAGACTATTCAAATGCAATTATGATGTATAATGCACCATAAGTACTGTTAGTGAATAATATATACTGTAATACACCAGTATAATATGAGAGTATAGTATGTGACATGCTATGTTCCCGCAAACCTCTGTAACATGATCTGTGTATCTTTCCTGTTCACTCTTGTAATCTAATTATGTGGTTTAATGTAAAATATGTCATGAGAGTTTTGGGAATGCTCATAGCATGCTCTACATTATTGTTATGGTAGTATGTTTCCTTCAACATCCCACATGCACAGATATGAAATGTCCCCAAATGAATTTCACATGACTCAAGTGGGAGCAGACAAGAGCTCCACTGACACACTCAGTGAAGGTATGCATACAAAACAATGAACTAGGTAAGCATCTATAGTACTTTGGCTCCAGAGGGCCACATCATCTGCTACCCTTTCTGGCCAGGGTCAGTCACTTAACCCCTGAAGGAGGTGGTCAAGGAAGATTGAGTAAAAAGAAAGAGATTCCTTGGTCTGAGGCTTTTTCTGTGGTACTCCACCTTGTAAGCAACTTTGAGAACTGATACCTATCCAAATTGTCATAAGGGCCCGGGTACAAAACCAGCAGGAGCCAAAGCATGTGGGTAAGGTAGGAGTGGACTGTAACAATGATTGTAGTTTTAGAATGTTAGTTATCTTTTATTTGATTCATTATCTGATTTTTACATTGATTTGTCTGATACTTGCTTAAAATCCTATTCTAATAAGCAAACTTATGGTCTTTATTTTAAACTAAAGCAGTGAAATGTTGAATATGTAAATGTGAAAGCCATACTGGGAGCAAAAACAATTTATTTGCTAAATTGATGGATTGGTGCAAACAAGCTTGCAAGGCTTAGTGGATGTGCACTGAATCTTACGGAACAGAAGTTCCTAGAATCACTTCTGGGGGCTTGGGGTGCTCACTGGAGGTCCATCCCATGAATAGTTAGGGAGGGCCACTTCCACTACCTGAAAAACCAATTATGCATGAGAGGCTAGATATGAACTGACTGAGGAGTGAGGGGTCACATAGCAAGGCAGGGTAAGTTGGGGCTTGGAGTGGAGAACTGGAAATCACAGCAGCATGCCAGCCCAAACAGAGAAAGGGAATGTCACCTAGGTGCTTAAAGCTTGTAGTAATAAGGATATATAAGTACTTAGATAGACTAGGTACATAGTAGAATCTGTTCCCAAGTTGTTACATTTGATACTAGGGATCTCCATGAGGCCAGGATATGGAAAAAATGTGCTGCTCAGGCCAAAGCACCTGGGTCGCTCTCAGTCATTTGTTCAGGTCCAGAAAAATAGTTCCAGTGGAGGGTGTTGTTTGCAGAGACACTGAAGACAGAATGGAGATGGTGCCATTGCCTTTTATCATCTCTGCTTTCCCCATGCTATCAGAGTCCTTGCCAAATCAAAATGGAGTTGAGTCACATGGTCAGCCTGAGTCACTGATCAAACAGGTTTCTTCCTAGGCCCACTGTACCTGGAAGCTTTCTTAATGGGCCATTAAGAGGACAATGGTTTTGTAGCCCACCCAGCCTTAGAATCCAGTAATCTGGAGTACAAATAAAACAAATATATTCCTAATTTCTATTATCAATATGATGATGGAGTCATAGAATCATAGGGTTGGAAGGGATCTCATGAGGTCATCTAGTCCAAACCCCTGCCAAAAAAGCAGGACCACTCCCACTAAATTATCCCAGCCAGAGTTTTGTCCATCTGGGCCTTAAACATCTCCAAAGATGGAGATTCCACCGCCTCCTTAATACCTATATATAAACAATATAATCATTCCTAGTTTTACAAACTTTGTATTTCTACCAAACATGGGATATCACATGGATTATTGCAAATATGAAATATTAATATGAAAGATAATCATAAACAGTCCCCTAGACCCAGACAGCATCCCACCTAAATAATAAAACCTTCCCTTAGCTGAGGATGGAGGTTGCTTCTGGCAGTCCCATGGTGTTTTGTCATACTTTAAAGTGAAAAGGAGCAAGCTGCTCAACCTCTGATGTCCTGATGCAGTAAGACACCATGACTAGAACTGAACATGCATTTTGCATCCAAAAGTACAGAACCTTACAACTATGTCACCGTACCAACACTATCGGACATGAATGTCATCAGAACTGTCCAAACTTTAAAAAATTGCTAAACTATAAATCATCATAAGACAAATAAGTAAGAATCAATGGGAGTCTATTGGAGCCCACAAAGAGCTTGATATTACTTACATGAGTCTGACACAGCAACTACAGGCTTGTGATTTTGTCCTGTCAATGGTATAGAGGAGTTTTCTCCTCACTCAGCAAAAATGATTAGTGGAAAACAGAATCCACCTCTGTGTCATCAGTTCTTTTCATATGAAAGCATATCTTTTGTCCCATGCTTATGTCTCAACTTCTTTTTTTTCCCCTTCTGTGTTCTGAACCAAATGCAGTTTTCTTAGCCTATGTTCACACAGGGCAGGCTTGTTTTGAAACAAGATGTTTTGAAACATGCTGTTTCAAAATAACATGTTATTTCGAAACACCTTATTTCGAAGGACAAAAACTTTGTCCTCAAAATAAGGGAGCAAAACAGCAGGTCCGCAGTGTGGACGTGCTATTTCGCTTGGGGAGGGGACTGCAGGCACTCACAGGGTGCAGCGCAGAGGGGCGCTGCACCCCACCAGTGCCTGCAGAGGGCTGCAGGCACTGGCGGAGTGAGGCGCAGCCCAGCGCCTCACCCGCCAGGAGAGGCGCAGCGGGGCGCCTCACCCCAGGGGCTTTAAAGCCCTGGCTGACCCCAAACCTGGCGGCGGTCCCCGGGGTGCGGCTGGAGCCCTCTGCTGCAGGGGCGGAGTGAGCGCTGGCCCCCGGGAATCCCCGGGTCCCCCGGAATCCCCTGCGCCCCCGCTCCTGCCGGGGGCATGGCCGGGGCATCCCTGGCCACACCCCCGGAATCCCTGGCAGGAGCGGGGGCGCTGGGGATTCCAGGGGTGTGTCCGGGAGCAGGGGCGCGGGGGATTCCAGGAGCGGGGGAGCCGGGGAATCCCAGGCTGGCGCTCACTCTGGCCCCGGTAGCAGTGGGCTCCAGCCATGCACTGGGGACCGCGCCGCCAGGTTTGGGGGCAGCCGGGGCTTTAAAGCCCCTGAGGTGAGGCGCCCCGCTGCGCCTGTCCTGGCAGGTGCCTGCAGGGGACTGCAGGCACCCTCCAGGTGAGACGCAGCCCTGCGTTCCCCCCCACGGACACCGCTCAGCACCCTGGCCAGGGTGCTGAGGGGGCAGCCCTTCCTCCCAGGGTGCTTAGCACCCTGGGAGGAAGGTCACATGTTGTTTCGGGACACTTTGTTCCAAAACAACATGTCCGCACAGGGCTGTTTTGAAACCACTGGTTTCAAAACAACTGTTTTGAAAAAAAATGGGGTTTAAGCCATTTCGAAACAACGGCGTCCATTTCGAAACAAGTGGTTTGCTTGTTTCGAAATGGCCGTGCGTCGTGTGGCCATGGCACTCTTATTTCGAAACAACCCCTGTTGTTTCGAAATAAGAAGTGTGTGTGGACATAGAGACGGCAGTTTCATGACAAGACACACTTATAGTAGTCAGACCTGGAGTTCACAGCTGTGTGAATTGCCATGACTAAATTCATATCCTAGAGGAGAGGATACAGACTCCTTAGATTGAAGGATGTGGATAGGTAAACTGACATTTTTCATTTTGCATTAAAAACATATGAAAAACAATTAAGTATCTTATAACCTTGAAGAGGTTAAAAAATAGAATGCTCTCTGGAGTAACAATACGGAAATCTAAATTATGGACTTAGCACTTGATGGTATTGCAGCTTGCATGTACTATCACATACCCTTGCAGAGACTGAACTGATATGTCAGGCTGAGATCCTAAGCTTGTTCTTCATTTCTCACTCAGAAAAACACCCATTAATTTCTGTGAGTATTGTCTAAGCAAGGACCTCTTTGATTCTGAGGATCAGATATAATGAAAGTATTTAAACCAGTTTCCATTGAAATGTTGATTTAAGTGTTAAGTATGTGATACTTGTGTATGATGGGGTGGTGTCCAGGAAATAATGTATTGCACCTGACTAAAAACATAAAGGAGCTGGTGTTGTGGCATGGCATACAGACTTCTATTTCCAGTGAACATTGAAGAAGATCTGGTGATCTAGAATAAACTGTGTTTTGTAGATTGCATCCTCTCCACAGGTTGTACAAACTGTTGATAGATATCATTTGCTCTAGTAAGTCTATTTCATACATTTCCAATGCTTCTGTATGTCTAATATCCTTTTTCATTTTTCAGATGAAATACTGCTTATGTTTTGCTGTGAGTAGAACTGTGTAAATGTGAACTTGTAAGGAAATTTGCTCTGACACTTCAAGCCATAAACAATTCTAGTCTGTTTATCCTGATGAATGAACTGATGTGCCTTGTGGTGTTTCTTTTAGTCTTTCTGCTCTTGTCGGCATTCAATTTTAAAAATCATCAGTCTACTGAATCAAACACTTGGAAATGTCACCCTTTAAAAGCAAATGAGGGTAATACGGTCAGTATATGAACACCCTTTCTTTTAAAAGATGGTCTGATGAAACTCAGTTGCGAACTATTTGTGCTGTGGTTTTGCAATTACCTAACTGATGCAATGGTTGTATTATAATAACTACGCCCTCCATACAAAATAGTAAGCAGCCGGGTCTAGTCTAAAGTACTGGCAAACTCCTAAAAATAATCCATAATAATGCTTAGTGTTTGGGTTTAATTATTGATATTTCTGTGGGACTCATTTCTCTGGCACCTTAGTGACTATGAATCATAGAAGATCAGGGTTGGAAGGGACCTCAGGAGGTCATCTAGTCCAATGCCCTATTCAAAGCAGGACCAGCCTCAACTAAATTAAAGTAATATAGGTCCAGATTTGTAAAAATATTTAAGCATTATCAAGTACATTGCAAAGGCTAACTAATTTAGGAGCCAAAATCTCATTTTTCAAGTGATTTAGGCACTTCCAAACTAAAACTTATTGCCTATGTAAGATTTTTGCTTTTGAGTACCATCATCCCTTTTGAAAATGGAATTTAGGATCCTAAATTAGTGAGGTGTTACAGGTCTGAGCCTACTGACATCACAATGCCTAATAGCTTTAAAAATCTGGGCCACCCTGCTTTACACTTTCAAAACACTTTATAAATACATATAAACTAGTCTAACAATACTCTTTCACTGGGAGGCTTTCAGGGGCCCAAAGCATCACAAAGGCAAAAGAATCAACTGATTGAGGAGAAAGAGAGGTGTAAAAGAGCTCCTTATCACCACCAGGTTATTCTCCCAGGCAGTGAATCCCTGGCCATGCCTTACATGGAGTAGGGGTTTGCTATGTTCAGGTCTCAATTTCTTTGCAATTTCTTTCCTTATTATCTCTCTTTCAATGGGGGATCAAAAGGAAACTAAATGTTCCAAAACCTGAGAATAATCTTTTCCTGTAGGCAACTAAAAGAAAATAAAATCCAGCTTCAATTCCTTACTTCAAAGCTATCTGCATAGCAGTTTTCTAGGAGAACTTCAGGCTGGATAGCTGAATTGGACTTACTCTTTTGGCTTTATCCTGGGAGTTCGCTGCATTCCTTACTGAGTTGTGGGTGAAGTGCTTCTGGATGGGAGTTCCTAGTGCATCTTCACCAGTCAGGCCAGCCGTCTTCTGCTTAAGCTGACTGCAGTCCTTTTTAAAGGTTCATCGTCACATGACTGACAGATCCAGAGAGGCAGAGAGAAGCCTGCACACAGACCTTGTCTGATATCTTTATAATCTTTTATGTACTCTCCTCCTTAAAAATGACACTAGGGTGTCACCTCTATGATAGCCATTCTTCCTTATCTGTTTAGCATCTGCACTCTGAAAAAAGAAATCAGCATTAGTATGAACATTGCCTGCCCAATGAAGCACCTGGAATCGGTATGGTTGTAGGACTAGATGCCAACACATAATCCTCACATTTGTATCTCTCATCATGTGTAGCTATGGAAGGGGTGCATGATCTGTAACCAGAAAAAAAGGAGCTCCTTAATAAATACAGAATGTGGCATCTCAGGCTCACTTCACAGCCAGGGCTTCCTTTTTATTACTGAGTAGGCCTTTTCATGTGAAAATAACTTTAAATACAATTACAGCATAGGATGTTTCTCCACATCAGAAATCTTGGGGAAAGCCTCCCCTAATCCCATATCTAACTTTAACTTGTGGGAGCTTTGTCTGGTAGCGGGAGTCAGTTCCCTGATTCCATTGGCAACAAAAGCATTCACCTCTAATTCTACACAGGCCCTGCTCACTCTCTCTTTCACTTTCTCTGTCCAGCTTAGCAATAGGCACACTCTGACCCCCCAGCCCTTCAAGCATCTCCCTGGTATGTCCAGCTCCTGTTCTTCTGGACACTTGCCAGACTCGCAGCTTTGCTTCTGCCAAAGAAAGCAACCAGTTACACCTCTGATCACCACTCTATTTAAGAAACATTCCTTAAATATATGAAAGCAAATAAAAGTTTATTTAATGAAATGTGGAGTTTCCAGTGATAGCAAATACAAGTAATGAAAACAAACACATAAAATAAATCTAAAGCCCACTCTTAATTAACAAGATACCCTTATGTCCAATAAAGTATTTTCTTACCAATGCTCTCCAGCAAAGCAGGCTGTGAATCTTCTTCAAGAGCCAAATCACACTGTTGACTTGTCTCCTCAGTGGAGGATCCAGAGTCTGCCTCTGCACTGCTGGATATACCACCCACTTACACAATCATTTTTCTCTACTTATGAACAGGATCCCCACCTGCTATTTATTTCTTCCTATAAATTTCCTCTCTTGTGCCTTTTACAGTCTTGACTGGTATCAGGCTCAGTGTGCAGATAGGCTTCCATTGTGAGATATGCAATGCCCAGTACACACATTACCAAACAGAACATAATTTTCTGTATTACTAGATAACTTTATAAATGCTATCCTTCCTTACATTTCACCACTTTTCAGAGAGTTCCCTGACATATTCCTTCTGCAACAGTAATTTCTTTAGCCCTAGAATATGGCTTGATGATGATATTGTCTCAGTGGAACTGCTATTGACACACACAACATAGGTTGCAAATTCTTGAATTTTTCTTATCTTTGCTGTACCTCTTTTCCTGATCTTTACTGGTGGCAGAGGCAGAAGAAGATACAGAGATAGGCCAATCAATAATGCCCAGTCATATGGCTGTTCCCCTCAAAGCTTAACACCTTCTATTCTTTAAGAGCTTTTCCTTTGATACCCAAGTACTCAATAACACTTGGGAGGCTGCTAAAAAATTCCTCTAATTTGGATATCTATAATAAATCAGAAGAGCCCAAACAGTCTTTGAGAAAGATCCTCCAGCTATCCAATATGTTTTCTTTTTTGGTGGATTTTCATTCTTTCATTTTGGTTTCAGAAAGAAGTTGGGACTTTATATCTACCTCACTAGCTCCCACAGTAAAGGGCTGAGATGATAACATATCTCAAATGACCTAGAAATAAATTAAAACAAAAAAACACTTGAATTGGGAAAATGGATAGATTAGCTTGAGTGTTGTTCAAGTATAGTAGCTTTGGCATCAGGAGAGGGATGGGAGTAGTCTGACCTAGCAGTTAGAATGGTAGCCCAGCTGAATGGTAGAAGCCAGAGCCCAGGAGTCAGGAGCCAAAACCATGGGCCAAATCTGGAGTCAGCAACCAGGAATCAGCTAAGACTTAAGCCTGGGGTCAGAGCTAGAGTAGGAAGCCCATATGGGAGTAGAGCTGAGGCAGACTGGAGCCACACTGGAATAGGGTACAAGCAGGAGAGAAACAAAGCAGGAGCAAGATCTTCTTCCTGACCTGATCCTATACCAGCGTGGTTTTCATTTGCTGGCTGTTCAAGCAGCAATTCAGTGAAAACAAAGCAAAGGGTCAGATTCTCAGGTGGTATAAATGGATGCAGCTCTGCTGATTTCTGTTCAGCTATTGCAGTATACATCTGTAACATTTCTGCCAGGGCGAGATGGCAGAACAAGGGCCAAGTTCTATATCTCAGGGATTCCAAATAATGTTATACCATCAAACAGCTCAAGCCCCCACCCAATCTTCTGGGAAATCATTCACAATTGCAGGGGCACCCCGAAGGGGTAATGCCTCCCCACATGCAAGCATGAGTCTGAGTGTAGTATACAGAACTTTTAATAGTAACCTAAACAGAATGTAAAAGGCCCAATAAAAAATGTCAGCACTGACCCAGAGAATCAGTGCAGAGTGGGTTCCCAACATGATCCCACACGGCATAACAGAACATGTGAACTCATTAGCAAAACCAGCACCTATGTGATCTGAAGAATCTGTGAAGAACAAGGTTCCCAAAAAATCCCAGGGTATATAGGGAATGTCTCTCATGCCAGCTGTCTCCTGGTGCCACCACTGGTCACTCACTCCACCCATCTGCACCATCCACTGGCTCCACCCGCTGTCCGTCAGCTCTGCCCACTGGTTGCTCGGGCCGTCCAGCTCTCCATTGGCTGCTCTCACAGTCTGCTGGCTCCTTCCACTGTTCACTGGCTCTGCCTGCCAGCTGCTTCTGTTGTCCAGCCATCTGCTGGCTGCTCTTCAGTGATTTCAGCTCAGAGGGAGGATCTCCTTTTTCAGTGATTTCAGCTCTTAAACTCAGATTAACTTAAATAGCTTCTACCATTAAAATAACTAATGCTTCACAAAAAGCCTGATCACCCATCTATCCTTTCACAGTAGGGCAGGGGTCGAGGCAGTGCCTCAGGCATAACTCAGATGAACTAATGCTACCCCCCCCCGACCGATTTCTTAACCTTACGAGGCTGAAAGGGGGGATAGCCTCTCTTTCCAGCTCTTTTTCTGCTAATGGTAACTTTTACCCTTCACAAACCTAAACAGAGTTTGAACAAACAAGGGAGTAGCATATTACAACAGACAGTATTTCATGTTTCCCTTTGGTAGCATTACAGATATTGACAGATTTTGTGATCAAATCAACCCAAATACCATTACCCATATTGCCCTGCACCCATAGTCAGACTATGCTAATATGCTTTTTGTGCTCTTGCAAATACAAAACCCATGCAGATTAGTTGCCCGCTCCCCCTTTAGAAGCTGTTAGGCACAGATTCTAGACCTTCTTTATACACCAGCTATGGATCTGGCCCAAAGTACTTAGACGGATCTTTCTTTTCTTAGTATCTGGGATCTGTGATTTTACTGTCTGTGTGTCCTGAAGTGTGGTGTAGTTGTACAAACCAGAGCTCAGCTAACACATTCAAGTAAGAACACACCTATATCTTTTTTTTTTTTTTGCGTGGTGTAAAGCATATACTATCCTTCTTTTGTACTTTGTGGTTAGTTGTCAGTTATTGACAAAAAGATTTAAAACTATTGTGCCTAATGTGCAAAACAGCAACCCAAATGTATTTCCCCACGGTCTTTTTGCATTCCCTACACATGTTGCACTGTTTTTATGAAGCCCCTCCAGTCAGTGAGAACATGACATGAAATAAAGCAACCCTACTCAGGAAAAGAATATTCTATAGATATAATGCAGAGAAATATACACACTGTTGTGCTGTGTAATGGAGAATATAAGTAAAACAAACAAGGAGTCTTGTGGCACTTTTAAAGATTAATGAATTTATAATTGCATAAGCTTTTGTGGGAGAAAATTGTGAGATAAATAAATTTCTTTAAAAGTGCCACAAGACTCTTTGTTTTGTTGCACTAGACTGACATGGCTATATCCTTGGAAAATGAGAAAATAAGTACATATATAAACATACTTAAGTCTTTTAATTTTCTTTCAGAATTCAGACACCCAACAGTAGTATTACCAGGGTGAGTACATTTGCCAAAATAAAAACAGAACACTGTATGGGGCTAACCTAAACATCCTGACATTGCTCCTGCCCAAGCCCCCCAACACGCTAGGGCTGGCCCAAGTAACCTTGCACAGCTGCTCACTGAATATTCCTCTGCACCCTCCCCTTCAGAGGGACACATTCCATTTTTTGGCAAAACTGGGTATTTGCAGTTTTGCCAAAAAAGTTGGGGCTTCCGAGAGAAGGCTTGAAAAAGGGACTGTCCTGGCCAAAAATGGGACTTATGGTTCCCCTAGTTATTAGGTATGTTTGAGGTGTATAAGCATGCTGGATAGAGCCATGTAAATATGCAAATCACCTGTCTCATGTCCAGTGTTGATACAACTAGTGTAGGTCACCTAGGCCAGCTATTTAGTGTTTCAAGTCTTCTTATGGATCATCAACATCATATTGCAACCTGACTTGTGGAGATGGATGCTTAGTGCAATTCACATTCAGTGCTACTCTGAAGGTGATAAATGGAAAACATTTTCAAACATTCACTCCTAAACATTTATTTGACTGTATTTTATATGCAGTTTTCAGCTTCAGTGGATTATTTGTCTAGCAGAACCTCACTTGGACAGTTTCATAACCTTATGTGTATGCAATCCACGGGTGTGAGCTACAGATATTCCTCTATGCTTGATCTACAGACCATGAGCCTGTTACAGCTCTCAGCTAGAAAGTCTGGCTCTACAGTTCAAACTGTAGAACTTCTATGCCTACTTTAGCCAAACTTAGTTTGGACTTCTTAGTCCGAACTAAGAAGTTCAAGCTTAGTTTGAACTAACCAGGAACTTTTTAGTTCGAACTAACCACACGTTCTATTTCGAACTAACGTTTAGTTTGAACTATAAAGTGCAGTTAGTTCGAACTAATGGCTTAGTTCAGACTTGCTAAATTCAAACTAAGCCTTAGTTCGAATCTTGCACACACTTAGTTTGAACTAAGTTTGGAAGTCTAAACTAACTTTGGTACTAACTAGTTTGAACTAGGCATGCCCTAGTTCGAACCAAGAAATTACTTAATTTGAACTAGGCAAAGCCTAGTGTAGCTGTGGGCTAAATTAGTTCAGACTAAGCCTCCTTAGTCCAAACTAATTTGCCAGTGTAGACACAGCCTTAGAGTCTAGAGGGTCACAGTCCAATTCATGGCCAGTAGGGACTACTGTGATTTTTCTAGTCTGGCGCAACCCTTCTAACCCCCAGAATATGTAGAGCTTCCTCAAATAATTGAACTAATCCATGTCTTTTAGAAAAATATTAAGTTGTGATTTAAACATTCCCAATGATGGAGAGCCACCACAGCCCTTAGTATATTGGTCCTGCATTAATGGGGGATCATCTGAAACTGAAACTGCTGTGAGCCTCAGAAACTCAGGACAAGCTTCCTTTGATCAGTGCAAGTATATAGCTTGCTGGTGATTTGTGCATTGTACTTCCTTTTTCTCTCTAATTCACAAAGGTCTGTTTCAGCTTTATCTAGAGAGCCATGGCTCTATTCATTATTATCTTTGTCAACGCTAGGGATTGACCCAAGGTTTCCCAAAGCTAAAATAATAGGCTGCTATAGCCTGAGCCAAAGCTCTGTAGCTGAAGTCAGTAACAGTTATATACTCTGTGGATCCGCCACAGAGGGGAGAATGTAACACATACTAACAAGTGAGATGCATATATCCAGTCTTTGCAGAGTGATATTAGTTTTGGTGATTGCTCAGAATGCTGAGGCCTTTAACTTAAACACAGGATACGTACAGTACAAGTAGCAAGAGTAAAATGTCCCCTATACTGCACCATACTTATGTTCCTTCAGTTCCATTCTAGAAAGATCATCTCTAAGAGCATGAGAAACTGTCAACAAAGCTGTCGGCTGTAATGATTGTTCCACTGATGATGGCAATGATTTATATCTAGTAGGAGCTAGACAGACCAAAAAACTATTTCTCATATTTGATTTCTAGATCTGTTTTTTTTAACTGAACCAGAGCTTACATGCTTTTTGGTCAAAATTGCTGCAAATCAGTTCTGAACATATTGTCCTCTAGGCTATATTTTTTGTTCTTGCAGACTTGGATAACTCCATCTGGGAAGCTTCAGGCAAGCTTTGTGAAATATCTTCTATTGCCAGAAGATGCTACAAATTGCCAGTCATTTTCTGAGAGGTGTAGTTCAAGCAGATTTCTTCAACTGACACTCTTGTATATCCTATCTATTTTGTTTATTTGGTCTGATGGTTATTCTATGTTCTCTTTAAGTGTGTTGATGGCACTTCCAATTTCCTGCTTTCTACAACACTCTGTGATTAACTCAAGAGACGAATCTATGACTACAACAGTTCAATTACATGGTACTGTATGCGTGGAAAACAGTTTCAGCAAAGCCAAAGAGTACCAGGTAATTTTTCTTCTCGCATATTATGTTCTTTTGACAGAATGGATCATGTTTTCTTGTTATCATAGATCCATCTCCTCTGTGTAATTATATAACCAAAGTGTTTCCAGAACATGTTCTAGAAACATGAAAAATAAAAACAATAGCAGCAATGGAAATTAAAGCTTTCTTTTTATTCACAAAGAGGTAAATATGAAAAGAATCAGAGAACCAGATGTCTCTTTCCTCATCTAAGTGGATCACCTCTAGTACTTAGAGAGGATTTTTGCTGACAATCAGAGAAAAATATTTTTTCTAATTATTCCATTCATTAATTTTCTATATTTTTCAGTAATATGATAAAAAGAAGGGGAAAAAAACAATGAAGTGTTGTTAGTGATATTTCAAATGTGGATATAGATGCAATTGGCTACAGGGAACTAAAAATATTGTTTTGATGTGTCATATAAATAAATATTTTGATACACATAGAATTTAATAATTTATTCTAGTTAAGCTTTGAATTATGATTATGGCAAATGACTTTACGTTGTGAACTGGCATTAACCATCAACACTATTTTTTTCCTTCTCTCTCTTTTTTGTTTTGTGCTGTCAGAATTATCTATTTTTAATGCACAAACTTCTCTTTACCTTCTTCAATAGATGTCTTATCCCACTGGTCTTCTTCCGAATATAATATTTTATGGAAGGAAAAAGACTCAGTGGTCACTTTTTTTTTTTCTCCCCTTTGAGGGTAAGATATTTGCAAAGTTGGATGATGTTCATTGTGCACTGAAGGAAGCAAGGCACAAGCTTAAATTTTGTAGTCATTGTTTATCACGTTTGCTTCAGTTTTGATGTATCCAGTTTGAAATAACTTTTAAGCAGATAGGTTTCCCTTTAAGTTTTCTACATTTGGGGACTCAAAAATCAAGGAAACCCCAAATCAATAGTCACTCTGGAAAGCAAAAGCCTAAACTCATCCTGATGTCCTGCAGTAGGGAAGTATAAGTCCTACATACATCATAGACAAAGTCTTGACATCATTTGCACAAAGCCTGGTTCTGATTATTGCCAATCTCAACATCTTTAATAACTGTTGTATTCTTGAAATTATACAAATAGAGTAGTAATCTCTGTGGTAGTTGGGACAAAGACCATTGTGAGTTTAAGGTGGATTTATTCCCTCTAAGCAATGGAATGACATCATGAGCTGAAATAAAGCATATGAGAAAGAGAGGGAGGGAGGAAGGAAATATAAAGTCCACTTTGGTATGACTTAGTTTTGTAAAACCAGAGAAGTGAACGCTTGCATATGTATGTTTAAATTGCTGCAAATGGGTTTGAAAAGCAATGCATTCTGCTGAATGAGAAATAGACTACATCAGACTACTTTTAGTGATTCTGACAATGGTGGTAACTCCAAAAACTTCATTATCAAGTATCACGAGAAATATGACAATAAAAATTATACCCTAAATGTAGCTGGCTTCATTGTTCAGTTCCTTCGACATACAAAAAGAGTAGTTTTGTAGTAAATGGGACTTACAGCAGAAACCCTAGATTTACACAAAAAGTTTGATTACTCTTATGTCTAGTGATGAAACTGAAAAATAAATTTTCAAAGCAAAAAAGTGACATAAGCATGAATGAGAAAGTTGTGAGCTGAATATCCTGGAGGGATAAAAGGTCTTTCAGTTTTCCAGCCAGTGTGTTAGAGGTAAGAAAGCTAATAATGCAGTGAAATGGTTTGGACTTTGGGTTTGTAAGTTATCCAGCCTCAGTTGTGCCATTTCCCTTTTAAGCAAAATCACCGGAAAACTTACATCTTCTCTTTCTCAATTCCCTCTCCTTCAGTTCCTCTGTATATTTTGTCATCAAACTAGTGGATAAAAAGTAGTATGTATTGCAACGCTTGACTAATGAACAAGGGGTCATGTGGCATTTTAAAGACTAACAAATTTATATATCGCATGAGCTTTCATGGGAGGAAAAACTCCCACAAAAGCTCATGCGATAAATAAATTTGTTAGTCTTTAAAAGTGCCACCAGACTCCTTGTTTGGTTAACTGTGAGGCTATGTCCACACCTAGGTGGTTAAATTGATTCTAGTGGAATCGATATAACCAAAATGCAATAAAACTTGTTAAATCGATTCAAGTTGAATCGATTTAACAGATGCAGACCAAAAAAACTCAAATCAAACTAGCATGTCCGGACACCGAGAGCGAGGCAGGGAAGAAAGCCGACAGGGCAGGGATTCCCCTACACCCTGCATACCCTGGCTCCCTAGCAGCTGTGGGGCAGCATGGGCAAGGAGCCTGTTACGTGTTAGCTCTGTGTTCTTGAGGAATCAGAGCATAGTATCCAGCCTGTGCCTCCCCCCCCACACACACATCCCCAAACCTCTGCTTGAACTGAAAACCAAAAACCGTAGGAAATGGGAAACATCCTTATCTACCCATATCCAAAAGCCATCAGAACAGTAAATGGAGCTTCATTTGCAGTGACTATGGAGAGCCAGGCTCCAAAGCAAGAACTTCACTAAACCCTGGGATTGAAGAAACAGGAACCGTACTGAACTCTAGGATTGAAGAAGCAGGGAAGCATTGCATGATGGGGGATCTCACACCAACAGGAACAAATTCAGCAATTATAAGACCATTCTAGTCATAGACATGATAATTGATAATCCCAGTCAATGTTCCCTCTAAGCCAATGATGCAGCTGAGCAAGTTCCCTACCCATTCCCTGTCCCAGGACCGGGCTCCTGAGCCACTGCCCATCGGCTCCCCAAGTGCATCCATAACTTGCTCAGTTGCATCCCCAGCTTAGAGAGGGAACAATGTATAGATGTATTTTTGTTCAAACTTTAGTAAATTAATAAAACTACAGTATTTCAGTTTAACATTTTTATTAAACAAATATGAAACAATGATGCTGCCTATCAAGCCTCCTCTACACCTCCGTTTTTGATGCCTATCTTTGTCACATTTCCAGAATGCATATACAGAGTCTAGGTCAGCCTTGAATCCAGCACTTAAATATGACTTGATGCGCATTAACGTGTCTAGATGAGAAACATCCAACCTGTTACGAGGCTCTGTCTTATTATTCATTAGACTGAAGCCTTATTCAGCATCTGCACTAGATGCTTGAAACGTACCACATATATCAACCAACTGGGCTAGGAATGGGAACTTATCTTCTGTCAGTGTATAGGTGACAAACATCTAAGAATGTGTTCAGTGTACCAGCCATTACCTTTTCCAGAACAACAAACATTTTGGTTGTCTGTAATTTCAGCTCACCTTTAGAAGATGTGAAAATACATAAAACAAAATTGTAAGAAATTACACTGATAAGAGCTGATGATCAGATAGCCAATACAATTCTATTATTTTTTTAGAGATTCCTAATGAATGTGCCAATTCTGACTAGATCTCACTCACTGAGCTAAAAGAAGTCACCCTGATTTAGGCCTATATGTTACTTCTGCTCCCCGCCAGCCCCGACCCCGGCTCCTCCACTCCCCGCCAGCCCCAACCCCAGCTCCTCCGATCACAGACCTGCGCTGGGGTCAGCGCTTGCTGCGCCAGTGAGTGGGAGGCAGCTGCGCCACTGCTCACTGGCGTGGCTTACATGGAACATTGCTCCAAATACGGTGTCTGCTTGATTGTATTGTGAGCTTCTCTGAACCATCACACCCAGCCTGGAATGTGTATTGGCCACTTAAACAAGTCCTTATAAAAAACCTTTACCCATATCCAACAGTACAGTACTGTGTGTCCTGCCTAAGTCCCGATTGGATCCTGTCTGAATCCTGTGCGAGTCTCGAATGAGTCCTGAGTCCTGATGCTTGGATCTAAAACTGTATCATTTCCACTGGGACTTGGGTTTTCCTCTTCTTTGCTGACTGCTGTGGGAGCTTTGTTTCCATCCAGCCTCTGACCCTGATCTGTACAACCTGGAAATCTTTCTGCTACACAGAGTGGTGAGACCCCCCCCACCAACTTCTCTCCCTCCCTCTCCCCCCCCGTCCCCCCTCTTTGTTTAATTATGACTCTCTCTCTTGGCCTGATACAGTAGAATCTAGGCAATATTGTAGCTGGGCGTTTTCTTTCCTTGTATGTTTATTAATGCTGTAACTGGGCATTTTGGGGTGTTCTTCTCTTTTGTAATTATTATTATTAGTGCAAGGTTTAGAGACCTAGAAATAAAATGCCTTTTGTAATCAAGCCAGTTTCCAGACTCTTTTAAGATGTCATTCTCTCTCCGTTATGGTCTTGGTTTCTTTATATCGCTTTGCAGCAATGTTTCTATTACCTAGCCAAAGATCTCTGTGATGCCCACAACCCTGTAAGGTTTGCTCATTGATGGGGATATTAGCCTGACTGACTCCAGGAGCATATAAGGGTGGCAGCTGAAAAGTGCTGTGAGACCCAGGCTGCTCAAGATCCATAATCAAGCCTAGTTTGGTGTGGTACAGGGGCACATAAGGGTAGCAGCAGAGAAGTGCTGTGTGACCCAGCCTGCTGAGTTCAGGGACATATAAGGGGTCAGCTGAGAGTGCTGAGAGAGCTGGTCCTCTCAGATGCACCTTGTTAATTGATGGATGTGTGTATTGGGGTAGCTATTTGGATTTGGGGGTTGGAAGAATCCAGTCCTGGGAAATCGAGGTCATGCAAGGGTTGCTCCATTGGGAAAGAGCTTGCAGAAAGGAGAAGTGAGCTCCCTATAGAAACGCAAGTGACACAAGCTGCACACTAATATAATTACCATCTTCCCCAAAGAGAAAGTAACCCTAATAAATGAGCATACCCCAAGTTGGTAGGCAAAGTTAGTAACAAGCCGGCATGCTTCCCAGCTCCCTAGCAGCTGTGGGAAGGGTGGGGAGGGCACGGGCAGGGAGGCCATGCAACCCCCGGCTCCCTAGCAGCTGTGGGGGGGGCATGGGCAGGGAGCTGGCATGCCACCTGGCTCCCTAGCAGCTGCAGGGAGCATGGGCAGGGCGCCGGCATGCCACCCGGCTCCCTGCCCATGCAGCCCTGCAGCTGCTGGGGAACCGGCACTCCATGCTGCTCCAGCTTCCCAGCAGCTGGCCTTGTGGCTGGTTCACCGGCTCCTCAACCGGCCACGGGGCCAGCTGCTGGCAAGCCAGGGCAGTGCAGGGTGCCAGTTCCCCAACCAGCTCTCCTGCCAGCTGCCGGCAGGCCGCGGTGGCACGGGGTGCCAGCATACTGACCCGCCGCCCCCTGCAACCCCCCCCCCCCCCCCCTCTTCTCCTTTCCTGGCCAGGCTTGCTGATCACCTGCCTGGCCAGGGTGCTGAGGGGAGTAGGACTTCCTCCCAGGGTGCTATGCACCCTGGAATGAAGGTCTACTGTTACATCGATTTGTGGGCCATATCGATATAACAGGCCCAGATGGGGTTATTTAGAAACCACAGTTTCGAAATAACCCTCATTTCACTATATGACTAGGTTTTATTATATCGAAATAATTTTCTTTATTTCAAAATAAGGAAACTCCTTATTTAGAAATAAGGAAATGTCGTCGGGACATGACAACTTTTAAATCTAATCAACGGTCATTGTTTCGATTTAAAAGCCTTGTGTGGACATAGCCTAAGAGAACTATTAAAGGAATAAAATGGTCAGATGCATAGAAATGATTTAAAGGTCTGTATAGATCAGGTCTCCAGTAGATTTGTGGTTTGTATAGCTCCTTTGGCATACATCAAGTGCCTGGATGAGTGTCAGTATTTTATTGCACAGTTTCATTTGTTAGAAATGCAGTACAGAGAAATGAAGACTAAATAGCCCATGCATAGGATTTAATCTGGTGAAAATGCTCTATGCCAACAGGAGAGAGCTCTCCTTTCGGCATAAAATTCTACCTCCATGTGGAGCATAAGCTATGTCAGTGGGACAAGTCCCCAGCATAGTGCTAGGCACATGAATGTGTTGTAACTTATGTTGCTCAGGGGGGTGGAATATTGACATTCGTGAGCACCATACATTTTGCTAGCATAGCGTTACCTTTTCTTGGGTGAGTAGGTCAGATTCCCCAACCATGAGGGTTCACTGCCTGCAGTTTCAAATTTCCTGATCCTGAGGGTTCTTTGAATTAGACTCATCAGATACCCCAGTTCAGATGGCTCACTGAGTAAGGTTCAGTTATTCTTCCTCAATTTCCCCAAACCTGAGGGCTCCCTGAGAAAAAAGCAAAAAAGAAATGTTGGTTTCTGCAATCCCTGATGACTTGCTGACTTAAATCCTTTTGAAATTCTGTAAACTTAACAAGTTTCATGAGAGCACAGCACATCCGTCTGGTACAGAGGCCACACTTCATTAACCTATTACACTACAGTTTCTAAGCATAGATTAGATAAAAGATAAGACAGCAGCAAAAGTTATAGCTCACTAGCTGATGTTAAGATTTCCAGACAGAACTTGCTGGCCAGTCAAGGTTCTTCTCCAGAGGGGTTTTCTGCTCTGTACCTTCCTTCAACGTCGGATGAAGTCAGTCTTTAGACTTTGGAAAGCACTTCATCTCCGCAATCAGACTGGCCAATATTTATACTCTGTAACTTTGTACTCAGGAAGGGGAACTTCATTCTATACTCAGGTCATTGTTTTAAATTTTACCAGCTGTAAAATTCTCTGTGTATCAGCAATTCTGTATTAGTTGATAGTGATGATAAGGTTGAGACACCTAGGCTACGTCCACACACAAGCCCTTGTTTTGAAACAATGCCTTATTTCGAAATGTCTTGTTTCGAAATAACAAAAAAGATATTTCGAAATAAGAAAAAAAAGCTGGAATCGAAATAGCATGTCCACACAGTGGACATGCTATTTTGAGATAGGGGAGGGGAGGGGTGGGGAGGCTTGTGCAGCCTGGGGCCACCCTGCCCCTGGGATTCCCTGGCGCCCCCCCATGTCTGCCAGGGTGGGGGGCTTCCCTGGCCGCCTGCCACTTCTGCCAGACCAGGGGGGGGACCAGGGAATCCTTAGCACAAGGCGGCCCCAGCCCCACCCGCAGCAGAAGTGGGGGGGGGCAAGGAAGGCCCACCACCCCGGCAGAAGCGGCGGGGGGGGCGGGGAACCCAGAGGGTGGGGTGCCCCGGGCTTGGGGGCAGCCACAGTGGCGGGGTGAGCCGCCCCTGGAGTGGCCACCCAGCGGGGGCTGCAGTCCCTCTGACCAGGCTGCAGGGCCGGCAGCTGCCCCGCAGCCCAGGCAGGGGGCAGAGCCCTGGGGGTGCCCCAGCTGGCTTCCCCCTGCTTCCTCATGCCAAGGGTAGGGGGGGCAAAAGGGGCTGAGGCAGCCGTCCCCCTCCCCGCTCCCAGCAAGGGGAAGCAGGGGGAAGCCAGCTGAGGCACCCTCCAACCCCCTGCACTCCACTCAGGGTGCTGGGGGGGTGGGACCTTCCCCCCCAAGGTGCTATGCACCCTGGAAGGAAAGTCCTTGTTATTTAGAAACAATCCTTGTTTAGAAATAACATGTCCAAATGACATTATTTCGAAACAACTGGTTTTGAAATAACCCTCCTTTTGAAAGCAAAGTGGTTTAAGCTGTTTTGAAAGGAGGGCTCTTGTTTTGAAAGGAGGAGCTCCCTCCTTTCAAAACAAGAAACCATCATGTGGACATAGGGACTTTTACTTCAAAACAACCCGTGTTGTTTCAAAATAAAAGCCCTGTGTGGACATACCCCTACAGTGCACGAGAAATAAGCAGGGCACTTCTGAATAAGCAGGTCACAGTGCTGCAGTAAAAATGATGCACTTAGATTATATTAATGAAATCTGGAGCTCTTTACCAAAGTAGTTTGTAAACTATTTAATATTTGGAACTATTTAACCAAATAATCTGTCATCAGGCAAGGCCACAGCTGGAGTTTGTAAGGGTTTGACCATCAGTGTGTCACAAAATGAAAAGGGATGGAATAGGCACAGGATGCATTAGAAGTAGAAGGGCTATAAAATGAGTCTGTCCTCTCACCAGACTCGGGGGATGAATTTCACCTCACTGCTTGTCACATTCCTGAAGTCATAGATGCTGTACTGGTGGAGTGTTTTTTACATAATTCTAAATGCTAATGAAAATTTTCAGACTGAAATATTCTGGCTGTTGTGAAACCTGTCTCTACTATTATCAGGAGTTCCACCTAAATCAGAATTTATGATGATGATGATGGATTATTATTATTATTACTTTAAACTAATGGGGGTTAATGGCCCCGTGAAAGGGAGAAATAAGTTGGGGGGTTGTTTTTGGTTTTGACTATTTTATAAATAAATACACAGAAAATCATAACTTTTCCTCTCCATTTTGGTGGAGAAAATTGTGATTTCCTAATGCAATTTGAAAAGGCTGGGGTAGAAGGGTCCTCAAAATAAGCATATGTTAAAAAATACAACTTTTATTTTTATAATGTGCACAGAGAGATATTAAAGAGATGGACAGTTTAATTGTCTAAACAAAAGTCTAAAGGAGCCTTTTGAGTCTAGAATTTTATTTCTCATTTCATGATTCAGCTATTCTGTTCTGGTCATATGTTTAGTATTTCTCCACTGAAGTCGATGAACTTTATTTCCCATATATTTAGCACATATTTCAGGAAGAAGGTAAAACATTACTATCTTCTCCCCTAGACATGCACATACATCTCTGTTATCATTATTGAGGATATATGAATGCTAGTTATGAATGCTTATGCTCATCTTTTAAAAAGAAAAATTTAGTGAATTTAATCAGTCTGTCTTAGGTATTTATTTGGTCCCCATTACTGTAGTATATGAGCATGTCACAATCTTTAATGTATTCCACTTTAAAATACCCCTGATTCACAGCAGTGAACTAAGACAAAGATAGACAAGAGGCTAGGTCCACAAACTATCTGTGGTGCTCGGTGTTTGATTCAGATACTTAAGACCAACAGACAGGCAACATTCAGAGCCACAAACACCCAATCAGCAGCTGTTTAACCCTGAAGACTTCTAAATGTCCTAGTCACCTAAGCTTCTACTTATAAAGTACCTTAAATACCCAAGTTTCCAAATGGTGGATATGTGCAAAACCACTAAGTCTACTGAGTTCCTTGGTGTTTGAACTTGCACATTAGTCCTAGGGAGATTCTCAGACTACATATTTCCCCACCTGTTTCCTGGGAGGCCCAGTCCAGTATAGGTGTTCTCAGAGCATGGATCATGCCTTTCACAAAGTCAGCCAGGATTGGAAGCTTTGTAGCTGGGTGTGTGTGGTATGCCTCCTGGACTATTCAGTAGCTTGGTGGTTTGGGCACCCATTTGTCATCTAGGAGAGCCAAGTTCCACTCCAAGTCACAACAGGGGTTTAAACTAGGGTCTCTTCAGTCCCACCTGAGTGCCTTAATCATTGAGATCTTGACTATAATGGGGTGGAAAATTCTCTTTTTCTCTCACTTCTCCCTATGCCTGATATGGCTTAGGCACCTAACTCCATGAGCAAGTTCATGACTGTGAATCCAAAGAAGAAATAGGCACTTCCCTTGGTCTGAGAGTTATCTGTGACCCATGCTTGTCCTTGACAGTTTGTGTTGGCTAACTTAGGCAGCTCTATGGATTTACTATGATAGACAAAGAAATTGAACTCAGATCTCCTGAATGCCAGGCAAGTACCCTCAACACTGAACCACTTCCTTAAAATTCTAGTGAAAAATGCCACATTATCTCTAGTGTTTGCTAACAGAAGAGGAACATAGCAGAAGTTAAATTTTTCCCACGGTCCACATTCTCATTCATCCTGACTTGAGCAGGAACTTTTAACAATGAAAGGGCAATTTAGTGTTTATACCTGTTTAATCTTAGGGTGGCCTCAATTTTGAGCCAGTAGCTTTGAACCAGCAGCACAGAGTTGAAAGATTTAATGTTGTATTCTGGATCCCCTGACCTATGTTGTCCCCAAATTGTATAATTTAAATGGAGGATATTGAATTTAACACTTAAAATGTGGACATTACTGAAGGTCTGACTGTCTTTGGAACGCTGAATTTGAGGAAATGCAGACAACTTCACACTATAATTTACAGTGAGGATTTCAGTGCCTGTCTTCTTTGTTTTTTTATTGGTGGGAACCAAATATTCCTTTGAAACAGGATGAGGTCATTTATTCTCGTTAGAGTTGAACAACCATTCGTTTCTTTTGCATCTAGAAAAATAAATTGTCTACTATGAATTAGACCAGGGTTTATATTCCCAGATACTAGGCATTTTTAACTATCATAGATTTTTTAAAGATTATCTAAGCACACTTCCAATTCATTAAAACCTTAACTAATATCAACATATGGTACATGCTAGAACAAGCCACTTCTGTTTTCTTGGAAATTCCATCCATGACAATACATTTTACAGTGGATTTTAATGAGATGAGCTATTTCACTGGCTATTTGAGAAAAACTCTGGAGGCAGTTCAGCCACAAGCACAGTAAATCAGATCCATCTCTGTCCCATTTCAAAGTCTATAAACACTTCATTTGAAGCTCAGATGGCAGACTTTGTTTGGCTAGCTCCTGGGACCCAGAAGGAAAAGTGTTTTAGAATAATGGACAAATTGATTGTTAAATATTACATTTCTACCTGTAGAATGGACTCCCTAGTGCCAGAGGGCTTTGACGGGTATAAAGCTGGCTCTTTCTGAATGCTTGTGGTTCTCACTTACTTAGATTTTAGGCAGCCTTTCATCTCCTCTGCTGCTGCTTCAGTGGATAGCTTCAGGGTATGACAAAGTCAGCGGGAAGGGGGAATGAAATTCAACCAATATTTTGTGGAAAATAGCTCAATATGTTCTCCTTGCTCTAGCTGGTACTTTGTTTGCCAGTTTAGAATTCTTAAGTAAACTATAACTCAGTTAATCACTGATACATTTCAATGGTAGCAGGCATTTTATTTAATCTGAATTTCCTTCATGAGTGTATTGACACTCCTTGGATTGCCAAGAGATGACCATGAAGATAAAGAAAAATAATCACACCTTATGCTTCAGATATCAGGAATGTAAAACAAATGTGGCCATGCACAAATTGCTTCTTATTCTGTGGGGCAATTTTTACACATCAGCTATTGGCTATTGCAGGAGGCAGACTACTATACTACATGGTCCAGTCTGATATGACAGATAGTTTGTTTTGAAGGTCTCTGTTTAGCCTGAAAATCTGTCCTATGTGAAATCAGGGTTCCAGCTTGAACTCTCAGTATTCAGTGAAGGCATAATTCCATATATCAGTTTCACACATGCATGATATCAGGTAGCCAAAAACAGTTAAGATGTTTACTTCCTCAAGTGTAAATACAGACTGTAAAATTCCTTTTGGAAAGGACATGATGAAACTATTTATTTTCTTTTGGGAACTTCCAGGTCAAAGTGATTCAGTTTATAAGTTTTAAAGATGATTTTCCTAATGGACAGTTCTGAAAACTTTTATTCTGATCTAAACATTGAGCTCTGTTCTTCCTGTTTTGCATTTAGATCACTCTCCCCATTGATGAAGATTCAAACTGCTAGAAAATAACTGCAGGGCTGGATTATGGGTCTCTGGACCCTGAGCTGCCCACCATTGTGCCCCCTACCCTACATGGGACCCCAGCCTTCCACCACTACGGAGCCCCCTGCCTGGGGCCATGGGCCACACCAAGGAGGCCTCTGGGCAGGCCCTGGGGCTAGGGATGACTCTGCAGTACTCCTGCTTTGGCCCCAGTCTGTCTTGTCTACAGAACATCAGTGCATTCTGCAGGTTCTTCCAGTACTCTTTGATTCAAGCCAGCATTTAGGAAGACCATGTGTGGTGACAATAGACAGCATAGGCTATGTAAAATTAAACTAGAGGGAACCCTAGTCCATGCTATATCCAGAAGCCTTAAGTGAAAATCTTCTTTTTATTATTATACCTCTGTTCTGGTTCTTCTTTTGCACAAGGCCTCTATAATATAGACTTTCTCTCACTCTCCCATTGCTGTATTGGTTCTTCAAGAGTTATAGGAGTATATGAAATGTTGTCCATAAAATAATCCTGATTTGAAAATACCAAGGGAACAGATTTATCCAATATATACTAATTGTAATAGTCTAATATGTTCATAGGCCTACTATTATATGTGTTATTTACCTTTGGAATAAAAATACAATTCATAATATTTTTACTCTACAATTTCTGCATGCCAAAACACTTTTGCATTGTTAGGTTTATGAGAATATTATTATAGATCCTTGCCAATACAAGAGATGTATGCTGATGACCTCTACATGCCTCATTTACAGGAAACAAGGAGAAATGGGAAACCCAGATGCATCCTTTCTTTGTTGAAACAGAGATTAAAAATGCCACACTGGACAAAAAGCAACCAGAATCTTGACAACCAATAAGAGAAAGATCTTATAATGGCTGAAGTCACTGGTTTTGATTTACTCCATGGATGTACAATTTGTACCCTCAGTGCCTGTACTGGCAGTGGCCATCCTGAAGGAATGCATCCTAGAAAAGGGCACATGTCACTGACAGGTGTGAGGGGATGCCTCTGTTGTAGGGACCTTCTTTGAACACTGAAGGGGCTCTGTTGGCCATGTTTGCCTGAGAGATGCTCAAAATTATCATATCTCCTGAAGGTCTTAGCCCTACCCCTTTCCAGCTGTCCACACCCATAATACTAGCAGCGGCATTCTGGATAGTGACAGTAGCTGATTTCTGCCAGTGGAATCAGAGATACAATGTTTGTCTCCTCATTAATGAGGTCTGACTAATATGAACCAGATAGCTCCCACTAATGAAATTCAAGAGTCATAATGAAAATATCATGAAATTCAAACATCAGATTATCTGGCTAACCAGGAAGAACAGGAGAAATCTGAGGTGGTTTTAATGAGACCACAACTTTGTTATCAGATGTCTGGACTACCCAACAATAAAACTGTACACTTCAGGCAGTCCCATGTTCACTAACTTATCAGTGGGATTCTGCCAGGCCCTTCTTTTTTTTCTATTCAGGTTCTCCAGACAATCCATAGCTGGGACCTTAACATCCACCCCACCCTACTCCAGAAAAATGTTAAGATCAGCTATGAGAAAGATGGATTGGCACCCTGCAGTAGCAATCACAGACCAATCATTTCCCTTGCCATTCTGCTCCTTTAACCAGCACGTCATTTTTAATAACTTTATCAAACCACTTAGCAGTCACCATATATGTTTCCTAAGGATTACCTGCACTGGACATCCACCCTACACTGACATGATGAGTTGCAGCAATATAGCCTATCTCTCTTCATGCCACACATCAACAAAGCTCTCCTTGAACCTGCTATGGGGCAGGTGAAAAAACCTCAACTCCACTTTCCTGTGTCAGTCCGGAGGTAAGGGAAAAGTTCCATTCCAGCCTCCTCCCCAACCCCCATTCCTCCACAAAAAAGGTGCAGCTAGTACAATGCTCACAACAGATCTTGACCAAACCTGGTATTCTATCACCTAAAGGGGAGGGAGGGTGGATTCTGTATCAGTTTGTACTGTGTGAAAAGGGACTTCACCACCTACGCTGCCCTTTTAAACTCTTCTGCCCATCCAGATTTCAGGGCATGAGTGTGACATTACCCTCACAGAATCTAGTTCAGTGTGCCACTGTGCCTTTCTGATTAACAATTGTTGGACCAGGACTTACCACCCTCTCTTGGGTCAATCCATGCTAACCTCCTGCTTATAACTGGCCTCAGGCAATGGGTGTGTGCTCTCCAGCCACTCGAGGGATGTCCCTCCTGAGTGAGCACCACCACCCCCAAATTCCAAACTGGGAAATCCCACCCTGCAAGGATTGGGGCCTTCCCACAATCAGTATAGATTCATAGACACTGATTCACCTATTTATCAAAGAAATGGGAATGTCCCAACCTCTTCATTCACCCTCCCTAAAGTTTGCACAGCATTAGATAAAACAAACAATAGTTTATTGATTAGAATCTGATTTTAAGTAGGTATATGCCTGATCAATACACAATCATTTAATAAAGTAGTCAGGAGTTTCCTCAAGCAAATAAAAGGTATAAAATGCATCCTAACTTAACATCACTGTCCAAGATTACTCACAATATACACCTAAAGATGGTTTTACAGCCAGTCTCTGACCTAATCCTAGGAAGGATGCAGAGCTTGCTTGAAGTTAGCAATGTTTCTAAGATGGTGTTTCTCTGGCAAAAAGCCTCTAACAGTTCAAAGTGCCTATATATGTTTCCAAACCTTCTTCCCTCCTCCTCCTTCTCTCAGGTGATCATTGTTCAGAAAGGGTGTGAGATCTCCCCTGCTCCCTTGCTCCTGTGTAATGCTCTTTGTACCAACTGATCCAGGGAAGAGTTTGCATTGTCTTTGTCATGCACCTCTTCAACCTGCACAATGAGAGGCAGCCCTGATTGTCTGCCTTCCACCTGAACCACGTGAAATACCTGGGAACACACCTCACATCTCCACACATACAAGATGCTACATGAAGCATGATACCATAACAATAATGCAGATCATGTTATGAGCATTCATAAAGGAACCCTGCATAACATAACTGGCATCAGACCATACATTGACATGGCAGGAGTGAACAGAAAAGTCACACATATCATAGCCCAACATGGGTCAGGTTCTGTTCAATATTTTCATCAATGATTTAAGTGATGGCATAGAGAGCACACTCATACAGTATGGAGATGATACCAAGCTGGGAGAGGCTGTGAATGTTTGGTGGCCAGGAACAAAATTCAGAAAGATTTGGAGAAACTGGTGCAATGGACTGAGGTATACAGAGTGAAATTCAATGAAGTCAAGTGCTAAGTATTTCACTTAAGAAAGAGAAATCCATTGCATACATACAAAATTGGCAATGAAAGCCTAGGAAGGAGTAGTGCAAAAATGGACCTGGGTGTTACACTGGACCACAAGCTAAATATGAGTCAACAATGTAACACTGTTGCAAAAAAAACAACAACAAATACCATTCTGGGATATACTAACAGGAGTATTATAAGCAAGACACAAGAAGTAATTCTTGGGCTCTTTCCCACACTGAATAGGCCTCAAATGGAGTATCGTGTCCAGTTCTGGGCACCACATTTCAGGAAAGATATGGACAAACTGGAGAAAGTCCAGAGAAGAGCAACAAGAATGATTAAAGGTCTGGAACACTTGACTTATAAGGGAAGATTGAGAGAACTGGGTTTGTTTAGACTGAAAAAGAGGAGACTGAGAGGGAACATAGCAGTTTTCAAGAATCCAAAAGGTTGTTATAAGGTAAAAATTGTCAACCTTGTTAAATTGACTTAAGTGTAAGTATGTCTACACTGTCTCCAGTGCAGACATACCCTGCCTCCTGCTCTCTCTTGGGTCTCGATCCAACTGCAACAGCCCGATCCAGCTACTGGGGCCCAGTCTGGCCCCAGCCAATGCCAGCAAGTGGCTGGGAGCCAGACCTGGCCTTGAGCCACTTGCTGTTTATGGCAAGTGGCTAGGGGTCAGATTTGGCTCCCAGTTACTTGCCAGTGGTGGCATGAGCTGGATCTGAGTCCCTTGCCACCTAAAGCTGGATTGGGATCTGGGGTGGGGCAGGGGGCATGGCCCAAACCCAGTCCCCAACCCTTCCTGTTATCTAAAGTCAACTTAACACATAAAATAACTTTCAGGGCAAGTGTTATTATGGTGACTTAAATACGTGCTTAAGTCAACTTAATAATTCTAAATTTGGCAAGGAAGTTCCTTAGGTCGACTTAAGGCAAGTTCCCTTCATTCTACAAGTCAGACAAATTTATCCATCTTAAAGGTGCAGTAGAGTCATTTCATGTAAATTACACATTCCCTGAGGAAGAGAGAGAAACCTAAGAATCAGGAATATGAATGAATTAGGCAGAAGTTTGCAATGTAATATTGTAACAAAAAGGATCATTGCAATTTCAGGATATATATGCGTCAGTATCATATCATGTGACCAGAAGGTAATAGTGCTTCTTTACATAGCGGTGATGAAAGCTCAGCTGGAACATTAGGCCAGATTAATTGCTGTTGTTGCTCAATGAAGTTAAAACAAGGATGAACAAGTGTTCTGTTGTTTACTCCCATGATGTATTGAAGGCATTTCAGAGAGTAGCTACAGGAATAGCTATAGGGCAGAAGGGAATGATTTATGAAGAAAGATAAGCAGTGTTAAGTGTTTATAGCTTGATTAATCAGTGAGCAAAAAGGATGTGATAATAGTCGACAAGAATCTGAAAGCAATGAACTCTCAGAGGATTTTTTTAAAATATATATTAGGAAGAACAAATCAGAAAAATAAGACAAAATTAAGACAAGATAATATCAGCTGATAATAAGATCTATTAATGTAGTCTCTCAAAAAAAGTTGTACATGTGCCATTGTTTGGTACATCTATAGATAGCCTGAACAAAACACTAATAGATGTACAACAGGGACAATTTTACATTGGCAGGGAAATAGATTACATAACTTAGCAGATCCTTTCTGTTTTTCGATTCTGTGATTCTATTTTCATATGAATAAGCTGGTTTAGGCAGGCTCTGATTATTTCTGCATTTATTCATTCAATTTTAAAATCTACGGTCTATGAATAGTGTCAGTGGAAGCTGGACAGACAAAGATGTACTTTCTCTTTGAGGAGTAATTTGGATCTTGAATGACCAAATGAAGATAGATCTTTTCTAAAGCTTTTCAGAATAGCAGATGGGCCAGTTTCAGTATTGCCTTCCAGAATGGTCACTGTAAATGAAACACAAAGCAATCTGTGAATATGGGGATTAAATAGGCAATACACTATCTGATTGCTCAGGCAATCATCCAGTATTTGGTTAGATGCACAACATCCCTATAATTTGTCCTCAGTAAGTATCTCCTTTCTTACATTTAGCAGTCATGATGGATGAAGATTGGAAGACCATAATATGATGACGGCTGCCCAGACACATATATTTTGACATAATTAAGTATCTATGTAGCTCTCTTTTGTGGCTGCCATTTGTTGCAATCTTGTCAGCTCTCACAACCTAAGCAAAGTCAAGATGGGTATTAATATGATGGGAAACCACAAAGGAGCACCTAGGTGGCACCAGAACTGGTGTTGGTGATTCAGAAATGGTACTCTTCATTCTGTCAGTACTGATCGAGCGTGTCCTGTTAGAGGGCTTATTCTTTGGATGAAACATTAAACTGAGAACCTGCTCATTTGTATCTATGCAACTTTGTGTCAACGAACATCTTAATGCACATTCTGGAGTCCTGTCATTAGCATGTAGAGATGATAGAGGAAAAGACAAAATCCAAAAATGAACTTTTGCTTACGTGTTCTATGTGCTTGTTTGGAAACTTAAGAGTTGTTTGTTTGTGTTATTTTTAAATTTGTTGCTCTTTAGAAAAACTAATATTTAAAAAGAAACTAAATATTAAAAGCTACTGAAACCTGGAAAAAATCCACAGTTTTTAAACCCATTTTTCTGTTAGTTTTTTTTTTATGAAGTTGAAAAATTTGGTTACCAAGTTGTATATAAAATTGTAATTTTCTTTTTTAAAAAATCATGGAACCAGCCAGTTAAAGGACTTATGAGGCTGGGTTTTATTAAACAAACACACACACACACACACACACCTTGAGTCATGGGTGGGTAAAACTTGAGAGGACAGAACAGGGGTAAACACCAAAAAGATAAACAACTCAATGATATTAATGATGCTTTCTGTGCTTGGGTCTGCAGCTTAAATTTGAATCTGCTGCTTGGCTGCAGCATAAGGAATGAAGAAATAGAATAGTATTAATAAGCAAATAGCTCCGGAGGGTACTGATGTTGACTAACAGGCAGACATCTTTTGATAGGAACCTTGCGGCTGCACACTTCCCTCTGTAGTTCATGCACAATGCACAAAGAAAAGATTTGGCTGCTGGAAAAATCTGAGTGAAATCTGCATAACTTATTTAAATTAGATTATCAGTGCAGTGTATTTATATGGGGAAAAGTCCTTATTATTACTTTGCCAAAATACTGTACCACTCACTTGATTCCACTTTTTTCCCCTTTTTTGTTTTGATTGGGGGAGGTGTTTGTGTGTTGGGTTTTTTTGTTTGTTTGTTTGTTTGATTGATTGATTGATTGATTAATTGATTGATTGTTTTTGGTAACCTGAAGCATGTATGTGTACATGTGAAGGAAATGTCAGTCTCTTTTTATATTCAGGGCAAAACTAATGATGAGAGAACCACTGTAGCTAGAGTAAAAAACATACACAAACTGCCATTCAAAACAAGAACAAAGTTCAAACCCAACTGTACTGAAGCTCACAGTGTTAGAATAACTTGCTTTCCCACACCATTTCTCATTTCAGTTTAGCTGTACACTTACTCTTTCTTTCTGGAAGCTGATCTATGAAAATAACACAAGAAAAGGGATTAGCATGGTATTTTTAACCTGACAAGAAGCTAGAGTTCCATGAAAAAAAGCCAGAAGCTGTGTTACCTCCAGCCCAGTTTTACGAGCTCAAGATTAGAGTTAGGCCAAATTCACATGTTGGATAAAATTTGTTTCGCTAGTTACTTCTTGAGTCTATAATCAGCATAGCATAATCCCTCCCCAGAGCAGTGGAGGGTGGCTAGGTGGAAGGATGTGACTCTGGAAGTCACGATCTGCCTCTGAGCTACTCTTAGGACAGCATTCTGTCCTTAATTTACAGAGTCTGGGTGCCTGACACTGTCTCATCATTGAGCATAGAACTGGAAGACAGAGAAGCTGGAATTCTATTCTGATTGCTATTCACTGATCCAACGAATAACATTAATACTCTGAATTAAAAGCATTAAGCTAGATACAAGCATAGGAATACATCAGCTTATTTCCAAAAAACTTGCCCATAGGAGAAGTTGCTTTTTAACTCCCCCTTATACAATGAAGCAGGAAGGTTTATATCACATTCATTTTTAAAGTAATTATTTTTTCCTATTCTTGTTATCCATATAAATACGCAATCTTTATATGTATCCTGATAAGATCTTGGCTGTAATTGCATTTTGTTTCAAGGCATTCCACAAGTTTATTGGATGTTGTATAAAATAGCATTTCCTTTTCAGCCATTTTTAAATTAGCTTTGTTTCCATTTTTTCCGACTGTAACCTGATTCATCATTATGATGACTAAAATTCTGGTTTTATTTTTTGTATCTCAATCATTATTTTGTATGCTTCATATTCTCACTCCTGTTTCTCTCATGACATTATTTATATGTGTTTTGGATGAGTCAGGAAAATAAAATTATTCTCATTTTACAGTTAAGAAAATTGAGCCACACAAAGGTTAATGCCGACATTTTCGGTATTTGCCCAACCCTACTATCATGGGCTGAACCCTGCTATCACAACACATTACTGAAGTCAGTAAGACTAATCATTTGAGTAAAATTACACACATCCATATGAGGCAGGGGTCTCAAACACGTGGCTCATGGGTCACATGCGGCCTCTAAAGCTATTTCTTGCGGCCCACAATGACACTATCATTACCGATATTTGCAATATTGTATGAAAAGTTTTCAGTGGTGCGGCCCTCAGGCTAACATACTAGTCCTCATGTGACCCATGTGGTGGTTTGAGTTTGAGACCCCTGCATATTATAAGGAGTCCTGTGGTACCCCAAAGACTAACAAACTTATTTAGGCATAAGATTTTGGTTGTAACCCACAAAATCTTATTCCCAAATGAATTTGTTAATCTTTAAGGTGCCACAGGATTCCTTGTTTGTTTTGCTGAAATGGACTAACACAGCTACTCTCCTGGAATTTGACACATACATATGTGTTTGCTAGAGAACCACACCCTACTAATTTGGGGATAAAGCTTGATTGCTCCCTTTTCTTCAGCAATACAGCATGAAGACACATGGTAAAATCTAGTGGAGAGTCACACTCATTCATAGGTTCATTAGCAAGTCATGGGATACTAACACTACAACCTTCTGAAGATCTACTGATACCATAATTATTGCACCTGTTGCATACTGTGCAGAAGCAGGGGCTCTAGGGGTATGTTCACACATACTTCTTATTTCGAAACAACAGAGGTTGTTTCGAAATTAGAAATGCCATGTTCACACGACGTACTGTTATTTTGAAACAACAGGTTCCGTTGTTTCAAAACAACAGCGGTGTTTCGAAACAACTTAAAACCCATGCCCTTTCAAAACAACTTTGTTTTGAAAGGAGTTGTTTCGAAACAACCTCGTTGGGACATGTTGTTTCGGAACAAAGTGTTCCGAAAAAACATTTGACCCTCAGCACCCTAGCCAGGGAACCCTCAGCCCCAGAAAGGGGGCTGCAGCCCCCGGTGGGGGGGTGAGCCACTGCGGGACAGCTCACCCCCCACCCGGGCTGCCCCCAAACCCTGCTACAGGGTCAGGGGTGCCAGGCTCAAGCCCGTCGCCCGGGCTGCCCCCAAACCCCGCCGTGGGGGTGGGGGCACCCGGCTCAGCCTGCCGCTGCAGGTGCCAGGGTGAGCGCAACCCTGGGATTCCCCAGCACAGCTGTCCCCAGCAGGAGCGGCTGCGCCGGGGAATCCCACGGTCGCACTCACTGCCTCAATGTGAAGCCCCTAAAAATAGCAGGTCCAGAACCATGTTCCATTGTGATCTGGCCGGCAGGGAGCTGGGAGATTTTAAATCTCCCTCCCTGTCCTGGCTCTGACTGGGAATGCTCAGAAATTGAAGCTGGGGTGGGGGAAAGGCATTTGGAGGGCAGGAGCTGGGGTGCAGGGTAGGTGAGTGGGGGGCTGGCATTTGGGGAGCAGTAGCTGGGGGGGCAGGAGGGTGGCCCACCCATGAGGGAAGGAGGACCCACCAATTTATACTTTAACACCTGGAAATGAGAACAGGACTCTAGCCACACTACTGAGCACAGCCAACAATCAAGACAGTTTACTTTGCTATTTTATCACAAAGCCACATCAACAATCCCAGTTTAAATGAAGACGCCAGTTTTCTGAAATATTTGAGTCTCACAGGCAGTACGTCAGACATGACCTTTCTAAGGAACAGTGGCAGCAAGTGCTAAGTGACTATATTTTGAATTAATAGTACATTTTTTGACAGGCAGTCCATATGTGCATCTCCTAGTCTTTCTGGATCAGCTGCAGACAGACCATGCAAACCTAAAGATCCTTTTTTCAATACAACAATATATATTGTGGTCACAGATAGTTCAGCTCACACCTTTTACCTTTAGCACTTATTGCGCTTCCATTCTCCCCATGAAACATAAGAACAAACACTGTGCTATCTGGTTGTGGCTTGTCCTCTTTATAATCTTGATGCTGTATGGAAGCACTCAAAGTCTCTGGATAATGCTGCATTGATAGAATAGCTACATCAAATTTATTGTTTGTGCCATCAGAAGCCATACACATGTTTCATGACCAGGACCTAAATTACTAATTTAAATCCATATTTAAGAACCTAAATACAGGGGGTTTCTTTTCACAAGTATGGAGCACCTGGAGCTCCCATGAACTTCTGTTAGACAGGGGGATGCTCAGCATCTCTGAAAATTAGATTTCATTTATTTGCATCTGGTGTCTATGTTTGAAAATTTTGGCCAAAGTGACTTGTTCAAGGTCACAGTGGAAAGCTGATTAGAAAAGAATTGCATCCTGACTTTCAGTACTTTGTCTTAGAGTAAGTTTATATGTTGAGCTGGGGTGTAATTCCCAACTTGAGGAGACATACCTGCACTAGTTCTAACTGAACAAGCTAAAAATAAAGTATAGCTGTAGTAGCACAAGTGGCAGCAGCAGCTACCGGCTCAAAATGTACATTTCAAAAGGGATAGCCATGTTAGTCTAGTCCAGTAAAAAAACAAGGAGTTGTGTGGCACTTTAAGACTAACAGATTTATTTTTGGCATGAGCTTTCATGGCAGAAGATCCCACTTCCTCAGATGCTTCGAAGATGGGTGAACTTACAGAAAGGAATGAAACTAAATGCAAGGGGGTATAAGACATAGGATCAGGTCATAAAGTAACAGCAAATCAGAGCAAGGCTTATAAACAACTCTCCAGCACAACCTTCTACAGACCACTTTCCTCTGACCCCACTGAGGAATACCAAAAGGAATTACAATGCCTACTCAAGAAACTCCCTAAGACAGCACAAGAACGTATAGAGACAGAAACACCACCAGAACCACGGCCAGGCATGTTCTATATACTACCCAAAATCCATAAAAAAGGAAACCCTGGATGCCCCATCATCTCAGGCATTGGCACTCTTACTGCCGGCCTATCTGGCTATGTGGACTTCCTCCTCAGACCCTATGTTATCAACATCCCCAGCTATCTTCAAGACACCACAGACTTCCTGAGGAAAATACAGTTCATTGGAGAACTTCCTGAAAACACCATTCTGGCCACTATGGATGTAGAAGCTCTTTACACCAACATCCCACACAAGGATGGATTACAAGCTATTAGAAGAACTATCCCAGATGATGACACAGCGCAACTCATGACTGAACTTTGCGACTTTGTACTCACCCACAACCACTTCAGATTTGAGGATCATTTATATCTCCAAAGCAGTGGCACCCGCATAGCCCCACAATATGCCAACATCTTTATCGGCGACTTAGAACAACATTTCCTCAAGTCTGATCCCAAGACACCTCTTCTTTACCTGCACTACATTGATGACATCTTTATCATCTGGACACATGGCAGGAATGCTCTTGAAGATTTTTACAGAGATTTCAATAATTTTCACGACACCATCAAATTGATCCTGGAACACTCCACACAGGAGATCCATTTTCTTGACACTACAGTACAAATCAGGGATAGACGCATCACCACCACCCTATACCGAAAACCTACTGATCGGTATAGTTACCTACATCCTTTGAGCTTCCATCCTAAACACACCACACGATCCATTGTCTACAGCTAAGCCCTAAGATATAACTGCATCTGCTCTGATCCCTCAGACAGAGACAGACATCTTGAGGATCTCTATCAAGCATTCTTGAAACTACAGTACCCACCTGGGGAAGTAAGAAAACAAATTGACAGAGCTAGACGGGTTCCCCAAAGTCATCTACTACAGGAGAGACCCAAGAAAGAAAGCAACAGAACACCACTAGTCACCACATACAATCCTCAGGTCAGACCTCTGCAACAGATCATTAAGGACCTACAGCCTATTCTATAAGATGATGCCTCTCTCTCTCAAGCATTAGGAAACAGACCCCTCCTTGCTTATAGGCAGCCCCCTAATCTTAAACAGATACTCACCAGCAACTATAGATCTAACAACAGGAACATTGACACAGGCACACACCCCTGCAAAAAACCACGCTGCCAAGTCTGCCCACATATCTGCACAACAGACACCATCATAGGTCCTAATCAAGCCTGCTACTCCATCAGAGGCTCATTTACCTGCTCATCTACTAATGTGGTCTATGCCATCATGTGCAAGAAATGCCCCAACACCTTATACATTGGACAAACAGAATGATCGCTCCGTAAGAGACTGAATGAGCACAGAGCTGATATCAGAAATCAAAGAACAAAGAAACCAGTTGCTGAGCACTTCCATCTTCCTAATAACTCAATGACGGATTTGTTAACGACTGTCGTTAGAGATGTACCTGGGACATCAAGACTTCAAAGAGAAAGAGCTGAACTCGAATTAATATGCAAGCTAAATTCTGTGAAAGCAGGACTTAATCGAGACTATGGGTTCTTTTCCCATTTCAAAATGTACACCCATCTAAGACTCTAGGGCACCCTTCTATCTCTTAGACCACCATGACTACATTCTGTTTTTTAACATGGTAGCTCAGCCAAACATAGCATGGGTATGTCTCCTAGCGTATGTCTATGCTGGAGCCTTAAGTGGCCTTAACTTTCCTTAAGTCGACCTAAGGAAAGCTCTGTCCATGTTGAGAATTTATTAAGTCGCCTTAAGTGCGTCCCTAAGTTGACTTAATAACACCACCTCTTAAGGTTGACTAAACACCTAAGTTGACTTTATTGAGTCGATTTAAGCCAGTGTAGATGGGACATGGCCCTTATATCAACCTTATTTAGATGACTTAAACACTATGTCCCATCTACGCTGGCTTAAGTAGCCTTAATAAGGTTGATTTACGCATTAAATCGACCTAGTAGGGGCCAGTGTGGATGTGGGCAGTCTACCAGAATTTGAAATGTGTATACTCTAACTCAACTTAACAAGGTCGACTTTAAGTCAATTTAAAGTTGATCTTGTTAAGTCTACTTAACAAAGTCTCCAGTGGAGACATACCGCTAGACCTGGGAACCACTACCCCAGTCCAAAGCAAAAACATACCCTGAACCAAATATTCTTCTGGCCTTTTGGGAAACGGAAGGCATTAAATGAGCCTTATGGTTGATAAATATAAAGTCATCTCTTGTCTATTTCTTTGGGATACAAATTTATGCAGCAAAAGCAGCTTTTTGCATAAATTAGACAGGTTTGTAATTCATCATGGCCCTTTTATTTCCCTTTCCACATATTTTAATCTTTCATGTCTGTGCTATTGAGCTATACATATGCACATCAAAGCTTGAATAAGTTGCAAAGGTAAAATCTATCAGCCTGAGTAGTAAGTAATCTGTTATTTTAATAGCTGAAATCTCTGCTTACTACATACTGCTGAACTGTCATATATCAGACCTTGTATTATGCATACATGCTTGTATTTTATGTTCTATCTTCCATTAGCACTTATCAGTTTTGGACTGACAGCTTAGTCCTACTTGGAAGTTTCCTAACCAGAGATATTAAAATCAAGTTATTAATTCTGTGTGTACTTACAGCAGGTCAAAATCTTATATATATTTAAAACTTATAACAGTTTTCTACTAGAAATGTTGCTTCAGGGGAACATTCGATTTTGTCAAAATTTTAGATATGAAATAATTAAAATATTTCATTTTTGAGAATGTTGGAATGTTTTATTTCAACTTTAATATTTTGACTGATGTTATATAGTATGTAAAATAAAAGTCAAAATGATAAAGTTGAAATAAAATATTTTAGAATAGTTTGTTTTGTGAAAAAATTATCCTGATTCATGATGAAACCAAATTTCAAAATCTGAATATATTTGGAATCTGCAGGACAGATTTTGTGTCCACAGAGTTCATTTTGCAATAGGTAAGCCATCACCTCTTCTTCTGGGACTGTGCTGTCCTGGGTAGTGGTAGGGCCAATATCATGACAGTGAGTCAGGGTGTGGACCAAGGAAGTGGAGGCGATATGTCAGAGAAGGTGGGTGAACAAGGCTTCACACCTAATTCTTTGCTACCATAATATATGTCATAGGCTATGTCCACACATACATGCTTGTGTTGAGTTAAGTTAAATAAGAATAAGTTAATTTGAAATAAAATCCTTAATTCTAATTAACTTAAATCGAAATAAGCAAAAACCTCAAATTGAAACAGCAAGTCCAGACACAGGACTTGCTATTTTGAATCAGGAGAGGGGCACCATGGGAGGTGTGGCAACATGGCCACCTCACTGGGCCTTGCCCTTGGCCAATCCCATAAATGCAGGAACTGACCTCACTTCGCTGTCCATTCTGGCTAGCAGGAGACTGTAATACACAGAGCATGGATGCTCCCCGGCTTCCTAGCCATTGCCGTGCTGTGGATAGACCCACTGCTCACCTGTGGGGTGTCCTGCTATGGGACACTCTGTCCTCAGACCCCAAAGGTGCCAGTTTGTGCCCCAGGCTTTCATCTCAGTGGGCCTCAGAGCAGCCCTAGTTCCCCTCCCTGCTTCTGTGCCTCATCAGATTTGGGCACAGGAAACCAGCACAGACTGGTGGGAGCGGGTACTGCTTGGAACCTGGGGTGATGAGCAGTGATGGAGAAATCTCTGAATGAGCAGGGGGAACTTCAACCACCTGGTTGCAGAACTCGCCCAAGTCCTGCGCTGAAGGGACACCATCATGAGAGCAGCTATCCCTGTCAACAAGAGAATGGCCATCGCTCTCTGGAAGATGGCCACTCCTGAGTCGTACAGGTCCGTGGCATACCTCTTTGGCATAGGGAGGTCTACCATTGGCAACGTGCTGCTACATTTCGCCAGGGCCATCAACAGGATCCTGCTGCCATGCCTTGTCACCCAAGGAGAGCTGCAGGACACCATTGTCGGCATGGCCATTTTTGGGTTTCCCAATTGCGCTGGGATACTGGCTGCCACACATATCCCTGTGAGAGCCCCGGAGCACTGAGCAGCCGAGTACCGGAACCAGAAGGGATACTACTCTGTTAAACTGCAGGCCCTTGTGGACCACCAGGGCATCTTTCAAAACTGTTATGTGGGATGGCCAGGGAGGGTGCATGATGTGAGTGTCCTCTGTAACTCTGCTCTGCACCAGGCCATAAAGGCAGGCACCTTCTTCTCCCCACCCCCCATAACATCACTGTCGGGGGAGTAGAGGTGTGCATCCTCATTGTCGCCAGTGCAGCCTATTCCCTCCGCCTATGGCTCATGTTCCTGTACACAGGGGTCCTTAGTGCCAGCTGGCAGCTTTTCAACCACCATGTGAGCCACTGCTGCCAGGTGGTTGAACAGGCATTTGGCTGGCTGAAGGCACAATGGAGGTGCCTTCTTATGCACCTCCACATTGCAGCCACAACCACGGAGGTCATCAGTGCCTGTGTGGTCCTGCATAACTCTTGAGAGATGCAGGGCGAGACTGTTGCTGCTGCCTAGGAGGCTGAGGCACAGCTCATTGGTGGCCAGTATGAGCAATCCGCACTGTGGCCCCAAGGGAGCAAGCATCACAAAAGGCAACCACAGTTTGTGATGCACTCATGAACCTTTTTGCCTCGAGGAACTCTGGGGGCCAGGCCTGCCCTGCCACACCACCCTCTCCCCCGTTCTACCACAGCCAGCCCCCACCCATCCACCTGGACCATGAACCACACCCAATAAAAACACTGACACAAACTAATATTTGTCACAAACTGTTTATTTAACATAACATGGGGGGTTGGGGCAAAGAAGGGATGCGTAGCGTAAGGGGATGTGGAACTTTGGGGGGAGACCTGGGGAAGGGCCTGAAACTGGGAGACGGATTGGGTTATGGGAGACCTGGGGGAGGGCCTGAAACTGAGAGATGGGATTGGGTGTGGGGTTGGAGAGTTTGTATGGGAGGGGCATCCCTATGGGGGGATTGTGGGGGGAGGTCCTGAGGTGGCATCCCACGCCCCTGCCGACAGCCACCCTGGGTCAGGGGGTGCCTGGGATGAGGGACATGAGGGTCCCGGTATGGATCTCCCTCAGCTGGTGGGGAGACCATGCATGCTGCGATGCACTGGAGACTTGGGGCAATCTCCTGCACTGCAGTGCTCAGGGCCTGGAGCACAGTGCTCTGGTACTCCATTGCCACAGTCTGCCACTCAAGTGTGGATACCATGTGGTCATCAGCAGTGGCTGCATGTTGCAGCAGACAGATGGAAGCATCCTGGCGACGGGCCTGCTGCTCTCTTCAAGCCTGGGCAGAGTCCTCCGCTTGGCGGCCCAGCTCGAGGAAGTTGGCCAGGATTTCCTCCTGCATCTGGTGGCCCCTCCTCCTCCTCCATCTTGGGGTGGCTGGTGGGCTCCATGCAGCAGCATGGCGGGCAGCTGCATGAACTGCTGGAGGGAAGCACAAAACAGGGTTGGCCCCCAGTGCCTGCTGGCCTTCCCTGTGTGCAGCCCGTCTGCAGCACACACCTCTGCCCCCACTGTCAACAGGATTCTGGATCTGGGTCCTGTAGGACATTGCCCCAGAGGCATGCATGGCCTAGCGGTGCCCACAATGGGGAGCTGCAGTCACCCAAGACTTGGTCTGGGGAGTCTCCCAAGGCCACTTGCCAGTGGCATGGACTGTATACACTCCACGCAAGATGCAGCTGCATCTTTGTACTTCCACCCCCTGTTGAGCTACCCCAGGCACACATGGGCCTATGACCCTGCTGACACATGTCCCTTGGGTACCCATGTCCATGGGAGGGCCTCTGCACCCCACCAGCCCCGTGCCCTGCCCTTCCCTGTGCTGTGCTCCCTTGGTGCGCATGACCTGGGCAGCCTCAGCCCTGCCTGCATGTATGAGAGAGGAACACTCACCAACAGGGGCTCCAGATGTCTGTCTGGATGTCCCTTCCTTGGCCTCCGACTCTAGGGAGATTGGCACTTCGGTATGCCCGTCTTCATGCTCTGGGGTGGCAGTCCCCTCCTCCAGGACAGGGAAGACCTCTGGACTCCCCGGTGCAGCCTATAGTGGTGGTGGTGTGACAGCAGCTGGCTGACATCACCGATGTCCAGGGACACCTCTGTGTCACCATCACTTCCCTCTGGGGGTGAGCCTGTGCAGGGGGGCTGGCCAGCATTGATGGCCGGAGCTGGGAGGCCAGTAGCATCTGCTCCCAGGAGCTCATGCAGCTCCTCATAGAATAGGCAGGAGGCACTGCTACTTGCCCCCTGGAGCTGGCGTGCCTCAATGATGTGGGCATGGTCCTGCCACAGAGCCTTGATGTTGGAGCGCATCTACTCCATTGTGCACTCGTGGCCCTGGGCGGACAGCTCTGCAGCTGTGTCTGCATAGACATCCCAGTTCCTGTGCCTGGCACAGAACCAGGCAAGGATGTCTTGCCTTCTCAATATATGGAGGAGACAGAGCACCTCCTCATTCATCCACATAGGGGCACTGCATCTCCCCTGTGTGGCATCAGAGCCACATGCTGCCATCCTGCCTGATGGCTGCAAGCAGGCTCCCTGGCAGGGGTGGGGGTTAGCACTTCCTCCTTCCTTGTGCTGTGCACCCTGGGAGGAAGAAGGTCAAATTGCATTATTTCAAAATAACCATTTTGAAATAACAGATGATTCAAATTAAAGTAGGTTTAAGCTCTTTTGATTCAACGTCTCTTGAATCGAAATGACAGATCTTCGATTTAAAAGATACATGTGGACATACCCATAGACTATACAGAAGGGACCATTATGATCACCTAAGTTGACCTTCTGCACAACACAAGCCACAGAATTCCACCCACCCACTACTGTAATAGATCTAAGATTAAGTCACTGAAGTCCACAAATAATGATTTAAAGCCTTCAGGGTACAACTCCTGAATTACAGATAGATTAAGAATCCTTGCTAAAGGGCCTGCAATTTCACATGACAGTTCCTTTTATATCCTTGGATGTAGATTATCTGTGCCTTTAGAGACCTTTTGCCAACAACATACATAAAAGTTGCAACTGAAAAACATGACCCAAGTGGATCTCAAAGGCTCAGAATCCAGCGGTATGTCTATGCTGGAGCCTTAGGTCACCTTAACCTTCCTTAAAATGACCTAAGGAAAGCTCTGTCCATACTGGGAATTTAATAAGTTGACCTAAGTGCTTCTTTAAGTTGACTTAATAACACCACCTCTTAAGGTTGCCTTAACATGCAAATCGACCTTATTAAGTCAACTTAAGCCAGTGTAGATGGGGCCTAGCTCTTAAATTGACCTTATTAAGTCAAATTAAGTGCTACACACCATTTACGCTGGCTTAAATTGATTAAGTTGATTTAATAAAGTTGATTTAAGTGTTAAGTAAACCTAGAAGATGCCAGTTGGTACGTGGGCAGTCTACAGGAGTTTGGAATGTGAACTCTCTATGTTGACTTAACAAGGTCAACTTTAAGTTGATTTAAAGTCAACCTTGTTAAGGTGACTAAACAGAGTCGCCAGTGTAGACGCACCCTAGAAGACAAAGAAAAATCTCATTATCTTTATGTTAATCTTATAATTTGGGAGCCTGAGGTATCATTTTTTAATATTTGTGACTGGTGATATTGCCTAGATGTCTAAACTTGAGCACTCAAAATGAACTATCACTTTAGAAAAATCTGAGCTGTCATCATTTTGATGGCATAAATGAGGCTTTAACCACTTGCAGTCAAAAAAGCTCTCATGACAGTCTTTGCGAGAGCAAAAGTTTTATTGAAAATGCCAACATACATTCCAGAGCAGATAAGTACTTTCTGTCTACCTGTATTCCTGTTGTAATTTTAGTTGTGATTCTAACTTTTTTTTTTTTTTAATCTCACCATTAACTATTCTACTATGTTTTGGTGCACTGATAAATGGCTATGCCATTCCACCCAAACTCCATCTGGGTAGGTACTCTGTAGCAGATAACACAGAAACAGACTTTGCACAGAATGCTAAAGGACCATTTCTCTTTACTTAATAGTACAAAAACCCACAAATCTATGCAACTGCACAAATTTCATTGCCTCGGTTTCCTCAAAATTCTGCAGCATTCTTTATTCTGGGATGAGTCCTTTCAGAGCATCTTTCTTCTGCAGCACAAGGCCTGTTTTCTCAACTACGAGGCTTCTCTTTCTCCTGGTCAGATGTCTTTGACTTTATTTAACATTAAGCTAAACCAGGCCCATCCTGCTAAAAAGCATGCCAGTCTGTTCCCTTCTTCTATCCAAAACTATCTGCAAGCATGTGAAAATCTTCTCCTGAGTCCTTCATAACCTTCTGCTTTGTCAGCTCTGTCTCTTTGTCCTGTTTGGGAATGCTTTACTCTCTCCCTTACACAAATCCCTACAGAGAGATATTTTGAAATAGGTTCATCTAGGCTTGAGCTAACACATCTTCCCTAGGGGTATGTCTATACTCATTGGGCTCTTTGAAGTCGATTTAACAAGTCAACTTAAAGTCAACCTTGTTAAGTTGACTTTAGGGTATGTCTACACTGGAGACAGTGTAGATATGGCCTGGGCCCTGCCTGCCCTCTGCCCTGCCCGTGGGCCTAATCTGGCTATGGGGGCCCGATCTAGCTCTTGGGCCTGATCTGGCCCCAGCCACTGCCTGCTGGTGGTGGCAGGAGCCAGCTCCCAACCCTTTGACACTTGCTGTAAGCGGCTCAGGGCCAGATTGGGCTCCTAGCCATTTGCTGGTGGTGGCTGAGGCCTGAGCAGACCCCCAGAGTGGGATCAGGCCCTGGAGCTGGAGCTGGAGCCACAGCTGGCCCAGGAGGAGGGGGTGGGGCCCAGGCCCAACTGTTCCTGCTGTATAAAGTTGATTTAACACTTACATAAATTCTAAATTTGGCCATGGAGTTCCTTAGGTCAACTTAAGGCAGGTTTAGTTGACCTAAGGCTCCAGTGGAGACATACCTTAGGTGCTTCCTCCTGAATATATTGTTGCTGAGTTCTAACAACCCAGCAGGTATCTTCTCTGTGAGGCATTTGATGCAGCTTTTGTCAGTAAAGGTAGAATACACACATACATGCAAGTATTCAAAAAATACAGTAAGTTTGTAGTAAGATCTCCACAGCATCAACCAGAATGCATAAATTGTATAGATTTCCCAAATCATCACCCACCCAAAAACTTGTCAGATTGTATGCATGTGAAATTTCTGAAAAGTGAACAGCAGTAGCTTTGTGCATGCTTCAGTCTATTTCATTGAGAAGCAACTTTCATATTACAATAGAAAACCCTAGCTTATAGTCACTATACTAAGTAACATATATTACAGTAAGAAGACCCTGTTATACTGAAATATATTCCATTACTTTACAGTGTCAGAAAAAAGGAATGAGAAGCAGATCTTACACTGTGATCTGAAGCAGAACATTTGTCTTACAATGACAGCAGGCATCTTTAAGATTTATATTACATGGGAGATATGAGCATCTTGACATCAATCATGCTGATGAGTTTACCCCATACCATTTCAAACTGTGGTAATCATTACATCATCTAAATTATTCCACATAAAAGTGAAACAGATCATCCATACAACCGAGGTCTACACAGATGCACACATACCAAGACACACAAGCATCTTCTAGTTCTTCTAGTTGTCCACCAGTAATCTGCATAGTTCCTCACATATAAATACCCATGTATGGAGTCTCTGTACTGTGTGTCAAAAAAAAAGTCTCTAGTGCAAAATCATTATGTTAGCAATTAGTGACGGATTAACCTTGAAAGGATCTGTTAGGATAGATAATCATGCAAAATTTTGTTCTTGCTCAGCCAAACATCTTTCTTCCAGAAATCAACATGAAATTTATGATAGAACAGACTTACTTTAAATGTTTCCAGCATTTCCTTATTTTGTTAGAGTCACCAGCACTGTGAGAGTTTTATATTTCTACTTTTCTGTTAGAGAACACCAGCAAATAGAGAAACACTGAAAAAGAATGGTAAAATCCAAACCCCATTGGAATTAATGGTAATATTCATACTGATTTTGGTGGAGCCACTAGCTCACCTGAAATATCTTAAAAATAACAAGGAGTCCTGTGGCACTTCAAGATTAATAAATTTATTTATTGCATGAGCTTTTGTGGGAGAAAATCCTACTTCATCAGACACTTTGAAGATCAGGGGACTTACAGAAGGGAAGGAAATAAATGCAGGGAAGTGTAAGTCATGGCATCAAGTCACACTGTAAGAACAAATCAAACCAGTTGTTAAGATTCAAACACTACAGCCCATTCTTCCACTGGCTGGACATCACAAAAAAAGGGAAAACCCAACTATAACACACACTTTGTTTTCCTACAGAAGAAAAAACACACCAAACTACTATGCACCACAAAGCACAGCAAGAGTGACACCTTCAGGCAGTAGTTCAGGAGCCCCCTATTTTTAGGTGGCCAATGTTCCAGCCCCCCCCTCCTAAAAATTGAGAAACTCACAGGAATGCAGAGTTCCAGGGCCCCCTAAAAATAGATACAGAAGCCAGAACGCAGAGTTCCTTTACGTTCCACCTTAAGCCCTGTTGCACCTTAAGCAGAGAGCTGTGGCAGGCTGGGAGTTTGTAAATCTCCCCCCTGCAGGGTGGGAGCAGCTTGTGGCTTGGAAGAAGCTCCCAGCCAGTCAGCCAGCTTGCAAACAGCAGAGGTAAGGCCTTGGCTGGGGCAAAGGGGGTGCTAGCCTCTGAGATGGGGGGGCATGGAGCTGCTAGGGGACAGGGAATGCTGCTGGGGGTTGTGTGGGGCAGTGTGTGTGTGTGTGTGTGTGTGTGTGTGTGCATGCCCGTGCACATGCATGCGTGCGCACATGCATGTGTAGCTGGGGATGCGTACTTGTGTGTGTGAGTTTAGCAGGGTGGGGGGTGTTTGTGTGTGTATAGCTGGGGGTGTGTACCTGGCTGTGTGGGGTGGTGGTCAAGTGGCTGTATAGCTGGTGTGTGTGTGTGTGTGTGTGTGTGTGTGTGTGTGTGTGTGTAGCTGGGCTTGTGTACCTGGTGGGTGGGTGGGTGTGTATAACTGGGGGTGTGTATCTGGGTGTGTATGTGTGGGTAGCAGAGTGTGTGTGTAGCTGGGGGTGGGTGGGAATGGATGTATAGCTGGGATGGGGGTGTAGGTGGGGAGAGAGTGGGGGGTATAGCTGGGGGTGAGTGGGGGTATAGGTGGGTATAGCTTGGGTTGGGTGGGGTGGATGTGTTTCGCTGGGTGTGTAGCTGGGAGTGGGTGGGAGTGGATGTGTAGCTGGGGGCGCGTGCCTGGGTGTGTGTGTGTAGCTAGAGGGTGGGTGGAGCAGAGCGAAAACTGATGCATGTGGTACTCAAAAGTGGTCGCAAATGCCTACCTAGCTGGCGGGCAGTAGATGGGGTGGGGACAGGCATTTTCAGACCTGGACCAGTGTGAGGGTGGGCCTGGACCTGCGGGACGGGCCCAGACTTGCGTGAGGTGGACCTGGAAATTTAGGAGGGTTCCAGTCCTGCCCAAATTATACTTTAACCCCTGACTTCAGCTCACCCAAAAAACATTGTTAATCTTTCATGCTACACACTTATCCCAGCAGAGGAATCTGTGCTATCTTGGGGGCTTTACTTCTGCCTTACAACCCCCACACATAAGATAAAATTCTGCAGTGATCTGAAGGACTGTGTTTCACCATCACAAACTCAAATATTTCCACCACACCAATGATCTATGTAGATACATTCCTCCCAACACTGCAAGAAGAAATATTCTTTGTGGACTCCTCTGATTCATGGAACAACAAACTAGAATTCTACATTGATTGTTTCCACCACCATGCAAATGCTGAAACTGTGGACAAACAACATCCTTTACACCAGAACCTCAGCCATCAAGAACACAATGCCATCCACAGCCTCAGAAATAACTCTGACATTATTATTAAGGAGGCTGACAAAGGATGTGCCGTTGTCATCATGAATGAATCAGATTACGATCAGGGGGTTTATAATGAATCGGATTATGATCAGGAGGCTTATAAACAACTCACCAACACAATGGTCTTTACAAACCACTTTTCTCTGACCCCACTGAGAAATACCAAAAGGAACTACACCACCTACTCAAGAAAATCCCTGAGGCAGCAGAAAAACAAATAAAGACAGCCACAGCACCAGAACCCTGACCAGGAATATTCTATCTACTACCAAAAATCCATAAAAACAGAAACCCTGGACATCCTATCATCTCAGGCATTGCTGCTCTTACAGCAGGCTTATTTGGTGATGTGGACTCCCTCCCCAAACTCAATGCTATTAACACTCCTAGCTATCTTCAAGACACCATGGACTTCCTGAGAAAACTCCAATCCATTGATGAGCTTCCAGAAAACACCATCCTGGCCACTATGGACTTAGAAGCTCTTTACACCAACATCCCACACAGAGATAAAATTACTAACTATTAGAAGAACCATCTCAGATGATGCCACAGAAAACCTCATGGCTGAGCCTTGTGCGTTTCTACTCACCTACAGCCATTTTTGGATTGGAGGATATCTTATACCTTCAATTTAGTGGCACAGCTACGGGTACCTGAATGGCCCCACAATATACCAACATTTTTCTGGCTGACTTAGAACATGTTTCCTCATGTCTCATCCTAAAGCACCTCTCCTCTACTTATATTACATTGATGACATCTTTGTCATCTGGTGCCACATTAGGGATGACTTTCAGGATTTCCACAGAGATTTCAACAATTTCCACTTCACAGTTACACTTAGTCTGGAACACACCACATGGGATATCCTCTTTCTGGACACTACAGTACAAATTATAGATGGACATGTAAGCACCGTCCTATACTGAAAACCTACTGATTGGTATAGTTACCTACATCCCTCAAGTTTTCATCCAAAACACACCACATGATCCACTGTCTACAGCCAAGCCCTAGGATACAACTGCATTTGCTCCAGTCTCTCAGACAGAGATGGTCACCTTCAAGATCTCTACCAAACATTCTTAAAACTATAGTACCCACGTGAGGAAATGAAGTAACAGATTGAGAGAGCCAGCCACGTATCCCAAAGTTGACTACTACAGGAGAAGCCCAAGAAAGAAAACAGCAGAACATCACTAGTCATCACCTATAACCCCCAAGTTAGACCTCTGTGGCACATCATCAAGGATCTAGAGCCTATTCTACAAAATGATCCCTCACTCTCTCAAGCCTCAGGAGACAGATCCCTCCTTGTTTATAGGCAGCCCCCTCTGCAACCTTAGGCAGGTACTCATCAACAACTATAGACCTAACAACAGAACCATTAAAACAGGGATATATCCTTGTAACAAACCATGCTGCCAACTTTGCCCACATATCTGCACAAAAGACACCATCATAGAAGCTAATCACGCCAGCTACTCCATCAAGGGCTTATTCACCTGCTTGTCCACCAATGTGTTTTATATCATCATGTGCCAGAAATGTCCCTCTGCCTTATTTATTGGACAAACCAGACAGTCTCTGTGCCAAAAAAAAAAAAAAAGCGCACAAAGCTGACATTAGCTATCACAAGATTCTAAAACAGATGAGCATTTCAATATTCCTGGTCACTCCATTGATGATTTACTAATAGCTGTGCTCAGACAAATGAATAACAGCTTAAGGCTTTAAAGAGCAGCTGCAGAGCTTGACTTTATTTGCAAATTTGACTATATAGCTTCAGGGCTATACGGGGACTTTCGATTTTTTTCTCATTACAACAGGTCACTTTAACTCATCTTCCTCTGTATGCTGTTCCCCATGTTTAAATCTTAACAACTGCTTTGATTTGCTGTTACAGTGAGATCTGATCCCATGACTTACACTTCCCTGCATTTATTTCCTTCCATTCTGTAAGTTCCCCCATCTTCAAAGCATCTGATGAAGTGGGATTTTCTCCCACTAACGTTCATGCAAAGAATATATTTTTTAGTTTTTATATGCCACAGGACTCCTTGTTTGTTTTGCTGAACTAGACTGACACAACTACCCCTTTGGAACTTGAAGTATCTAACTTTCATATCTCAAAATCTTTCCATGTTTAGTACAAGTTTTGTATGAAGATCTGGATAGTAATTTTTATCAGAAATCATTTGCCAGTACCTAATATTAATGTAAAGGAACTGCTGTCTGCTGCCACATAAACACATTTAATGTTATTTAACACACTAAAATGAAATCTAATGTTCACAAGTTATCTGGCCGTATGAACAATAGAGCAGTGTTTTTTCTGCACATGGTCTGTGGACCCTGAAGGGTCCATAGATTATGTTCAAAATTTCTAAAGACATCTGCACCTTCAGCCTAAATTTTTCAGGGATCCACAAATGAAACCAAGTTGAATCCAGTGGAATAAAGTATAGACCAGGGGTCGGCAACTTTTGCTAAACCCTGTGCCAGTGCTTCTTCCCGAACCCTCAGCTGGTGCCAGTGGCCCCCTTTGTTGAAAAAATGTAGCAGCTGCCTGAAAATTCAGCATCAGTCATGGCTGGAGTGGGAGCACTTCCCAGGCATGCCACAGAAGGAAGTCATCCAGAGTGGCTTGTCTTGGTGGTGTGCCTGGGGACAGGGGTCCCCAAGCATGCCATGAAAAGAAGCGGCTCCTTTCGGGGGTTCCCAGGCATGTTGCAGAAAGAAGCTGTTTGTCCGTAGTGGCTCCTTTGGGGAGAATCATACTACAGAGAGGAGCCACTCCAGGTAGCTTTTTTGTGTGTCACAGGGAGGCATAGGCATGGGGGGGACCCCCTGTATCCCAGCTGCACCTGAAGGAAACCACTCAGAATGGCTTTTGGTGGCAGGAGTGGCAATTTCTGTGGTACTACAGAGGGTGCCACGTGTTGCTCTGAATGGGCTCAGGTGCCACTGTTGGCACATGTGCTGGGGTTTGCCTACCCCTGGTATAGTCCCATATTGTGCTACTGTGCCACATGCAAACCCATTTGATAGTGTCAAATCTGAACTCGTTAAATTTTGGGGAAATTCAAATAGTGAACCAAATTTTGCAGTTGAGGAGTTTCACATGTGGACTGGGTGTAATGCAAGAGAACTGGGACTACGACAGAAAATTAATATAAAGATGAAACTCAGCTGTCCCACTTCAGAAGGGTTTATGGAAACATTCTTAGTTGTTTTGTACCTAACTTAATCTAACCTATTTTCTCCTTGCAGTTCTTATTCTTTGGGAGTTACCTCAATCTGTTATGGATAGAACTGGCCTCATAATACATATAAATGCTCTCTACCTTTTTCAGTGCAGAACCCATAAATACCATTTATGAGGTTGTCATAATTTTGCTTTATTTTTCAGAAAATTGGAATAACAGCATCTGTAATGGCTGGGATAAGTAACAGTTTATTTAGCTCACCTTGTTTTTAAATAAAGCTTGATATGAAAAGCACTGTTTAGTCAGATCATACCATTCTAGGTGGATTTCCCATTGTTGGGGTTTTTACTTCACCATATTTTACATTAAAAAGAAAATTGTTGGTTTGGATTATAGCCCTCAAATTAATTTCCTATTGTTGCAGTCTCAGTGTAATTAGAGTCAATTCCTATTGTTTCAGAATAATCTCCTCTCTTTAAGATTTAGCTCTATTGCTAGGTTTTGTCCTCACAATGATAACTTTAGTTCATGTGCTTTATGTTCAGTAACATCCATGCAAGATTCATTAAAACCATTTGCTATGTAGCTCCCCATGTTATTGGTTCATTACACATTTCACTCCATATCTGTCCTTGTGAGCTGAATGCACATCAGCTTTAATTCACTTATGACACTGAAGCATTGTTTCATATTGTCTTTGACTCCTATTCAATCACTGAGTTCATTTTTCATCATCTCTAAATCTATTCACATAATTTGATTCTACACCCCTAACTGTATAATCAGGCATCATCATTTGAGTTTATTTCCTTTTATTTTGGATTCAGTTATCAATGTTGCTTTTGTTCTCTTCATTTTCCACTTTTCTGTCTTGTTTTTGAGTCAGTGTCCATAGATCTGGATCAAACTGATACTGTTTCAGAATGTGTGTTTAACTCTTCTCTTCCTATACTCAATTTTTGTGCTTGTCCACTGACTGCACATTATTCTGTGTTCACATTTTCTGTCTCTGAAAACACCTCTCACTTTATGTTACTTTATATCATTTGGCATCCAACTTGTCACTGTTTAGGTTTAGCCTACATCACTGTGGTTCAATCTCTTCATTTTATAGATTTATTTTATAGTAGTCACCATTTAATTTACTTTCTTGTAGGTTCATCTCCAATCACTTTAGTTGTAATTACCATCATTATTGAATCAGCTTAAATGCATTTAGATCCAGTTATATCTTTAAGATTAATTACATTGTTCCATATTCATTTTCTGTCCTAGTACATTTACCTCAATTTCACACAAATTAATCTCCAGTTATTCTTATTCTAGTTTCAATCATACTATCTTATTGCATCATTTTACATGGTTTAGGATATGATTATTTGTGATTGTAGAATCAATTTACATCTTTTCCATTACAGACATGTAAGATAAGTTACCGTCCATCTTTTCAGTTTATTGTTCCTAGCTGTGGCTATAGCTCACATCAGTTACATTTATAGTTCCACAGCTATTTTCAATATCTTTTCTTGTCAATAACTTTGGAGAAAAAACAGTAAATTGAATTCTGCAAAATTTTGTCTGTGAAATTGAAATTTATTTTCTAAACTCTGGAATTTCCCTTCCTTTGTTCATGTGGCCACTTTCATTCCAGGTGGTGTTCAGCTGGCAGCAGTGGATTTACACCAAGGATGAATATGATTCACAATGTAGTTTGTTCTACTATTTTAGCTTCTAGTCCTTTATTTTATTGAATCTGTTAAATAAATATTAGCTTCAATGCCATGTCAGTTTTAATTTCAGTTGCTGTTAATATAGCCTCATTTCTTAAATTGATGATGATGGCTCTGACTAGAGGAGTATGAAATATTTGTGATACAAATTGAAACGGCTTATGAACTGAATTTCTTACAGTTTTTTACAGATGCAGAAATGAAACCATTTTACCTAAAATTTTTCACTTTTTAGGGTTTTTTATCTGAATGAAATTTAGTCAATCCCATGCTGACAAGTGACATTAAAATTCAAAGTTTGAAAGGCATGTTTTGAATGCTCACACATTTATGCTCCCCTACAAAGAAATTGTACTTAATTGATTTTTGCAACAAAGTAATATAGTGAAAATTTTCATGTTAAATTTTCCAGAAAACCTTTACTACTTATGAGCTCTGAAGTTATTTAATACCAAGATATATGGATCTGTTTCAAGTTTACATCACTTTTGCAAGTTCTGTTAAAGACATCTAAATAGACATGTATTGGTAAAAGAAATAATGAGGTGTGAATGCAGTTAAACATCCCTGGATTGTCCGTGTCTGCTGACTTGGACTTGCGGAGCTTCGGCTAGGGATCTGTTCAACAGAGGTACAGAAGTTCAAGCTTGGGCTGCAGCACAGACTCCAGGAGCCCTTATAAATCAAGCCTCGATTACGTATAATATATTTAAAAAATACTAATAGGCAGAATGAAAATACCACATGAAATATCATTTAAAAAATCTAAGAAGGTAAATAACATGAGAAATAAAACAATTATATGAGTTTTTTGGTTGTGTATGTTTGGGTTTTTGTGGTTGGTTGGCTTTTTGGGAAGGTTTGTATGTTTGTTTTACTTTTCTAAGCCAGTTTTATAAGCAAGAACTTACAAGGAAATAATTTCATTATCAATAACACTTTAGCTTATGCTTTATAAAATTTCTGTGTTACCTGTCTTTGGAATTTATGAGATACCAAATCCACTTAGGAAAGTAATTTGAAGTAGTGCTATGGACTTAATGCAAGGAAGTAGTAAAACTGGTTATGCCATCTTTGGTAGTAGATCAACATGACCCTCTGTAATAAAAGATAAAAAGATGTGAGGCATTTGTGCACTGATGAAGTTAAATTCTTTATACATTAAAATATTTTATATTTAGATTTTTTTTATGTGGTGAGGTATATGGAACAGATATACTTTCCACTCTGCATGCAGCTAAGTCAGGTCCCTTTAAAGGACAAATTACAGGCTATAGTGAAGTGCAAATGACAAGATGAGAGGGGGTGTAGGAACTGCCAATCTGGCTGCATGTATTCAGACTTCCACCTGCATCAGAGCAGCTGGATCCCCACTGGACAGACCAGTGGCATGTCACACAAAGCCACACTGGATCTGGTCTAAAGAAGACTCCCTGATATCCTTCAGGGAAAACCCCCAGCAAACCCAATCCAGCCTGTTACCAAACTACTACCCTGTGAATCGGTGTGAAAGTCCAGTGAGGTGAGTTTTCCCAGTGGTATTTCCCGAGGCTTTTGCACCCTTCTTTCCCAAATTTTGCTTTCAGTTTTAAGTCTGAATAAACCCCTGTAAGAAAAGTAATATCCATTATTTGTACAATAAGGTTTAAGAGCCTTGTCATCGGTGGCAGATCAGGGGCTGCAGGCACCCGAGTCTCCCCACCAGTGGCACCCCCTTACTGGAGGGCCTCCTGCCCTGCCAGCGGGCCAGTGCTGGTGGGAGCAGATGGGGCCAGAGGCTGGCCACAGCCTGGCCGGTTGGCCCGGGGGGAGGCAGGGCTGCCTGCTGCAGATGGTGCAGCTTGGGCTGCACTGGAGCCCGTACTGCACTCACAGCAGTCAGCCCTGCCACCCCTGCCTCTCCACCCCTCCAGACCAGGCCATTGCCGGACCACCCCACCCACATGGGCAGAGTGGCTGGCCCAGGTGTGGGGTGAGAATGGGAGAGCTCTGCTTCTGGGCTAGTTCACCCTGCCCCTAGGGATGGATTGGCTGGCCCAGGTGCTGGGTGGCAGCTCAGAGCCTGGCCTTAGGCTGGCCCACCCCACTCCCTGTTTCAGTGCTGGGGTGCTGGCAGAATGGAAAGAGCCCCACATTATAGTGGGCCCGTGGATCTGGGTCCCACTGACCCATGTAGTAATCCTCTCCTACCTGTCATGGTCCCCGAGCTCTTTGTGCTGGTCCTCAGCCTAAAACCCTAAATCAGTCTGGGTTCACTGAAAACTTTGTAAAACTTGGTATTTCAGGTTTAAATAGAAACGTTCCATCTGGCTCTATACATAGCACTATGTAGCGAGAAACGCCTCACACAAGTGCTCTTATGCTTGTTTTCCCATATGTTGACTCTACCCAGCTTCCTGTCTCATCTTAACCAAGCTTTCACATGAATACATTTATTTTTGATTATAATTTGATGAGGAAAATGTCAGCAAAATTAAATCAAATCAAGGTGGCTGTCCTCTGGGGAAACAGATATACATAATACAGTTGTTATTATTATGGTTTTCCAAAAGAGCATAAAATGTCACAAAAAACTAATGCTTACCCTTTTGGAATATCTCAGCTATCATGTTCTGTTTGCCCAAAGACTCCTCTGTGGCATTTAGAGCTATGATATTTATGAATATGCATGTTTTATTTGAGGATGGGCTATAGCCCATCAGATATGAATGACCAGCAGCTTATTCATATACTATCATATTTGGTTTTCAGTGGTAGCAGAAGATTAGTAAAAAGGTTGAGAGTGCAGTAGCTTTCACACCTTCTGCTGGTGTTTATACCATTTTATTATTCTCCCTGGTGAAATTTATAAAAGAAAATACAGCACCATTAATGTTTCTGAAGTATCTTTAACTATTAGCACATCAAAAATCACTTGCCACCTGTTCTCTTTAATTTACTTTGTCTTTAACTTCCTAATAGTCCAATGGGGGGGGGTATGTACACACGTCTCTTTTATTTTGAAATAACACTAGTTATTTAGAAATAAAAGAGATTAGGTCCACACAAAATATTCTTATTTCGAAGTGACGGCCTCCATCATTTTGAAACAAGAGCTGTCATTTCAAAATAGATTAAACCTTCTTTAAATCGAAATGACTGTTATTTTGAAATTGTTATTTCGAAATAACACCATTTGAACATGTTATTTCAAAATAACCATTATTTCAAAACAACACTTTTGCCCTTCTCCTTCGCAGGGTGCCTTCCTTTTAGCCTATATTGGGTGGGGGCATGGCCCAGGGAGGGGGCCATGTTGCCACAGCTCCCATGGTGCCCCTCTCCTAAAGTGAAATAGCAAGTCCTATGTTTGGACATACTATTTCGCTTTGAGCTTTTCCCTTAATTCAAATTAACATTTTCTTAATTCAAATTAACTTATTTCAGAATAAGGACTTTATTTTGAAATAACTCATTTTGAAACAACTTATTTCAAAATAACGATGTATGTGTGCACATAGCCAGAGAGAGTGTTTGTGTTCTGTAAAACTTAATAAGCAGGGTAATCAGTTAAAGGCTAGATATTGCTTTACTGAAAGGTGTCAGAATTGCCAGCACACTTTTCATTGACAGGGACCAAATGTCATCTTTAACCATGCTGCAAACTAGAGCCCCGCAAAATATCTTACCTGAAGCTAAAATAAAATCTAAGTGAGACTTGGGTTTGAGGTTGCATCAAAGCAGTTTTAAACTTTGGTCTACATGCAGGATATTTCAGTAATCATTGGCAAGCATTATTTGCACAGCTGCCAAGCTTGTGCAGCTCTCTCTCCTCCTATCCTACAAAGAGCCAAACTTTCCACCTATTCAATGATCTTCATGCCAATTTTCTCACCTCAGTTGTTATCAGGGAACACTAACAGTCAGGTCATCATCCAGTGCATTTTCTTAAGAGCTATGTGCTAGTAGCCATTTCTTCACCCTGAGGTGAATGCTTCCCTTCCTCATGATCCTAAACATAGTCTTCAGATATTGTCCAGTGTGTGCTACTGCCTCCTCATCTTCTAATGGTTCTTCATCAAAAAGATATTTCCTTCTTTTCAGATAGGGAGTGAGGAAGCAATTGTGTGGTTACCAAGATAGCTCAGTTATGCTGAGCCTGAGAGAAACCCAGTAATTCTTACTAATGTTTTTAGGGAACTCTTAGAACTGCTAAGATATTAGTGCGTCTGAGTAGTCCTTGTAAATTCTAGTCAGTAGGAACACAGCAGATCAATATTTAAATTATGATATTATCCAAAGATCCCAATCACAATCAGGACCTTAATCTAAGAACTACTTTTTATAAACAAATTATAATTTGTACTACCACTTTTTATGGTTAGGGTTCCACACTCAGTGACTCTCCAAAAGCCTTTAAACTAGAAGCAACTTCCTGGTACAAAATCTGGTACGGTGGCTGAGAAGACTCAAGACCAAGAAGGAAAGAGGATGAAGAGACCATTAGGATCCACGTAAAGATACCCAAGATTTGAAGTGTGGTGTTCCCAGAGTTTGCTGAAGGGAATGGGATTCTGTGAGTAAAGAGGATTCTCTTAAGGTGGGGAGTGGAGAGGTTTGAGTTTATCAGACTAAAGTCTCCAAATGAATCTTCAGTGATTGGTTTGCTTCTGACTAGAGCTTTGCAAGTAATCCAATTTCTTGGTTCACAGCCTGTACTGATTTTTTTTTTAAGACATGTAAGGTTGAACCAAATGAAACACTTTTGGAAATTTTTGGCAAAATGGAAAATCAGGAAAAAGTCATTTTTTATTTAAAAAAAAAAAACACATTTATTTTTCTCCAGCAGGAGTTAGCAGCATAAATAGCATTGAGGATCTAGGCCATAGTGTTCTTTATCAAACAAGCTACACTAGCTTGTTCATGTAAGAAATAATGAAAAGAGGAGAACATTTTTCTCACTGAAATTCTCTGCTCTGTACATACTGAAAGAGAACTTTAAAATAGTAATAGGCCCAATTATATTTGAAATATGACAGATAATTGTGCAAATTTTCAATAATGAAATAATTAGTAATATTTTGCATATGTATAGAGTAATTGCTTTCATCTGAGAATCTAAAAATGTTTTATAAACAGTAATTAACTAGACATCCAAACACCTCTTTCAGGTAATCATTATTATCTGTCTTCTGTAGATTGGGAAACTGAGGTATGGATTGGTGAAGTGATTTTTTTCCCCTGTCACACAGAGAGTCAGGAATGAAAGCTGTCCATTTTCCCTAAGAACCCACAGTTAAATAGGTTCTTTTAATAGACTGACTATATAAGTTTAGAAAAATAATTTTAAAAAATCAGGTGTAATGTGAGTTTCTTCTGTGAAACATGGCTCTGAACTGACACAAAATGCCTTTCTTTTTCTCAGGATAAGAGAGACCTTACAAATTTAAAGATGGAGTATGTGGAAAATAAAAGCAGCTAAATAACCATAAAGTATGTCTTGTAAGATACTCCCCTTCACTCATTGTTACAGAAATACATAAGATAATTTCTTGTGATCATTATACTCCTTCCTCACAAAAAAAGGTGACATATTTAAATTAGTGGAAAAACTTTCTGGTTTATATGATTTATTTCTGTTCTTATTGCCTGAGTGTGTGTGAATCTTGATATAGATATAAATATAGATATAGATATAGATATAAATATAGATCATAGAATCATAGAATCATAGGGTTGGAAGGGACCCCACGAGGTCATCTAGTCCAACCCCCTGCCAAAAAAAGCAGGACCACTCCCATTAGATCATCCCAGTCAGTCTTTTGTCCAGCTGGGACTTGAACACCTCCAGAGATGGAGATTCCACCACCTCCCTAGGCAACTTATTCCACTGCTTCACCACTCGCCTAGTAAGGAAGTTCTTCCTAATATCCAGCCTGGACCGCCCCAGCTGTAACTTGAAACCATTGCTTCTCATTCTGCCCTCTGTTACTACCGAGAACAGTCGAGCTCCCTCCTCCTTGGAGCAACCCTTCAAGTAGTTGAAGGTTGCTATCAAATCCCCCCTCAGTCTTCTCTTCTGCAGGCTAAATAAGCCTAGTTCCTTCAGTCTTTCTTCATAGGGCTTGTACTCCAGCCCTTTGATCATTTTGGTTGCCCTCCTCTGGACTCTCTCTAATTTGTCCATGTCCTTTTTGTAGTGGGGAGCCCAAAACTGGACACAGTATTCCAGATGTGGCCTCACTAGTGCAGAATAGAGGGGAATGATCACATCCCTCGATCTGCTGGTAACACTTCTTCTGATGCAGCCCAGTATGCCATTGGCCTTTTTGGCAGCAAGAGCACACTGCTGACTCATATCCAGCTTCCCATCCACCATGACTCCCAGGTCCTTTTCTCCAGTGCTGCTATTTAGCTGATCACTCCCCAGCCTGTAGCAGTACATGGGGTTTTTTCGTCCCAAGTGCAGGATTTTACACTTATCCTTGTTGAACCTCATGAGATTCCTCTTGGCCCACTGCTCCAGTTTGTCTAGGTCTCCCTGAATCCTGTCTCTGCCCTCTAGGGTGTCTACCGTTCCCCCCAGTTTGGTATCATCTGCAAACTTACTAAGTGTGCAATCTATCCCATCATCCAGATCATTAATGAAAACATTGAACAGAACTGGCCCCAGGACCGACCCCTGGGGCACACCACTTGTTACTGCCTGCCAACTTGACATGGAGCCATTGATTCCTACACGCTGAAACCGTTGTTCTAGCCAGTTTTCTATCCACCTTACAGTCCACACATCTAACCCATACTTCCTTAATTTGCCAATGAGAATGCTGTGGGAAACCGTATCAAAAGCCTTGCTAAAGTCAAGGTATATGACATCAACGGCTCTTCCCGCATCCACAAATCCAGTCATCTCATCATAGAAGGCGATGAGGTTGGTCAGGCATGATTTACCCTTGGTAAATCCATGCTGACTATTCCTGATTACTCTATTTTCCTCCAAGTGTTTCAGGATGGATTCTTTGAGAAGCTGCTCCATGATTTTTCCAGGGATTGAGGTGAGGCTGACAGGTCTGTAATTCCCTGGATCGTCCTTTTTGCCTTTCTTGAAGATAGGTACTATATTTGCTTTTTTCCAGTCCTCTGGCACCTCCCCTGTTCGCCACGAGTTTTCAAAGATAATGGCCAACGGTACTGCTATCTCATCAGCCAGCTCCCTCAGCACCCTCGGATGCAGTTCATCCGGCCCCATGGACTTGTGCACATCTAGTTTCTTTAAGCAGTCCCTAACCTGACCTACTGTCACCAAGGGCCTCTCTTCTTCTCCCCAGTCCCCCGTACCTAGTGTAGTGGGCTGGGAGCTGACCTTGCTTGTGAAAACTGAAGTAAAAAAAGCATTGAGGACTTCAGCTTTTTCCTCATCCTCTGTCACGAGGATGCCTGCCCCATTCAGTAAGGGACCTACACCATCCCTGATCCTCTTCTTGTTATTGATATACTTGTAGAACCCCTTCCTGTTATCCTTCACATCCCTTGCTAGTCGCAACTCCATTTGTCCTTTGGCCTTTCTGATTTTATCCCTGCAGTCCCGAGCAATGTCTTTATATGCCTCCTTAGTCATCTGTCCTAGCTTCCACTTCCTATAAGCGTCCTTTTTATGCTTCAGCTCAGTGCAGAGCTCTCTGTTAAGCCACAGTGGGCGCCTTCCACATTTGCTGTGCTTTCTCCTTATCGGAATTGTATCTTCCTGTGCCCTTAGCAGGGTTTCTTTAAAATGCACCCAACTCTCTTGGACACCTTTCCCCTTCAGATCAGCCTCCCAAGGGATCCTGCCCATCAGTTCCCTGAGGGAGACAAAATCTGCTTTTCTGAAGTCCAGGGTCTGTGTTTTGCTTCTTTCCTTCTTTCCTTTAATCATCAACTTGAACTCAATCATTTCATGGTCACTGCTACCCAGGCTGCCATTGACCTCTACTTCCCTGATAAATTCTTCTCTATTTGTGAGCAGCAGATCGAGAGGCGCAAGGCCCCTCGTCGGTTGCTCCAGCATTTGTACCAGGAAGTTGTCCTCAACACTCTCCAGAAACTTCCTGGATTGCCTGTGCACTGCTGTATTGGCCTTCCAGCAGATGTCAGGGTAATTGAAGTCCCCCATGAGAACCAGGGCCTGTGCTCTAGAAACTTCTGTCAGTTGTACACAGAATGCCTCATCCACTTCCTCCTTCTGATCTGGTGGTCTGTAGCAGACACCTACCACAACATCCCCCTTGTTGCTCTCCCCTCTAAACTTAACCCACAGACTTTCAACTGGCTTGTTTCCACTTTCATAATGAAGCTCTGAGCAGTCATAGAGCTCCTTTACATATAGTGCTACTCCTCCCCCTTTCCTTCCCTGCCTGTCCTTCCTGAACAGTCTATACCCATCTATTGCAGAGCTCCAGTCATGCAAACTATTCCACCACGTCTCTGTTATCCCAGATATCAGTGCTTCAGATTACTAGTAAAAGGTGGAACACACATTTCCCTGTTGGAGCTCCACAATATTTCTTATTGTTAGCATCAGAGATGTATTTTAATATTCAAAGATTACAGAGCTCAATGTTTCTAATTTTAAAAAAAATAGTTTTGAATCCATCTATTGACAAATAATTGAGTGCACTAGTAAATAAAGTGTTTTTTAATAAAATGCAGACTAAGAGAAGAAATGTATTCTACTATGCACAACTACTACAACTGTCTTTGAGATATGCATGACTCAGCTGCACCACCCTAGTTATGCTTTGTCACTTCTGAGATAAAAGGTGAGTACATGGCTGACCCATGGCACCCTAGGTGTCTGTGATTTTGGCACCCTGTCCTTAGGGAGTGTGAGGCCTGGGGCAATTGGCCTGTGGCGGGCCCTCCTGGCAGCCCACCTTCCCAAAAGGGAGGGCAGCCCAGGGGCTGGGCTCTGCTCTACCACCCCACCTCTGGGCCATCACTCCCTGCCCCCAGGGCAGAACAGCTGGCCCAGGGGAGGGGCAGGAGAGCAGAGCCCAGCCTCTGGGCTGGTCCACTCCTCCCATGAGCTGGCTGTTCCCTGCCCTGGGGGCAGGGTGAGCCAGCCCAGAACAGAGACCGGCTCCATGCTTCAGCCCCACCCCTTCCCCGCTGCCTTCAGCTCCATGCTGAAAGTAGTGGGAAAGGGTGCAGGGGACACTGTGGCTGTGGGAGGCAATAGTGTGGGTCCCACAGTGCCCTGCTTATGAATAGTTTCAGCCCTCTTGGCACCAACAAGGATGACCCTTAACTTTTTGGGGGAGTGCCCTTGGCGCCCTCTACTTTATGGTGCCCTAGGTGAACACCTAGGTCACTTATATGGTAGGACCGGCCCTGGGTGAGTGGTATTGATTCCAGTGCATACACCTTCTGCTGTATCATCTGCAGAAATGCACTAAAAGGAAGCTGGTGCCCTTATTAGCGCAGAAAGCATAAAATCAGGAAGCTGAACGGCAGTATCTAAGTAAAAATGTGGATACCAGCTGATGTTTGAATATATCAAGGAATATGTGACAAAAAGTAAATATGAAATGAAATGAGTTCTAAAGAAAATATATGAAAAGAAGTAAAGGGGGGGGGGAGAGACAGTTAAAACCAACAAAGCACAACACTAGAGTAAATACTTTCCTACTGTCTGTCATTAATGCCAAACTAGATGCTTCAAAGGTATTAGGAATAACAGAAAAACAATTAAATTGAGCTTTATTCTCATTAAGGTCCCTTAGTTTCAGTTTTAGATTAAGTGTGTTTATGTGAGAGTCAAGCCCTTTTATTTTAGGTTATGTCCTCCAGATTATTTCCTTCTGGAACTATCTGTTCCCTCTTGAGGGAAAAGAGACCAACCATCTCTAATGTTAACAAAGACACATAGATATTTACCTGGAAATGAATAAAGATAGTAAAGCCTTGAACTGCTGTATATTTCAAACAGCTTGAGGCAAAAAGACATTTTCAGAAGTGCTGAATTTTGTTTGCATCCATTACATTTGTACCTAAAAAGAAAGGAAGGAAATATACAGTCAGGTGCAGGGTGGGGGGTGGTGGAGCAACATAGAGTTACAAAATTTAATTCAGTGATACTAATTCAAGAGATCATAAACTAGCAAACTGCATTTCAAAACCAAAAATAGAAAAACTCATTGAACTTTCTTAAATAGGTTCAGCTGAATGAGAGATTAGGTCTTGTAAAAAGTTTTGGTGAACCTGGACAGACATTAATAAGAGGACATCTCAACCTGACTTTGATGCTAGCAAGTGGCTCAGCTTCATAGAGTCAAATTTATCTTTCATTTTGTTTTCCTAACAATGTGCAGTTTTATCTGCTTGGAAAGAAGATTCAGACAGGTGGTACCCTGGCACTGCAGCCATGTATATCTGAATTTAAAATCCAGATAAAAGGATTGGATTTTTTTTTAATGCAGCTTTTATTTTACTTTTCAAGATTTCAAAGAACCGTGTTTTCTTCAGCAAAGCAGTTGCTGTATCACTACAACAGAGTAAGGTGGTGAAAGAGTGAATTTCCATATATCCAACTCATAAGCAGAAGGCTTTTTATCACCTAATGCAATGTAACTAAATATAGGGATCTGAGTCATGTCCTGCTAACAGGTGTTCAACACTGATGTAACTCATAACTTCAGTAATTTTACTCATGATTTATCTTGGTGTAAATGAGATTAGAATCAGACCCATATATTGTAATAACACAAAAGGCAACATAATGCCCCAACTTTCAGTGCTAATTACTACGTTCTCCAAAAGGTATCAGATTATGTTTTAATCCAAGTACTCACATTTGGTGTCTTATGTATAACATGTAGACTGTGTGTAAAATAGTCCTATCTTTTACATCACTTTTATACAACAATATAACTTTGTTTGACTACAGTCAATTCCATCGTATTTATACCAAATAAAATCACAACCAAATGCTATGTTGTATTTTACCAAAATCTTTATAAGTTTGTGATGATATCACTAATCATTCCATGTGGTTAACAGACTTAGAGGAAATTATTGCAGATATAGGCTTTGGTTACCTATATTGTATTTTAACCCTGAGAAGGACATAATTTCAAAGTAACCAGATCAGTAGCATATCTTATCAGAAATGGCATCCTGTAGGCATAAATAATTACTATCCTTTCCAATGTTCCTGGCCCCTGCATTTTAACATGTTCAGTAGTAAGACTGGAAATGTTTCAACCCAGAGGTAGGTTCACTTTAGGTTGTATGTTTACATGTGCATGTTTATCCATTCAGTTAGAAATAATTCAGTAAAGTGCTTTGGGGTCCATTTAGAAAGAGGTGATTATAAAAACTGAGAGATATAAATAGATGATGATGTCCAGAAGAGACACATATTTCTTGTTTTTCTAGCAACCTATGCTCAAGATAAATACCACCACATCAAAGAAGACCATTTGGGATATTCCTTTTATTGTAAATAATTTTCCTATAATAGTCAAATGGCAGAAAATAAGTAAAAAAAAAAAGGTTGAAGTAACAAAATGCAGAATAAAAGCATAAATAAGGATAATGAAATGTGGATTAATCTCTATTGTGTGGCTCCTAGGATCCTCTGCACAGCATCATTTATCTTTACATTAAGTCAGTTAGAATTTGCAGACAAGTCATTCTATCTTCCATAAATTAAGCTAATATTTCAGATTGAAAGGCTTTGGTTTATTGCAGTATCACATAATACTGAAATACTTAGATTAGAAAAAAACAGACAGATGGCTTAATAAATTAATCTACGAGCAGCATAAGGATATTTGGTGACATTGACAGAATATTGTGAAAGGTGGTGAAGGTGTGATGTAACAGTATTAATTAAGAGCAAACATTTGAAGGTGAAAGTCTAGGGTAAAAAGTGAGGGGGGATGTCTCTTAGAGATTTGTGATTTATTATCGAAAGAATTAGGCTACAGCTACACAGTTGAAATCCAGATTTGTATCTAAACTTCCTTACAATTCTATGGTGTTCAGATCTAAGGTTGTGTTTCAGCTCATTATGGAAATATGAACAGGCAACAAAAGTTTATATTCATATTTCGATACAGATCCAAACTGCCCCTAAATCTCAAAGTGGTCTATTCTGTCCCCATCTCTTGTTCCACAGCATTAAAATGTATCATATCTTTCACAAATAGGCTGCTATGCACTTCATTGCTCCAAAAGGGAGATGACATAGTATTGTAGCCTCTTTGGGCTTGATTTTCCTCTCATTTGGAATGCTATCAATCGGCAGCAGATCCAATACATTCACGAGAGTTACACCATTGTAAAAATGTTTATGGGAGATCAGAATCAGATCCAATAACTCCACATCAGTATAACTGGATGAGATTGAAAGCTATATGCTATTGTGAAGGAGATATTTCCAACTGTCCTTCACAGAGGAACTGGAATTTCTCTCTAATTAGCAACTCATGTTCTCACCATTAGATTTTATGAACCATGAAAAGAACATAGATCCAACTTGCAGATTGTGGCCGAAAGCTCTTCAGCACTGCCAGAACCACAATATATAACTCAGGAAATGAAGACCCTCCCTGAACCCCCATCATCTCCACAGAAGCTGAATTAGTAAATGATATTTTTCATAAATAAAAAACAGTGAAAAGCCCACAGAGTGCAAAATACTAAACACTGCCACTCAGTGGAGATGGAGGGTTACCAACTGTTCACCATATGGTAAAGATCATTGATTGAAAATCTCTTTTTAACTGGTTCCAGAGAGGTAGCCATATTAGTCTGTTTCAGCAAAACAAACAAGGAGTCCTGCGGCACTTTCAAAGATTAACAATTTTATTTCTTGCATGATCTTTCACAGGCAGAATCTCACTCATCAGATGCATGAAATGGAAAAAAAATAGTATATTAGGTGTAAATACATAGATACAGAGAAGGGTGGGTCACAATGTTAACAAACAGATCCTGAGGGATAGACTGTTCACAGTTTCTGCAAAGTAAACAAGAAATAAACTTGAAGTCCTGTGGCACTTGTGAAGACTAAGAAATTTATTTATCAGATGAACTTTCATGGGAGAAAATCCCACTTTGTCAGATATTCCCCATCTTCAAGCATCTGACGAAGTGGGATTTTCTCCCATTAAAGCTTATGTGATAAATAAGTTTGCTAGCTACAGGCCTCCGTGTTTGTTTTGCTGAACTAGACTAATATGGCTACACCTTTGGAAAAAATAAACTTGTTAGTCTTTAAAAGTGCCACAAGACTCCTTGTTTGTTTTTCTAACTAGCAAGCTACAAACCCTCAGCAAGCAAGTTTTGGGATGCCTCCTCTATTAACAATGTCTAAAGTTGAGATGTTACATGTGAAGGCTTGTTGAGAGAAATAGGCTAGCTTGTGATGGAAAACAGGAGAAGGCTAACTGAAGGGAAGAAACATGGACCTTTGATTTCCCAGCTATATGAATGAATTCAAACCTATGATTTTCAAACTTCTAGAAATGGGGTGAATTTTCAAACTTTTAGAAATGGGACATCAGATCTGAAACGTTAGGCTCATTTTCGAAGGTCAATGCAAATATTTCACAACAATGGTTAGTCACAGAACAAAACTTTCTTTTTATGCATAGTTTTGCTTCGAATTTTTGGGTTCATCTACCAGCAAAATTCATAATGAATTACATTCGTCACCCATACAAACCAGAAGTGGAGGGAAAGGCTCCTACGATATGCTCCTGCATTGAAATTGCCATAATTTCTACGGCTCTATTCATATACAAACTAAAGAGCAGTATGAAGTACCGAATACACTGTTTGACATCCTTAACTGGATTTTTTAAATTACTATGAAAGTGGGTGTGTAAGAGATAGAGGCTACTTGAAGGAATGATTAAATCCTTTGTGAAACAGCCATGATTATTTTATGTCTTTTTATAATGAGTTAAGGTCATTGAATTAGTAAGTTAGAGTTAAACTTTCCAGAAACATTTTTCACTAGTTGTACTGAATGAAGACTATTGTAACTTTGCTCATTTATAATGATGCAGTTCAAAGATCTAATGGGTAAATCACTATTTAGATACTGCCTTGGAGCCCTCCTAGCTTAGCAGAGAGTGACTGTGCCTGTGACTTGAGTCCACAGCTCATAAATAAAGTACTCAGGGTGTGTGAAGGCTTGTAAGGCTGTAAAGCAAGTGGGAAATTGAGTATGTTTCCTTTTAAAAAAAACTGTTTCTTTTCCAAAAGTGCTACATTGAGGACCCTGGAGATTTCAGTCCACATTTTATTCAAAGAACTGCTATGGCATGAGGTGCAGCAACATAAGATTTCTTCCACACAATTCTATCGCTATGCTTCTATCCCAGCATGGCTGCATAAGATCATGGACAAGGGCATTGGAATGAAGAAACGATCCAATCCATGACTCCATTTAATTTTTACTTTAATCACTAAAAAGGGTGTCAGTTAATTCCAATTGAAGGGATTATTTTACAGTTATGGATGCCCGTTCATAGGAAATAAATTAATTTTGTTAATTAACTGATTTATTAAGATTTAAAACTATAAAAGGATGTTTATGTCAAGTGCTAGACATCCTAACACTTTCGCTATCTATACAATACAATACAATGAAATCCCAGCACCACTGAAATAATAATTCTGAGAGGAATTCAGCCAACTAGAAATCTATAGAAACTTATTCTACCACATTGTCATTGTAGAAAGCACACACTGAGCCCAGTTCAAACCACAGTTGAACAAGTGTCTCTCAGAGCATGCCTGGAAGGTCACCAAATTCAGACTATTTAAGATGGAGGGTAGAAGGGATAGATAATTCTAGAGTCCTGCTACACAGAAGTTAAATATCCACAACTTGCATTTGGCAGGTGCCTAGGGGTCAGCCTGTTGGACTACAAAACTGCAATATAGCCATTTGTAGAGCCCTGCACAGATACAAAAATGTGGATCCATGTCCAATTCACATCCACTCAGTGACAGTAACCACATCTGCAACCAAGCTTGGGCTCACAGTCAGCATTTTGGCCTTTGATTTGCTCATTTCCCAAATGGGTCCTGCTCACTTTTTCCTTTTCTTGTTTGTGGTTTGCATGCTGTGCTCTCAATCAGATTTCCTTGGCCACCAGTGAAATCTCTGACTGACAACATGGCATGCAAACTGCAAACAAGAAAAGGAAGAAATGGGCAACGACGTCATGGAGAATGAGCCAATCGGAGACCAGCATGCTGACTGACTGACATTGAGCGGTGATGCTCCAAGCCCCAGCCTGCTGTGACCGAGTCTATGATTAGCTGGCAGACCACCATGAGAGCTGAGCTAGGATTGGCTGGAATGCTCCCTTGTGTGTTGCTGACACAGATTATAGCAGCAGCTTCAGCAATGGATCGCACCCTGAACAGATAAAAATGGAATGTTCATCTGCGGGTTAACTCGCAGCAATTAGTCTGCAGGTATCCACACCTGTGGTCTGCAGCAGATACTTGCAGATCTGTAGGGCTCTATTTGGGACCCTCTCCATTTGTAGGGTGTCAGGCCTGAATGTCTATAGCAGGCTTGGCCAAACTGTGGCTCTGGAGCCACATGTGGCTCTTGAATGAAAAATTGTAGCTCCTAGAAGAATGTTAGCAAATCAATTTAGGAAAGCAGCCTCAGCCTAGGAGTTCAGGAGGGAGCTGGGACGGTGGGGAGAAGTGTGGCATGGTTGGGGATGGTGTGGAGAAGTGCAGCATGATCAGGACTTTTAAAAGCTCGCCACTAGCTTGCAGTCTTCTACATTGAGCAGCAGCTAAGTTTTTACTGTATAGGCCTAATTTTCATGGTAACTTTAAGTAATTATTATAATCTGACATTAGTAGAATTTACATTTGTCCTCTTTTTATGGTAAAATTAAAGTGTACAATGAATTTCAAACTTAGTAATTTTGGAGTAGGTGAAAGTATATGGCTATAGGCCTCAGTGCGGCTCTCAAAGCTTTAATAATCAACTTGTATGGCTCTTGAGTTCCATAAGTTTGGCCACCCCTGGTCTATAGTGTTATGTTACAGCCTTATAGCTCTTACATCCCACAAACCCAAGACAGCTGACCCAGGCTGGCCACAGATGTTTAACTTATGAGTAGACATACCCCCCTTTATCCTTAGCTGAAACACCCTACGAACTGCTTACTCTCTTTTATAATGTGGGAAACTCAGCTCAGATGACCTTGCTGATGGCAGTATATCACAGGAAAAGATACCATCCCTAACATAGGCCAATTGGAGGCCATATAATGCTTTATAGATCATATATAAGAAAGACCTTGAACTCCCCCACAGTGATCATAAAGCAGGTAGTGAAGATTCCAGAGCACCTGTGCTATGAGATGCTTTGCTCAATTAGCATTTTTCAACAGCTTCAAACTCCAAATAGTTATAAAGTGTAGAGTATGAAAAGCACATTTTAACAGTCTAATGCTGTGCTAACTAAAGTGGTTAACACTGACAAGATCCGCTTCCAAAAGGAAAGACAGGCTACTTATGATCAGCACCAAACAAGACCTGAGAATAAATGACCTAGGGATCATCAATCTCTTAATTAATCCCCTACATGTAGTCTCAAATGGCATGTCTACACTAGGGCCTTAAGTCAACTAAAGCAACTCCCTGGCCACATTTGGAGTTCATTAAGTCAACTTAAGCACTTGCTGAAGTCAACTTTATGGGAAGGAGTTATTAAAGTCAACTTTAAGTAGACCTTATTAAGCTAACTTAATTGAGCCCTGTACTATAGACAGTCACAGTGATTGTTCAGTCAATGTTCTGAAGAAATGTATATGACTTCTGAAGGTGGGCACATTTTAACCCTCAGTATGTTTTGTACTGATGTTTATCACTGTGGTATCTGATCACCTGCAAAAATTATCCACCATTATTACTTCTCATTTTAAAATGAACTTACTTCAACTTTGTCCACAAAATACCAGACCATAACATATGCCAATAGTGAAGAATAGGCTTATGATGTGAATTTATAAATTGGGAGAACCTGATTCTGAAAGCTATTTTATAGTCATTTAGTCAGGAAATACAAACTCACATATATGTCCAATTAAAACACTCTTGGAATTTTTAATTTTAAATGGTTAGAATGAATTAGCTGGAACAAATTACAGATACAAGATTATCCACAGAAAATATTTGGCAACTAATCTTGAATAGGTAATAAATTTAAAATAAAATATATAAAACATAAATATCTGTGGGTGAAATATTAATAACCAGCAGAAAAGAAGCTAAATGCGTTTGAATAAAATGATTTATTTTGAATTATTTATTCAGGTCTAATGACTTCTACAGGTTTAAGATTTGCTGGATCTCTCATTAGGTTGCATCAGCTACTAAGTCAGTAGGATCTCACCAAGGACATGTGAGAGGTCATTACCTGTTTATGGTGTCACTGGGTGATGGTGTTATGTTGGTGAAATGGAATCCAGTTTTCATGTAGCTCAAGTGGTCTGACTGCTGACATTACCTGAGTCTAAAAAATTCATGAGAATTAATGTTTCTTATCATATATATTTTAAACCCGGTAAGGTTTTCTTTAACTGTGATAGAGGGTCCTTTGATAATTTTTCCCTGGGACAGTTTCATGGTGAGTATGCGTTATTATTTTCACTGGATTTTGCTGTACTACAGAAGATTTTTTTTTTATATCTGTCAAGGATCTGGGCCAGGAGTGGTTTAGTTTTTGACACATAGGATTATGGTTCAGAATCCTCTGAATTATATTCCTGATATGCCACAGGCTGTGTGTGTACTCTTAGCAATTCATTTCTCCTCTGTGTCACAGGAGGCACAGTTGGGAAATGGCGATGTGGCCATAGAGTTGTTATTTACAGCCAACTCTTGGTTTGTAAGGTACCAATGATACAATTTAAAGCAGCCTGGAACCTGCTCTGATTTCTACCTTGAAATGAAATCACGTCCAGGATTGGGGAAACTCTAGTGAGTGATGTTCTATGCAGAAGGGCACCAGTCTTCTAAATACTGACTTTAATATTCATTCTGTTCAATGGATTTTACATTCTTGTAAATGAAAGGGAAATATTATCCAGGATATACAGTAAGCCCACTTTCTTTTATCTTCAATTGTGAAGTATTCTACTCTTTTGAAAGACATTCTTTGACTTGATGTGGATCCTACTGGTTAAAAGTAAATAACCAAACAAAAATCAATCAAACAAACAAACAAACAAAAAAACCCCAGTAATCTCTTTCTCATCAATAGGGCTTTTTCACTTTAAAATCTACTTATAATCTCAGATCAATTTATTTTGGTGGCATCATCTTTCACTGAGATTAGTCTATAATAATTTTGTCTCCATAAAAGTGGTTTATTTAATGCCATGTGTGAGTATTGTGATGGAGTCAAGCGTGAGGGCTACAGGAGGTTGCTGGGTGGTAGATATATTAGCCCTGGGCTTAATAAATCTCTGTTTCCGTGGTAAGTATGGCAGGGCTGCTCTGAGACCAATTGGAGCACCTCTCACCAATTAGAGCACCTGACACCAGGTACAACACCTGGAACCAATTGTAGTAATTGGCCACAGTAGATAAAAAAGCCTTTGTTGCAGCAGTGAGTGATTGTTGGGCATGGTGGTTGGAGGTCTGGAGGATTGTATGGAGTGGAATATTGTCTGTAGTGAAGGAGCAGAGTAAAGGAGAACTGGAGAGACTGCTGATTAGTAGCTGTTCTTGCGACCACTTAAACAGTCAGATAGGGCAGGCCTCAGAGCCCCAGGTCCCACGGCCTGCGGAATGAAGAGTCCAGCCCCAGCCCCAGAGGAGAGAGGCCCTGGGAGACTGCAGTACTGGGAAATTTGGAGGAGGGAGAGCTATGCTGAAGCTGGCTGCCAGACTTGAAGCACACAGCCCACAATGCCCAAGCCACCCCATTCGTCACAACTGGTGTCAGGAGAGGGATCCATGTACACAGCAGCCGGAAGGGAGAGGCAAGAGGGAGTTTTCTTCCCCATTCAACCCCATGGAGGATGTAGTAAAGGTCCTGATCCAGACCACAGTGGCCCAGCAAGAGGCCACACAGGTACAAATGGCCACCCAGCAAGAGACTCAAAGCTTTCAACAAGAGACTAATCAATTGCTGATAAGCCAGGCAGCCCAGGACCATGCCCTCTTGCTAGAAATGGTGAACCAAGTGAAGGTCCTGGCCACCCAGGCCCATGGGCCAGATGGCACCAAGACCTTAGGTCAGTGGTTGTTAACGTTCAGGGCATGGACACTGCTCGGGGGTCGGGGCAGCTGCTAATATTCCCTGTATGATGGCCACTGAGAAGGAATGCGGATAGACAGCTAAGTTACTCTCTGTAGAGCTCTCCTCTCTTCTAAGCACTCATGAGTAGTCACTGAGTTCCCCTGTTGATATGCATGTGAGTAGGAATGTGTTGGGGTGGGTGTGGTACAGATGAGCTAATACTTTCCTGGGAGTTTGGTTCCCTGGGCAGCCCCCCACACTCCTCATTTCTCAGATGAATTTGTAAATAGTTGGATTGTTATGATGAAAAGCAAGAAGCAAAGACAATGTTTCCTAGGAGAACCCAGCAGCAATTTTGAAGGTGGGGTGTGACATGGGAGAGCTTCATAGTAAAAATAGGCTAAAACAAAAAGAAAAAAAATTACAGTGCTGGAAAATTGGGAACAGAGGGTGGGCTAATGGTATGGACAGCTTACAGAGAGTAGAGAAAGTGGTGATGATGAGGAAAAACAAGGGTACCAGAATACAAAGAGCTGAGGGGTGGATAACAGTGAGCAGAAGAACAGGAGCTTGAGAACTGGAAATATGGCAACTGTGTTCCAGAGTGTGAAGGTGACATAAAGGACATAGCTGCTAAATTTTGTGCATCTATGAAATTTAATCAAATTAGGTACTGGAATAATTTATATACAATAGTAGGCACACATTTTTTAAAGCATATAGATTTTTCACAGATGAAAAGCAGCCCTGGCAAATGAAGCCTTAATTTTACCTACAGAGTGACACCAGGGTGAGTTTCTCCTACACACTGGGCTGCCAGCTTAGGTGGTGGGATAGCACAGTGTCTGTGACCCATGCGGTTCCTGTACCTCTCTGCCAACTAATGCAAAGTGTGGAGGGTAAGAGAGTCATGTGGGAGCCGGGGCAGAGACATCCCCATCCCAAACTTACCTAGCCACCAAATATGCCCACTAGAGAGGAACAACCTCATTCCTGCTGAGCTGGGCTGGTTTCAGACTTGTGAGTCACAAAAAGCAGCTGGCCCTTGCTCTGGAACATAGTCGCTCTATTTCCAATTCTCAAGCCCCTGTTCTTGCTCTGCTCACTGTTATCTACCCCTCAGCTCTTTGTATTCTGGTACCCTTGTTTTTCCTCATCATCAACACTTTCTCTACTCTCTGTAAACTGTCCATACCATTGCCCCACCCTTTGTTCCCAATTTTCCAGCACTTGTGCTGCTCCCGGCAGGGGGGCACCCCTCTTCCCCTTGCTGCAGCCATAGTCACAATTCAATTTTCTGGTGGTGACTGCTTTTTTTTCAGTGGAGGGTCACCGCATGGCAGAGAGGTCTGAAGCTGGGTCCCGAGGAAAAAAGTTTGGCAACCATTGCCCTAGGTGCTACTAGCAATCTACAGAAGATGACAGCTGGGGATGATGTGGAGACCTATCTCCTCACTTTTGAGCGGCTTGCCACATGTTAGGCATGGCCCTAGGGACAGTGGACTAGTGGTCTTGCCCCATTCCTGTGCAGGGAAGCCCAGAAAGCTATTATGATCTCTCCCCTGAAACGTCAGCTGATTATCACAGATTGAAAATGGAGATCTTGGCTTGTTCTGGTGTAACAACTGCTGTAGGGGCCCAAAGGCTGTGTCTATACCTAGAAGAGCTAGTTCGAACTGAACTGGATAGTTCAAAGTAACTAGTACGAACTAAATTGAATTAGCATGTCCCCACCAGAAGCATAAATCAAATTAGCATGTCCATGCAGGCACTTGCTAGGAGGGAAGTGGGAAGTGCAGCAACATGACACCAAGAAGGCCTGATTCCCCCAGCCAATCCCATTAAAAGAGGATATGAGCTAAACCCTGTCCCCACTGAGGCTGGCAACATGAAGAATGAGGACCGCATTCAGGTCACATGACTTGCCAGAGGGGTGCCTAGCACCTGCTATACACTGCCTCATGCTCTCCTGTCCTGGAGTATGCTTGTCCTGGACCCTGACAGTGCAGAGGCAGACAGCAGCAGCAAGTTCCCTCATCTTCAAAGCATCTAATGAAGTGGGATTTTCTCCCATGAAAGCTCATGCAAAAAATAAATCTGTTAGTCTTTAAGTGCCACGGGACTCCTTGTTCTTTTTTTAGCAGCACCACAACCATGCTGGCCCTGGAAGCTGCCGTGCTGACAGTGCCCTCCATGCCCCATTGCTTCTGGGCATGGGAAACCAGCAACAACTGGTAGGAACGCATTGTCTTCAAGACCTGGGATGATGACCAGTGCTCCAAAATTTCTGCATAGGCAAGCAGACCTTCTTTGAGATGGTCTACGAACTCACCCTTGTCCTGCAGCATAGGAAAACCTGATTCAGACCCACCCTACCTGTGGGCAAGCAACAGCCATTATGGTCTGGAAAATGGCAACCCCAGACTCCTACTGCTTCATTGCCCACCACATTGACATAAGCAGGGCCACCTTGGGGCCCACCGTCCTACAGGTCTGCAGGCTCATCAACCAAGTCCTGCTAGCCTGTTTAATCACCCCAGCCAACCTGCAGGACACCATCAACAGTCTCACCACACTTGGCTTTCCCAACAGTGGGGGCATCATGGATGGGATCCACATCCCTGTCTGAGGCCCAGAACACCAGGCCATGGAGAAGAAGAACCAGAAGGAATACCACTCCATGGTCCAGACCCCCATGGACCAGCAAGGGTGCTTGGGCTGGTCGGGGAGCATGCACGATGCCCAAATGCTCAGGAGCTCTGCCCTGTACAGGCACATGCAGTTAGGCACCTTCTTTCCCCTATACAACATCACCCATGGGGACCTGCAGCTGCCTGTCCTCATCATGGGCAATGCTGCCTACCTCTTACTCCCCTGGCTCACAAAGTCCTAAACTGCCAACCGGGATGTCAGCAGGGAGCTCTCCAACAGAAGGCTCAACAGATGCCGCCTCATTGTGGAGAGCCCTCCTGGCATGTATGTGCCTCACCAAGCATACCACTTTTGTAAGCTGCAGAGGGAAAGGGTCCCCCACATCTGGGAGTCCAAAGCCAAATGCCTCACTGGGCAGTTTGAGCACCCCAATGCTGTGCCCCAGATGCAGTGAGCCCAGCATCGAGCAGCCATCATAAGACACATGCTGAAGAACCACTTCCTCAATGAGGAGTACTAAGGGCTGGACCTGCCTACCAGGACACTCACCTCCCCCACTTGCCCATGCCTACAACAGTCTGCCACTCCCACAAGCTCCAGAAGGGGCTGGAGCATCCCCTGGCTGGCCCTGTAGTGGGCATCCACCCACTCATGCCTGGCCTGCAGGCTCTCCTCCACCATCTCACTGAGGTGGACCAGGTCCCCCAGGTGCTCATTTCAGGAACAGTGAGTCCTGTTCCTCTATCTGGTCGGGTCTGGTGGGGTCCCAGAAGTGGCACATGGGACAGACACTGGAACTGCTGGAGGGAAGCAGAGAACGGGGTTCCTCCCATTAGCTAGCTTGCTAGTACTGTGTGCAGCCTGAGAACAGCTGCTATACCCTGACTGTCCCTCTGCTTCCAGATCCCTGTCCTTTGGGACAGGGCCCCCAGGTCATGCCACTGCCCAGGTCTTGTGCAGTGCGCACAGTGGCAAGCAGCATTCAGCCCTTCCCTCGGGGTGTCTCCTAAGGCCACATGCCAGCAGTGTCGGTCACATGCTATCTGCCCTTGATGCTCCCAACTATGGTTCCCCCCACCCCTTCTGCTGACAGGCCCCTGCACCACTCAGGTCTGCGTCTCCTCTTCGATATGGTCCCCGGCCCCTCTGCCCTGTGGTATGGCCTCCACGCCCCCCCCTCATCCCCAGGACCCTGCCTTTCCCCAGGCCATGTCCCCCTGCAGTGCCTGTGACACACACATGCCCAGCCCTGCCCACAAGGAAGAAGGGATGGGGCACTCACCAGCAGGTGCTGCGGGTGTCCAGCGCAATGTCCCCAGGGCTGGGTCTCCCTCAGCAGGGGGGCCCTCCTCCTTCTGGTCCCCTGGTGAGCCTTCTGCAGGGGCAGGGAAGAGCTCTGGGCTGGCTCCGGAGGTGGAGGCAGTGGGCGTGCCCTTCTGCTGTCTGGTGTCAGCCGACTCCAGGACCACACCTTTGTCCACTGAGTCGTCCTCCTGATTGTTGCCCAGGAAGGGGAGCTCAGCAGAGTCAACACTCTGGGCTGGGAGCCTGGTGCTCTGCCCCACCCAGGAATGCATCCATCTCCCTATGGAAGGGGCAGCTAGTGGTATGAGCTACCCCCTGTCTGCCTCTGCTCTCAGGCCCAGCGGTACTGCTGCTGAAGGCACTTGATCTTGACACATGCTGTGCCCCCTTGTAGTCAGGGCCCAGGGTATGGGGGCATATATCTTCCAGTTGTGGTAGCTGCTTTGCAACTGGGAGAACATTGCCTCATCCCCCCAGATAGCTGGGATGGCGGAGACCTCTTCATGACTCCAGACTGGAGCCCTGCATCTCTTCTGGCTGCTGGTGCCCTCAGCCACTTTGTAGGACTGGCTGTCCTGCCTGGGTGTGGGTGATAAGGTGGGGAGGGGCATTGTCTGGGGCAGGGACTTCCTGGTGGCATGCACCCTAGGAGGAAGGTCACAATGCCATTTAGTTTGAACTAGCCAGTTAATTCGAACTAACACGGCTATATCGGTTTAGTTCAAACTAAGAAGTTTGAACTAGCAGCTAGTTCGAACTAACCAGTGGTACGTGTTAGTTGGAATCAAGGACATCCTTGATTCGAACTAATTTAAGCCTGTTGTAGACTGGGGCTAATTTAGTTTGGATTAAGTCTCCTTAATCCAAACTAAAGGGCCAATGTAGACATTGCCAAAGATACCATGACTGGAGGTTCCAGGAAGGAAGAGCTCCGAGGTCTCAGTTGTTCAGTCTTGCCCATCTTCCACAGAAATGGTTACAACCTGATGTCCACCACCCTAAATTAATTCTCGAGGTACTGGTTATTGGCCGGTATACATGGGGGTTACCGCCAGATCTCTGTATCTGGGTAACCCAGAACAACCACTCTTCTTATGATGAGCTAACTGCTCTGGTGGAGAGGCAACTATTGGCCAGGGGCATTGCCTGAGCACCCCAGCAAGAGTCACTGCAAGCCAAGTGACCCCCTGCAACCCAAGGGGATCAGATGACAGAGAACCTGGGAAAGGGGAAATGGAGAACAAGAGAAGTGAAGGTCCCTGTGACGCTGTCTGAGTCTAGGGGACTGTCTATGATTGTTTTTCATATTGATATTTCATATTTACAATTATCCATATGTGATATGTCATGTTTGGTATCAACAGAAAGGCTGTAATTTGCTAGGAATAATTATATGATTTGTACGTAGGTATCATGCCTGTACTGGAGATTAGAAATCTATTTGTTTTCATGTGTGTTCCAAGTTGTTTGAGCTAAACAATCCGAGACTGGGTGTGTGCAAACTATTGTCATACTGATGGCCCATCAGGAGGGGACTCCCAACTACAGTGGGCCCAGGAGGAAACCTGTTTGACCAGTCACCTAGACTGACCATGTGGCCTACCTCCATTTTGATCTGGCAAGGCTCAGAGATAAAAGGCCATTGCCCATTCTCCATTTTGTCTTTAGTCTTCAGTCTCTGGTCTATGTGCAACCAACACCTGTCTCTGGAACTATTCTTCTGGGACTGAACAAAGGACTGAGACCCACCCAGCTGCTGCTGCTGCTGGGTGCACACCAGAGGAGTGGAACTAATCTGCAAACTACAAGATCTTTGAGGATTTGCTTTCTATGGACTCTAAATCAATTGTATGTATGTGATTCACTTTGCCCCTTTAACATCTCTCATATGTAGCCTGTTTTCTTTTTATATTAAACCTTTAGTTGCAGTTACTAAAGGATTGGCTGGCAGCGTGGTGTTTTGGGTAAGATCCAAGCCTACATTGTTCTGGGTGATGTGGCTGGCCCTTTGGGGTCAGGAGAACCTATTTCTTAAAGAGACCCAGTGGCTAGAGGGGACCTTAGGATCTGATGTGCAGAAAGGGGGCTGTTTCTACTTTATTATGCTTGCTGATGACCAGAGTGGTTAGTCAGAAGCATGTTTTGTTACTGACTGGGAGACTGGTTTAATTACCACCTGTCAGTGGTTTGGGGGTTTGGCCCCTGGTTTTTGCAGCTCGCCCTGATTTTGGCACATTCAGACGGTTATCAGAGGAGGCCTGGGTCACAGTCCCCATGACAGCAGAGGAGTTTGACAGAAAGGGATCAGACCCCCTAGCCCAAAGGACAGGGGGTACTGTGGACCCCTTACAAATGTCATGAAAGTGGCAAGTGGGGATCTATAACAGCCCAGTGCCCCAATGTTCAAGAACCCATGCAATGTAACCTGGGAAACCCATGTGGCCTACTCCAGCTAGTGGGAGTCACAATAACCCCACACAAACACAACCATACCATGAAGCTAAACAGGCTTGAAAGTGTAGCCCTGGTAGATTCAGGAAGTGCAATTGTGCTCGTTTCAGAGAGATTAGTAAAGCGTAGACCATTTACCCAAGCCAAACACATGGGGGTAACCTGTGTCCATGGGACGATCAGTTATTACTCAACCATCCCAGCAGATACTGAGATGCAAGATAGCATCACTAGGGTAACAGCAGGGGTGGCCCCTAAGCTTCTGCACCCCATTCTAATAGGGAGGGACTTCACAAGGTTTGAGATTCTACTTGCCTCAGAGGGAAGAAGGGAAGAGGGGAACCTCAGGACCCATGAGCAAGCCCTCAGGGACTACCACACTCCAGTATTCTCCAAGTTTCACCAGGAATTGTTCCATTCTTCTGGGAAAGGTAGGAAGGCAGAGGCAGAAAGAAGGGCAGCTAAGACTCTGGGGACTAGGATTCTGACTCAGAATCAAAAGCCTGCCCTGCTGGCAGGGAAACCCAAAAATCAGTTGATGAGTGCACCCCAACTACAGACGGGGTGCAAGTGGATCCCAATATAAATCCTACTGAGCCAGTGGAGTGGGAAGAACTGGGACCTCTTGGGTTTGGACAGCTGAGTCTAGTACAGCGGACCTTTGGGAGGGCTCAAGTGGAGGAGCCCAGATATGAGAATGTACGGAAGGAGATAGCTGAGATAAATGGAGTACCTGTAGAGGGAAAAACCCGGGTATCATGACCAAACTTCTTAGTGAAGAGAAGTCTACTATACAGTGTTGCAGAGATATAGGAAGAAGAGATACTACAACTCTTGGTGCTGCAAAAGTACCAGAGGGCTGTACTAAGTCTCACCCATAGTCACTTCTTTGGAGGACACTTGGAGGTAGAAAAAACCCTAGTGAGAATCCTGAGGAGGTTCTTCTGGACAGGAGTACATGAAGATGTTCAGTGCTATTGTGTTAGCTGCCCCAAGTACCAGCTGCTTAGTCCCAGGCAACACCTGAGGCCCCCACTAGTGCCACTATCCACCATTGAAGTCCTCTTTGAGCAGATTACAATGGACCTGGTGGGACCTCTGGAAAAGACAACCCGAGGACACCAATATGTATTGGTTATTCTTGATTATGCCACTTGGTATCCAGAGGCCATTCTCCTGCAAAATACTATTTTAAAGGTGATAGCAACAGAACTAGTAATTTTTTTTTTTGCCAGAATGGGGCTCCCTAAGGAGATACTGACAGACCAAGGGCCCCATTTATGTCATGAGTGTTGAAGGATTTATGCACCTTGCTTCATGTACAGACCCTGCGGACATCCATCTACCATCCACATACTGACAGTCTGGTCGAAAGATTTAATAGGACCCTGAAGGTCATGATAAAAAAGGGGGTGAGCCAATATGGAAAGGATTTGGATGCTGTGCTGCCCTACCTAATGTTTGCTATCCAGGAGGTTTTCCAGCCTCCACGGGTTCTTCCCCTTTGAACTATTACATGGACGAGACCCCAGAAATATTTTGGATATAGCCAGAGAGATCCAGGATGAAGAACTTCCTCCAGAGAAAAACATGGTTGATCACATGATACAAATGAGAGACTGAATAGCCTGCTTCACCTCCATCATGCAGGAGCACCTGGAGAAGGCTCAGGAAACCCAGAAAACCCACTATAACCACCAGGCTACAGTCTGACAATTCCAGCCAGGTTATCGGGTGATGATGCTGGTGCCCACCACCGAGAGTAAACTATTGGGCCAGTGGCAGGGGCTCTATGAAGTGATTAAGCCCATGTGGGAGACCAGCTGTAAGATACGTCAGCCTGGGCACCGCAAACAGAAGCAAATATACCACATGAATTTGCTGAAACCTTGGAAGAATCGGGAGGTATATGTGACCTTATGCTAGGAGGAGAAAAATCCTGAAGGAATATGAATATCTCCTGATCTAACACTGGAGCAAAAGGCTGAAGCAACAGCAATGATTGAATTATTCCAGGATGTACTCTTAATGAAACCAGGCAAAACAACCAAGGTAACCCATCATATAGTTACGAACTCTCGAGCCAGGGTAATGATGTGACCCTATTGTACCCCGGAGACTAAGAGGAAGGAAATCAAGGCAGAGGTGGAGAAGATGTTGGAGCTGGGAATCGTTGAGGCATCCCACAGCCAGTGGTCCAGCCCAGTTGTGCTGGTACCAAAACCCAGTGGCACAATAAGGTTCTGCAATGACTTCCATCATCTAAAGGAGATTTTGCAATTCGATGCATACCTCACACCTTGTGTAGATGAGCTAGTTGACCGGTTAGGTAAAGCCCATTATCTAACCACCCTTGACTTGACTAAGGGGTATTGACAAATCCTTCTAGCCCTGGAAGCAAAAGATAAGATGGCATTTGTCATTCCAGAGGGACTATTCCAGTACACTGTTCTACCCTCTGGTCTACATGGAGCCCTGCCTACCTTCCAGCAACTAACAGACAAGTCGCTGCACCACCACACCAGTTACGCTGCTGTACACTGGCATGATATGGTCACTCACACTCCTGACTGGATGTCTCACTTTGAAAAAGTGGAGACAGTACTAAGCACCCTAAGGCAAGCTGGCCTCACTGCAAATCTGGCCAAATGTGCTGTGGACTTGGCTGAACCTAGATACCTCAGGTATATTACAGGGACCGGCATGGTAAAACCCCAATTAAACAAGGTAGGAGCTATTCAGAACTGGCCCTGGCACAACTGAAAAAAGCAGGTCTGGGCATTTTTAGGCATAGTAGGATATTATAGACACTTTATTCCACATTTTGCAGCCAGAGCCAGCCCCTTCACAGATCTGATAAAAGCCCAGGGCTCTGAGATGGTGTCATGGACTGATGCAGCCAAGATGGCCTTCAGAGACCTATGAATGGCTCTTTGCCACGATCCTGTACTCCTCGCCCCAGACTTCTCAAAGGAATTCATATTCCAGACAGATGCCTCTGAGGCGGGGCTGGGAGCAATCCTTTCACAGATAGTGGGAGAGGAAGAACATGTGGTGACATACCTCAGCTGGCAGCTCCAACTGCGAGAAAAAATATATGCAGTAGTGGAGAGAGAATGCTTGTATGTCAAGTGGGCCATGCAAACCCTCTGGTACTACTTGTTGGGATGCCACTTTACCCTGGTGACTGATCACAGCCCTCTGCAATGGATGCAGTGAAGAAAAGAAAAGAACTCACGAATAACCACATGGTTTTTGTCCCTCCAGCCCCTCCAGTTCACCATACACCATTGGGATGGCAGTCACCATGGCAATGAGGATGGCTTATCCCAAATGCACTGTGTATCATCGCAAATTGCCCAACCCCTTGTGATTGTACGGGGATGAGGATCATATATGACAGAGTCAAACCTGAGGGCTACAGGTGGGTGCTGGAAGGTAGATGTATTAGCCCCAGGCTTAATAAATTCCTGCTTCCAGGTTATGTAGGGCAGAGCTGCTCTAAGACCAGTTGGAGCACCTGCCACCAGTTAGAGCACCTAAGACCAGTTGAGGTGATTGGCCACAGTAGATAAAAAGGCTTCTGCTGCAGGTAGCAGTGAGTGAGTGTTGGGTATGGTGGTTGGAGGTCTGGAGGATTATGCAGAGTGGAGAATTGTTTGGAGTGAAGGAGCAGAGTGAAGAAGAACTGGAGAGAGAGCTGACTAGTAGATTTTGCTGTGAATGGCTAAAGGCACAGTCAGGCAGGCCAAGCTTGCCCAGCCATGCCTCAGGGCCCCAGGACCTATGGCCTGTGGAGTGAGAGTCCAGCCCCAGAGGGGAGAGGCCCTAAGAGAGTATGGTACTGGGAAATTTGGAGGAGGGAGGGCTGTGCTGAAGCTGGTTGCCAAGCTCCAAGCACCAAACCCACAGTGCACAAGCCACCCCATTCGTCACAATATATTGTATGGACCCATGAAGTCCTTCTGATTAAAATGTAATTTTGCACATTAAAAGATTAAATGCAGTGGGTTGCTTAAAATGCAAATATTCTCTTGCTTACATTTAGAGAATCATCAAAAATGAAATTTGTCAGAAAGCCTTTAACTGGGATTCTCTTCATCCTTACACTGGGCTTTTTGCACTTGAATTTTTTATTTTCTATTTTTTTAAATTTCAGATGAACTGTTCTTTCATGTCTTTTTCATTAGGCCATTACTTCTCCAGCCCCCCAAATAAGAGGGAGGGGAGGAAAAGAGGGTATTTAAGAATAGATATTATGAAGAAAAATTACAGCAAGAAAGTAATTTCTCAGCTGTGTCTGTGAGCTGTAGAAATTGAGACAGACTATCAGAAAGCATGTGTTTGAATCTTGTTATGTTTGTTTTGTCTTTTCTTTCAAATGTAGTGATAGAAGAAGGAAAAGTATGTCTAATGCTGTTTATACTTGATAAAGATTTTAGTGCAAGTATAATGCATGAAAGGAGGAGAGAGTTTGACACTGGCTTATCCATGGTTTTAAATTTTCAATTTATTTATTCATCTTTTTTCTTAGCTGGCATTTCAATTTAATTCTGAGTTCTTAAATCCACTTTAAAACCTCAAAAGAATTTGGTATGGGGTGAGGATCACAGATGCTTCTGAGAAATCAATTTGCAGCTGGGGCTAAAGACTCAAAGTGTGTGGGGGGAGATGGTGGACTTGGGGACATACTCCAGAAAATATTTGATATGAAAAAAAAGTGATAAGATAGGGTGTGATGGTGGGAAAAAAAACATGCTTGAAAACTAGGGAAATACATTAACAATGGTTGTTGAAATTCAGCAGATAGAAAGGTATTGTGTTGTTTTCAAAAGATATTGCATCTCCAAGTACTAAGCAATTTTCTACTAAACAGTGATGGATGACCCTTACAAAAATCAGATCACTTTGGCTATGAAGCTAAAAGGTTGATTGTTTATACAAATCTTACCTGAATTATCCAGCATCATGGGCCTGCAAAATTGGTTCGGAAGCATATTGAATATATCATGTTGCAAGACACAAAGATCAGAAGTGTACTTTCAGTCTATAATGATTGTTATTTTAGATTAAGAAAAACAACTGTAAGAAGAAAGTAAACTACTGTGTGTTTTTTCTTTGGAATGGTTTATGCTACACTGAATACAAAATAGTTGTCTGCCTCTGTAAGCCATAGTGTCCTTAGAGATCTAAGAGTGTGGTTCTCAGAAACAACAAACGAGTTAACTTTTCTTTCTCTCCATTTCCATGAACACCTGTTCCAGAGAGTGTAAAGAGCATGGAACCTTGATTGAGCTCCAGTGAAACTTCTGACAAAAAGAGGGAGGAAAAAAAGAGAATTCCTACTAGCATTGACAGTCCAGCATTTCATTTCTTGTGGAAGAGAAGTGGACTGGAAGAAGTAATCTCCTAGAACTAGGCCTCAGAAGCCCTATGGGGTAAAGTTACATTTGTGGACTTTCAGTAGGGACTTTGTTAAGAACTTTGAGGTTGATCTTTTATGATACCTAAATGGTCATAGGCTATTTTCACCTTCACTTTATGGCAGCCTTATTAAAGCAATCTTCTAGAGTTTGTGAGTCATAATGAGGACCCACTATTGGCTAGGGCTTGTAAAGCCCAGCCTTTGGAGCACCAGGACTTGTGGTGCCCTTAGTAGACTACCAGATGCTATAGCCCAGGCCTGCAGCCTGGTGCACTGCATTAATAACAGCAACACCTGGAGTGGGGCAGTTGCATTATTATTTATGAAACAGTGACAGTATATTGTTAGCTTAGTACTGAGTTCTAGTTCTAACATTGTGCTATTATTAGAGTTTTGAAAGGGCATTTTAGAACCTTTCTTGCACAAATTTTGCTAAGAACTAAAGATATTTTCCCCTTAAACTGGATTTTTGGTTGGAAGAAATTAGATATTGTTTACACCATTTCTGAAAATAATTTTTATTCCATTCCTTTAAATGTTTGTAGTTAGCATATTTACCTGATAAAACAAAAGGTTAGTATCTTCTGATAACTAATTCACCCATAAATACCTGTTGTTCCCTATCCTAATACATGTAGGCTATGTCTACAGCTAAAATATTAGTTCGGATTTGGTTAGTCTGAAATAATAGTTCCAAAGTTAGTTTGAACTAAAAAAAAGCATGGCTAATTTGAACTAAGAGTTAGTCTGAACTAAAAAAACATGCTTAGTTTGAACTAACTTTTTAGTTGGAACTATAAGAATGTGCTTAGTTCAAACTAACCACTAGTTCGAATTTTAGTTCAAACTAGCATGTCTACCTTGTGTAGTTCAAACTAAATATGCAAATAAGTTTGAACTAAGCAGTTAGTTCAAGCTAACCAGCCAAACTAACTAGTTCGAAGTAAGCTTTGCTTAGTTCAAACTAAAAAAAAAAAAAAAAATTAGTTTGTTCTAGGCAAAGCCGAGTGTAGAGTGTTCAAATTATTTTGAATTAAGACTCCTTAAGTCAAACTAATTTGCTAGTGTAGACGTGGCCATAGAGCGCTCTATATGATTTTCTCTAATGTAAACAAGCAGATTTTAACAAAAGATGAATTTTCAAATGCTAACTGAATTGCCTGTGACCCTGACTTTCAAAGTCCCATGCAACTTTACAGCATAAAATCCCTACAGTTAAAAGCTATTACCTTTCTTTTCTCCTTTTGTCATGCTTCATAATACTTAAAGTCTTATAAATGTCTTTTGGGTTCTTATATAAAGGGAAAGAGAAAACATACACATTATTACTTTGATTTTCCATGGGTTGATCTCCAGAATCTGATATGTTAAATCCTGTAAGGGCTCTTTAAAAAATATAGTGAACACATATTCCCACAATGGGAGGAGGGAGAAGACAGGGATTTGATTATTCTTTCTTTCTTTCTTTCTTTCTTTCTTTCTTTCTTTCTTTCTTTC
>ML681963.1:106042905-106224365 GCA_007922195.1 Podocnemis expansa
TTCTTTCTTTCTTTCTTTCTTTCTTTCTTTCTTTCTTTCTTTCTTTCTTTGAGGAAAAAAAATCATCACAGTGTAGAAATAATGTTAGCACAGGTCATGAGACATTAAGTTGGTCAGGTCAATTAGGTTAGGTCAGTTGGAACACCATTTCCAAGTTAGTTGTTCTCAATCAAAAATCCAGCCTTACAAATAAATAACAGAAGTTGCCACCCCAGTGGCCAGAAAACTACGATTATGAGCCTGATTTATCTCTCATTTAGCTCAGAATAAATCTGAAGTAAATCTACCAAACTAAATTCCAGTTCAATATTACTATTAGTGAGAGACAATAGCCCAGTATTTATAAAATGATTTAATTTGGTGAACTCTAAATGTTGTGCTCATGTAAAAAAAACCCCTTATCTATCTATCTGTCTATCTATCCTCTTCCTACATAAGGTAGTAAATATGTATTTTATTATTGTTTTATTTTTCTTTTTGTTGGCTGAGTGTTCTATAATGCCTAATGTTCACTTTCAGTTCAGATCCCTTAGTACAGGGGTCAGTGATCCATGGCACACATGCCAAGAGTAGCATACAAGCCAATTTGGAGCCGCATACAGCCCCTTTGGAAACAGCAAAATTGCCATTCATGGTGCCAAAAGTCATTCCAGGCAGCTTCTTTCAGAAGCAATTGGGGGTAGGGGGCATGCTGCTGAAAGAAGCTTCCCAGAGTGGCTTTCAGCAGCACGCTGTAGTGCCCACTCCCGCCCCTGTCCCTACATTGCCAAAAGCTGTTCCAGCAGTTTCTTTTGGTGTTGTGCCTGGAGTGACAGAAAGAAGCCACTTGGAGAGACTTTCAGTGATGTCCTCAGGACCCCCATCTCCGCTGCGAAAAGAAGCCACTCTGAGCAGCTTGGTGGTGAGAGGGTGCTCCAGCTGTAGCAACTACCAGATTCTGAGGTGGCAGCATGATTTTTTTTTTTTTTTTGGAGTGGGCCACTGGCACCAACTGAGGGCCAAGAAGGAGGGACTGGCACAGGGGTTGGCAGAGGTTGCCAGTCCCTGCCTTAGTGAGTGCTTTTTCCTCTGCTGTTCTCCTGGATGAGGAGATGTGCATCAAACATGCTGAGCTAAATGAAGGATTCATTTCCAGTCGTTCATTATGTGTTCTGATGGATTTCTGGTTCTATTACAAATTGCTCCAGCTTTGTGCTCTCCATTTATGATACCATCAAAAACTCTTGATTGATTTAGGACCTGGCAATACATCTATTCCCAGTTATGTCCCATTATCCAAAATGCTCTGACAGTTAAAAGATCTTCTCCACAATAACCAGTGTCAAGTTAATCTCTGCAAGTGTTATTTAACTTGATTGTAAATTTTCCAGTTTTAATGCAGAACAAATGACTGGTGATCTATGATAACATGCAGCAGGTGATGCAGCCACATTAAAAAGCCTTGCATAAGTAGAAAACTTGTATACATGGAGTAATAAAACTCTTCATTTTTATCTTCATGTCCCCCCATTAAGATTTTTATATAATATGATAATTTGAAAAGCAGCAGGGGATAGAAGAAGGGTAAGAGACAAGTGACTGCCATATCAGAAGTGGGTGAAAAGAATACAAGAACCATGACAGTAATGACTACTTTCAGAGATTATGTGTAGTGGGGTGTTTTAGATCTTTTTGGTTTTCTGTTACCTGTTAAGACTATTTGATGTAATTGTCATCCATTAGATTGGTGTGATCAGATCCATCCTGTCCTCTCTGTGAGGTGGTGTGATGGGCTTACCATCCTATACCAGGCAGAGCAGAGCAGTTTAGGTCAATTAACCTGGTAGGCTGTACCTGGGAGGAGAGTTAGGCTTGAAGGATAAGCATTAACTGATTATGAAACCCAGCTGGCAGTGACAGACTGAGCTTGGATAAAGTCAACAAGCTGAGCACAGAAGAGAACTGCAGCAGAAGCTGTTTACGGGTACTTTTTGGGAGAAAGGAGAGGTGTTTAGGGTAACAGAGTCTGGAGCCAAAGAAAGAAGCAGTCTATAGTTACTCCCTAGGAAAAGGAAGTTTGAGCTGGAAAATCCAGAAAGTAGAGTAGAACAAATCAAAGTAAGAAAGAGTCCTGGATAATAGTGGGAGGTTTTGAGAGCAAGCAGACTAATAATGCTAAATACAGGGTCCCTGAACTGAAGTAGTGAGTGGGTATGGGTTCCTTTACCAACCACTGGGAAAGTTGGCCATGGTAGAAGAGACTGCCTGGAGTGCATGTTGGCAGCTGACTCTGTAGGACTTTGATGCCTTGGAAGGGGAATATCATATAATGACCTGGCCAGGCAAATGAGTATCAGAGGGAGTACTGCAAATCCTGGAGAGTGGAGATAGATGTGGGTTGAGTAACCTGTTGGAAGGAGGCAGGTGTCAGACCTGAATAGCTAATTTCAGACCCAGTCATAAGGGCTATGTCTACACCTAAAATCTTAGCTTGGATTTGGTTAGTCTGAACTAAGTAGTTTGAAGTTTGTTTGAACTAACTTTTTAGTTCAAATTAAAAAAAAAAAAGCAGCCAGTTCAAACTAAACTGTTTAGTTTGAACTAACTGTTAGTTTGAACTTTAGTTCTAAACAACATGTCTCCATTGGGCTAGTTTGAACTAAAAATGCAAATAAGTTTGAACTAAGCAGCTGAGCTAACTAGTTTGAACTAACCTTTGATTAGTGGGAGCTAAATTTTTTTCTAGTTTGAACTAACCAAAGGCTAGGGTAGACAGGGTTCAGATTCATCTGGACTAAGCTTGCTTAGTCTGGACTAATTTACTAGCATAGACATAGCCAAGGAGATGCTCAAGGATGAGTGAACCCCTTGACGAGGAGTGATAAACCAATGAGTTCTTTGACTTAGATAGTAATGGCTTGTCTTAATATTTACCTAATTTATTTTCCAATGCCTGTGGTCACTTTGGATCTAGCTATCACAAGAGACACTGCAAGGAGGGTTAATAATAGACCGTAGGGACTCATGACTAATGAACCAATGGGAACTGACAAACAGTTACAGTATAGGTTAGCTTCAGTAGTCCAAGCACAGCATGTTTAACAGACCAGTTCAATGGCTGCACATGATAGCTAGTTGATCCTGCAATAAAATAATAGTAAACATGTTCTGCAGATGAAATATACTATTGACACACTGGGCTCAATTCTCCTTTCAGTCACATGGTTTAAAACCATTATAATTTTACTGAAGTCTGTATAGAGATATACAAACCCTGCACAGGAGGACAAGGAGCGAGGGAGCAGTTCTGTGCCAGGTGGCCCTGCCTTGTCATCTCTGTAAAGTATGCCCAAGCTGCAGGTGGAGTTTAAAAAGGGAAGCAGAGCCACTCAGGAAGAAAGGTGCTGGAAGGGAGAAGATCTCTTCTTTGCATTCTGGGAGAGTTCAGCCTAAGAGCCCTTGTTCCCTGAGACCTGATAACACAGACCTAATAAAGTCAGCAGAGTAGAAACTGGTAACTGATTGTGAAGGTGAGAAACTTCATTTGCAGCTCTTTAATTTATCGTGTGAGGAGGAAAAAAGGGGACTAAGGTAAAAAGTTATCCAGGAAGAGAGCTGCTTAGCATCCCAAGTGCGGAACTTAAGCTGCCCACCACTGGGCCCTTGTTTGGAGCCCAGTGGAGAGGGCTCCTCTGCCAACTCCAGAAGATGTGACAGTGATCTTGATGAAGAATCCAGTTAGGAAAGATCCTGATTATAAATGTCCCAGGTCCAGAATCTCTAAACTACCACGGCGGGTTTGGGGGCAGACCGGGCTTTAAGCTGGCGGGGAGCAGCGCTGGGGAGCGCTGAACCCTGCCGGTGCCTGCAGCCCCGCTGTGCAGGCACCGGGGGGGGGAGCAGTGCTGGGCAGCGCTGAAGCCCGCCGGTGCCTGCAGCCCCGCTGTGCAGGCGCTGGCCAGGGGACACCCCTCAGCACCCTAGCCAGGGTGCTGAGGGGGCACACCTTGAACTGTTGTTTCGGAACATCTTGTTCCGAAACAACATGTTCGCACGGCGTTGTTTCGAAACAACCGTTGCGAAACAACGTTGTTTCGCCCACGGACTAGGTTTTACTTGTTTCGAAACAACCGTGCGTCGTGTGAACAGCTGAAACCTTATTTCGAAACAACCTCTGTTGCTTCAAAATAAGGAGGCTGTGTGAACACAGCCCTAGTTTGATTTGGGTTTTATTTGTCTGGACCCGTTACATCAATTTTACCTAAATCAATTTAACTATTTTTATATTGATTTGGTTAAATTGATTCAAATAGAATGGATTTAACTGACTGTGTGTGGACATTCATGCGTGAGCTGGCCAGGAGTTCTGAGCCACAAAAGAAAGGACAGATTCTACAGGTTGGAGCTATAACTGAAAAGAGGAAACTTCAGAGAAGGAGACAACCTGCTGGACCCTGACTGACCACCAGGCAACATGTTGGGGAGTGTTCACTTTACAGTTCTATTAAATAATCCTCCACAGAGAATGGCTTACCTGCCACCTACATAATGTAATGTGTGGACCAGAAGCGTTGCTGGCGCTGGGCACCTCGGGGCACGTGCCCCGAACTCCAGCGCTGGTGCCCCGGGTCTCTGGCCAAATCATGCCGGAGATCCGGGGCCCAGCCACCGGCAGCCGCGGTGGCTCTGTTCCTGGCCAGGGATCTGGGGCCGAGCCGCCCATGGCCGCTTCTGTCCCTGTCCCTGTCCCTGGCCGGGGATCCGGGGCATGGCTGCCTGCAGCAGTGGCGGCACCATCCCCGGCCGGGGATGCAGGACCCCGCTGCTCACAGCCGCTTCCGGCCCTGTCCCCAGCTGGGGACCTGGGGCCTGGCCTCCTGCGGCCGCTTCAGGCCCTGTCCCCAGCCGGGGATGCGGGGCCTAGCCACCCATGGTGGTGCGGCGACTTCTGACCCTGGCCCTGGCCAGGAGGTGGGGCCTGAAGGCTGGGGGTGGGGCCTGTGGGCCAGGGGTGGGGCCTGGGCCCGTGCCCCACATCCCTCCCCTGGCCAGCGATGCCTCTGGGGTAAACAATAAACAGTGCAGTTCAACTGACAAATAGAGTAGCAGTAAGGAAGAGAATGGGGCTTAAAGGACACACAGGATGGGTCTTCTTGCCACAGTGGCCTCACAGCACGTGACCATGTATCTAGAAAGTTATAGAGAACCAAAAAAATCAATATCTGAAGAGTAAAAACAAATAAAAAAAATCCAGCTGGTTTGACTATCCTTCCACAGTAGCAGCACTCAGTCTGCTTCATATCTTCTGTTTGCTGCTCTTTCAGCCTTCTATTTGCAAATAAAAGGAAATCAGCAGGGTGCGAGACTGTCTGTGGCTCAAGCTGCTGTCAGTGCATGGTGTTCTCTCTGATCTGGTTAACATTTGAGGACAAAGGCTGAGAGGGACAGGAAAGGACAGGCTGGCATATCTCAGTCTGCAACTAAGTCACATTTCACAGATGTACCACAGCCCAAAGATGGTTCTTCATGGTTTGACACAAAAATGTGCATAGTCAACAAAAGCACTAAAATATATTTAATACTATGTTTAACTCAAGCGTCTATAAAACACCAGATGCCCCCACGCACACACTTTTGAGTGCCTACTTGGGGAATCAATTAGGGAAATATAGCTAGAGTAACCATAAAGGAAGTGGAGAGTTTTCTTTTATGTACCTTTCACCCTGAAGTGATTTATAAACAGTCTATTAAATTGCTTATTTCACTGAGAGTGAATTAATAGTACAGCAGAGAATAAAAGTAAAAAAATCCACTGACATAGTACCCCTGCATGACCAGCAGAAACCTGTGGCAGTGACTCTCAGAGCCCAGGTCTATAGATGTGGGCTAGCAGTGCTCACAGTTTGGCCTCAGACTGGAGCCAACCTCCCTCTGCTTCAGAGCCCTAGTTCAAATGCAGGGCTGGCTCAACCGATAAGCAAATAAGGCAGTGACTTTGGGTGCCACTGCCTTAAGGGTAGACATGGGGGTCCAGGGGGCCGGCTCAGAAGCTGGAACCGCACTCTTGCCTCTCCCCGAACCAGCCACTCTGCCCTGGGGGCAGAGCAGGCCACCCCATGGGGCTGGCTCTGCTTTCTTGCCCCATCTCTGGGCTGGCCCTCCTGCCCCTAGAGAGGAACAGCCAGCCAGGGGAGGGGTGGGAGAGGGAAGACCTGCCTCTGGGCTGGGACACTCCCCCCCGCCGTCTGGCTGTTCTCAGCCCTGGGGGTGGGGCGAGCTGGCCAGAGCAGAGGCCAGGCTCCACACCCCCCACCCCCCAAAAGCCAAAAGTCAGCTTAGGGCACCACAGCCCCTTGAGCCAGCCCTACTCAAATGTCTGCATAGTTAATTTTAGTTTCATAGAGTAAGCTTGTAAACCCAACTCTGTGGATTCAGATTCTGAGACTTGCTTCTGTGGGTTTTTGCTTGCTCTTTAAATGGAGTGTAATGGGCAGATTTTAAAGGTATTTGGGCATCTAAAGACACAGCTAGATACCTGGTTGGCTGTTCAAAAGTACCTAAGCAACTGACTCCTATTGAACTCAGTCTCTTTGATGCTACTGAAAACACATCACCATGTCTCTGCACCTTGAGATGCCTAAGTACCTTAAAAGAACTATAAATCCTCAAAACAAACAAGGAGTCCTGTGATACTTTTAAAGAATAACAGATGTATTTAGTGCATGAGCTTTCGTGGGACAAAATCCCACTTTGTCAGACAGACAAAATGGGGAAGATGGGGAATTTACATAATAGGAGGAAAAGATATGCAGAGAAGTGTAAGCTACAGGATCAGATGACTGTTACAGCAAATCAGTGTAGTACTTTATAGTCAAACACTGGGAAACAGCATTTAGGGGAAGATGAAGTCAAACCACTCGTTGTGCTGAGAAAAAAAAATCCAAAGTTCTTTTTTAGCCCTGAAGCAACCTTGTCTTCAAAGAGAAACTACAGAATGGGAATTCATTTGCAAATTTGATAATGCTGTTCCCCAGTGTTTGAATCTAAGCTACAGTATTGATTTGCTGTAACAGTCTGACTTCTCTGAATATATTTTCCTTGTTTGTTTTTCTGAACTAGACTAACACAGCTACCCCATAGAACTCTTAAATCCTCAGACTTTCAAGTCAAATTGAATCATAGGGCTGGAAGGGACCTCATGAGATCACTGAGTCTAACCCCCTAGGGCTTGAACCCAGGGCCTTCTGCATATTAAGCAGATATGCTAGCCACTACACTATTTGCAAGGCTTGTTCTAGCAATAATTGTTTTTGTGCCCTGTATTGAATATAATAATGTTCTGATGTTGCAGTCAACTCAGAGCCCACTATGAGAGACACTACAAACACACAGCAAGACAGTCTGGCTGTGTCCACACATTGCTTTTAAATCGAAACTATGACCGTTGTTTCGATTTAAAAAAAGTCATGTCCAGATGATGTTTCTTTGTTTCAAAATGACACACCCTGTCTTTTCAAAACAATGAACCTTATTTCAAAATGGTAAAAGCTGCTAAGAAATCGAAATAGCTGTTAAATCAATTTAACACTTTTGTCCTTCTGTTTCCCAGGGTGCCTTCCTTTTTCCATATATTGAGTGGGGGCATGGCCTTGCAAGGGGACCATGTTGCCACACCTCTCATGGTGCCCCTCTCCTGAATCAAAATAGCATGTCGTGTGTCTGGACCTGCTATTTTGATTTGTTGTTTTTGCTTAATTCGATCTCAGTTAAATCAATTTAATGGTTTTATATCAAATTAACTTATTTTGATTTAACTTAAATCAAATTAACCCTGTATGTGTGAATATAGCCTCTTAGTCTGAAAGAATTACAGTATAAGGAAGGAGAAGACCCAGGAAGTAGATAGAACAATCAGATCCAGAGAGTAGGGAAGGGAAAGCAATGGGTAACAGGGAGATGAACATGTGTAATAATTACAGTAACCAAATAACTTGCAGGGTTTCTTTTTTTCAACAAGAAAAAAAATACATAATTAATTAATCGACCATTGGTACAAGTAACTCTGGCTAGCTATCTGTCTAATTATTAGACCTCACTGCTTCACAGTCTTCCACTCTGATTGTCTCAGCAGTGCTTCACATATTTGCTGGAGTACATAAATGTTCCTACTTGCCTCTGAAAACTTCCTGTTGATAACACAGAGCTTTGCACATGCCTTCTTTCCCAGTTCCGCACTTCTAGTATGAAGTAAGATGAGATATGCAGAGGTTAAATAATATGTCAAAGGTCAAACAGCAAGGCTTTAGCAGAGCTAGGTATCTGGGCACCCTGACTACTACCATTCTCATGCTTTCATGAGTAGACTGCACTCCCTCTGCAATCTCAGCTTTTAATTTCCAATTCAACTGCCGTTGCAAAAATGTAGATATATAAGAGAGGAAAATATAATCCTAGTACCATAAAGCTTGCTGGTCTATGATATATAGGTTTGATTGGCCAGGTCATTCATTGTTGTCATATGAGTCCTTTGTCCTCTTCATTCTGAGCTCTTGCTGTACTTTTAAATCCATCAGATTTTCTTGGCTACTGTCATTCCTTAATTATGTTTCCTTTGTAGTGACAGATTTATGCTTCAAATAACGTGGTCCATTAGAACAGTGGTTTTCAAACTTTTTTCCTCAGGACCCAGTTGAAAAAAAATCATATATTCCTACAATCCAACAATTGCATATTTGAGCAGGTGGTGCCACACCCCAGTGCCTAAAGTTATGCGCCCCAATGCTGGGTTCCAACCCTAAGTCTGAAAACCACTGCATGAGAATATATACATTATTTTCTCTAGACCTAGGGCCACTACTGTTACGTGCACATAATTGCCTCCTAAATAAGAACCTCTAAAGGGGTTAGAACCCAAAATTCTCAAACTTTTAGGACTTAATGCAAAGTGCATTTCAGTAAACTGAAAGATTCTAATTCATGAAAATGATCTTTAGATTAGCCCCATAATTTAGCAAAGAAGACTTGGGGCAAATGGTTTATGGATAAAGCATTGTTATCATAGCCCTTTTCAAAACAAACAAAAACAAAAAAAAACAAAAAAAAACAAAACCCTCCCTCCAGGGGATCACTTTGTTCCTGTGATTGCTCTTCATACGCTGCACCACATGGTGAGACTGAAGAGCTTAGTGGTATGAAAGTACTGATAAGGAGAGAGGCAACAACTGTCAGCCAGGAAAGCCAACTGAGAAAACAGTACAATATATGGCAGTACAGAGGGGCTGATCCCTGGTATACAACCACTCGATGCTACATTGTGGCACCATTACCTTCATGACGGAAGAGTTTTTGTTTGCTTGCTTTTTAATACTGTTTATCTAATATATATAGGAGTCAGAATGTGCACACAGATAAAGTAGCACAAAAAGAAAAATAGAATTTCAAGTCTCTACTTCGTAGTAAATTTGCACCTTGCATCTGAGGACATTACACCCCATCATGAAATGGAGCTATGGTATTGCACTCCTTTTCCTTTTAAGAATTTTACAAACAAGAGGCTGAAGAGGCTCAGTCTGGCTGAACACCCAAAAGTTTTCTTCTTTAAGCTAGCTTTCTTTGAACTGACAGGTCTAGATTCTCAGCAGGTATAAATTAACCTTATTACCTTGATATCAGTAGTATGATTTGATTTATGACAGCTAAAAACCTGACCTTTTGAATCTGTAAATTCTCTGCTCAGTCCTGATTCCACTGAAGTCAAAGGCAAAACTCTGATTGATATCTAAGGCTATGTCTATACTAGGAAAAGTTCGTTCAAATTTGTTAATTCAAACTAATAAGTTTGAGGTTAGTTTGAATTAAACTTGAACTTATTAGTTTGAATTAACAAGGTGGATGTAGGGTATGTATACAGCTGGACGCCATCTAATGTCTACATTGAGAAGTCTACATAACAAAACCGAATCTGAATGGCCATATGTCACTCCACGAACCTGCATCTTGCGCGCTCACTGCTGTCTGTTACTCCCACTTTAGAAGCATTGCATTATGGGTAGATGTGCCACAGTGCAAGGAAGAGCTGGTGCTTGTGGGAAATTAGCTGTCTTACCATGACGCAATGTCCCCCTCGCCTCTCCTTCTCACAGAGAAACAGGAAGTGCTTTTCCTGCTGTGTATGTGTAGCAGGATGAAAAGAGCTGCCAGCCCCTGGGGCTGCTTCACCCAGCCAAGGCAGAGAAAATTTTAATCCCTCCAGGCAGTCCTGTCTGCACTGCAGAATATAGTGGCCCCAACAGGGAGGAAAGAGCTGGGGTGGCAGCAGTTACTGGGCTCGGGAGGAGGGGTGCAGAGCTGGGTGTGGGCTGCAGGGTCCCTGTTGTTGGGGTGGAGGGTCAAGGAGTTAGGGGGAAGGAGAATTGTGAGCCAGATGCAGGCCAGAGTTCCCCAGTGGTGGAGAGAGGACCCAGAGCTGCGTGGAGGGTTGCATAGCAGGGTCCTGGTGTATGGGGTGCAGATGTTGCAGGGTCCCCCAGATCAGGGCTAGGGTCAGTGGGCATCTTTGGGGGGGAGGGTGGATTATGTGGTAGTAGGTGTTGCCCTGAGCCACAGTGATACCTTGTGTACTCAGTCCTCCTCCTCTTCTGTCACCCATAAAGCATTGTATCAAGGCACCAAAAATAAAGACACATATTGAAAACGGTTATTGCTTTATTGTGTTCTGGGACCTGGACATTGCATCTCTTACAGGAGTTGTTGCAAGAGTATGCCTGAATTTTCCTTTTAACCCACAGACACACAGAGAAATTTCTTGCCCCACAGACTGATCTGTCTTTCTCTCTCACACACAACACACATACACACACAGCTAGTTTACCCCACAGACTGATCTCTCTCTCTCTCTCTCGTTCTCTCCCTCTCACACACACACACACCTCACCCCACAGGCTGGGTCCAAGCTGCCACCGCATGTTCCATTACCTGCAGGCAGAGAGGAGAGGAAAGCTACTTCCTGGTGACATAACAGAGCTTCAGCATATCAGCCCAGAGAGGCTTGAAAGAACACAGAATTGTGGGACTGGTCAGTCAGCCAATTAAAGTCTGTGATTCGTACATATTCATGTAGACCTGGTGTGTTAAGGTCAAACAGAAAGATATGCCTGGAGTTATGGTGGAGTTACAATGCTGATTTCCAGCCCCCTTAATGTGAATTTTCCCTCATGTGCATGTGTAAGTGCACAGCCAGAAGGCAAGTTATGATAGGTCGAGCTGTTCCCTCAGCATAGCCTAAGCCTAATTCGACTTAATGTTAAGTCAGATTAGTTCACTTTGTTAATTTGAATTTCTAGAGTTTTAGGGGAAATTATAATCCAATAAGAAGAGGCAGCATATTCAGAGCTGTGTAAGGAGTCTTTATTGAAAGAGAACTGAGAGAGGACCTGACAGACAGGTTTCCCTAGCACCTAAACGACCCTCCCATTTATCACTATGACAACCCCAATGACCCTAGGTAGTCCAAAACACCACATATTCCTCCCCCTCTAATGAACAACCCCCCCCCAGAATAAAGCCCTCCCCCCAAAAAAGAATAAGAACTAAACTAGGAGATGAGGGTAGACTGCCCCATCTCTGGTGAACCCCTGGCAAATTATTCTGCCCCATGAAGAGGGGGTCACCACTAGGTAAAGATCCAGCTGATTAGGAGGCCTTCTGTATTGAGGTGGATTACGGCGAACTTCTGGTGGGCCCACACCATGAGGTGGTATTGGTGGTGGTCTGACCACAGGTACTGGGGAAGCAGCCGAAACCAGAGAGGATGTTGTGTCCGGTTGGTCCAGGGAGGCTGAAGGTGTTGAAGGGGTGGCTGGAGCAGGAGAGACAGAAACAATAGTTTCATTCTCTGATGTTGTTTCATCAGTAAGGGTGAAGTCAGATATGTCTGCTGGAGATGCATCTTCTGGATGGATATGATGGAGAAGCAACTGATCTACATGCCGTTGCCAAACTAGGCCACTTGCTGTCTGGACAGAGTAGGAAACAGGTCCTGTCTGGGCAATGACCATTGCTGGGACCCATTTAGCTCCTGAAGCCTAGTTTCTAGTGAGAACTGGCTGTCCAATACTGAAGGTGCGGCCCTTTGTTCTTGGTGAATGTCTGCTGACCTGGTCCTGCTGTTGGTGTTGAACCACTTGCCGTGTGTCTCGTGGTTTCAACAAATCAAAGCAAGAGTGCAACTGCCATCCCAACATAAGAAAAGCTGGAGATGCCTTAGTTGTAGCCTGTGGAGTGTTTCTGTAGGACAACAAGAAGTTGTCCAGACGCTTCTGAAGAGGTGAACGTCCATTTGCAGATTTTAGAGCTTGCTTCATAGTCTGTATGAACCTTTCAGCAAGTCCATTGGTGGAAGGATGATACGGTGCTGACCTGATGTGATGTATTCCATTGGCCTTCATAAAAGTTTCAAAATCCTGAGAAACGAATTGTGGTCCATTATCACTCACCAGCTGTTCTGGAAGACCATAATGACTAAAAAAGCCATGCAGGGTCTGAATAGTGGTTTCTGTAGTAGTGGACTGCATTACAGAGACTTCTGGCCATTTTGAATGGGCATCCACAGCAATTAAAAACATACATCCTTCAAATGGGCCAGCAAAATCAACATGGATACATTGCCAAGGCCTTTCGGGCCAATCGCACAGGTGAAGAGGTACTAACTGAGGTGCGTTCCAGACACTCTGGCATGAGGTACAAGCTCTAGCTGTTTCTTCAATGGCCCTGTCTAAGCCCAGCCATGAGAAATAGCTCCGTGCAATTTCTTTCATGCTAGCTATGCCACAGTGACTTGTATGGACCTGTTCCAACAAACATGGTCTTAATGAAGGTGGGATAATGACACACATACCCCACAACAAACACCCGGATTGGGTCGATAACTCTGTCCTCCTAGACACATAGGGGCGGAGGTCAGTAGAGACCTGAGAGTCAGGTAAGAAAGTTCTGTGCATCACGAAATCCATAACTTGTGAGAGTACTGGGTCAACCCATGTTGCTTTCTTCACTTGAGTAGCCGTAACAGGTGTGTTTTCCACCTGTTCAAAGTAAAAGATTCCTTCCTGACCCTGATCCTGATGGTGTGCTGGTAAGGGTAGCCTTGAAAGACCATCGGCACTGCAATGCAAAGAGGATTGCCTATACTTGATTTCATATGTGTATCCAGAAAGTATCAATGCCCATCGTTGCATCCGACTAGCAGCCAAATGTGGGATGCCTGTGTATGGCCCCAAAATTGATGTCAGGGGTCGATGGTCAGTGACAAGTGTGAACTTCTTTCCCCACAGGTACTGGTGAAATTTCCAAACGCCAAAAACAATGCCCAGTGCTTCGCGTTCAATTTGGGCATAGTTAATTTCTGCCTTGGTCAAGGAGCGTGAAGCTAAAGCAATAGGCCTCTCTTCGCCAGAAGGCATAATATGTGACAATACAGCCCCAACTCCATAAGGGGAGGCACCACAAGCCAACTGTAGGGTCAAAGATGGGTCAAAATGTGTCAGAACCTTAGAGTTTACCAGTGAGCATTTAGCTTCATTAAATGCAACATCACAGGCTTCAGTCCAGTTCCAGGCCTTTTTTGGCCCCAGAAGCTCATGTAGGGGTTTCAGGAGTGTCGCTAATTGTGGAATAAACTTGCCATAATAGTTTAATAACACTAAAAAAGAGCAAAGTTGGCTTATGTTCTGAGGTAGCGGAGCATCCACGATAGCCTTAACCTTGGCCGGAGACTTCTGGAGACCATCAGCATCAATTATATGTCCTAAATATTCAACTGAGGGCTGGAAAAACTTATATTTGTCTCTGTGACACGTAGACCATACTCTTCCAGTCTTTGCAGAGTAGCTTCCAAGTTCATAAGGTGTTCCTCGTCATTTTTGCCCGTGACCAGGATGTCATCCAGATAGCACTGTAATCCTGATAAACCACTCAAAATCGGATCCATTGCCCTTTGGAACAAAGCTTGGGCTGAAGTAATGCTGAAAGGTAAACGACAGTATCTGTACAACCCCTTATGTGTTATGATTGTCAACAATTCTTGAGATTCTTCTTCAACATGTATCTGTAAGTACGCTTGACTCAAATCTGTCTTGCTAAATTTTTGTCCTCCAGCCAAACCTGCAAAGATGTACTCAATGTGGGGAAGAGGATATTGTTCTGCACATAACACTGGGTTGACAGTGACCTTGAAATCTCCACAAATCTGAATGGAGCCTTCTTTCTTCACTATTGGGACAATGGGTGTCGCCCACTGGCTGTGAGTATCTGGCACTAAGACTCCCTCCTTGACTAACCGCTCCAAGTTTTCTTACACCTTGGGTCTGATGGCAAATGGCACCATCCTGGCCTTCAAACATTTTGGTTGGCAATCAGGCTTTATATTTAATTTCACAGTGATTCCCTTCATGCTGCCTAAGTCTTCACCAAAAACAGCAGCGTTTTTCGTTAGTACCGCTGCTAGATTCATTTCTTCTTTAGTCAATTGATGCACTTGTGACCAATCGAGTTGGATTTTCCTGATCCAAGATCTTCCCATTAGGGCTGGGTAATTCCCCTTCACCACAAACAGTGGTAGCTTTGTGGTCTGTCCATTGAGTTCTACTTTCACATCTATAGTACCCAACAGGGGAACAGTCTCTCCAGCATATGTTTTCAAAACGACTACTGTGGGCTTAAGTGGCAGATGTCTAAAGTCCTTCTCATACACAATGTTAGAAACTAATTAAACTGTTGCGCCAGTGTCCAGTTCCATGTGTATAGGTTTGCCTTCCAACACAGGTGTTACCAGAATTTACGTGGGCCAGCTGTTATAGACAAAACAAGGAGGGAATCTTCATCTTCCGATTGGGTGTCACTATGATCACCTGTATTCTGTTCTACTGCATGCAGAATTTCCCTCTTAGTCTGCCAAACCAATGGCCCATTTTTCTCAGGTCTGCCTCTTCTGTTTGGCTCACCCTTCCTTTGTTTGCAGGCATGTTCAATGTGCCCTCTCTTACCACATTGTTGACACAGTAGTTCTTTAAACCGGCACTCTGATGCGAGGTGGCCCTGCTTCCCACACCAGTAACATTCCTGTCTCCCTGGTGCCCTGGGGGCAAGTTGTAGGGATACTTTACGGACACTGACCCTGATCTGTTGCATGTCTTGGGTGATGCGTTCCATGGAGACTGCAATTTCCACAGCCTTCTGCAAGGTGACTTGACCGTCAGTCAATAGGCGTTTTCATGTTGATTCACTGTGCAGGCCACACACCAGCCTGTCACGCAGCATTTCCTCTGACATGTTCTTGAAGTCACAGTGTGCTGCCACCTTCCGCAGAGCTGCTACAAATTGTACAACTGATTCACCTTCCTCTTGGTTCCTTTGGTAGAACCTATACCTCTCGGCAGTTACTAGTGGCTTTGGGGAAAAATGTGCTCCCAGAACTTCCACTAGGTCCCCGTAAGGTTTCTGCTCTGGCTTCTCCGGATAAAGCAAATCACATAGCAAATTATAAGTCTTAACTGCAATGACCGTTACAAGAACTGGTACCTTCTTCTCATTAGTTATGTCATTTGCTATTACAAAAATTTGAAATTGGGCTGTATTTGTCTGCCATGAATCTGCCGAATGATTGTATGCTTCAAGGGTTGTAGTAAGTAAAGCCATGATGCCCTCTTGTGGTTACTGTTTGTCTCTTCACTTAACAGCAGGCAGATCAGCTTTCGGAATAGCCAGCTAGCCCTTAGGCAAACAGATCAGCTTTCACAGCTACAACCCAACCCCCATGCAAGCAGTAAAAGAAAGTTTTGCTTCTTACATTGCATTCTGGTTTTCCAAAGTTGCCAGGATTGTTGAGGATAGCCAACTCCATCACAAATCCCATCCTCTGTTGCCAGATGTAGAGTTTTAGGGGAAATTATAATCCAATAAGGAGAGGCAGCATATTCAGAGCTGTGTAAGGAGTCTTTATTGAAAGAGAACTGAGAGAGGACCAGACAGACAGGTTTCCCTAGCACCTAAACGACCCTCCCATTTATCACTATGACAACCCCAATGACCCTAGGTAGTCCAAAACACCACAGAACTCACTACCCTTAATTCAAAGTTCAAACTAAGGTTAATTCTAGTCTACACCGCCCTTAGTTTGAACTAAAGATTGAACTAATGGCTTAGTTTGAATTAACTGGCACATCCTACTAATTCAAACTCAGCATTCATTAGTTCAAATTAAGGAATTCCTGAATTCGAACTAATGAAAGCCTAGTGTAGAGAGGAGAGGTATCAAGTTAGTTCAATTTAAGCCTCCTTAATTCAAACTAACTTGCAAGCGTAGACATACCCTAAAGGACCATGTTAGCCCTTTAGGCTGCTGGTGAACTTTCCTGAGAGCTTCTAGACTTTCCTACTTCTGGCCAGGTTGGAGAGACTTCCCATGGTATGTTGACACTTTTGGAAATGCAAAGATTGTGCAAACAAACATCCATCTGTACCAAAACCACCTTTGGAAATGTAAAGGAAGTTTTGGTTTGATTTAAGTTAAATTTTTCCACAAAGATTTGGATCTAATCCTATGTTACAATCCTATTCTGTTTTAGTTTTATTTCATTAACTTTAATGCAATTAAAATAAATATGTTCATCAAATATTTGTGGTAAAATTTTCAATGGACCCTAAGGCCCAGATTTTATGGGTATTTAGACAGTGATCTGCTTAGTGCTACAGTCTCTAAGGCTCATACTCAGACATGACTTAGGCACTGAAGAGTATAAGTCTCATTAAAAATTTATGAATTTCAGGTAGCTAAATCCATTTTTTTAAATGGAACTTAAGCTGCTAATTCACTTTAGTGTATGTGAAAATGTTATCACTTGCACTTTTTGCTAAGGGTCTGCATATGCCACAATTTTCACCTTGACTCATGGCCCAGTGATATTTTCATTATTTATTTTATTAATGGCCTAATCCTGTTTCTGTTGAACAGGCTGTGATTTACAGATAATAACACTAATTCTTTATTCTCTTTAAAGTTGCACTAAATTCAGTGGGAGATCTGGGGGCTTTCTGAGTACAGGATCAGATGCCTTCAGGCCCAGTTCCCCTTTCTCTTACACCAATGTAAATCCAGAAAAATGCCACTGAAGTCCATGGGATTCAACCAATATAAAACTAAAGTGAAGAAGAGGAGAATCCAGATTTTAATCAGTAAGCTCCTCTCAGCAGGAGCTTGCCTTCATACTGTGTTTGTAAAGCACATTGCCTTCTATAACACATTATAAAATAACATATATATTAGTAATACATATTTGTGTTGATTCTCATTGTTTTCTTAGTAGAACAGATAAATCAGCAGAACAGCTGAACAGGTAATTATATTAAGGAGAAACAGATTATCTTTCAGTGGGTCTCTTCCTTTACTGGATAATGTATTGAAAATTCACGGAGGTATAGCTCCTATTAAAACTTGATGATCAGAACTTAATACTATAAGTTGCATCAGTTTTAATGTTTTACTTTTATTGCTATTGAAAATCTGTTAAAGGTATTGAAGTACTATATGGGAGGAGGGAAGGATCGTGGTGTCCTGAAGCATTCTATATTCATTACACAGCACACCACCAGTAGCCCTGATTGACAGTGTTTATCATGTCATGTATACTAATTTTAAAGCTTGCAAAAGAAATACGGAGAGGGGGATGAATCCAGGACAGCAACTATGATTTTAAATTAAACTACACTGAGGCTATGATAAAAGTCTCTGTAAAATTTTGAAATTTCTTATGCTATCAAATTTATTAATAACAAGGGACTTGGTTCTAATCTTGTATGGAAGTAAATCACACTTAATTCTATTCAAATCAATAGAACTGCAATGGTGTAATTGCTCCAAGATGAGAAGCAGACCCAATTTTCTTTCTGTATTGCTATTGACCACGTTTAGTTGCTTCATATCTGTTCTGATTAATAGTAACCGCTTAAAATATATTATAATAGTATTTTTAGCAGATAGAATATTAGAACATGACATTTTAAAAGAGATGGGCTAGATTCTTATTTGTTTGTGCTGGTGTAAATCCAGACTAACTTCAGTGAAGTTAATGGTAACTGGGCTGTGTTGGGTTCACTCTATTATAGCAGAAGTTGGCTCTATCTCTCAATCTCTCTCATATCACATTAGGTGCTTTATACTTGGCAGTATGAAGTGATTTGTTAATGAATATCATCAGTTTTTTTTCTTTTTCCAATTTACTTAAGTTGAGTGAATAATTTGTGATGAATCATTCTTATGATGGGTTTTGCCTTATTTTTCCTGTTTGTGAATCTCCCTTGCGGAGCCAGATTAAGGGCCCCTGGCTGCCCACTATTGTGACTTCCTCTCATTCCCCCCCCAAGCCTGGGGCCTCATTCCCACACAACAGGGGCCTGCAGGTGGGATGGCACTGAGGAGGCTGGCCCTGCCCCTGCAGCAGGGTGAACATGAGTTGGCCTGCCATGCTGTTGAGGGGAAACCAGCTAGCCCAGGAATAGAACAGGAGCTCAGAGCACAGAGTCAGGACTCCCGCCCCAAGGCCCTCCCAGCACCCCCTGCAGCTCAGCTGGCACTGAGCTGGGGGGGGGTAGATCACATAGAGGCCTTAAGAACTGAAGCATGGTGCCCTCCTTTAGGCCACGCCCTGGGGCTTTAACTTCTAAAGCCTGTGCGGTGACCTGGCACTTCTCCGATGAAGGATTTGCAAAATGCTCAAATGTATTAATTGTTCAAAGTTATTTATATATTTCTTTATCAAATTATATTTTCTTTGTAGACTGTTCATTAACAGTACACTTGTGGAAACTCAGTAATGAAATTTCATCCTGTTGGGATGAAAGTCATCCATTCAGGAAAAAGGAAAAAAAAAAGCCATGTGACTTGTATTACTAAGTAATATGGCAGGAATTGTGCAGTATAGTGTTGTATATTGAATATAAAATTGAATTTTATTTATTTATTTATTTTCATATATTTGCACTATCCAAGTTTTAGGACCCAAATGTTTGTGGAAAGGAAATGTAAAAGTTCATAGATATCTTGCATGAAAGAATGTCAAAGTCTAGCTTTCCTCATGCCTAATAATACCTTACTCCATGACTGGTCAGGTTGAAGTCAGTAGACCCACTCATGAAATAAAGTGCAAATCAGTAAAAATAAGGATATCAGAAAGGGACCTAGCATTTACTTTTGAGGTGGAAGAATATTCATGGAAATATGTCTTTTGATTTATTCAGCACTACAATATTGTGAAAGGTATTTCTACTTCCTTTATTCCAACAGCAGTCATTATCCTGGGACTCACAGACGCATGCTTGATCCATACTGTTAAGAGAGGCTTCTTCAGGAGACTTAGCAATAACATGTATATTCATTAGGAAAAAAATCATTTTGTTTATCAGGAGGAGGGTAATCACCTTAGTATGCAGATTTTTGCAAAATGTTGTACAGTCACAGATTAAGTTTGTCTATATTTAGCTCAGGTCTGATAGATCCATGAGGTTTACACAGGGAGGAAGGGGGGAGGAAGTTATATAATTTTTAATTTGGAAGATTGTAAATCCAAGAACAGACCATTAAACAACAGTAGCTATTTAGCCACCACTAAACTGAAATCGCAAGAGTTAATTCTGCTGAGTTCTAATTATATATTAGCAGTAGCACTGATTGATATAGCAATTGATTTAAAAATCACTGCTGGGCAATGTCAGTGTACTTTTATGAGAAAATATCTCAAACAGGTATATCTTTCAAAGGTTTGTGAGGTTTTTGTTTTTGTGTTAATCCTCAACAATCCCACTACAATTTTCAGGTCTAAGGGTATAATTTTAAGAAGTGCCTCAGACTATGTCTACACCTAAAATCTTAGTTTGGACTTGGTTAGTACAAACTAAGTAGTTTGAAAGTTAGTTTGAACTAAGCAAGTTTTTCTTAGAAAGTCATCTTCTGTTTTCAGACAAGATATAGGGACCTAAGAATGAATTTGCAAAAGTAAGTATGGAGCAGATTTATAAAGATACCTAAAAGTCCAGACAATTTTTTACTGGGATTTTGAAGAAACATCTATACAGGTTGGGCACTCAACCCTCATTTACTTCTAAAGACAAAAGAAGACTTTTCCTCACCTGTCCCTTTTATAAGAACCAGGAATAATCACAAAAATAGTTATAATAATGAACAAAAAAATTACTGCAGCATCCAGAGATAGCAACCACGATCAAGGCTTTAACATACTATGCTTTTAAAGCCAGGGGTTGTTTCTTGGGGGTTTTTGCTTGCTTGCTTGTTCACTTGCTTGTTTGTTTGTCCTCATCTGAAGAGCTAACAATATTAAGGCCTTAATTTTTCAGTGTAGCTCCTTGTGCTTAAATTTAAGTATGTGCTTGAGTGTCTGCTGGATCAGATCTCAACAGCTGTACTTTATATGCTAATAGTGCTGGTAACTGGGCACTTTCTGCTGATGTTGTTAGCTGTGCTAGTCTCTTTTTAAAAATATTACTTGTTTCCATTTATAAACACAATAAAAATGGTCCAAGAGTACTGAGATCAGAAATAGCACTCACAACATAACATAGAACAATGGTGCATTCCATACCTTCTAGAAACATGTTGCCCTTTCCCTGAGTTTAGGCTAAAGTATATAAGAGTTCATTTAACCAAGCCCATAATCTCTGAAAGGGTGGTTACCTCAGTATCAGTCCAGAAAAATCTATTTAAACTTGTCTTTTAAGTGCACATAATAGTTGTGCAAATAGGCTGAGGGTAAATCAAGCATTGAACTGGCCCCTTTGAAATGCCCTGAATATAAAGCAATTTTGTGACTTTTGCTGAAACTAAGTGATTCCTTAAGGGATATCACCTGCCAAAGGGAAGGGGGGGGCATAACTTTTAAATATTTTGAAGCCTCTTTACATTAATTGAATTTAAAAGTGGTTTTCAGATATAGCATAGTGCAACCAGCATTTTCCAGAAGTGGCCATGTAAGACCATGGGACAGAAGTAAACATCTATGCATGCTGTTAGGGAGAGGCTCATTTCATCCCAATGCTCAAAAGGCTATTTATAGCTCTCTATCAACAGTGATTGACCACATTTTGCTGATGTGAGTTTCTATGGCCTATTTATTTCAAAGTTCTCTGAGGATTTTCGTCCTTAAATAATTGTCACCAACTTTAAATCAGTGCTTTTGGATAGCCTTTAAAAAATCATGCAACTGATTATATTATAATAATGGCTGTAGTTAGGCGGTAGGTTAATGGGTGAGATGAATACTCTTCCTGGTCAAAATGAATATTGTTGATGATCCTTTTGGTAAGAAGGCTATATTCTAAGTTAGTACAGAGTTTGGTTTGTCACACTGAATGGATGGGTTTGGTAGAATTTGTCTCAATATGACAGTAAATGACAGCAGTAAATCAAAATAAGCTAAAAGGATAGATGATCAAGGGAGTTAATAGAATAGACAGCCCTTTATCTCAATTTTTTTTGTTCAGATTTGGTCCAGGTCAGTAGTACCAGAAGAGCCATTAATATCATCTGAAAATTATTTGGTGGTCTGTTTGAAATGACTCAGTCATATTGGATGATGATCTCTTAGGCTATGTCTACGCTAGCACTTTAGTTTGAATTAAGGAGGTTTAATTCAAGCTAAATTAGCCCACAACCACACAAGCCTTTCCTTAGTTCAAACTAAGGAATTCCTTAGTAAGTACCAATGGTTAGTTTGAACTAAGCACTTAGTTTGACCATTAGTTCAAAATTAAGTAGAGCAAACACTTGAACTAACCCTTAGTTGGAACTTAACTAAGTTCGCAGTAAAGGCAGTTAGTTTGAAATAACAATGATGACTAGTTCAAACTATTAGTTAGTTCAAACTAGTTCACTTTGTTAGTTCAAGCTAAGAAGTTTGTGGTCAGTTCAAACTTATTAGTTCAAACTAACAAGTTCAAACTAACTTTGGCTAGTGGAGACACAGCCTCAGTTTATTTCTGAGTTTACATCAATAAATATAAAAACACTTGTGGTTTCAGTCATTCAGGTCCATGTGCCAGCTACAAGGAGCATGAGTGCTGCCCATCAATACAAGTATGAGTTGTAGCTACTGTGTGGCTGAGTAAATGTAGGCATTAGTAGTTCTCCTCACTGAGAAACAGTCAGTCTTGAGGCCTGTGATTACCTGCTGCTTTACGCTCAAGAGCATGGAATATAAAATGTGCAAAATACAGGGAAATAAGGGGCATGTTCGAAGAGTCAAACACCTTAATATGCTACTATAGAGCTTGACTATATGGTCTCCACTTATTCCTGCTACAAGGAAGCAGTTACTTAATGGGTACACAGCAACACTTACATTCAGGACCTATTGAGATCTCCCATCATAGGAGGATGTTAAAGAGCAGGCGGTAAAATCAGACTTAAAATCAACAGTCCCAAGTAATTGGCATCCAATTGTTAGCCTTCCTTTATTTAACATTTTTATCAGTGACCTAGAAGAAAATATAAAATCACGACTGATAAAGTTTTCAGATGACCCCAAAAGTGGTAGAATAATAAATAATGAAGATGACCGATCACTCATAAAGAGATCTCAATTATTTGGCAAGCTGTGTATAAGTGAACAGTAAACATTTTAATATTGTTAGTCATAAATTATACACCTAGGAATAAAAACTGTAGTTTGTTTGGGTTTTTTTGTTTGTTTGTTTGGTTGGTTGTTTTTTTTGTTTGTTTTTTTAAATACATGATGGGAGACTCTATCCTGGAAAGCAGTTACTCTGGATAATCAGCTGAACATAAACTCCCAGTGTGGTGCTGTTTTGAAAAGAGTTATTGCAATCTCTGGATGCATAAATATGGAAATTTTGAGTAAGAGTAGAGAGATTTTACCTCTGTATTTTGCATTTGTGTGACTGGTTATGGAACCCTGTGATGTCTCCAATTCACAAAGAATGTTGATAAATTGGAGAGGATTCAAAGACGATTCATAGGAATGATTAAAGGATTTAAAAATATGGATTATAGTGATTAGTCTCAAATAACTCACTTAATCTTAAACAGAATGTTAAGGGATGACTTGATCACAGTTTATAAGCACCTACACGGGGAACAAATATTTGATAATAGACCCTCCAATCTAGTAGACAAAGTTGTATAGACCAATCCAATAGCTAGAAGGTGGAGCTAGACAAATTTGGTCTGGAAATAAGGCATTCATTTTTAACTGTGAGGATAATTACCATTGGAATAATTTACCAAGGGTTGTTGTGAAAACCAATATTTGACGTTTTCCTAAAAGATATGTTTTAGAAATTATTTGGGGACAGTTCTATTGCCTGTGTTATGCAGATCAAACTAGATAATTACAGTGGTTTCTTCCGGCTTGGTATTTGTGATGTCATTGTGAGTCTTTCCACTGATTTCACTGGGTTTTGGATGAGGCTCTGATTCAAAAACAAGTTCCTCTACACTTCCTGACATATTCATTGCATTTTATATTCTGCTAATATGCACAAAACTCCACAACTGAGTTGTGCAACATCATGCCTCCTAGGTAAATTCTGTAATATCAGAAACCAACCTTTTTATGTTTACTAAGCTTCTGGGCAATGGTACGGAGTCATACTATGAATTAATGGCTGAAATGCCTACAAGCAAACTCAGGGTAACATGCACCTCATGTATTGTATAAGGCACCTTGCTTTGAAAACCTTTGTTCCAATGGAAAAGCAAAACTTCAGAAAAATAATTGAGCAGCTACAGTGGACAGTGGCAGTAACAGAAAATAGAGTTAGTGTTGCCATGTGAAACATCAATGTATGGCATTTCACAGCACTTAATATAGCCAGATGCCACTTCTGCCCAACCCGCTCCTCCTCCATATCTCCACTGCTTTTGAACGGAGCAACAACCACAACGGGGAGCTAACCCACATCCTTTTGAGCGACTTTACACTACAGAAAGTAACCTCTGGGCTGGACCTTTGTCAAATCATTTCTGGATATCAGAGCATGTGATGCCCACTGCATTCCACTTTTGTCTCCCATGGTAGGCTTATCTTCAAAGAAATACAACTAGATGGTAAGGCATGACTTTACTTTCTTAGAGGTCATCAGTCTTTGCTCACACTGTGTATTTCTAAGTGCTTTTCCTGCTTTGATCTCCTAAAAAGAATTCGTGAGACTTTTCCCACAAGTGAAATGTAAAATGATTGCTCTGTGATCCTCAGATGTGTCCTAAATCCTTTGTTAATCAATGGCTCCATGATAGTCAGTGGTACCTACTGAACTTCAAGTAAGTCATCTTGAAAAAGTAATATTTGTAAGAGTCTCACTACAATTCGGATGATGCCTCTCAAGTGGCCATGAGTATATAATAATATCAAAATCGTGAGTAAACAATGCTATAATGTCACTCTCTGCCTTGGAAAGGTCCTAAATTATTTTACAAACTGTTCTCTTAATCCTGAACCCATTGACTAAAGGAGGTGCAGGATCAAGTCCTATTTACATATATGAATCACTGTGTGCTCCACTGAAATTACAGCCTTCCCTGAGGTAAAACATGACTGTACAAAGAAGCATGACAAAGCAGTTCAGGAAAGGAAAGTGTCACCTCCATTAGAAACCATGGGAACAGTTTGTAGGGTTAAACAGAATGTCATTCCCCAAGTTGGAATTTGGCTGAAGACTCTTGACTCTTAGAAAAAGTTCCACTGGATGTCAAATAAGCACACATAGACCACACTTTGGATTTAGCTCCCAGTTTCTAGTGCACCCCCTATTACCAGCACTGTTTTAATATGGAGTGGAAAGACTGCTACTTAATAAGCTGCCACCACCACTTCAAGAAGCATTCGAGTGTTCTTTGGGGCCTCCCATCTATATACCATTGAGGCCCAACCCCGCTTAGCATGTGAAATACAACAAGATTAAAGATGGAAGCTGTGTAGATGCATTATGACCCTAAAAGAAGAAACAAACAACAATATTGCTCCTAGAAATTTTAAACAACGTCTTTACTATTAATAGTCTTTTTATAGTCTCAGTTTCACTTATCTCATACAAGTGGGAACAGCAAATGTCCATGTGGACTGCAGGCAAATTTGAAATACCTGAAGGGTATGAATTCTAGTTCTCCATATAATATAAACTACCACATACTGTATGTATAGGTTTTCTAGTATGCCATAACAGCGTAAACTCTTATAGATATACCATAGAGTATCCTGAAGTCAAGCTTCAGTATGTTGCCAAGTTCCAAAGGGGCAGCCACATTAGTCTAGTGAAGCAAAAAAAGCAAGGAGTCTCGTGGCACTTGAAGACTAACGGATTCATTTATCACACGAGCTTTCATTCTGACACTTAGAATGTAATTGAAATAACGTTTTGTTTTGAGAGAGGAAGCACCCAGCACAGATGGCTGTCACTGTAACTGTGCAGTGAACTGTTTGGAATGAAGAATTTAGTTTTGTATCATATCTGAAATCAATCAGTAAACTGATCAAGTAGCCCTAGATTTATTCACTAGTCTTAAATGTACATCAAATCTTAGCTTGCACATTATCTCTGAATTAGGGACTATGAATATTCATTTTGTTATTTTTAGGTGCGATTGGTCACCTAAATAACATGTTACTTCTGTAATCTGTGAAGTGAATGGTACCTAGTACATTTAAATGTAGTACTGTTTGAAATAGAACTAAATCAACTAGATCCTTTTTTCTCTGTACCAACAGGGTCTACACAGGACAGTTAGTGCTACATCTACTTAGAGCACTCTGAAATTGACACTACCGTGTACTGTGGTGACATATAGACAAGCCCTAAAAAATGCCAAGGAACAATAATGTAGATTGAGGTGATTTCTGACTTTGAAAACAATTGTTACGTGATGATTGGGAATACACTATATTAAAGTACACATAACAATTACTATTGTAGAAAATAGTCCTTTCCTCTTTACTTTCGTTCCATTTATTTTTATTCTCCCAGCTTTCACTGTATAAGAAAATTAGCTCAAGAGAAGAGAATCTGAACCAAACAATCTGTACAATGCAGAGTAGCTTTTGTTTTCACTTGGTGAGAATTTGAGTTTTTCAATGTTGTTTGTACATTCAGTTATATCTGGGTTTGGGTATACAAGAGAAGATTATACAGTCTAAAGAGCTTAAACGTAAATGAGATCTGTGTTTAGCATAGTCTTACTAAAACAATTTCTCTGACTAGGTTGTGTTCTGTTTCTAGAGAATTCTATGTAAAGAGTTTTATCTTCCTTCTCTAGCTCAGCATGCCTAAGGAAGTTAAATGCTTGATAAAGTACCATCCAGAAGGAAAGAAGTGAAAAACCAAAGCTTTTGGTTGTTTGATGTATGAACATTAAAGATAAGACTTTCTATATGGGATTAGATACAGGCAGTAGATCAACTACAATGTGTTACCTCCATTATTGTTACCTCAGATGCGTCTAAAGAAGGCAAAGATCTCCACAGTCAATTTTGCAGAAGTGCACATAGACCAACATTCAGTGATCATTTTATACCAGATGTGGCCAAACTGCGGCTCGCGAGCCACACGCGGCTGTTCAGTGAAAAAGTGCGGCTCACTGCCGCAGGCCATCCCTGGCCCTAGAAACATTCCTTCAGGCGCCAGGCTGGGGGGACTGTTTATATCACTGGACCCTGAGCATTCTTCAGATGAATGCTCAGGGCTGAGGAGCAGAGGGTCATGCAGGCATGCATAGGATCCAGGCATGCATAGGATTGGCTGGCTGGTCAGGTAAGGGGGAAGAGGTTAAGGGGGCCATGCTGGGGGAGCATGCAGCAAGGGCTGGGGTGTTGCTAGAGGGAGGGAGAAGGAATTGGGCTGGGATCAGGCTGGAGCAGAGGCAGAAGCCAGGAGTACTGGGGAAGCAGGTGCGAGGTGTGTTTGCAGGAGGGAGATGGTCAGACCATGGCCGGAGTGGTTGAGGGGGTTGTTTGTGGTGGCTGGAGCAGAGAAGGGGAAGAGGGGGTATTTGCAGGAGGGAGAAGGGCTCAGAGTCTGGCTGGAGCAGAAAGGCAAGGGGGGGGGATGGTGTGGGTGTGTGAGAGAGTGATCTCCATTACATTAGCTACTTCCACTGGTTGTGTGGTGTTTTGTGTTTAAATCTAATCTGCAACAGTGTAATTAAAGTTACCTTTTCTTTCTAGACCTCAGCCTCTCTTTACTAACTAATAAAAAGTAATCATCTTCTCAGCACAATACTGATAATTAAATAAGCCATCTCTGATGTGCTTTTCCTGGGATCATTGACAAAGATCACAGAAGGATTTCTCTAAATCAGGAAAAGAAGCAAGGAGTCCTGTGGCACTTAAAGACTAACAGATTTATTTATCGCATGAGCTTTTGTGGGAGAAATGATGAAGTGGGATTTTCTCCTTGCTTCTTTTGCTGAACTGGACTAACACAGATACCCCTTTGTAATTCTTAAGCTTTTTAGAAAATCATAGTTGTATTATGTAGCTGACATAGGGAAATTACAAAATTACTGTGGGAGAGGAAGTAGTCTCTACTCAGCAAAGGTAGGAGAGGTGGTTCTCGAGGCAATTTTTCTGATAAACAGAGGTCCACATGAGCACATGATCTACAACGCTGCAGCTCACTATTTTCATGTGCCTTTGTATTTTTTAGTATGCTTTTATTCCTCCAGCTGGTGAAAAACTGAAATAAGCTGCTAAGCTGCCATTCTCCCCTGGAAAAAGAGGAAGTCGCCACACACACAAGCTTTTCCCTCCGGTTCAGGGGGAGTACGTCAGGCTCAAGCAGCAGCTTTTCCCCCCAAGCACCAAGTTCATTTTTTTTCCTCTGTCCCTTTTACTTCTGCTTCTGTTCTTTTGTAACCTTGGCTTGTCTGTGTCAGGATATAAAAGGGAAGCAACTAGAAAGGAGGGGAGAGAGCCTCTCTTGGGTCGGAAGACGCTGAGAGCTGGGGGTCTCGGTCCATTTGAAGGGGGCCACTCACCCCGAGGTGGTGGTGTAGCCATTCACGCCAGGACACAACTCTCCTCTGGGTTACGTGATGGTGAGTGTTAGGGTTTAATCTGGCTGTAATCCAATAAAGTTTGTAGTCTGCTTCATTCCTGATTCAGGTGTTGTCTTCACGCGGAGTCCTCGAACCTGCCTCAAGTCCTGCTCGTGACAGGCATCCACTGCCCCGAGCAACGGCGGGGACAGGACTGCGGGGGCCAGTGGGCTCGGCACCAGCTGCATCCTTCACTAGCTGCCGGTACCCCTGATAAGCTATGGGAGGTTCCTGGACCCCAGCCCCTGTGGGCCCCCCTGCACCTCCTCTCCCTATCTGGAAGGTGCAGATCAGCTCTCTAGCCAGGGTGCTGATGGGGGGTGGGATTTCCTTCCAGGCTGCCATGTACCCTGGGACGAAGGTCACCTCTTACATCAATATGTGTGTCATATTGATATAACAGAGCCTGACAGGGTTATTTCAAAACCACAGTTTTGAAATAACCCTGATTTTGATACCAAACTAGGTTTTATTGTATCAAAATTATTTTCCTTATTTCGAAATAAGGGAGCTCCTTATTTCAAAAGAAGGAAAACATCATCTGGACATGACTATTTTTAAATCGAAACAATGGTGGCTGTTTCGATTTAAAAGCCTTGTGTGAACACAGCCTAAGATCTACAGAAGAAGCTCCTGAGGCCTGACTACCAGAGGTGTCACTGGTGCCTGGCACACAGGGCATGTGCCCTGAGTCCTGGTGCCAGTGCCCTGAGCGTCTGGGGTGGCCCCTGCCTCTCCAGGCCCTGTCCCCAACCAGGTATCTGCGGCCAGGGTGCCCACAGTGGCACCCACCTCTCCCAGCCCCATCCGTGATGTGGGATCTGGGGCTAGGCTGCCTGCAGTGATGCCCACTTCTCCCATCCCAGCGCCAGCCAGGGATCTGAAGCCAGGTGGCGCCAGCAGGACCCCGTCACCAGATCGGGCCCAGGTGCTGGATCATGGCCTGGGAGCAGGGACTGGGCCCAGGGGGCGGGGCCTGGGCCCATGCCCCAGGTCTTTCCTTGGGGCAGTGACGTTCCTGCTGACTACACTGATTTTGCCAAACCCAAAGAAAAGAGACTTATGACATTCAGAAGGTCTGAGCTTTTACTGTTGGTTTCAGTTATTTAAAGTCTTTGTCTTTTGGGACAGTGGCGACTGGTAGAAAGTGACCAAGGGAGGCAGCCGTATTGCACTTTGCATGTAAGATATAATGTGCCTACCTCTGGATTCTGGAATAGGACCCAATGGAAAAGGTAGGCCTTGGTTCCATTCACAATCTCTAGAGAGCGCAGAGAGTCTACCCCTGGTACAGAAAAGCTGAAGGCAAGTGTGAAGTCCCTGAAACCTAAATCCATGGGGGGGCCAAAGCCTCCCATCTAACCAGTAGCACTACCCTATTTCTGGACTGCTTATTTATAGGCCAAAAGGGGTGGACATAAACAAACGTGATTTAGATAGTGGGCCGAGTCATGAGAGGGGCAGAAGACTATCAGAGTGAAAGTGTCTGTCAACAAGGGGTTCCAGAAAAGAAGAGAACTTACCCATACCTGGCCATCATAAGCAGGTATCTTCAGTGCATAATGCCCATCACAAATAAATCTTCACATGTCTTGTGTCTCAAATGTACATATTGTTATTGGTCATTGTTAGTAACACTTAGACTGATGTGTTTGAGGGAAAACCCACACAGAGAAGAAAACCGAGCAATTGTGGAGAGTAGGGCTCATTTCTTTCACAGGATTGACTGGGGTTTGGACCTGCATTCCCCATAGGGATTTGCATCTGGCTTATTAATTTTGCCATTGCCCCTGAGAGAAAAGAAGTGTCAATAGGGCACTAAATAACAATCATAGGCTATGTCTACACATGCATTGTTATTTCGAAATAAAATCCTTATTTCGAAATAAGTTAATTCGAATTAACAAAATGTTAATTCGAATTAAGGGAAAGCCTGCAATCCAAATGGCTGTTATTTCAGAAGGGATATTTCGAAATAAAGCCGTTTGGACCTGTTCTTTCGAAACAACAGGTCTACACAGTGTTGTTTTGAAAGAACAGCTTTATTTCGAAATATCCCTTCTGAAATAACAGCCATTTCGAGGGGGGGGCAGGTTTTACTTTTTCGAAATGACGATTCTTATTTCGAAAGGACGAGGTCCGTCCTTTCGAAATAAGAAAACGTCATGTAGACCTAATTTCTTTTATTTTGAAATAACAAGTGTTATTTCAAAATAAAAGTGCTGTGTAGACGTGCCCATAGTGAATTGCAGATTTAAGGCTGAAGAAAATGAACCCTGAAAAAAATTCCCATACTGATAAAAGTGATGACTAGAGGTCTGCTACCAAGGTGAGGGTTCTCAGTGAGGCCACAAAGGAGTCATAAGTGCAAACTGTAACAGAAGCAGGAAATCAGTTTGGAGACAGAGGTTCCCCACATGGATGTTCCCAGCTTATGTGAGTTCTCTTTAGGCTTCAGTTCCTCCTGCAGTTCATGGTGATCTTCTCAGCAAGTCTGAGTTTAGTTCCTCCCCTGTCCCATTTTGCACATGGTACACATAACAGTTATAAAATCTGAGACAATTATTTTTGAATATTTTGTGATTCCATTGTTCAGTTCACAGGCTGATTGTCCTCCATAACATAGTCATACTTTTGTGCCATCTCCTCTCCACTCCTGCATTGCTTGTTCCATTTCCAAAGGGAAAGAAATCCTTCACAGCTACAGCTCGTAATACAAGTAGAGGCAACATTAAGCGACACTGTTTTCATTAAAATAAATCAATAGTTTCCCAGTTTTCAAGAGCTTCATCTTTCTGCCAGTTGAGTCATGCTGCCATGGTTTCACCTATTGTCTCCTTTGCCCAAATCCCTCCAGGGAAGATGGAGGTTTTCACAGAACGAATCACAGGCATCATAGTTGATCATGCTTCGATCACAGTATTAAGTCTGTTGTGGAATTCCTGGAGGGCAGAAGCAAAGACGCTCCATGGAACAGGTCTGCCCTCCCTCCCCTTTTTTGTTTAAAATTTGAAATCATTATGAAGTATTATTAATTTCTGATTTCATTGAAGACATTGACATTATGAAGTCATATTCATCTTTTGCTAAAACTAACAAAAATATTCATATTCATGATAAGTTGCAGAGGCGTTTCATGAGTTCACACATATATGACTGTGTGTTAAAATACTGTAGCACATCAGGTACCTGATTTTCACTTGCTCCTACATTTTACCTTAGCATATGCATATTTCACATTTACATTAGCACGTTGCTTCATGTTTTGCTCTGGCTTGATTGACATTCAGCATACTAAATCATCTCTGTTCTTGAATATCTTTAACTGATTATAGCCTTGAGACACCCTCTGATAAATGGCTGTGTTTTAATTTTCAGAAGCAAACACTCTGATAATCAAAGGAACCTTCTGTTTATGTTATTCTTGTTCAACAGCATCACTAAACTTTTAAATTAGGCTGGGAGCTTTAAAATTTATAGGCTTATAAATACTATTATCTAGCTTCATATTTGAAGTCATAAACCCTTTTTATTCCATGCCACTTATTTTGTTTTAAATTTTCTCAAATTTCCATATCCTCTGCCAGGACTCTATACCAAAACAATCATGATTTGCAGAACCTCTCCTCTCCCCTCTTTTTTAAAATATACTTCTGAAGGAGACCTAATTAGGATTGTCAGAGTTACATGGTAATCTATTCTATGAGCCATAAATCACCTTTCTGTAGATGGTAAAGTGAAAGGAAAACCATATAGAATAATAGATTGGTATGTTCTCTAAGGGTTTTTAAATATATTAACCTCCTAGTTCTTAGAACCCCACTAGATTTTAGGGATATATTTAAGAACTGATTTTGGAAAATGGAGGCATAAAAGAGTCTATTATACAGCTATTTGAGTAGCTAGAATTAACAAAAACCGAAACTCTTAAGTATAAAAGTAAGTTGTCTCTTTTTTATTGGTTAAGGTAAGGAACTTGGCGCCAGATGTCATGGGTTCTAGTTTCTGATTAGAAACTAGTGGGATGAAATGGATCATTTTGTTTACTATGTTCCACATAGCACCCATTGCAAACAAACAATATTATTGGAATGTTGTACCCTTTCTTCCCTTTACCTTTTTAATTAGAATAAACAATCTGACTGGAAACTGGAATCCACATGCTATACCAATTCATTTTTTTTTCAAGTTCCTAAACAGAATGTTTTTTTTCCCCAATTCCATACAGAAAAAGAATTCAAAATATTTTTTTTTGGAAAAAAGTAAAAATGGTATTTCTTTACTCCCTGTCATGGGCGTCTCTATCACTCTGGGCTGTGAGTCCATCAGAGGCCTGAATCTGATATTGGCCTGTGCATTCAGCTGTCAGGGTGGGTTCCACTGACTCAGCTTTCTCAGAGGGTGTGGAGTATAAGCTGGGCTGCCGGTCCCTAGAGACATAATCGCCCGCTCAGGGGTAGTAAGGTATAATGGTTAGGGTCATCGTCAGCGTTCCCCTGCTTAGAGGTGGTATGGCCTAATGTCTGGAGTCCTTGCAGGAGCTCCCCGACCTGGGTGCTGCACAGCCTAGCTGCCAAAATTGCTGCAGAGGTTTCCCCTGCTTACGGGTAGTAAGGCCTGATGGCCAGGGTCCTCAAAGAAGTCCCCCTGCTTAGGGGTAGTATGAACTGGTGGCCAAAGTCCTTCTAAATATCCCCCTGCTCAAAGGTAGCAAGGCCTAACAGCTAGGGCCTTGTTGGGTGGGCAAGTGCCTGCCTGGAGAGCACCAGCATTATGCCTCTCTGGTCAGCCATCCACCCCTGACTGAGCTGGGTTGCTGGCTTTTATACCTTGTGCATGCCCAGCAGATGCAGGGGCCAGGGCCTCTTCAGTCTGGAAGGTTGCCTTAACTCTTGCCTCACTGGTGCGGGGCCAATATGCCCCGTCACAGTCCCTTTTAAAAAGACAGTTCTGAGAGCCTTTGACCTGCCTAAAGCCTTGGTAGCCTGCTTCATAAGGATCTGGACACATGGAGGAGCTTTGAGTCCTGAAGCTGCTGAGGAGCCAGAAGCTTGGAAGCTTTGGGAGCTCCATCTCTGGGACAATTTGTCTGGCAAGCTGACCTAGAAGACTGTTACTGGAGGCTCCTAGATAGGCATGAGCCTGGAAGCTTGGGAGCCAAGACTCACAGGCAGTCCACCTGGGAGTACAGGTTGCTGAGGAGCCAGAAGCTAGTTACCAAGATGTTAGCTCCCTGTCAGTCCTTCTGGAAAGCTACAGAGGAACAGGGGGTATGTCCACACCGGAGGTTCTCTTAAGTCGACTAAAAGTCAACCTTGTTAAGTGAACTTGGAGAGTCCACATTGAAAACTCCTGTCGACTGCCTGCATCCACATTGGCAGGTGATAGGGTGATAGAGAAGTGGTGCATAGTGGGTAGCTGTCCCTGGGGGACAGGAACACTGGAAGGGGGCCTGGAGACTGATTAGGTTGACTTAAGGACTTTCCCCATCTACATTGGCCTAAGTCAACTTAATAAGGTTGACTTAAGTTTTAAGTTGACTGTAAGGGGTGGTATTATTAAGTTAATTTAAGGAAGCTCTTAAGTTAATGTAATAAAGGCCCAGTGTGCTCGCAGGGGTTTTTAGGTTGACTTAAGCTTCCTTAAGTTGACCTTAAGGCTCCAGGGTAGACATACCCAGGGTCAGCAAACTGGCAAGAAACCAGCTAGGTTCAGGTGGATAGCTGCCCGAATTCCACTGATCTACATTTTCCAACCAGCTCTAATAAAAGCATCAACCTGAAGCCAGATGTACATTGGTTTATGTTCCTCCACCCCCCTCCATGTCTGCTGGTTAAAACTGTAATAAGGCACATATAAAGATAACATATATCATCTTCAGCCTTATCTAGTGAAATAGAGCAGCATAAAAGAAAAACAGCTTCTCTTTAGTCTATCCCTGTAAGATTCAACAGTGAGATTCAACTAAGTTAAAGATAGGCAGATGACACAAAGGAATCTAATGGCTAAAAACGTATCTATCTGGTGAGATTAATGACACTGGTAGCACTGAAATTTGACCTCTGCTTGAAGAGTCATAGAATAGTACAACGGGAAGGGACCTCATGAGGTCATCTAGTCCAACCCCCTTCTAAAAGCAGGACTACTCCCACTAACTCATCCCAGCCTGGGTTTTATCCAACTGGATCTTAGAAGTTTCCAAAGATGGAGATTCCACCACCTCCACAGGCAACCCATTCCAGTGTTTCACAACCTTCCTAGTGAAAAAGCTTTCCTAATATCCAATTTAGAGCTCCCCAGGTATAGCTCGAAACCATTGTTCCTTGTTCTGTCCTCTGTCACCACTAAGACCAGCCTAGCTCCCTCCTCTTTGGAGCATCCCTTAAGTAGCTGAAGGAAGTTGTAAAAATCCCCCCTCAGTCTTCTCTTCTGCAGACTAAATAATCCAAGTTCCTTCAGTCCCTCCTCATAAGTCATGTGCCCCAGCCCCCTAATCCACCTTGGCTCAAGGAATCTTCCATATTCCAAGTCTAATCTGACTTCAGTCAATGGGTAATATAAACAATAAATCTTTAATTTTACTACTTTCAAAGTATATTCACTATTGTCACATTATTTTTTGTCCCTGTCATGGAGCCAAAAGGTTTAATTTTCAGATCAGCCAATCTTTTGCACTTTATATATCACCTTCCACAAGTGGATTGAAAATCTACATACATTAAGAAGTTGAGCCACATAAAAACTCTGAAGTTCAGTGACTCAGTTACTAGAGCTGTGCAAAACATCATGGTTTCAATAAATAGGGATTCTTGCAGACATTTGTTCATTTAACCACATATTTCACATTATTTCTCTTATAACCACAAACATGTTCATGTTCATGTTAAGCTGATTCCAGTTTCTTAACCCTTGAATCTTCACACAATCCCAATGTGAGTTTTCACTTTGGATCACAAATGACATGATCTGGGGGTATCTTTGCAAACATTTAGCACAGCAGTAATAGTTCTGTTGTAAAGGAGCCTTGAAAGGAGTTGCACTAGGTGATTTAACCGTTATGATTCTATGGTTAAAATGAGACACAGGGAAGTTAAGTAAATTCCCCAAGGTCCCCCAGTGAGTCAATGCCAGATTACAACCATGGTGCCCTCTGACTACACTCAGCCCCTGACAGAACTATCAAAGAAAAACAATCTCAACGGCCCATTGCAGGGCAAAAAAAGGTAATGCATCCTATCTTGATCCATCTACCCACAGTAAGTAGAAGGCTCTTTCTGTCATCTTATGAGTTATATTTGGGGAAGCAAAATGCTCAGAGAGTAATGGCACTGGAGTCCAGACATTTAATAATACACTACATGTATGCTTTACAAGTCTTTTTTCTTCTCAGAGTGTTTTACGGAGTTGGGAGAGTGTTATAATATCCATTTTTACTGATAGTGGTGGTGTAACTGAAGAACAGGGACAAAGTGAATTGCACAAGGTCACAGAGCAAATTAGTGATTGAATCACAATAGAACCCAGGATTCCTGATTCTCAAACATATGCTCAGTCCACTAGACCAAGCCTTGCAGCAAAGCTTCTCTTACAATAAAGGATTTAGCACACAGCTTTCACGAATATAATTCAAAGTACACAATGTAGGGGACTACTGAATACAGAATTACACAGGTAGAAGAGAGGAAAATTATTAGGTCATCAAGTGCCAGTGAGTACAGGATTGTTCCCTTTGTATTTCTCATTATTTTCTCTAGTCCAGCTTTAACTGTTTAATATTCTCAAATAGCAAATGAAATGAACAGACCATGGACCTCTTGACAGTGGTGCACTGACAGCCCACCAGCACAGTTCCATTTAACATGGCATTTCAGTGCCAGCCAGGGCACCTTACCATCCCCTTTCCAAACAAAAACTACAATCTACACTGTCTGGAATGAGTATATTCAGCTCATAAACTAAAATCCCTCATATCTCACACTAGGATTTAGAAGGGAGAGGGTTAGCTTTGCTGCATATTGTTGTGGCTTGTTGTTACTGTTGACCCCTTCTGTTATGTTCTCTGAGCCCAGCTTCTGTCCCTTGCGGCCAAAAACAAAAACAGCAAAACAAAAAACAAAAAACAAAACAAAAACAGCCAAACTCTTCCCTCCACCATCCTCTAACCTCTCCTCCCTCACTAAATCTGATTTCCTGGTATCAGCCACAAACACACATTGAAAAATATTCTGTTTCTTTCTTTCTAAAGAGCTTTTAAATGCATTTACATCTTCAGTGATACCCAAGGTCAGATGACTCTCTACAGGCTGCTCCATGACAGTGTTTTTTTCCAGCAATTCTGACAGCTGAGTGGAGAGTAGAGATGCTCAGGCCTCACAACTGTAATTTCAAGTGTTAATTGGAAAACACCTCAGTAACCTTGAGATCCCTTGTCTCCCACAATTTGTGACAGTATGGCCCAAAGCAATCCTTGTGGAAGAAGCTTAGAGAGTAAAGTGGGGAAAAGATGATGGAGTGCTTCACAATGTGCTTCTCTTTTACCAGTAGTTTGACTTATGTTTGTGTGAAAGAAATAATAAATGAGATGTAGCTGTGCTGAAAATGGTAACAAACTAAGGGCTAGATCTTACCCTTTGCAAGCAAGGGAGTTGCCAACTGAAAATGTCGCAGTTAATATTTACAGATTCCTTTGGATTGCCTGTAGATCACAGCTCACCCCATCCTTCCATGCCCACTTCTAGTAGTTCATACTTGTGAATTGCCTGCTTCACTCTCCATCTCCAGTAAAGGTGTGACAAAAAGAAGTGCTAATAAGAGCTTGACATATATTTCCTGCCAACAGTCAAATGAAATAAGGGGCTAAGGCTAAAACTGTATATATTGTGGATGACCCCCGGCTTTTTGCATACCAGTATGCTTTTTCCAGCCTTGCATGTGCTGGCAAGAGCCAGCTATACTCTAAACCAGCATTTTAAGCAATGTTGGATTAGCCCAGGTTCCACAATGACAGATTGACAATAGTTTGAGAAAGATCCCTCAGTAACTCATGCGACAAGATTTTTCAATAAGAGTGAGACCCAGAAGTTTCAAAAAGAGCCCCAATACCTCCCCTGAGAAAAAAGTCAGGGTGACTGAAAACAGCAGTCCTTGTTTTGGTAGCTCAGTTCTCACATGAGGTTTGCTCAAATAATTCCACTGGAAAAACTCCTCCTCATTAGTTCTTCAGATTTAAAAGATTCCCCATTGATGGAGATGACTTAATCCTGCCAGAGATTATGATTTAGTTGGTCTGGTTTGGATAAGGGACAATGTATTCAGGTGCTTCTGCAACTCTTGTGAGCCTCTGCTGCAAATCTTCTCATGACAAGATTTATTATGAGATTTCACAGATGTCCTATTTCAGAAATGTCTGGACATGCTATTAAAATATCCTTTCTTGTGCTTTTGCATAACTTACGACTCACATCCCGTTAGAGACACAAATTACAGAGAGAAGAAAAAGAAACTAAAAGATAAAAAATAAAAATTACAAAGCTGCAAAATAATGACATCCAGGTTCAGTTTGAAAGTTGGGTGATGGTCAAGATCATACTATGGCCAAGTTCTGGTCCCATTAAAACTGCTGGGAATTTTACTATTAATTTCAATGGAGCAATGGGTATTGTTTCTATCACTACTGATCCAATGTTCCAAAGGGTTAGCTGTGTTAATCTAGTTTCAGGAACGGTGCTAGCATTTCTGGTGCCCTGCTGCAGCTCAGCAAATGCCAGTGCAGACAAGTGATGTCATAGTGCAGCGCAACGGCATGGTCCCCATTTTGGCACTCTTAAAATGTCAGCGCTCCCCTGCGACACTGACCGGGCTTACCATGTTGCAACAGCCCTGTCTACTCTAACGAAACAACCAAGGAGTCTGGTGGCACTTTTAAAGACTAACAAATTTATTTATTGCATGTATGCGATATGTTATTCAGTGATTTTCAGGATTTTCTTTAGAAGAAAAATATTCTTAGCTAAATAATGTATAGCTCAAACTCACATACTTCTTGTTTCCTGAGTACAGGCTTATTCCTGCTTGGAGGTAGAGGGACTTGTATTAAAAGAACTAGTTAGGTTACAGAAGCCAGTCTGCTTTCTGTGGCTCTATTTGCCATCCATAGCCAGCAACGGGTGTCAGCTTACTCTTCAGAATGTGATGTGGGTTTTTGTTCGTTTGTTTGTTTTTGTTTTGTTTTTTTAATCACTGAGTTAGCCCCTATGAACTACACATATTTTATGTTCAGCAAGTGAGCTGCTTTGTCTAATAATTAAAACCAGTGGGTAAAATCCTTTGTCACTAAAGTGTCACTAGGGTCAATTCTGCCTTCAGTTCTGCATTTTCACATACTTCAGCTGACTAACTTGGGCTTTCTTTAGTTATCAAAACAATATTTTATTCTGCTGGAGTTTTATTGGTTAAAACGGGGAGCTAAGAACCAAAACTATTAACTCCCCATCCAAATGGAAAGTAGTGTTCTGAAGACGAAGGTACTTTATTGTCACTAAGGGTAAAATTAAGTGATACTTTTGCAAAATACATTGTAAGTATGCTTGGACTTAGAGGTGCTGTGTTATTACCTTTATGCTAAGAAGTCCATTATTAAGTCACATGAGGTCTTAATAAAATTATCAAAATATGAGAAAAAGAGTGACTAATTCAGAAAGACGTTTTTGTCTACCTGTATATAAATGGTCACTAATTCACAATATACACATTGGCTATATCCACACTGGCTATGTCCACACGATGCCTTTAAATCGAAACAACAACTGTTGTTTCAATTTAAAAGTTGTCATGTCCGAATTACGTTTTGTTATTTTGAAATGATGAGCGCCGTCATTTCAAAATAACAAACCTTATTTTGAAATAGTAAAACCTAGGTTGAAATCAAAATCGCCATTATTTTGAAACGGTTGTTTCAAAATAACACCATTCAGACATGTTATTTCGAAATAACCATTATTTTGATTCAACAGTTTTGCCCTTCTCCTTCCCAGGGTGCCTTCCTTTTTCTGAATAGTGGCTGGCAACATGGCCCTGCCAGGGGGCTGTGTTGCCACACCTGCCATGATGCCCCTCTCCTGATTCGACAGCAAATCTTGTGTCCAGACTTGCTATTTCGATTTGAAGTTTTTGCTTATTTCGATTTAAATTAATTTGAAATAATGATTTTATTTTGAATTAACTTATTTTGAATTATCTTATTTCAAAATAAGAATCTATGTGTGGACATAGCCATTGTGATTTTTTTTCAGTTCTACACATTACTGAATTATTGAATGAACACAATAAAAATACTTGTAGGATTATGAATCACAGAATATAGTTTGGTCAATTATTTTGGCAATAGGAATTTACTATAATACATTACTAAAGATTATGCAAATAACAATACCTTACAAGTATTTTCAAATCACACCAGCACTCTGTCCTCACATATTTGATGAGAAGCAGAAAATATACACAGGTATTTAGTGTGCAAATTAGAAAGCGTACAGATTAATAAAGTGCAGGCTCTACTATGTAATCTTTAGGCTGTCACACTGAAATTCAGTTGTGGAATTAGATTTAAATCTAAGCCTTTCCAAGATTTTATAGCTTGGTTACTTTCAAGGTGGGATATCCTGACTATACTGAAGTCAGTGGAAAAACTCCCATTGTCTTCAGTAGGTCATGAATTCAACTAAAGTTCTGTTTCAAACATGCTAGACATAAGGCCAAGCTATGAAGATTTCATCTACATTTTTCCAGATTTTCTTAGGGTTCAGATATCAGATGGATATTCAGTCCAAGGCTCTTCAGACTAAATACACTCTGTTTACAGGTATTTAAAACATTGTCCTTTCTTTACTGAATGTGATCATACACCTGATCAGTCTGTGGCATTATAGTCCCTTCTTATAATCCTCTAGAGGTGAAATAAACTAGCAAGTTTGACTCCTTCACATGTTGCTGCTCATGATTTATTCTAGGTTTACACCTTGCCGCATCTCCACCTACTGAAATGGCAGGTGTTTATGGAGGATTTTAGTTCCAGTTTTAAATTAAGATTACGGGAATGAAAGGAGAAATGAGAATATCACTGAATATTGTAAACATAAATAGCAGAGAATATGGCCAAATTATTTTCAGAGACTGCTGATTTCTTTTATCTTATGGAACCAAGGGCATTTGTTAAATGAAGCTCAAACAAAGTAGCAAAAATAATTTCCTCCTCTACCCCCCCATCCTAGTTCAGAAACAGTGCATTATACAGCTGCAAAAACTATGCAGGTTTTTGAAACAAAAGAGATTTATAAAGAGGGGAAACCGTGTGTGTGTGTGTGTGTGTGTGTGTGTGTGTGAGAGAGAGAGAGAGAGAGAATTGTCAAGACAAAATGAAGATAGCGTGAAAAAAAATCCTTGCAGCATTTCATTCTTTTATTACTCTTTATCTGACAGATAAAAATCCCCTGCATAACAGTCATTTGAAAAAGAATTTTTTACTATTCAATGTTATATTAATACTCTTCTAAAAGAAATTCAAATAGGTTTGGAAAATGAAAGGACTATACTGTCTTTGGAACCATGATTATTTGGCTGGAAACTTTGTCAAAACTATGCATGCTTTTCGTAGAAGAAAAATTTATAAACAAAAATGGCTAGTCTTTGCAGTTCAGTTGGTAATGCTTTGCTGCCTATGATATTGTACAGCATTAGGACCCAGGTCCAGCAAACAGCATAAATTCATGCTTTAAAATCACTGGAAATTAATTATCTACTTAAAATTATGGGCTTTGCTGAAAAAAAATGCCTTGTTGACTATTTTCAAGATCACAAAAATTGGATGCCTATAGTTCAGAAACAGAGAAAAGGAATGACCAGTCTATGAAGAAAAGTGGAATTAGAGCCCCATATTTCAAGGAAATAAAAACTTAAAGTTTATTACTAGCTTAATATATAAATTTATACTTACGTAAAAGCATCTGACAAAGCAGGATTTTCTCCCATGAAAGCTCTCACAAAAAATAAATTGGTTAGTCTTTAAGTGCCACAAGACACCTTGCTTCTTTTTATGCTTCATGATTCAGTTCCTCCAACTCACCGGTCATTCCAGCTCTGTAATTTTACGTGCTTCTATCTGAAGCTTGTTTGATTCTGTTGGGTCTGTGAAGTTGGGCTGGAGAGCACATTAGGAAAGACTCATGGAAGCCTTTCCTAAATTACTGTTTCTGTTTGCATGTAAAATACCACAAAACAACTCCCCCCCCCCAGTGTTTTTTTTACACTTCTACTTCCAGTGCCAGTCATACTATAAAGCTAAGTTTTCTTACAGAAATTATTTCAAAATGGGTTCAGCCTAAATTCTGGATGAAGATTCTCATATTACCTGAACCTGTTTATCCATCCATACCTGAAAAGAATTTCCAAGAAGGTAATGAAACAGTCACTTCTCCAATTCATTCTTCACCTCAGGAGCTCATCTTGAATAAAAATTCACCTAAGCTATTCATTTTGGAGCAAGATCTTAGTTTCAAGGGGTATGCCTTCACTACGGGGCTTAAGTCAACTTAAGGAAGCTTAAGTCGACTTAAGCAACTCCCTGGACACATCTGGAATTTATTAAGTCAACCTAAGCATTTGCTTAAGTCGACTTAATAACTCCCACTTTTTAAGTCAATTTAATTTTAAGTTGAATTTATTAAATCAGCTTAACATAATGTGGCCAGTTAAGTTGACTTTAATGGCCTCCAGGCCATCTTCTCCCTTGCCCCCATTGGCCACCAGGAAGAGCCTGCTCTGACTGATCAGGGCAGGAAGAAGTCATGCCCCGTCTGCTGGCGAGAGCTGGCCAGAACTGGCTTCTGTAAACATGCGGACCCAGAGCCAGAGCCAAGGCCAGGGCAGAAGGTGTGCCCTAGGCTAGACACACCCAAAGATCATGGATCTCCTGACCGTATGAGGAGATGATGCTGTAGATTCCCAGCTTCAGGGCACCCAGAGGAACCAGGAGATGTACAGCAGCATCTCCCAGACCCTCGCAGATAGAGGCCATGCGTAGGACACCCAGCAGGTGTGTTTGAAAATAAAAGACCTGCACCATGGCTACCAAAGGCTATGTCCACACAAGGCTTTTATTTCGGAATAATGACTGTTTCATTTTGAAATAACATCCATTGTGTTGAAACAATAAAACCTCATATGAAAATGAAATAGCTGTTGTTTTGAAACGCTTGTTTCAAAACAACACCGTTCGGAAGTGTTATTTTGAAATAATGGTTATTTCGAAATAACACTTTTGCCCTTCTCCTTCCCAGTGTGCCTTCCTTTTTGTATATATCGGGTGGAGTCATGGCCTAGCAAGGGGGCCATGTTGCCACGCCTCCCATGCTGCCCCTCTCCTGAAGCAAAATAGCAAGTCTTGTGTCCGGACATGCTATTTCGCTTTGAGGTTTTTCCCTTATTTCAATTTAATATTTGCTTATTTCAATTTAAGTTATTTTGAAATAAGGATTTTATTTCAAAATAACTCATTTCAAAATGAGAGTTTATGTATGAACATACCCAAAGGGCCTAGGAGGCAATGCGTCATTCAGGGGCAGCCACCACCCACTGCCCCTATTACAGGGAGCTCCATGCCATCCTAGGCAGTGAGGATGACACCCTGCCTGCAGAGACTGTTGACTCTGGCGGGCTCCCCTCCTGCAACAACGACTGGGAGGAGGGCTCAGTGGGTGAGGATGTGGTGCTGGGCCGGGGGGCACCTCACTGGCCAGAGGAATTGGATCACCTGAGCTCATCCCTACCCCAACATCAGACCCAGGGATGCAGGAAAAGCCTCCCACCTCACCCAGGATGACCCAGGTGAGGCGACATCATGCCAGGTACCTGCCGGTGAGTGCTCCCTCACTTAGGGCATGGTAGTGTAAGCAGGTGGGACTGGGGCTGCAGAGGGACAGGACCAAGGGACAGGTCCTGGGGGTGGGGGGGTCACAGAGATCCTTCTATTGGGGCAGATGGGGAAGGGGCCATGGGGCAGGGGGACCCAGAGCTGAGCAGGGTGGGGCCTAGCATGAGATGGGGTGAGGGCACTTTCAGTGGGACAGTCAAGGCCAGACAGCATGCACCTGACACTGTTGGCATGTGGCATGATGAGAGAACCCTGGGATAGGGCTGCCTTCCACAGCAGCGTGTACTAAGCAGTCCCTGTGTTTTAGGAGTGGGAAGCAGGGGGGTGGGCACTGGACAACAGGTGCTGTCAGCTTGTACTCCACACTACCTAATCAGGAGAACCCCTGTCATTTGCCTCGGTCCTGTAGACCCTATGACTTGGACACTGGTCACTCCCGGGGGGTGCCCAGCCCTGACCAGGAGGAATAGAAGACATCACTCCCTGGAAGATATCCAAGCCTGGCAGGAGCAACACAGGCAGGAGGAGGCTGGTCACTGTAGACTCAAGAAGGCCCAGATGGACTGCTTCTTCAATGTGCTAGAGTGCCAGACCCAGGCCAAGGAGTGCCAGACCCATGCCATGGAGTGCCAGAACCAGGTCCTGGAGTACCTGACATGGTGCTGGGGTGCTAGATGGTCCAGGGATCCCTGTGCACAGGATCCCAGCATCAGACCTTCCCACCAACAGCCCAAGACTCAGGCTGCTTGGCCTCAGGCCTAGGGCCTGCTGGCCTGAGGATGCTAGAAACCTGCCCCACAACCCCACCACCCCTCATTCCCCTTGCCCCCTCCTCACTCCACTCAAACACCCCAACTCCTGCTGCTCCCACCCCTTACCTCCCTACTGGTTCACCCTATAAATAAAATACATATACACATCATTCTGTATGTAGTCCATCCTTTTATTGTGTTGGGAACAGGGAGGAGATAGGTGGAGGTGGTGAGGGGGCAGGAATGGGCAGGTGGGGGTGGTGGCAGCAGCTGGAGGAAGGTGCTGTTCCTCAACTGTGGGTTCTGCAGACTGTGGTCATCATCCCAGGTGGTGAGACTGATCTGGTGCCACCAGTCACTGCTGGTTTCCTGTGCCCAGATGCACAGGTGCACGGAGGGCACCCTGTCCACGCCAGCTGCTGGGGAGGGCAAGAATGTTGGCCTGCTACAGCCTGGCCCTGCAGTGGCAGTTGCCCTGCAGTGCCTGGTCCACAGCTGGAGGAGTCTGGGCAATGCATAGACGGTGTGCAGTGCTGTACTGGCACATTGCTGGGCCACGTCAGGCTCCCTTAAGTCCTTGGGCTCCTTGTTGCCCCACACAGTATAAAAGCAGTGGTTCCCAACCTGGGACCTGGGGATTCCTGGGGCTCCGTTGACATGTTGCAGGGGGGCCATGGAGCCTTTCCCAACCAGGGCCGGAATCCAGCCGCAGCCCTGATGCACCCTGCCCGGGTTGCCACAGCTGGGTCCCAGCAAGGGGATGAGGCTGCAGCAGCTCCCCGGGAAGGGCAATGGCAAGGGGCTATAGCCACCACAGCTTGGCTCTCCAGCAGTGTAGGCCATGGTGGCAGCAGTGCCACTTGCCAGTTGTCCCCAGCGGCACCACCAGAAGGGTGCAGGCCAGATTACATAATCAGCCAAGGGGGCCTCAAAGATTTTTTTGTTAAAAAGGGGTCCCCAGCCTGAAACAGGTTGGGACCCACTGGCATAGAAGATGGTCACTCACTTCCCAGAGTAAAGGAATGGCTTGGAGAGGGGGGTACTTCTGCTGTGGTGCACTGTGGGCCAGCTACCCACAATATACGACTCCTAGGGTGACCTAGCAGTTGCCAGTGTGGATGTGAGCAGTCTCCTGGCATTTTGAGTGTGTCCACTCTAAACCTGCTTAGTAAGGTCTACTTTAAGTTGGCTTGAAGTAGATTTTCGGCTTAACTGAGCTCTGTAGTATAGACATAGATGAGTTTATAACCAGTGCTTTAGTTTGAATTCATATTATAGACCTGGCCCTGGATCACAGACTTTAGATCCAGATTCAGACAGACATCCCCAAAGTTAGAGGGATCAAAATGTTTATATCTGGTTCAGATCAAACCTTAACATGATTTGAACATCCCATAATTCACATCCTCAAGGGCTATGTCTATACTAGCAAATTAGTCCAGACTAAAGAGGCTTAGTCTGGACTAATTTGGCCCATGGCCACACTAGGCTTTCCGTAGGTCAAACTAAGAAATTTCTTAGTTTGAACTAAGGAAAGCTTAGTTTGAACTTGTAAGTAACAGCACTTAGTCCGGATTTAGGTGCTTAGGTTTGAACTTAAGAAGTTCAAACTAAGCTGGTTAGGTCAAACTACCTGCGTGTCCTAGTTTGAGCTAAGTGTTAGTTCGAACTAGAACATACAGTTAGTTTGAACTAATAGTCTCACGGTTAGTTCAAACTAACCTTGAACTTCTTAGGTTGGACTAGCAAGTCTGAACTAATTTTTGCCTGATGTAGACATAGCCAAGCAGTCTGATATACTTTGCCTTAGGACCTATCAGCAAGTCAGATATCTTGAATGTTTGGTATAGCACAGTTGGCACCGCTCTGGGTTGGTACTCTGGTTTAGGTTAAAAACTACATTTTCTTCAGTACTAGCTAATTCAAACAGAACTTTATACACAAAATTAAATCAATTTCACAGATAGAAAGGTTTCCAAACAATCATAACAATTTATATGAGACTTCCCATTTAGAAGAAATAAAAGTGTCACTTCTTTTAGTTTTTTGTTTTTTTCTAAATACTCTGGGAAGGCCAGATCTGGCAGACTCTGAAAGATTCCATCTGTTTTCTCCCACCAGAGCTTTGCTTCATCCAACTGCATTTTATATTAGGAAATTACTTTGTTTTCTTTTCAGTGTATTTGCTTGTTTCGATGTCTACTTCTTCAGCACAACAGTGTTGCTTTTTCCATTTGTGCTATGTGGATGTTTACCATTTCCTTTGTTTTGTACTTTTGTTTATTCTTGGGTTACATGATTGCATTTCATCTGAGTTAACTGAAGGCTTTTTTGTTTTAGAATACAATAATTGGCCTCAATCTTGCATCACGTATCTTAAAACTTCCATTAGCATCAGCATGCACATCATGCAGGTTCATTGCCCTTAATTAGGTTTCTTTGTTTTTAGGTTTTTTTAAACTAGACCGAGGAAGTACAGAAAAAATGTACACAAATTGGATGAAGGAGATAATGTATTATACTGGTCTGACAACTCTACTGACAGAAAGAATGGGAGAGTAAAAAGTAGAATAAGAAGCCAGGTCAACTTTCTTTCCATCCAGTGCCTGCACTGGGAATTATTTTAACTATCTAAAGTGAAAAAGCTATTTAAAATGCCTTTAAAATTCAGCGTGAAGATAAAATACTGATTACAAAAAGACTTAGCCAGTATTGCTCAAAGAAGAAAATGACTTTCTATCAACCAGCCAAAATTGTTAGTGAGCAAATCAATTAACTCATCTTGTGTAGGAAGTGACTGCAAAGTACCCTCCATAAGAGGGCAGCTCACTCTGAAATGACCAGAGATGAAAGTTGCAGAGAAGGAAGAATAGCCTGAAAGAGCTGGGGAATATAAGGATTTAGCAAATACACTCCTACTTTAACTTCTAGCAGCAGAGACGTAACGCGGCGTTTTGCCACCCGGGGTACGTTCTGATCGGAATGTGCCCCTTCCCATTAGCGGCCCTCAGAACCGGCACCACAAAGCCGCCCCTTTAATATTGAGGGTCTCTTGAGCCGCTTCGGGCCACCCAGGGCTGTGCCCCATCAGCCCTGCCATAGGTATAGCCCTGTCTAGCAGTGAAGCTGCTATAGAGTCCAGGTACTGATACTTAAGTTTCCCTTCCAGGCATAATCCTTTGGTATGGGAAGGGAGGCAGGGTATCTGTGTAAAGCCTTAAACCTTTCTTCCCTTCCCTGCACCTACCTTTTCAGCTCTGGGAGTTGAATGTAGAAAGAGTAACTCTAGCTCTGACTGTAATTTCCTCTCTCTCTCTCTCTCTCTCTCTCTCTCTCTCTAATATATATTTATATTAAGAAAACATCTATCTTAAAGGAAAGGGGAAAATTCAGCAGCACACCCAATGGCAGGAAATAAATGTAATTGGCATATTCAAGCCAGATGGTCTCCCATTCAGATTTTGTATCCTGGCTTAGTCCTAAATCACCAACGCAAGGAGCATGTGTATGATCCATCCAGTGTTAAATTTCCTCACTGTATCAAAGTTACAAAGTGGAACTGTGCTGAATAATTCTGTTGTTAGCCTCTGAGTGAAATTTCAAAGATCAATGACCTCCAGGGTTTCTCATTTTTTTGCTGATGGCATAGTGGCCTAGCAACTGCACATTCATCCAGTAACTCATCTTGCTCTCTCCTGACTAAATAAATCGCCAAACAATTATTCTTCCAAGTGTCTGTAGCTGTGTGTGTTTTCACAAAGTGACTTAAAACACAGATACCTCACACAGTGACAGGATACATTTAAAGGCATTATACAACTCTTCCAACTTTGGTAATAAGATCATCATTGCTATCTCTTATGGCTGAACTCAGGAATTAAAGGATGTTACTTTAAAAGGAAGTCCTCCACATTTACTCTATCTTTGTGCCTGCCTTTGGATTTTAGAGAGAGATTACAGGACCACATCAACTTCTGCTTTCAGTTATACAGTACATATATAGTTATTATTATCATCTCAGTTGCTTCAGGCGGTGCCCAGGGGAAAGAGCTTGATTTGTGCTCCCACTGAAGCTGAGGAGAACATTTTCATTTATTTCAATGGAGGCAGAACTGGGTCATAGACTAGTGTAGCCGTTTTGGTCCCTATTGCTATCACTGATTTGGTACATGGTTCACAGCATGTAACCCAGAGCTATGAGACTTCATAGTAAAAGGCAAGAATAGTAAATTCTGAGAGCCTTTTGCAAACAAGAAATGTGCATTTGTTCATGGTGTTGGTGTTTTTGGCCATTGCTTAAATGTGTAATCAGTAACTTTCTTATTAGAAATGTGAAGACTTCAAATAGAGAAATGAATAACATTAACCCTCTGTATTTAACCAGAGGCCTTGTTGACAATGATTTGTTAATGTTGAGGAACCTGCTCTTGCCATTTCCTTCACAGCTAAGGGTATAAACATACATTCACAGCTCAATTATCAATTAATTTGTGATAGTGTCTTTGGTGAATGGTGGCAGGTAAAAGATTATTGGAAACCATTACACGAATAAATGTATTTATATCTTATCTGTCTACAACAATTTTGCTTACCAACAAAGCAGAACCATATCAATTGTGTTCTTGGAATCCCAGGCCTGAACCCTGAAACTAGACTTTTTAATTTGAGATAAGGAATTTGACTGGGATTCAGGAGATAGATTTCTATTCCAATCTCTGTGGAAGGATCTCAAGTCTCTGTTTTTCCTTTATCACTCTTTCTCTGAAACATTTATTGGGTATGTCTACACTTAGAGCAGAATTCAAATTGATTGTCATCAATTCGAATTCTATTAAGTGCATGGACATGCCAGCTTTCATCAATTTGAAGTGAGGCACTCCGCACTTCGAATTGATGAAAGCTGACTTTGAATTTGTCAAACCTTGTTTGACATCAAAGTCAGGGTCAACATGAACCCAGTAGTTCAAATTGACCAGTGCGATATTCTCCCATGAAAGCTCATGCAAAAAATAAATCTGTTAGTCTTTAAGTGCCACACAACTCCTTGGTTTTTTTTTGTTTTTTTTTTTTACATGTCAATTTGAACTTACTGAGTTTGAACTGGCAAGGGTTGACCCTCCTCCCAGGGTGCCATGCACCCTGGAAGGAAGAGCAGCCCTTTGGCACCTGGGGCCAGCAGCCCCAAAGGTGCCCCCCCAGCCAGATACAGATGGGGGGTGAATGGGGTTCCTGTCCCCCCACTGGGGACAGGGACCCCAGCCAGTGGTCCAGGCAGGCTGGCCCCGGCAGGGAAAGCACCCTGCGCAGGGCTTCTCCCCCACAGCCGCGCATGGGGTGAAAGTATTCCTGTGCACAGCTACTTTGGGGCTGGCAGCACAGGGGGACGCAACCTCCTGCGCGACTTCTCCCCTGCAGCCATGCATGGGAAGAAAGCGTCCCTGCATGCATGTCTGGCGGCGCGGGGGGAAAGGAATCCCCCGCGCCGTTTCTCTGCTGACAGTGGTGCAGGGGGAAGGAAGCACCCCCCACATGCCGCTTGTACGGCACTGGCCCCACGGCGGAAAAGGAATCCCTCAGCATGGCTTCTCCCTGGGCAACCGTGCAGGGCAAAAAGCATGAGCTGCCCACGGGGGTGCTTTCTGCCCTGCACACCCCTATCAGTGGAGAACTGGCGTGGGGGATTCCTTTCCCCCATGCCGCCAGACCTGCACCAGCCACATGTGAGGGTGCTTTCTGTCCCTACGGTCAGCCCTGCAGAAGGCACCCGGGGGGTGCTCCCCCCCCCCGCAGGTAGCAAGGATGCAGCCACAAGGGCTCCAGCCCTGGGGGTGGGGGGATTCCCTTCCCAGCAGGGGTAAGCCCTTATGGGAGGGACCAGGGGGAACCCCTTCACTCCCCCCCCCCGCAGGGGAGACATCCCCTGCCAGGCTTCAGCCCTCTAAGCCTGGCATGGGGAAAAGCATCCCCTCCGCAACTCTAGCAGCAGTGCCACTAGAGCTGGGCAGGGGATGCTTTTCCCTGTGCCGGCTCAGAGTGCTAGAGCCTGGCAAGGGATTGGCTGTGGCTGTGGCCATTTTTCACAGCCATCTTGCCGGACATCCCGTGTTGCCCCCCCTCCAGTTCGAACTGGCAAGTCCAGTCCATGGACATGCCAATTCGAATTGGAGTTTCAGGTGTGGCCATATCAATTTGAATTCAGTCAATTCAAATTAATAATTATTAATTCAAATTGACCAATTCGAATTCAGTAATTTGAATTTAAAGGCCACGTATAGACATAGCCATGTAGACTAGAAGCATTTCAGAACAGGGACCCAAACAAAGAGTTCCCTGGCATTTTTAAAGACTAACACATTTATTTATTTCATGAGATTTCATTGGCACAATTCCACTTTGTTGGATGAATGAAATGGAAAATATAGCATGTAGGCGGTAAATATATAGGAAGGATGGGTCACAGGGTTAATTTGAACATATCTAGAGGGACAGAATGCTAACCTAATTTTTTAAATTAAATTGTTTGGATTCAAACTGTGGGAAAGGGAGGCAGGAGCTGAGAAGGATGATTTAAGGGAGCAAGGACTATTCATCACTATGTAGATGAACAGTGATTAGCACAATGTGTCTCTGTTCTTATTTGGGGCTTCTAAGTGACTGGACAGATACAAATAAGAATTACAATAATCAAGTAAAACATATGTTTTTTATTTAAATACACATTTCACACCTAGGAGAAGCCAAAGCCACGAGCTACAGACCTGTCACAGAGAAAGTAAATAAATCCAAAGGATGATCTGGTCACAGTCTTTGTAACTGGGAACATGCATGAAATTACTATGCATGGTTATGATGAGAAAATTAAATTTGACCCTGACTATAGCTGATAATATCTTAACATCCTAATATGATTTGTAATGCCATCTTAGCCAGGTTTGATTGTAATAATCTGGAAAAGGAAAAAAAGTTTTAAAAATCCAAATTACTTAATCCTTGCCTAAATCTTCCTATTTCAGTGAACTACTCCAAAGTTTTTTCGAAGGGAATTAAAGTCCTCTTGATCTAACCATGCCACTCCCTCTTTTAAAAAGTTCCCTCATCCATTTATGGAAATGAAATGATATAATGTGACTAAAAGGAGCAAACAGACCACAAGCTGAGTGCAGTCTGCTTTGAATTCCACAATACTTGAACACAGTTCCTGCTTTTACGTGCATTCCACTGTGTTCTTAAAGCAAGCAACTCCTGTTTGCATGCAGTCTGTGCTCTATGTTGTATAAACAGTTTATTTCTCATCTTTTGGGATCCCCAAATCATTCCTGAACTGGCTATCCCATTTGTACAGTCTTCAGAGGCAAAACTGCTGCTCAAATGTTTTCCAGAATTCAAATTATACAGTGTGAAAGCCTGCAGTTTCTTTAAGGCAAAAATGGTTTCTTGTATTTCTTCTTTGAGCGCTGCTCACATCCATTCTGAACTAGGTGTGTACGTGCCACAGCATACAGGTGCCCAGAAGCTTTTTGCCTTAGCCTGTCCCTAAAAGGTCAGTGGCCAAAGCCCCCTCTGTCCTGGGCACCTGTGCAGTATATAGGTGGCCCGGACCTCCCTCCCCTTCAGTTCCTTCTTTCTGTCCTAAGCGACAGTCCTGGAACTGCCCACTTGTGCTTTCAGCAAGCTCCTGTCCTTAGCCTTTCTATCAAACCTTGTGGATGCTCAACTCTTCGCTGACATCTTCCCACTGGGTTCCAGATGATCTGATGACTCAGCATCTTCGTTGCACAAGCTCTCCACTTGCGCCGGCACTGACCCAGCTATGCCGAGATTCAAGCCCTGTGCGAGCTTCAGCAAGGCCTTCCCGCTCAGCAACCCCCATGATAAGTGCCTAAAATGCCTAAGAGGAGTCCCACAGGAATGACAAGCGCCAGATATGTTGGTCCTTCAAACTTAGGACCCAGAAGGAACAGGAACAGCGCCTTTGCTCCATGGTGCTCAAAGAGGCCTTGTGTCCCATGTCAGTGACAACGATGTCCACTTTGGAACAGGAAGCCTTGGTCCTGAGGGCCCACTTGGCACTGGTCCGCCCCCAGCACCAAAGAAGCCCCGTTTGGGTTCAGAGTCTGCCTCTGGGCCCCTAGCCAAGAGGAAGCCATGCCATTGGTGCAGGTTGGGATCACTGGCACCAGGTCCTTCAGCGGCACAGAGACTGGAGTCCCTCCTGGTCCCTTCAACACTAGAGGCCTTCAAAGCTGCTAAGGCTCTATTTCAACCGCCTACCCCGACCCTGCCAAGACTGGCGATGTCCAGGGGAAAACCAGCCCTCCTCTCCAAGGCCTGGTCAGGCTCAGAGCATGGGCCAATGTCACTGGCACAGGTGGAAGAGCCCCAACAGGGAGACTGCCAGGGTACCAAACAGGGGCCGTGGGAGCCCACTCCAAGCTTTTTCTGCGCAGGTGACTGGCACAGCCCCCCTGGCACCGTGGACACAACAGTTGCCTTCACCTCACTCAGGAGACTCTCCACGCATTACTCGTCCGAAGAGCACCTCAATGCCCTTCCCCTCAGAGTCTGAGTCTGGTGACAACAGGGACTATTTCTGTTTCTCTCCAGAGACACCTCGAAGTGATCATTCCTCAGTGCGGTTACAGAAACCGTGACGCACCAGGTCCAAGTCCAGCTCATTGGAGAACTCTGATGCTCGACACATATGTATCAAGTTGTTGACTCCACAGACCCTGTCATCGACTACCCACAAGCTGGTAGGTCAGCATAGGAAAAAGTGCTCTCCAACACCCTCCTGGCACATAGAGTCTCGGGCCTGGGCCTCAGCACCGACTGACCTGGCACCATCCTTGCCTCACAACACCTGCCTGGTGCTGTCCTGCAAAAGGGGCCATCCACCAAGGGCCTCTCAGTGCAGGGGGTCCAAGTGGCACAGGTAACAGGGCCTTGGCATCGAGAACCTTTAATCATTGGTTGGCACAATAGACTGACTGGGACACCAGGGAGTCCCCAGGTTCCTCGAGATCCACCTCACCCAGGGGATCCTATGTCACAACGGCATCCGATGAGGATTGAAACCAGGGGGCAGGTTGATCCAGTTCCCTCCTTAGCACTTTGCAGGTCATGGTGCCATCGTCCCCTGACGAAGCAACCTATCAGCGATTCCTGTCATTTAGGGAAGACTCTCACACCCATCAAGAACTGTTATGCTTTATGGCTGCCAAACTCAACCTGCAAATCGAGATGGTCAGACAGGACTTCAACCCACTCTTCGATCTGGGTGACATAGCTCCTCCAGCCAGGGTGATGGTCCCACTGCATGAAGGTGTGCTCAAGATTGCCCAGGCTAGATGGCAAACTCTGTCTTCAATTTCACCAGTACCCAAAGGTGCAAAGACGAAGTACCATGTCCCTGTGGACAAATTCAGCTTCTTTCTTAACCACCAACCCCAGGCCCCCTGGTGGTTGATGCAGTTAACCAACAGGAGCAACAGGGCCAGCCAGCTTCCACGCCACAGAAGACGGAGGCCAAGAAGCTTGATGTCTTTGGCAGGAAGATGTATTCGACCACAGTCCTACAGCTGTGTATTGCAAACCACCAACCCCTAATGGGCAGATATGTGTTTAACATTTGGAATGCCATGGAGAGGTTCAAGGACCTCATTCCCCCCGATCACTCCCGAGACTACAATACCCTAGTGGAGAAGGGTCTCCTGACCACATGGGACCTGCTGCTGACATCCTGGGATGCCACGGATATGGCAAACCAAGGGGTGGCTTCATCAGTTGCTATGAGTAGGGATGCCTGGCTGCAGGGTGTGGGACTGTTGCCACAAATGCAGCAGTCCATTCAAAACCGCCTCTTTGTGGGCCCTCTGCTGTTTGCAGAGTCAATGGATGCCAAACCGCATGGCATGAAGCAGCCAGGTGCTCCTTCCACCAGCAGCAGTCCCAGCAGCAACAGCAACACCAGGGCTCCTGTCACTGGTTCTTCCAACTCTCCCAACGCACCTACTGGAGTGGGGATAGGGACAGGAGTAGAGGCAGCAGGGGCTTCAGGTCACAGGGGAACACACAAATGCCCTGCCAGGGAAATAACAGCTCCTGCCCATCCACCTAGAGGTAGAGGTTTTGATCCCTCACCCAAGGGCCACACCAGAAATGACACTGACCAGACCCCACCATTCAGGGACCACCTAGGGTCTTTCCATCACCAATGGGCCGAAATCACATCAGACTGCTGGATCCTAGACAGAGTCTTTTGAGGCTGCTCTATCCAGTTCAGATCCAGACCTCAGGACTGAAAACTGTCCCCTCCGTACAGTGTTGGGGACCCCTCCCACAAAGGCCTGCTAGAACAGGAGTGCAAAAATCTTCTGTCCCTAGGGACAACAGAAGGAGTCCCTACAAGGGAGCAAGGGAGGGGCTTCTACTCCCACTACTTCTGGTCCCAAAAGTGAGTGGGGGATTAAGGCACACCTTAGACCTCATGGCCCTGAACAAACACCTAAGGAAAATAAAGTTCTGAATGGTATCACTATCCCATATCATTCTTTCTTTCGATCCTGGGGACTGGTTCGTGGCCCTTGACTTGAAGGATGCGTACATCCACATATCAATAAAACAAGGACCAGTGCCATAACTAGGGGTTCTGGTGGCTGGGGCAAGCAGGCCAAAGGCACCTGCTGGGCCCCGATCTGGAAGTGATTGCCCCTCCTGCCTCTGGCTGCAGCAGGGAAGTGATCCCCCACCGTGGTTGGAGCCAGCAGGGGAGATAGTTTCCATGCCATGGCCAGAGGCAGCAGGGCGATCACTTCCCCCTGCAGCAACCAGAGGTGGCAGGGGCATTTTCTTCCCCCTGCCACCCTTTTAAATTCACACCTGGGGCAAAACTCCATTCGCTGTACAGTAGTTATGGCCCTGATGAGGACACAGAAGGTTCCTTTGCTTTGTGGTAGGCAGGAGCACTTTCAGTTTACTGTGCTCCCCTTTGGCCTCTTTCTGGCTCCCAGGGCCTTCACAAAATGCATTGCAGTGGTAGCTGCTCACATGAGGAAATGAGGAGTCAAGATATACCTGTACCTGGATAACTGACAGCTAAGGGGAAGGTCCAAACACCAGGTCCACCACAGTGTGAAAATAACCCAGGCTGTATGCAGCAAACTAGGCCTCCTACTAAACCTAGAGAAATTGGAGCTCTTCCCCTCAAGAAAAATGGAATTTATAGGGACTGAGATAAACACAATAAAGGCAAGGGCCTCACTTCCCCTACTGAGGTTCAGGTCCATGTCTACTATCATCTCAGAGCTGAGGCACGCCCCAACAACCACTGCCAGGCACTGCCTACAATTACTGAGACATATGGTGGCCTTTACCTATGTGGTAAGGACAATATGACTGCACATGAGACTCCTGCAACTCTGGCTGTCTATGGTTTTCCACCCACACCACCACTCACTGAACCAAGCGGTTATGATCTCGAAGGAGGTGCCAAACCAACTAAGAGTATTGCAAGACCTGGAGTCCATGTGCAAAGGGGTCCCTTTTGAAATCCAGAGCCCCTCAATCACTCTGATCACAGACATGTCCAACCAGGGCAGGGGGGCTCACATAATGGGCAGCCTGTCCACCCAAGGGACATGGTCAAGGGAGGACAGCACTCTTCACGTATATGTGAAAGAACTGAGAGCAATCCACCTAGCATATGCAGCCTTCCTAGACAAGACAGAAGGGAAGGCAGTCCACATACTGACAGATAACACGATGGCAATGTTCTATGCCAACCGCCAAGGAGGAGTCCCCTCACCCATGCTATGCAAGGAGGTGTCCCTCCAGTGGGCCCTCGCACTGAAGTACAACTTCACCCCGGTGTCCTTCCGCCTTCCAGGGATGAGGAATTCCTGAGCAGATACACTGAGCAGACACTTCCTCTCCTAACAGGAGTGGTCCCTTCATGTGGCGAAAACAGACCACCTCTTCAAACTCGGGGGCCACCCCCAGATAGACCTGTTTGCCACACGAGCGAACCACAAGTGCAACCAATTCTGCTCCTTCAGAGGGAAGGGGAGGTGCTCAATCTCAGATGCCCTTCTAATAGACTTGGGGGGAGGCATTCCTCTATGCGTTCCCGCCATCACACTGCTCTAAAGGGTCCTATTAAAAATCAAGAGGGACAGGGTGGACATAATCTTAACTGCCCTGGGCTGGCTGCACCAACTGTGAAATTCTACCCTACTAGACCTTTCTATCACCCCTCCCATGATGCTCCAGCTCATGGAGGACCTCCTGAAACAGGACTCCAGCTGTTGACACAACCCAGTCCAGGGATTCTACACCTGACAGCATGGAGACAGCACGGCTAAACCCCAATGAGAGGGTGTGCTCAGAAAAAGTGTGAAAGGTCCTGAACAAGAGCAGAAAACCTTCCATGAGAGCCACCTACATCACATGGAAACGCTTCTCCCTCTGGGCCTGGGAAAATGGGGTGGATCCCAAGTCTGCCCCAATCAAACTAATACTAGACTACCTCCTAAGCCTAAAGGAAAAGGGCCTCACACTCTCCTCTCTCAAGGTGCACTTGGCAGCAATTTCGGGCCTGCACAATACCTTTGATGGGACAACTTCTTTCTCTCATCCCATGACCTCGAGGCTCCTGAAGGGAGTGGAAAGGCTCTACCCCTAGGCTCACGCACCTGTTGCCCAATGGGACTTAAATCTGGTACAAGAGGGACTCAGAAAACCACCATATGAACCTCTCATCTCCCGCTCCTTACTAGTGCTTTCTTGGAAGGTGTCCTCCCTGGTAGCCATCACTTCAGCCAGGCAGGTCTCCGAGCTGAGAGCACTCTCCTCAGAACCCTTATACATGGTTTTCCATCCACATAAGGTACAACTTCACCCACACCCAGCCTTTCTGCCTACAGTTGTGTCCCCCTTCCATGTGAACCAGGACCACATGTCTACCAGTCTTCTTCCCAGACCCACAGGTGACAGGGAACCAAAGGAGGTGGCAAACCCTTGATGTTAAGAGGGCTCTTGAAATCCACCTTGAGTGAACCAAACCACTTAGCAGAACAATGCAGCTATTTGTTGCAGTTGCAGAGCGCATGAGAGGACAACCAGTAACGACTCAGTGCATCTTGCCATGGATTACAGACTGTATTAAGGACTGTTACCAGAAAGCAAACATTCTCCTTCCAGGGAAAATCAAGGTGTACTCGACTGGAGTTCAAGCGTCCTCCACAGCATTTCTTGCCCAGGTCCTGCTCCAGGAAATCTGCAGAGCGGCAACCTTGCCCTCAGTACATACCTTCACATCATATTATGCAATTGTCCGACAAGCAAGAGATGATTCAGCCCTGGACAGAGCCATGCTTAGAGTGGGAAAACCTTAACTCTGCCCATCACCTGAGGCATGGCTTGTAGTCACCTAATTCAGAATGCATGTGAGCAGTGCTCAAAGAAGAACAGAAGGTTACTTACTTGTAAACATCCTTCTTTGAGGTGGGCTGCTCACATAAATTCCACACCCTCCCTCCGTCCCCACCTTTTGGAGCTAGTGGAACGAAGGGACTGAAGGGGGGGCAGGGACAGGGCCACCTATATACTGCACAGGTATGCAAGACAGAAGGGGCATTGGCTGCTGACCCTACAAGGACAGGCCAGGGCAAAAAGCTTCTGGGTACCCATGCGCTGCAGCACATACACACCTAATTCTGAATATATGTGAGCAGCCCATCCTGAAGAAGGATGTTTACAGGTAAGCAACCTTCTGTTTTCTCCTTTGCTTCTCAGTAGAATACATTCTTCTGTCCCTCACTGCTCTGTGACAATTCCAATGAAACTCTAAATTCTAAGCACAGAGGAAAAAAAACAAAAAAACAGGAAATTCTAAATATATCATTTTCATGACCTATTGCTTATTTCGTAGCCTTGCAAAGCAATAATATCTATCAGAACTTCCAAAATAATGTTGATTAGAAGATGAAGATATAGCTGTGATTTAACAGGGCACTAAAGAGTCTGAGGTATAAATATGTAGGTATTCAATTCATGGTAGCACTGTATTTCAACATTTATTACTTTGCTATTAAATTGCTTATCAGTTCCCTTCAAAATCTTTAATCAAAGGAAGAGTATTAATGAAATATACTTTTTTTGTACTGAATTTTATTATAAATAGTGGACATTGAACTCTAAAATTAATAAATCTTGAAATGTAATAGTGTCAAATGCTTATACCATATGCTAGCATTCTAAGGAAATGCATGCAAACCCTCAACAATAGTGTTTGAAATGCTGCCACACTGTACTATCTGCAGGTACCACAATTCATGTCCTGTGGAAAATGCCAGAAAATATCATCAATTAATCTTTCCTCCATGCTTTCATAGTCCCATTATGATCCATTTGCTAAAACCAGAACAACAAAATGAAGTGACCTCTGTATCAGAAAATATTAAGGGAGGTAAATATAACTCAATTGTCAAATACTTGTTAGTGGGAGGAGACAATGGGTATGCCCACACATATCCTTTAAATCGAAATAACACTGGTTATTTTGATTTAAAAAAGATTAGGTCCACATGACGTTTTCTTGTTTCGAAATGACGAGCTCCATCATTTCGAAACAAGAGACATTATTTCAAAATAGCTTAAACCTACTTTAATTTGAATCGTTTGTTAAAGCAAAACAGTTATTTTGAAATAACCCCTATTTCAAATTAACACTTTTGCCTTTGTCCTTCCCAGGGTGCCTTCCTTCTTCTATATATTGGGTGGAGACATGGCCCAGGGAGGAGGGCCATGTTGCCACACCTCCCATGGTGCCCGTCTCCTGATTCAAAATAGCAAGTCCTGTGTCTGGACTTGCTATTTTGATTTGAGGTTTTTGCTTATTTTGATTTAAGTTCATTTAAAATAATGATTTTATTTCAAATTAGCTTATTTCGAATTAACTTATTTCAAAATAAGCATCTAAGTGTGGACATAGCCAACACGGCTATGTCTATACTAAAATATTAGTCTGGACTAAGTAAGTTCGGACTGATTTAAACCCTGTCTCCACTAGGCTTTGCCTAGTTCGAACTAAAAAATATTCTGAACTAGTTAGTTCAAATGGTTTGTTCGAACTAACTGCTTAGTTTGAACTTATTTTGAAATTAAGTTCGAACAAGTGGTTAGTTCGAACTAAGTATGTTTTTTTTTAGTTCAAACTAATTTTTAGTTTGAAATAAAAAGTTAGCTTGAACTTTAAAAAAGTGCAGTTAGTTCAAACTAAAAATCAGTTCAAACTAAAAAATCCCCTGTGCTTAGTTCAAACTAAGTTCAAACTACAGGGGGGACCCGTTACCGTGCTACCGGTTTGCAGGTGGCCAGACCTAGAATGGGACTGGAAGCGACTGCCACCACCACTCCCTGCCACGCCCCGGCCGGGGATCCGGGGCCAGGCTGGCAGCAGCAGGTGCCTGAGGCCGGCTTGGACTCCAGCACAGAAGCGGGGCTGGGGGCGTGGCCCATGGCCAGGGAGCAAGGCCTAGTGCCGGTGCCCCAGGGAAGACCTTCTGGTCCCATTTAGACGCAGGCTGGTTTACGCACAGTCGTCAGGGGCTTGTCCCCTGACACCTGTTCATAAACGGGTCCCCACTGTACTTAGTTTGGACTAAGTAAGTCTGAACTAAGGTTTTAGATGTAGCCATTTAGGGTATGTCTACATGTCTTTGAGATACAACTTCATTAGCTTCCAAAGGGGTAGCCATGTCATTCTAGTTCGGCAAAACAAACAAGGAGTCTTTTGGAACTTTTAAAAACACCATCGTGGCCACAATGGATGTAGAAGCTCTTTTTACCAACATCCCACACAAAAATAGATTACAAGTCATTAAGAGAACTATACCATATGATGTCACAGCAAATCTTGTGGCTGAACTTTGTGACTTTGTATTAACCCACAATCGTTTCAGATTTGAAGATATCTTCAAGTCAGTGGTTCAGCTGTGGGTACCTGCGTAGCCCCACAATATATCAAAATTTTTATCACTGACTTGGAACAATGGTTCCTCTACTCTTGTCCCCAAGTACCACTCCTCTACTTATGCTACACTGACGCCATCTTCAATATCTGTACCCATGGAAAGGATGGCCTTAAAGATTTCTACATAAGTCAACAATTTCTACCACCTGATCAGCCTTAGGCTGGAACACTCTACACAGGTGATCCACTTTCTGGACACTATAGTGCCTATTAGTGATGGACACATAAACACCATTTTATTCTGAAAACCTAGTGACCACTATAGTTATCTACATCCCTTGAGCTTTAATCCAGGACACACCACACTATCCATTGTCTACACTCAAGCCCCAAGATATAACTGTATGTGCTCCAATCCCTCAGACACCTTCAGGATCTCTATTAATCATTATTAAAACTACAGTACCCACCTGGGGAAGTGAAAAAACAGATTGGCAAAGCCAGACAGGTACTCAGAAGTCAACAACTACGTTAAAATCCCAAGAAGAAAACAACAGAACACCATGGGTCACCACCTACAACCCCCAAGTCAAACCTCTTCAGCACATCATCAGGGATCTACAGCCTGTTCTACAAAATGATCCCTTACTTTCTCAAGCCTTGGGAGACAGACCTTCCCTCACTTACAGACATCACCCCAACCATAAGCAAATACTCACCAGCAACTACAGACCTAACAACAGAAACATTAAAGTGGGCCTGCATCCCTACAACAAACCCTGTTGCCAACTTTGTCCACATATTTTCACAAAAGATACCATCACAAGACCTAATCAAGCTAGATACTCCCTCAAAGGCTCATTCACCTGTTCATCCACCGATATGATTTATGCCATCGTGTGCCAGAAATGCCCCTCTGCCTTATGTATTGGACAAACAGGAAAGTCTCTGTGCAAAAGAATAAATGGACACAAACATGACATCAGAAATAATAACATTCATAAACCAACAGGGGAACACTTCAATCTCCTTGCTCATTTTATTGATTATGTTAATGTTAGATTTGTTGTTACCGCTGAGTATTTGCTTAATGTTGGGGGGGAGCTGTTTGTAAGTGAGGAGAGGTCTGCCACCTAAGGCCTGAGTGAGTGAGTGTCTTGTAGAAAAAGGTGTAGGTTCTTAATGATATGCTGTAGGGGTTTGACCTGTAGTTTGTAGATGATGACAAGAGGTGTTCTGTTGTTTTCTTTCTTGGTCTGTAGTAGATGACTTCTGGGTACCCATCAGGCTCTGTCAGTGTGTTTCGTCACTATTCCTTGTGGGTATTGTAGTTTTAGAAATACTTGATAGAGCTCCTGAGGGTGTCTATTTCTGTCTGAGGGATCAGAGAAAATGTGTTTAATATCTCCAGGCGTGGCTGTAGACAATCAATCATGTGGTGTGCCTTGGATGAAAGCCTGAGGGACATAGATAACTACAGCTATCAGTAGGTTTTCAATACAGGGTGGTGTTTATGTGTCCATCACTAATTTGCACTATGGCATCCATAAAGTGGATCTCCTGTGTGGAGTGTTCCAGGCTAAATTTGATTGTGGAGTGGAAATTATTGTAATCTCTGTGGAACTGGAATTCATATGCAGGTTCAACACTGTTGCTTCAGGGTTAAATAGGGAGTATGGATTTTTCTCATTTCAAAAGGTTATTTGACCTCACTTCCCCCTATATGCTCTTCCCCAGTGACTGAATCTAAACAACCGCTTTGATTTGCTGTTACTGTCTGACCTGATCCTATGACCTACATTTCCCTTCATTTATTTTCCTTCTATTCTGTAAGTTATCCATCTTCAAAGCTTCTGAAATGGGATTTTTCTCCCACAAAAGCTCATGTGATAAATTTGTTAGTCTTTAAACATGCAAGAGGACTCCTTCCTTCTTCTGATTAAAGACTTCCCATGGTACTTTTATGGTGAACTTCAATGCAAAAGCCAGACCTAGGAGATCCCTGTAACTCTTAAACACCACAGTGCCTCTGCCCCCTGGAACTTAGGCATTCCTGGATCACATCTTGATCTTGGCAGCTGCCACTTCTTGTGGCCTCTCTGGAGTCTCATGTCATCTCTATCCTGGTGTAACCTGCTAGGGTGGGCTCAAATGCATCTACTTCCCCCTCTCCAGCGCCTCACAGTGAAAACCCCTGCAGAAAGCAACTGGAGAGCCAGGATCCAGTTGTTAAAAGGACTCACAGAGACGACTGCTCAGAGTTTGCATCCCACAATAAACTGCCACTCAGCATAAACATACAATGAACTTTATTAACTAACTAAACACACCTTATCCTAAGGAACCATGATGAATTTAAACAAAACAGTAAAAAACCGAAGAGTCCCAAAGTTCAGGTGGAGTCACCCTTATCTCAATTGCAGTCTTTTAAGTCCTTGAGGCGTGAATGCAGAACGTAAGCAATCCTCATCCCCTCTAGCTGCAGGAATCTTCAGGCAGATGCCATGCAGTCCTTTCTTCCTCCTGTGCAGCCAGCACCATGCAATCAGGTCACTGGCCATCCAACTCTCAGTTCTGCTGCAGACAACTCCCCTGCAAAGCAGTCCAAAGCAGGGAGAAAACATCTTGCAGTCCACTCCTGCTCAGCTCCTTTCAGAGTCCCTTAGCAGATGTTCTCTGCAGCTCTCTCTTTGCTCCTCTCCAGGCTGCTCTTCTCAAGCTTCTCCCAGGGAATGTAACTCCAGCACAACAATAAAACTTGTGGAGCATGCTCAATGTGCTCCCACACCCTCTTACCAGAAAGTTCTGGTTTCTGGGCTGCAAAATCAGCCCAGCAACATAACCCAGCCACAAAGGATCCCTGAAAGAGATTGCAGTTTTATGCACATGGGTTACACTGGCTCCCTGTTCCACTTTTCTTCAATTGACCTTACCTTTTTACAGCAAAAACTCCAGCGAGGACAACAGACAATCTGTCTCCTGTGCAATGTCCATTTTCTATTTTCCAGTATCCTGTACTTTTATAATCACTGCTCTCCTTTTTTCTGCATGTTGCACTCAGTGCTCTGCTCCTACAAATTCACCTTTCAGAAAAACCCCTCAAGTACTCTTTCAGAGATTTATCTCATTCTTTTTAGCGTTACTCTATCTGAAGTCCCCCCCTTCGATATGTTTGTCTCATTCTTACTCTGTGTGTGTGTTTTAGTTTATTAGGTCTTTGGGACAGGATATATTAAGTATGGGACAAATTTAGATTCAGTGTTAGGATTACTATCTATGAGTTTCATGAAGTCTGTTTCTGAGCATATGTTTTAAAGTACCTGGTCTATTTAAAACACTATATCTATTTGTTATGATTTATATTTTAAATTAACAAGATAGCCATTTTAGCACTCCACACTGGTATTAAAATTAAATCTGGCTTCTTACAATGGTGCCAGAATATATTTTCAGATTCTATTCTAAGTGTGGTGGACTTGATGTACCAATTTAATTATACTTTTAAATAAAGCAGATAAGGGAAGTTATTCACCCTGATTAGCAGCTGTTTTGCTGTTTCTGCAGGCAGTACTATTCTGTGGCAGGTACCATATTTAGGATACTCTGTTGCTATCTTTAGGCTACTTTGCCCTGGAAAACTCAAATCACTCTTTTGAGTCCTTTGTGGGCAGCAATAGTACTGTACATGACTTCAGTGAACTCAGCTCCCCAGAGATGGACTGTTAGAAAAGAAAAAAGATTTTCCCTGTGATTAGAGGAGTTGGGAAGATAAAAACAGTTATGCTTGTTCTGTGTTGTACTTTTGCCCTCATTTATCTGTAACACTTATGAGTTTACTTTTACCACTATCTCTGTAAAGATTTGGCAAAATGTTTTGGATAAAATGGACATAATAGAAATATTCTGCTTTCCTTGTGGAAGCCTACAGTTGGCTTCAGGCTACTCTTGTGTGTGTATGTCTTTGATTCAATAAGATGAGAAGAAATGAAACAGTTAAATTTATGTAGAAAGGCTTTTGTAATCTTTGGGGTTAAGTAATAAATATTTAGTAGAATTAATCAGATCCATGGCCTCAATAATTGACTTTTAGTATCATAAAATCGGTCCTTGTTCAAAGTGGGGGAGAGGAGAAAGTATGTTGGTGGGACAAATGTTAGTTTTCAATTAATTTATACTAGTGTTAGTCTAAAAACATGATTTTGGTTCAGAAAAGAACAATGAGTCTGTGTGAGTCAACACATTGGGTATTTTTTACATCTGTAAATATGACATACAGCACAAGGGAACACCAGACTACGTGAGCAGTTGTCATGGTTTGCCTCAAGTAACTACATTACACAGCCTTCTGTTATTGGGTAAATACAAGGTAAAATGACTGCTTGTAAAATGCAAAAACATTAAGGGAAATCTCAGCTGACTGAAGAGACCCAATGTCATTTCAGAACCTGAAAGATTTTGCCTTTCATTTTGTGACATGAAATACATAATTCTGTCTTCTCACATGCCTACCTAAGTGATCTTTATAGAGCCTGCTACCCTTTTCTATGTTCTCTGTTTCAGACAAACCTTCCTTACCGACGCACCTGTCCATACAACCCAGTGTTTCCATTTCCTTGTCTCTTGGAGAGTGGCGTTAGTAAGAAAGCCTTGATGAGATTGTAGAGTTACACCCAACACCTTTGCATTATGTCTGTAGTAACCACACAAGTCCCAAGAGACAGGCTCCCATGCTGTGTCTCCGAGGGAATGTATCCTGTTTTTACATGTGTAGCAGGAACCAGATGGAAAGAGATCAAGCAAGGTGCTTAAGAGACTTTAAAGAGGGCTGGTTGAAATGTTTTGAGAGTTTGACAGAAACTTTTCATGACAGTGTCATAATTCAAGGCCACTGCACTTGTGTTCCCCTCTGCAGAACAGGAAGGGCTCCCATTCTCAGGTTTCTGACTCCATCATTTCTCCTGGGTAGGACATGCACCTCTTTCCTTTATAACAGGAGCTTCCACAGTATTAGGCATCCACTGAAATCATGTCAGCAGGTGCCTCACTATATATGGGGCTGATAGTATGAGCCCTCTTCATTCAGGGCTGAGAGTGGGAGTCCCCATTTTCAGCCTAGGCCGCCAGCAGTGGAAATTGTGGAAAAGTGTTAACTTGCTTTATTACCACAAAAAATAAAGTCTACTGTTATTTTTCTACAATTTATCATGGCTTGTCCACAACTCAGTCCCAGTTTTTTGACAATCATCCCACAATTCAAGTAGCCTTAGCTAGATCCCAAATCCTTTTGCAAACTAAAGGCCCAATTTTGCAGCCATGGCAGAGGCAACATTCCTACATCAATTATGATTTATCACCTTCCTTGAATCATTTGCACATCTTCTTTGAGCTCAAAATGTCTGCTAGGCTTGAACTTGCTTACAAAATCATAGAGCAAGATGCCGCAATTACCACAGTAAGGAAATAATATAGTTAAAAATAGTTAAATACTTCAAGATAACTCATTACAATAGCTATCATCTATCAATCTATTGTATTTAAGAACCACTCACTATACTACTTAGGTATCAGCTAGTCAGCGATGATTTTATATTGCTACAGAAAAAAATAAAAGATGTATTAACTATGCAATGTGGATAGGAAATATCTGCTGTGTGTTTAAATGAATGGAATGTTTTCAGCAATTCTGGAGAATAAATAAGGCATTCTACTGGCGTGAAGCACATAGTCATAAAGTGTTTTAAGGGGATCTTACATTAGTCTTACTAATTGATTGTTTGACTTCTACCATGATACGCTGGCTTGTCACTATTCTTAGGATATAACTTATGGATTCATCAATATACTTTAAAGGTACTATTTTAAAGGCAGTATTGTCATTAAGGATTTATGCTGCAAGGCAAAGACTGGGTTAAAAATACAAGGCCAAACATTTCTTTATGGTGACTAAACTACAATGAAGTTACAACACCGCTGAATTCTACCCCAGAATAACTTCATTTTAAAGATGGATTTGAGTCCAAAGAACTGAAATTTTCAAAGCAATCTAGAGGAGTTATGTGAGTAACTTCCATTGATTGGGAACTGGTGACTTCCTATTCTCCATTGAAATTCAAGTCAGAATTTGGTCCAGATTTGAATTTTGAACACCTGGAAATGTTGCAATTCTCACAGTGGTGTTGCTGCTGCTGGGCACACAGGGCACAACACTGGAGTTCCAAGGCCAGTGCCCTGATGTCAGCTGGGGATTCAGGGCCAGATTGCAAGCTGGTGATGGAAGCATCCAGCCAGGGACCCAAGGACAAGATCTGGCACCAGTCCCAGCCCTGGGCAGGGACCCAGAGCCAGCTCTGGCCATGATCCCAGCCGGAGACCAGGGGCCAGGCCACTGGCAGTGTCAGGTTCTGGTGCCTGCCCCGAATAGAGCCAGGCTGCCAGACGGAAGGGCAAAAGCCTAATCCAGGCCCCAGCTGGGGACCAGTAGTCAGATCAGGTCTAGGGGGCAGGGCTGTTGGGGCCCGGGATTGACTGCAGGTGTCAAGGCTTTTTCCCCACTCTGGCACTCTGAGTGCAGAAGGTGGGGGCCTGCAACAGGGCAGAAAAGCCACTGGCCTTAAAGCCTGCTCTTAGAAGTCTCCAAGGCCTCCAATTCCTGGCCTTGGAGTGGTATCGCTGCCACCACCCAAATGCAAAAAAACCTCTTGAGACCCAGGAAGGCGCACTTGGGAATTCCTCCCTGTGAGGTACTTGCAATCCTGTTTATTCCTCCTTCAGGAAAGTGACTGAACTCCAGCTGCAATATGAGCTGGAACTGGAACAGGGTTCCCTCTAGGAGCTGCCTGTGCAGTCTAAGGCACGGGCACACAAACCTCTTGTCTTTCCAGGAACAGAACCAGAACTTACTTCAAAAGTAAAATCTTTAATCAAAAAGAACAGATGATAAACACAGAGAGTTGCTTCTCTGGGAATTAACTTAGGTAGTTACAGGGTGGGGGGGAGGGGGTTACATGTGCTCAGCACAGAGAAATCCAAAAAACAAGCCAAAAACAAAGAAAATACCCTGACCGCGTCTAAGTGAACATTCCCTGTTCTACCCACGCCTGGTCAGTAACAAATTTAACTTATCTCTGGTAAGGATGTTGCTGGATTCTTCCTCAGGCCCCTCTGGCCTCCTCCTGATCCTTCCAGGAGCTCTGCTAGATCCAAACAGGCCCAGGCCACGCTACTGTTACCATTCAAAAGCCTGCGCTTCATTCCTATTGGCTGTCCCGGGACTGACTAACCAGAGTGTTAACCCCTTCCTCCCCAAGGGTTATTACCGCAAGACTGGACCCTTTTTCCAGGGCAGCAGTGCCTCTGGAGTTTCATATCAGGAGTTTTGATCCAATTCCATCTATAGTTGCTTTAAACTATAAGTGTTGTAGGAAATACACTGTGAGACATACTGACTTCTGAACTAAGACTTATGCATGCAACTCCTGTTAATACAAACAGGATTCAAACATAAAAATCCCATACCTAAGCACCTCAAGGTAAGACAATCCTAGAATGATTTTTCAGGTATGTCTAACAAGTTACCAAAACATTATTAAACAATGTCCCTGAATTAATCCGAACTAGTCATTCAAGCCAAATTGTCCTATGAGCCACAAACCAGCTACAAAATTTACATGTGCAGTTCTGCAAATAGCCAAATAATAGAATTCTGTTTGCAAAAAGGACCTGCTCACAAGTTGCATATTGAAATTCTGTGATTGGTTTGAGTCCCCTTTAAAAAAAAATCACTCTCCCCAGGTTTCTTAGTTACAAAGAACACACTATCATAATTTTCTTTTAAATAGAATGTAGAATAAAGTTTCTGACAAAAAATGGAAACTCAGATCTGACTGAACCTCTTCAATATCAGTGCAGTTGGGGATGTTAGATTTGGATACCTGAACTATGAACCAAATCTAATTGATTGTGTTACAGGTCAGCTGAAAAATAAGAGTTTTTTCTCCCCCTCCCCCCTTGAATTTGGATATAGACAAAATTTCAAGAGAGTGTCACAAAATGGAGATGCTCTCAAAAAAACAATGCACAAAATACTGATGCCTGTTCATTTAAACAAAAATCTGAATCCCATCTGTGACTCATCCTTCAATCCTAACCCTAAATCCTTGTCTTAACCTCTGGATCTGTACACAGTTTCTTCATCCCAACTCCAATTAAAAGGGATTCTCATAAGAAGGAATGAGGGATGGAAAATCTGTTTTCTGACATGTTCTAGCATTAACAGCATGAATCTAATATGTGGTTGTAGATGAATAACAGGCCAGTACCATAATAAGGTATATTAACAGTAGTTTCCTCAAAACAAAAACTGACTAGGACCCAGTTGAAATATTGTAGTCAATATAGGACACCATATTACAAAGAAATGCATCACCAGCACGGAAAAGGTAAGAGAAGAACGTCAAAAAGAAGTAATGCTTTGGAAAATATGATCTGTATTAAAGTGGTAGTTAGGAAGTGGAATAGCCTCGTCGCGAAAAAAGAGCGAGTGAGGAGAGACATACTGACTGTGCATAAAACCATAAATTATGTCGTAAAGAAGAGCTCAAGTATTGTTAACAAAGAACATGGATGGAAAGAATGCTAAGTTAGTGTTGCAACAGTGGAAATTTAGGTTTATATAATAGGACTAATATTATAAGACAGCTTAATAATACACCAAAGTGCCATGAAGAATCCTAAACTTTGGAAACTTGGCAATGGCAACTATACATCCAACTGTAACATGAGGCAGATTATTATAACAGAACAAAAAACCCTCCTGCTGTAATAAAAGGGATATGGATTAGATGACCAAAGTGAAATCCTTTCTAGCACAAATGATTTTGATTCCTTCAAAACACATACTAGCTTTGTGTGAAAGTATAAAATGCCAAGTTTACTTGTGACCTTTTACCAACAGAGAAATGTTCTACTAAAGGTACTAATCGGAGTCAGAAAGACATGTTTTAATTGGCTATAAGCCTTTAATTTAATCTTAATGGTTAAAATTAATATGAGAAGATTAGTTTATTTCTGTGAGGTTTTTTATTATTTTCAGAAGAAAAAATTGCCCACAAGACCACAGTATTTATATTCACATAAAGGATGTTGACTCAATAACTTGCTTTAAAAAAACAAAACAAAACTGTTTTTTCTTGTTTGTTTAATTTAAGAGCTCAAGTTAAATTTAGTCAGGTGTAGTTAAGATTCAGGAAAGTTTATTACATGAAAGAATAACTTTTGAGTAGAATAAATTAAAAAATTACGTTTGAGTCTTTTGTGTTAAAGGGAAAGGGCAAAACTGAAATTAAACATGCTTTTGAAGGGACAGCGTCAGTCTAGCTGAGATTCAAAATACAGCTCAAATATTACTGAAAAAAAAATAGGCTACAAAAGTTAATTTGCAACAATTTCTGCTTTCAGCTGCACTGATGCAAATCCAGGTCAACTCCATTTAAGTCAGTATTGATTAGTCCAGGCTGTGCAAACCCTTACACATGGAAGTGTTCCTCACTCATGCGAGAAGCCCTTATGGGTAGACAACACTGCTTTCAGTAAGCCAAATTCAACAGCGCTATGCAAGAGCATTAGAACAGGAAATGAACCTCACCTCATCAGTGTTGTTTAATTTCCAAGCTGAGTAAAATTTAAGGAGTAAAGAAAGAACATTAGTTTCTAAAAGAAATTTGACTTTTATTAATTCTTTCATCTCAAGAATTAATTTTCTAAATAATCTGGGTAAAAAACTTCAAAAATATATTTGATTCTCATGTTGCACATTTTTAAATTAGATTACAATTTTACAGACAATGAAATATATCTACATTTGTAAAAAAAATCAAAATGTGTAAAAAAAAAAAAGGTTGAAAAATATTGTTATTAGTCATGGACTTGCACTGTCAATATAACCAGTGATTACACGCTGGCTATAGATGGCTCAAGCTTTCACAATTATCCAACATTACCAGATTAAGAAAAGAAAGAAAACCAAGACTGCTCACCTTTAAAAAACAAGAAGGGGATTTTGGAAGGTCCACTATCTGAAATGTTGTTGTTGTTATTATTATTATTATTATTATTATTATTAAAATTTGTCACAGAAAATAGTTGGATTGTAGACACCCACATCAATTACTCAGTCTTATTTATTATACCTGAATTCTGTAGAGTCCATTCATTAGTTTTAATTTATGGGCTCTATAGTCAGATATCTGAGCTATATTGGAAAGTCAGTGGGAAAGAAGGGTAAAAGAGTACCTGTCTTCCAGCTTTTCAGTTGCAATAAGCACTGGACACTAAATATATGGATCCACAACATAAAAAGGGTGGTAGTTACCAGGTAAACAAATTATGAGAGTTAAATTCACATAATTGATAAAATGTTAATATTTATTAATTATGGAATTATAATAAGGGTGGCATCTGGTTCCTGAGGGTATTAAATAGAGATCAGTCAAGAATAGTATTGCTATGCTGTGTGATGCCAAGCAAAAGACATATCACAACTATTGTTTTAGTGGTTGGAGGATGGAAATAAGAAAAATCCTGATGCTTGATTTCCATTATACTGTTTCAGAAGTCTGAAATTGGAACAATAGCAACAATATGAGCACTAGAAATTGCCAAGTTTCCCATTTGTATACTGAAGACCATAGTAAACATATAGGGCTCTGGGCAAGTAATAATAAAAATGGTATGTTCATATATGTGTACATACCTTTCATCCCAAAGGATGCCAAAGCAAAGCAAAGAGCCACATTCACTTTTACTGAGAGAGAGTAATATACAAAGCATCTCTCCACTCCAGTCCAGCCTGCTGTGACCATGCTATAGGTAGGCAGGAATTATTTCCATTGCTTACTGCACAAGGCAAATACCAAGGGAAAACAGATTTGACTTACAGATGAGAATCCTACAAATTTCCTGTGAGCAGAGGCTGCAATGGATATGTGCTACAGCATTCCATCCTTCTGCTATCCTGGCCATGCCCCCTTCCTAGCCAGAACCATCTATTATCAGTGCCTAAAATGGACCACAGAGAGTGCCATCTCAGGGAAGACTTCAAGAAACAGGCAGATATACCCCCCAAACTGGTGGTTTGTTTTATAATTAGTTGAAACTAACCAGTAACAAAAGAGCTTTTATAGCCCTGCTAATTAATAAGAACACAAACACAATCCCCTGTAGGCATTCCAACCCTTGTTTCTCATCCAGAGAAACTGTCTAATGTGAAGACCGATTACTGAAAAAACAATTCACCATATCTGAAGTTCTACCAGTCCCAAAGGATCAGACTGTCACCCCAAGGCAATTATATATTTCAGATCTTATCCAAATATCACAGTCTGCCAATTCTTAGTAAACTAAATAAAGATTAATAAATAATAGAACATGGCAGATAAAAATGGTTAAAAGTTCATTAAAATACAAATGTTTGAAAAGTCTTTAGATCAGATGTGCAAAAGTCTTTTTGGTAACTTCCAAAAAAATTTGGAGATTCTAGGTCCCATGTTCAAAATACTCCTAGTCATATATCCACAGTACTGAGAACTGTAGCAGAAATGAGACAAAATAGAGTTGTGTCAGTTATCTTTTATATTCTTCACCATCTGTAGGGAAATTTTCTGTCCCAAAGTTCACAGCCCCTGTGTGTGGAAAGTTACTGACAAAGATGGAATCCAAAATCACATGTCCCCATCACATGCCCTTCCATGGTTTGCTGAATCACAGAAGTGGCCATGACTCCTTACTGTCTGAGGTGTCCTTGGGAAGAACTATCTGGAGAGCTGATTCTTCTTAATGGCCCATCAACCTTAAATAGTCCATTCATAGCCGTATGGCAAGCCTGGATTTAAACTACCTTCGAGTATCAGTTCCAGAACAAATATATTTTGAGATTGGCTTTAAATAGCCAATATCCATAACTTCAGATACAGTGATAGTACATGGATTTAACCATGATAATCCAGCTTGACAGGTTCCAAAGGGGTAGTCATGTTAGTCTAGTTCAGTAAAATGAACAAGGAGTCCTGGGACACTTTTAAAGACTAAAAAAAATTATTTATCACATGAACTTCCATGGGAGAAAATCCCACTTTGTCAAGTGTTTGCAGATGCTTTGAATCTCAACAACTGCTTTGATTTCTGTAACATTCTGGTGTGATCCTATCACTTACACTTCCTCACATTTCTTTTCCTCCCATTCTGTAAGTTCCCCACCGTTATGTATCTGATGAAGAGGGATTTTCTCCCATGAAAGTTCATTCTTTACATGAGTGAGGGTAGAAAGATCCATCTGTGTATCACAAATATATGTCTATGTTCCTAATGCAGCTTCACCATAGCATCCAGATCCTTTTCTGATACCCCTGCACATGATATTCAATGGCAGGATTGCTTCCAGGGAAGATAGCTATATTAGTCTGTATACAGCAAAACAAGCAGAGTCCTGTAGCACTGAAAGCTATGCCTACATCTGCCAAACTTCGTTTGGACTTGCTAGCCTGAACTAAGAAATCTGAGATTAGACTGAACTAATATGGAAGCTATGAGGATCATTACTGGGGAGAGAGGAGTCAGGACCCGGGCCTGGCCCCTCATGCTCTCCCTGTGGCCCTGACCCTGCTCTGGGGCCCAATCTGTTACCATCTGATGCCCCTTGCCAGCAGCAGCAGGAGGGGCCAGATCTGGCTTCGCACAACTTTCAGAAGGCTCGAAGTTGAACCCGGTTCCTGCTGTTTTCCAGAAGTGACTGGAGGTTTGGCGAGAGCTCCAGTCGCTTACAGGAAGCAGCAGAAACCATCTCACTCTTCTAGCTTCCTGCAAGAGGCTTGAAGCCAGTGACAGTTTGTGCCACTTCTCACAAGTGGCTGGAGCAGTCTCCGAGCCTCTGCCACTTACTGGAGGTGGCCTGAAGCTGGATCAGGCCCCTTCCAGCTGTGCTGCCGTCCAGCAGATGCAGGGCCTCTGCCCTGCTGTCCCCAGCACAGTGACACCCCCAGAAGCTACTAAAGATTTTCTTCTAAGTCCGCTAACTGAATCTCATTTAGTTTCCATTTCCAGCATTGCTGAACAGTGGGAAAATGTTCTTTTGCTTTTATCATGAGTTACTAGTATGGATAAAGTAAACACTAAATGTCATATCCAGTTTGGTGTAGTTTATTATCCTGATAGGCTGATATTGTGCATTGCAAAGTGCCTTTCAATATCTCTTTATCACCACTTATGTAAATACTTTAATGTTGGTTTTGTGTAGGCTTGGAAGTATTAGGTTTTTATTAGTAAATATCTGTAACTGTCAATTACACTGTACATACACCCAAACAAAAACAAACATTTTTCATCAATAATAACTGAAACATATAGATAGGCAAATAATAAAAATGCTACTTGAGAATTTATTAAAGTTTGATTTTAGGATATTTATGTGTACTTTGATATATGAGGTTGACAATTTTTGTTTTAATGGTTATTAAACTTTATTTATTTTTCAGTTTTAGTGTCTATTGTCATTAAATCTTTACTGTGACCTCCTCTGTTGTATGACCCCCCTCCCCAGCATAATTTCCCACAGTAGTGAAAATGTAAAACGTTTTCTTATTAAAGTAATTAGCCATTCACGTTAGCTTTAGTGGCAGCTCCGGTACTAGTTCTAAAGTCTGAAGCAGAAGTAGTTTTACATATATAAACCCAAAGGTTACCAGATACTCTATAACTGTTGAGAAAAGACCCTTTAATATTTTCTTTTATTCTATCCAATTGGCATTAGCATCGTATTGCAGTAGAATGTTATAAATCAAACCCACTCTACTGATTTAAACAATAAAAAGTCCCCTATCTATTTTGTCTTCTTTGCATGACTAACATTCACCATTAGATAGCAGTATAAAAACCTACAGAAAATAATTGAACTGTGAATGGTAAGTTTTGAACCAGGATCCTTGACCAATATGCCCCCATTATTTCTAGGTTACTTTCCCGTACAAGGCAGTGCGATCTGTAGTAAGTTTTCTCTTCAAGAATTTCTTCTGTGTATTATCTTACAAGTGCACTGATATTCATGCAAAATCCTTTTTCCCCTTAACTGAGAATTCAATTTCTTCAAAGTAACTGCAACACAACTGAACTTATAAATGTGTCATTGGGATGATGTATTTCTAATATATATTGTCTGGACCAGTTACTGCCTCCATTTCATAGTGTAATTTATGCTCTGGATAAACTCTTCTTATGTTTAATAGAGGCTGACATGAACACTGCTAGAGCCAACAATGTCTGGGTTTTGAGCCTCTCTCAAGTTTTTGCAAAGAACACTCATCTATTTGAATTGTTCTTAGTTACTTAAGTCTGTGAACTCTTGCTATTTTTTTTGTCTTTTAAGTATTTTTATAACAAACTTCCTTCCTTCTGTCTACACCAGTATTCTCATCACCTTTATGTATTTCTTTGTTTGTTTTTAATATACAGATGAACCAGACCCTTATGTTTAAAAATCCTTTATCTTTTTTCAGAAGAGATGTTTGAAATCCAAATGTATCAGTGTAGTCCCTTTGATTCTAACTGTGTTCAGGAACGTTTCTCCTCAGGAATGTTAGTGGATACACTTTAGTATACATGCTGAGAGGCCAGAGGAGAATGAAAAGCAGCCAATAAGAGAGCTGAAAAGGCTACAAGTTAATACAAACCATTTCCTATTTTATTACATGTACTTTCAGCCTTTCAGGGCTATTTCTGCTTTGTAACACATGTACAACTCTTCACTGAATTAAATCCAACTCTGTTTCACAAGAATAAATCTAGATAACTGCATTGACTTTGTAACTCCTCCGTGCATAGGTCTTGAGGTTCAGCTAGGTTTATATAAATTCAGTAATAACAGAAGTTTCTGCTAGAAGTCTAGGTTATGATTTAGAGAGTCACCTAAAAGATTTGGATTTAGAATTCTCATTAGAATTAATATGAATTGGGATTCAGATTTCATAGCTTTGAAGGTCTCAGTCCTAGTTTTTAATCTTTCTCTGTTTAGAATGACAGGCAGAAAATTGCTAATAAATTTGTCTTGCAAAGCTAGTTTTGAAGAAATAAACAACAGTGCTGCCATCTCAACTTGGATGGCTTTTGTAACTTTGTTTATTATTTGATAAAAATGTTTATTTTTTATATGATCAAATGGTGTGTTTCCTGACTGAAACACAGACTGACATAAAAAATACAATGGAAAATGAAAGGAGAAAGCCATCTTGGCTTTAACTGCAAACTTACTGCAGTTTTGCCCCCTCTCTCACTGCAAACAACTTTTCACCCTCCCTAACCCTGTTCCTATTACAAACATTGATTCTCTACTCCTACTCACATCCCATTGGGCACTTCTGGAGAAAGTTTAATTGCTATATACATTTCCTTCATTACATTTTTATTTCCTGCCCTTTCTGTTCTGCCAAATCCAGGAAGTTTCTGGAGAGTGTTGAGGACAACTTCCTGGTACAAATGCTGGAGCAACCAACGAGGGGCCTTGCACCTCTCGATCTGCTGCTCACAAATAGAGAAGAATTTATCAGGGAAGTAGAGGTCAATGGCAGCCTGGGTAGCAGTGACCATGAAATGATTGAGTTCAAGTTGATGATTAAAGGAAAGAAGGAAAGAAGCAAAACACAGACCCTGGACTTCAGAAAAGCAGATTTTGTCTCCCTCAGGGAACTGATGGGCAGGATCCCTTGGGAGGCTGATCTGAAGGGGAAAGGTGTCCAAGAGAGTTGGGTTCATTTTAAAGAAACCCTGCTAAGGGCACAGGAAGATACAATTCCGATAAGGAGAAAGCACAGCAAATGTGGAAGGCGCCCACTGTGGCTTAACAGAGAGCTCTGCACTGAGCTGAAGCATAAAAAGGACGCTTACAGGAAGTGGAAGCTAGGACAGATGACTAAGGAGGCATATAAAGGCATTGCTCGGGACTGCAGGGATAAAATCAGAAAGGCCAAAGGACACATGGAGTTGCGACTAGCAAGGGATGTGAAGGATAACAGGAAGGGGTTCTACAAGTATATCAATAACAAGAAGAGGATCAGGGATGGTGTAGGTCCCTTACTGAATGGGGCAGGCATCCTCATGACAGAGGATGAGGAAAAAGCTGAAGTGCTCAATGCTTTTTTTAGTTCAGTTTTCACAAGCAAGGTCAGCTCCCAGCCCACTACACTAGGTACGGGGGACTGGGGAGAAGAAGAGAGGCCCTTGGTGACAGAAGGTCAGGTTAGGGACTGCTTAAAGAAACTAGATGTGCACAAGTCCATGGGGCTGGATGAACTGCATCCGAGGGTGCTGAGGGAGCTGGCTGATGAGATAGCAGTACCGTTGGCCATTATCTTTGAAAACTCGTGGCGAACGGGGGAGGTGCCAGAGGACTGGAAAAAAGCAAATATAGTACCTATCTTCAAGAAAGGCAAAAAGGAGGATCCAGGGAATTACAGACCTGTCAGCCTCACCTCAATCCCTGGAAAAATCATGGAGCAGCTTCTCAAAGAATCCATCTTGAAGCACTTGGAGGAACGTAGAGTAATCAGGAACAGTCAGCATGGATTTACCAAGGGTAAATCATGCCTGACCAACCTCATCGCCTTCTATGATGAGATGACTGGATTTGTGGATGCGGCAAGAGCCGTTGATGTGATATACCTTGACTTTAGCAAGGCTTTTGATACGGTTTCCCACAGCATTCTCATTGGCAAATTAAGGAAGTATGGGTTAGATGCATGGACTGTAAGGTGGATAGAAAACTGGCTAGAACAACGGTTTCAGCGCGTAGGAATCAATGGCTCCATGTCAAGTTGGCAGGCAGTAACAAGTGGTGTGCCCCAGGGGTCGGTCCTGGGGCCAGTTCTGTTCAATGTTTTCATTAATGATCTGGATGATGGGATAGATTGCACACTTAGTAAGTTTGCAGATGATACCAAACGGGGGGGAACGGTAGACACCCTAGAGGGCAGAGACAGGATTCAGGGAGACCTAGACAAACTGGAGCAGTGGGCCAAGAGGAATCTCATGAGGTTCAACAAGGATAAGTGTAAAATCCTGCACTTGGGACGAAAAAAACCCATGTACTGCTACAGGCTGGGGAGTGATCAGCTAAATAGCAGCACTGGAGAAAAGGACCTGGGAGTCATGGTGGATGGGAAGCTGGATATGAGTCAGCAGTGTGCTCTTGCTGCCAAAAAGGCCAATGGCATACTGGGCTGCATCAGAAGAAGTGTTGCCAGCAGATCGAGGGATGTGATCATTCCCCTCTATTCTGCACTAGTGAGGCCACATCTGGAATACTGTGTCCAGTTTTGGGCTCCCCACTACAAAAAGGACATGGACAAATTAGAGAGAGTCCAGAGGAGGGCAACCAAAATGATCAAAGGGCTGGAGCACAAGCCCTATGAAGAGAGACTGAAGGAACTAGGCTTATTTAGCCTGCAGAAGAGAAGACTGAGGGGGGATTTGATAGCAACCTTCAACTACTTGAAGGGTTGCTCCAAGGAGGAGGGAGCTCGACTGTTCTCGGTAGTAACAGAGGGCAGAACGAGAAGCAATGGCTTCAAGTTACAGCTGGGGTGGTCCAGGCTGGATATTAGGAAAAACTTCCTTACTAGGCGAGTGGTGAAGCATTGGAATAAGTTGCCTAGGGAGGTGGTGGAATCTCCATCTCTGGAGGTGTTCAAGTCCCAGCTGGACAAAACACTGACTGGGATGATCTAATGGGAGTGGTCCTGCTTTTTTTGGCAGGGGGTTGGACTAGATGACCTCGTGGGGTCCCTTCCAACCCTATGATTCTATGATTCTATGAAATCCCATGCCAAACAGCAGTCACTGAATCATCTCCAGATTCCTTGACTCCCATGTCCACAGCTGCAGTCTGTCACTGAGCACCTTTGATGTGCTTTCTTTCCCATTCCCCATCTGCCTTACGTAAGAACTCATTGGCTTTCTAAAAGATCATCTGCCATGCTCCCCTTCCTGTCCTTCCTCTTGTGACTCACCCAGTATTCTTCATCTGCAACCTCCCTTTTTAACCAAAGGACTTGGCTTAGAGAGACCCCATAAAACTATTGTGTATTATGCAGCATTTTGGAACTCAATGTTCACTGGCCTTTTAACAGTAATGTCAGAGTTATTTTTATCTCTTTCCTTAGCAAAGGCAAATAATTTATAAATATTTTCAGTCTCAACCCCAGGCAAAGATGACCAAGCCAACCTGTGTCTTGCTGCTCTGTGTTCAGCTCTGTTGTAGTCCAAATATGGGGAAACACTCCCTCCATTCAGGACATTCTCATTGCTTATTAGACTGAAAGACTTATAAAAGATGGAATTTTGACATTTCCCTTTTTTTTCTGTCAACTTTTGATTCTGTGATAAAGAATAAGGGAGAGAGTTCTTTTCTTCTGCTGCTGAACAAGTAACTTAAGGGAAATAGTGTTATCCCTAAATTCTCTCTCTTTCTCTTTCTCCCCTTTACTGTAGAACTGACTTCACATTCTGAAAATGTGACATATGGCAATAGTACACAATGTCCTGGGCAACCTTATTGAATTGAGTTAAACAGTACTGAATTAAATTCAGTACCCATTGAGGTCCATTGTGTTGTAATTTTAATTGTTTATGTGTTGTTGGGAGATTGTATGTACCCTCCCTGGGTGGAAGGGGCCATTCAAATATAATTTCTCTGGTTATGAGCCCTTTGAAACTACACTGTGGATTGTTTTATGTATTGTAGTTTAAATTGGATTCTCCAAGGAATAACAGACAAAGAAAGAATTTTTGGCTAAATAGCCTAGTTTTAAACAGACTTCGGTCCTTCTTCCTGATCCATCAAATGGATAGAACCTCTGAGGCCCAATCTTTAGGGAAGATTTGGAAGGACTCAGCTTACAGAGACCCCATAAAACTGTCTGGTAGCCCTTATGAACTTCCGGCTATGAAGTAGGATTTTCTCCCATGAAAGCTCATGCAGTAAATAATTTTTTTAGTCTTTAAGCACCACAGGACTCCTGTTTTGCTGTACTAGGCTAACATGTCTACCCCTTTGGAACTTGGCTGCAAGAGTGGCCTCTTTAGTGGCTTGAAGGATTTCCTTCCCAGAGTCCATATAGTATACAGTTGGGGGATCTCTGATAAGCTTATTAGAGCATGTATAGGTTCTCTTATTATTTTTAATGTTATCTCTGTAATGCTGATACACTAAGAATAAATACACTTGCATAGGAAATTCTGTGTGGCATCTTATAATTTTAGAAACTGTTCTGTGTGTCTGTTCTAAAGAGAAAAGGAAGTCTGGTTAGCCAGTCTGCCTTGCAGAATGAATTCATGGTATAAGCAAGGAATTGTGCAGCCTGGAAATTCTGTAGTTTCTATTCTATCACAAGTTAAGTAAGGCCTTTTTTTTATTATTATTATTCTGACTGTAAATGTGGCAACTGGTATATGAATTACCTGTATGACAGCATGCAACTACACAACCAGAACAACAAACTATACTTCTCATAATAATAAAAATATCAAAGTAATTTCAACTTTTTCTTTACACATTTGCTTTATCCCTGTCCCACATACACACTCCTGCTGTATAATATTGTATTCAGAAATCTGTCTACATAATCAATCTACATGCCTACCGAGGGTCATGGATGTAGAGTCTACAATGAATAGAGTAGACATAAATATTGCAGAGAGGCCCTCCAAAAAGCAGTAGCATATACAGCGTAAGGCATTTCATTTGCTTTATGAAGGTACATCTTTTGTTTATAAATAAAATAACATTCCTCTATGAAATGCATATATTATCCAGAACAGAAATATGACACTGAAACACACATCTGCTCTAACCTTTTCAGAGACTTGTTCTGTCCAGGGCATTTCAGCCTGCCTCCACCCCCTAATTAATCTTGTTTTACCATTACGATGGTCAATCATTGCTTCTGCATTCAGCTAAAACAGGAACAATTTACTTTTACAACCATTTTTTTTGCCCTGAATGTCAAAATGTAAATTTTGCCAGTTGTGATGTTAAACAATTTACTGAATTTACATTCCAACAGTTTGACTGTACACAATTTGCTATTGGACAATTACATATTCACCCTTCTGATGTATGCTGTGAATGTGAGCACATTTTCAGTCAAACATAATATCTGATTTTAGTTATTTTCAGTTTGTGGATTTGAGAGGCTAATAAACAATATTTGTGTGTCAGCAGAAGCTAAGCTGTGACAGTTCAGAAAAAATATGTGGTGAGAAAATGACTTACCTATATGAAATGCTCTTCAAATTCTCAAGCCTGAGCTACACCTAACTAAAGTCAATGTCAAAATGAAAAATACTAGAAAATCTCCATGAATTTGAGTCTTCATGTGAATGTGAGTCAATTAGAGAATGAGAGTTTACCAGAGATTGAACTGTAAAAATAAACACAATGATCTTCCACTGCATGCCCCTGATTGGTAGAAGAGATACTAAAAGGTACAGAGTGGAAGTCTGACCTCATTGTAGTCAATGGAAGATTGACTACTCATGTTGGTGGAGCCAGAATTTTTTTCTATACAGCAGGTCTTTTCACCACAGAAATGTAGAAAATGCCCAAACAATATTTACGCAACAGTTATATGTACCATCTACTCTTGCCCTCCTTCAACAGGATTTTATATTTGCTTTTGTTAAAAGGGGCTCCATTTCCCAATAGAGTTCATTGAAAAGTTTTGTTTTACAACGATGTAAAAGATTCATCAAAATCTAAGTATTTCAGTAAAAAGAATTGACTTCAACAAAACTTTATTTAGAAAAAAACAAGCATTTTCATATGTTGAAACTTCATGTTTTGACATTTTTTAAAACTAAATGTTTTTGTAAGTATAAGACCTTTTTTAAAAAAAACTTTTTAAAATTGTCAAAATCAGATAGCTTTTTTTTTTAAACATCAGAACAACATGTTTCTATTAACTTAAATTGTATTTGTTTTCAGAATTGTATTTCATAGGAAATTTTGATATTTTTTATTTTCATTTTGTTTTATTCAATTTTTTAATTTAAATAATTTGGAAATCATTGACTGTCCCATCAAATGAAAAATCCAGTTCCCATCTGTCCCTAGCAGGGATCCCATTGTACTTTGAAAAAAGCGACACTGTGTCCAGAAAGGATTAAGCTAGTTGGCCTTGAAAGCCACTTTGGCGCAGAAAGTTAAGGTGCGAAAAGGTCTCTTTCTAGCAACCAGCTCAAACCAGTTGAAGCTTGCTCAGACTTGCCACTGCTGCAGTCGCATACAGAGTCTATGAAAGGGAAGTCCTCGCTTGGGGGGAGTCAGAGTCGAGACAGTGAAGAAGCGCACCACCACGCTGACGGCCTGATCACCCAGAGGCAACTCCCCGGTCTAGGTGTTATAAGACTGAGTACGGCTGGCCAGATTTCAAGCCAGTGACTGCTGCCAAGCAATGCTTAAAGAGATAGTTTTATAACTTCCTTGAATAAGAGTAAGCTAACCAGTGACTATAGAGCTCAAGTGAAAGTGGTTCTGAATAACAGCTTAAACTACAGCACAATATTAGTTCAGGGTATAACAATAGGGTAGGGGTTAGGGATAGCGGTTACAATAGTGTCACATAGTGTAGAATTTTGCTTGTTTGTGTGCTGTTTAAGAGCTGTAAAAAGAGTGCAAGAGGATGGATTATTTTAAGCCTGTATTGTTAAGATTATTCAGACAGGTGAGACTCTCATCAGTCTACTAACCTTTTGCTAAAGTACCTTGCACTGGTTTCCTGTAGTAAGATAACTTCTTCTTGACTGTAAATTTCTTGTTTTGTAATAAAAGTTACATAAAGAGTGAAAAACAAAACTAAAGCTCAAGTCTTTTCTGTCCAGTCAAACCAGGGCCGTTGTCCTCAGCCCCACCAAATGAATCTGTATAGCCGTTGTGGTTTGAACAGCAACACATTACCTTTCACCCCACATAGTTCAGCAAGAGACAGAGGAGATCCTAAGGAACTGTGCTTTAGATGGGTGTGTGTAAGGCGCCGAGACACAATCAAGGAGTTCTTTGGCACATCTAAAGATTAACAAATTTATTTGTTGCACGAGTTTTAATGGGCACAATCCCACTTCATAAGATGAATGAAAAGAAAATATAGCATGTAGCCTGTAAATATAAAAACAACCTTGGGTCACAAGGTTAATTCAAACAGATCCAGAGGGATAGAATGCTAACCTATCTGTTTAAACTAAATAAGATGGTGGGATTTGAACTGTGGAATATGAAGGTAGGAGCTGAGAAGGCTGATTTAAGGGAAATTATCTTTTGTAATGGCCCAGCTATTCAAGATCCAAGGGGCAGCCACATTAGTCCAGTTCTGTAAAACACACAGGAGTCCTGTGGCACTTAAACTAAACAAATATATTTATTGCATGAGCTTTTATGGGAGAAAATCCCCCTTCATCAGATACTATTCAAGAGTTTTATTCAAACCTACTGTGAAGGTATTTAGTTTGTGTATGAATTCCAATTCTGCAGTTTCAAGTTCTAATCTGTATTTAAAGGTTTCTGTGTTTTGTTTGTTTCCCAGAAGTATTGCTACCCTTCTGGAATACGGCACTGAGATTGAGGGTTTCTCCTGGGTTATCGTAGTTTACTTTCAGCCCTTTCTTAGGACTCTGCCCAGGGGTGTCGCTGGGGCAGGGAAAGACCCAGGGCACGGGCCCAGCCCCGCCCCCGGAGGGCAGGCCCCACCCCCCGCCAAAAGGCCACACTCCCCGGCCCAGGCTAGGGCCCTGGGGAGGCCGCGGTGCCGCTGCCGCCAGCTAGCCCTCGCTGCTGTGTGGCACGGTTCAGTCTAGCCCGGCCCGGCCCGGCCAGGCCCGGTGCGGCCAGGCCCGCGGCCACGGCCCTGGATCCCCGTCCCCGGCCGGGGATCCGGGACCCGGCCAGCAGCCCACGGCTGCAGCGGCCCCGTCCCCGGCCAGGTATCCAGGGCTGCGGCCACGGGCCCGGCCTCCAGCGGCCGCTTCCAGCCGCACCGGGCCAGGATAGGCTGAGCTGCGCCGCACGGCAGAGCAGGCTAGCTGGCAGCAGTGGCGTGGCCACCCTCTGGCCCTATCCCAGGCCAGGGGGCGGGGCCTGCCGGGCGGCCAGATAGGCCCCGGATCCCTGGCCGGAGTCGCAGCCGCCTTGGCCGCGGACAGCCAGGGATCGGGCCCCGGATCCCCGGCCCGATTGGGCCGGAGACCTGGGGCACCGGCGCTGGGACCCGGGGCACATGCCCTGGGTGCCCAGCACTAGCGACGCCACTGACTCTGCCTATAGCCACTATCTAGTTTATGGGTTTTTCTCTCCATCTTGGTAACTAGACATTCCTCCACCATATGCACACTTCACAGTATGTTCAGTGCAGCAATCCCAACACTTGTACTCTGAAAATCAGCATTTCTAAGCACCAGATTGCAAATGCTTATGTACATATGCATATTTACTCCCATGACTAATGTTAGGCACATACAGATCACATTTACAGTATGGGAGCCATATACCGTAACAAATTACAGGAGTGCATGAATGCTGTGTTGCATATGGGTGGCTTTTTGTTTTCTCTAATAAATATGTTTTCTTAGTGTGATCTCTCTAAAGCAGTGGCTCCCAACCTTTTCTCTGCCGTGGCAAACCTTGATACCTTCAAATTTTTCGAGGCACACCATCATTAAAAAACCCATGAATATTCAAATTAACTTAAATTACTTATGAATATTCATGTACAATGGCACAGTGTTTTGGAAATGCTGCTCTGTAGGAGTAGTAGGGGTAGCAGAGCAGGGGTGGCAAAACATGGGAGGTCAGGAGTCGTGTGCAGTGGCAGGAGTGAGTTGGGGAGCAAAGCAGAGCAGGGGTGGCAAAAGACGACAAGGGCAGCCATGTGGGGAACAGCTCAAGGGTGGCAAGAGAGGAGAGAGGAAGGGAGAACAAGAGTGGCTTTGTGGGGGGGGCAGAGGGGAACCTGGGGAGTGGGAAGGTAGAGCAGGGGAGCATGGTGCAGCACCCACTTCCCCCTTCTCCACAGTGGCTCCCTGCCACCCAGGGCAAATCCTCACCCCACTGCTGCTCCCTCCCACCCCAGTGGGTCCTGTCCTCCCCTCCCCCAGCCCCCTGCTGTCTGTGATGGACCCTCCCACCACTGCAGGGGCCAGAACTAGGCCTCCAGCCCCCAGCTACACCCCCCACAGCTACACACAACCCCAATGAAACAGCCACCCCACAACCCCAGCTCCACACCCTCTGCTACACATCCACTCCCACCCACCTCTGCTACACACACACACACAACTGCCCCACACAACCGCCAGCAGCCCTCCCCCCCAAAGCCCTTATCTCAGCTGTTTGCAGGCTGCTGACACAAGCTGCTCTGCCCTGCAGAGGGGAGATTCACACACTCCTGGCCTCCTGCCCCTCTCTGCTGGCTGGGCTTAAGGTGGAGCCACCTGAATGGTGCATTTGGGCTGCTCCTGCTATATTTACGGGGACCTGTGGAACTCTGCATTTGAGTGCCTTCCTCTATTTTGGGGGGGAGGGGGCGCGAGAAGACTGTCTGCCTATAAATAGGTGTCCTGGAACTGTGTTCCAGTGCCTTCCCCCTTACTTTAACCACTGCCTTTTCCCAGCCCTGCACAGCCCATGTGGCTGGGCTGAGCAGGAGGCAACTTTAATTCCAGCTCTCAGGCATGTTCGCGGCACACTTTGGGTGTTCCAGTGGCACACCAGTTTGCCCCGGCACACTGGTTGGGAACTACTGCTCTAAAGTATAATGATAATATTTACTAAAAAAAATGGTGGATGGGGACCAGGAAAATCAAGTGAAATACAAAGTAACAGTTTGAAATAACTTGGTAAATACCTGATATTTCTGAAAGATACTGTGGGTTTCCAGAAGTTCTTCAGCAGTAGTATCTTTATATGCCTCCCAAATACAGCTACAAAAAGCCACTTCTTCCAAATATGTACCATACATCTATTAAGAATTGTATTAAACAGGGAAGGCAAACCAAAGTTGTTGCAGTACAAACTATTAGAAAAGCAAGTGAAGTCTAAGCTCTCTGAATAAGGTTAATGTAACTATTGCTTTAAAAATATACACCTTTAATGGCCCACCAGACCTCAAAAGCATTTTCAACCCAGGTTCCTCCAGAAAGCATCCATCAGATAATGCCTAGGCAAGTGGTGAGCAATACTACTACTGATTAGCTTCTTACAACTACAAATTGTGTACACATCTCATTTATGGGAAAGTGTGCTCTTTTTACTAGTCCTCTCCTTCCCACCTTCCATTCATTCATTTAAATTCCCTTATGGTATACTGTTTTTATGATTGCAGAGACTAAGGAGCAGAGAATATTTATTTTTTTCAGAGCATAATGACTAGCACAATGGGGTCCTGGTGTCCTAGTCACTGCTGTAATATAAATAATGAATTCTAATATTTGTACAGTTTAGTTGATGCAGAGGGAAGTCCTATACATTCTAAAGCATCAGCATATATTCAAGATGAAAGCCTGACAGGAAATATCTTCTAATGCTTGTCAAAATAGCATGGAAATAAGAGGCAAGTTGCTAGCATAACAGGAGGAGGGTGAGAGAGAAGCTACTACCTTAAATTAACCATTGTAAATTCTACTTATTTTTGATTTAACATGAGCTTTAAATCTGTTAATAAAAAGACAGTAGCTCTAATTGTGTTGATGTTAGTTTAATATCCCTATGACAATAAAAAATGGATCCAGGCACGGGGGTATGGAAGTTGCTGGTGAATTTGATAAATAAAGTTTATTTTCTCACTGTATACTTAGTTTTTGCAGTTACCTTTAAGACATTAATCTACTGAAAAAAAAGAAGATACCATCTTTGAGGAGGAAGATGTCTTAAATATTTTGATAAAGTATTTGTAATCCTCAAAAACAGATGGCTGTTCCATAAAGATTGTCAACTGAGAAGGTTTCATGAGAAATATAAATAACTAATAAACTAAATAACTGCATTTTAGGAGAAGGGGGGAGGGTTGAACTTTGCAATCAGATGCATTTTACTGTTATTTCAATCAGTTTTCAGATAGCTGGAGCATCATGGTCCTAATTTGATTATCTTGCATTATTCCTGACTAATAAATCCTGCAAAAGATGCAATTGGATGAAGAAGAAAAAGAAACAGATCCAAGTAAAAATATAGATCACATGGGGGCAGCTAATACAGATGTATACCTAAAAACCCCCAAAGAACCTATTCAGAAAGAGAGAGATTGATATTGTTTGGATCAAAATACCAGTAGGCAAGTAGTAGGCAAGCTTAAATAAGGTACTATAAATAGCAAAAAATAACCTTTGGCAAGGCAAATTTTAATATCTGAGGTTGCACATACTCTGAACAGTCTCATCTGTGTGTTAAAGACAAAGAGTGATATTACTGAGCCTTCTGGCCCTCAAGGCTCATTATGGCGATGCTGTGTGGATTCTTGATGAGGAGGAACAAGGATCTACCTGCAAGAGTAGCTATGTAATGTGGTGGTAGTTTGAAAAATCATTTGTGTCAGGGGTGGTTTTCCTTACAATTGGCTTGACAGTTGCATTTACCGGAGTAGCTGGGAGGGAGCTATGAAGAGTGAAGGTCATTTTCACAGATGCAGAGTCAGATATCCCTCAGGACTTTGAAATTTTCTCTTTCGGTGATCCACAGAAACCCTATCAAAGACAGTTGACTTCCCCAGTGTTCTTGCTTCTGGCTTGTCTTTCACGCTCCTTAACAAGTTGATCTTCATGATGATGCAATCCAAACATCTGAAGAACCTAAATAACTTATAATATCTTTTTATTACAGTAAAGAGAAATTATTAGTAATATGGCAAGGAGAAGGAATCAAATCAAAGATATCTGGCCCAGTTAGAGAGCCAAACGTTAGAGGTTCCATAGGGACCTCTAATCTGCACATTGAATTCCCACTGATGTCTGTAGGAGTCACAGTGCTGTGTGTTTGAAGGCAATTTTCCTCCGAGAGCATTGCATAGTAGACCAGGAAAATCATAGACTCACAGTTTCCAGTTATGTTTCATTGCCACTCAGGCTTTCCATTTTTTTAATGACCAAAGCTGTAAACTGTTGAGCACCCTAAACCTCAATTTTAAAAAAATGGAACTGAGGTGATTAGGACCTCACACCTTTGGGCTCTTGTTTTTAAAGTCCAGTTATGTTCTGTTACCATGGCAAGCACAAATCTGTGAAGCACTCATACTCATAACCAGTTATTTTACCTGTTTCATGTGAGGCAAGCCTAAAGGAAATCAACGCTGTGACTATATTAGCATTTCAGTGCTTTAGACAAGGGTTACACTATTGAACAATGGACCTAATCATGCTCCCATTGAAGTCAATAGGAGTTTGGGCACTGATTTTAATGGCAGCAGCCTCCAACACAACATCTGTTCTGACTTAACTGTCACAAGAGAAACACAAATAAGACATGTTGGTAAAATATTGCATTTAACGAAAATGGAATTAGGGTTTATAAATGGCTTTGTTTCATTAAAATGTTGTACAAACATTAATCCATTTTTTCATTAACTTAGTCAGAAATCAGTGTAAACACAGTGAAAATAAATATTCCAGACACATTAAAAGAAAAAAAAAAGTCCTAGCAGTCAAGGAAAGAAATGGACCTGGTATTCCCTGCATTCTGTTATCAGTTCCTGGGACAGAGAGAGAAAGACCTATGTCAGTTTGAGAAGACAAGTTGTTTTGTGTGTCAAACAAATACTTAATGTGTCAAGACCTTGATGTCAGATAAGCTTTTTTGCCATTTATACTGGGGAGTTGTAAAAATTATTGTGTCCAATATTGATGCCAGGCTGATCTAATTCTGCACATTCATTTGGACACATGCGGCTATGCTTGTGGTTTCATAAGGATATTATATGTGGGGTTGAAAAGGAAATAAAGGAGGATAAATGGTGTGGAAACTGTATCTTTCACTCTCTTATTAATTACATTTTCAGTTATAATCCCACTCTTCCATCCACACAGTGCTGGCCCAAGGGTTTTTGGCAGCCTAGGAAAACTATGACTTTGGTGCCCCACTCTATATTTTATAAGATATAGTATATTAATATATTTTTACAAATAAAGAAAAATTCACCTCATTCTGATTTGGTGCCCGTTAAAACCCAGCACCTTAAGCAACTGCCTATCTCACCTTTATGGGTGGGCCAGCCCTGCATCTACATAACACCAGATTATATCACCTTGCAAATGTATAACTTGCAACCATTTATACGACCTCTGAAATTGACCCATCACCTGTAAATGACTAAAGAACTAGAGCCTTGCAAATCCACGAGTGTCCACTGCAGATTCGCGGATAACTGCATCCGCGGGTGCGGGTGTGGATAACCGCAGACCCATTGCTGCAGATCGACTCATGGATGCAGCTTCTATTGTTACCTTATCACACTGTGATCCATTGCTGAAACTGCTGCACTGTCTGTGTCGGCAGCATGCAGAGGAATCAGGAAGCGCTCTGGCCAATCCTAGATTGTGATCTGCCAGCCAATCAGAGTCTCAAGGTGGGACTTGGAGACTCACTGCTGGCCTTTGATTGGCTCATTCCCCTGCCTACTTCTTCCTTTTCTTGCTTCCAGATGGCAAGCCATTGCTGTTAATCAGAGATTTCATAGCTGGGCAAAGAAATCTGATTGATAGCACAGCATGCGAACCACAAACAAGAAAGGAAAAAGTGGGTGGGTCCCATGTGGGGAATGAACCAATCAAAGGCTGAATAGTTGTGTGTGAGCCCAAGCTCGGCTGCAGCTGTGGTTACAGATGCAGCTAAATCCTGGCATGCGGATTTCGGATTGGATTAATGTTATCGCTGGGCGGATGAGGATCGGATGTGGTTCCACATTTTTGTATCCACACAGGGCTCTATAAAGAACTATACTACAGTTCAGATCCTGAAGAAATTAAGTCCTTTGCAACCATAAGACCATTTACAGTGCTGTTAGTTTAACTGTTCCAGGAGGACAGTAAGTTACCCAACTTGTTGGGGGTAAAAGCATAATACTTGTACTTATGTTCACTTAACATTCAGCACAGTTCTAAAGGCATATTATACTGTTGTGTTATTTCTGTATTTATTTTAAGAGCCAATAGATTTATCATTTCTATTGTTCATAAGGTTGGTATGAGCTTTGCTCTTATTTATTGTCACTTGCCTGCTTCTTTGAGGTTTCTAGATTCAGAAAATGTAGTTTCTTTTAAAGAAAATGATTAGCGAATAAGGCTCCTCATGATTTTTAGTGTGATCATTTTCTTTCTTATTTCTGACTCACCTTTTTCATGAGATATAGGCCGGGGGTGGGGGTCAAAAATGTGAACACATTTGCCTCCCAATACCTTAGGGCAAGGGTCACATCATTAGACAAGGAACCAAATTGTGTTGTCACTGAACTCAGGGGGAGTTTTGGTATTGATTTCAAAGGAAGCAACATCCAGAACAATGTTTAATATGGCTGCAATGTTAGAACAGAAAACATAAATAGAACACATGGGTGAGAGCACCATGTTAATACTATATTCCAGAGAGAATTATCATTGCCATTCAGTTTGCTTCTTGTTTTAATACTTTATTTTGCATTTTATTAGTTTAAAAGGAAACCTCTCAGAGGCTCAAACTATCAGTCAGAACTTTGAATAAAAGGATGTATAATGTTGTATTGTCCAGGAGCACTCTGGGGAGAAAAATGCCTCTCTGTGACCATGTTTACATCTATATGGGAACATAGGAAAGTTAAAGTAAAGCAAGTAAAGATGCTAAATCAATAACCAGATTCAACTTAACTTTCATGGATGACCCACTGTAGGTAGGGTGACCAGATGTCCTGATTTTATAGGGATAGTCCCTAAATTCAGGGCTTTTTCTTATATATGTGGCTATTAACATCACCCTCATAAATATTTTTTACACTTGCTGTCTGGTCACCCTAACTATAGACAAGCCCTGAGAGTCAGAAATCTGCCATTCTTCTTTGAGCACTGCTCACATCCATTCTAATTCAGTTGTATGTGTGCCAGAGTGCAAGGCTGCCCAGAAGCTTTTTGCCTTAGCCTGTCCCCGTAGCGTCAGTGGCTAACATGCCTCTGACCTGCACACCTGTGCGGTATACATGGAGCCCTGCCTCTGCCCCTCCTTCAATTCCTTCTTTCTGCCCACTGTGATGGTCCTGGAATTGCTCACTCTTTTAGGTTTACAAGTGCCTATGTCCATCCTTCTCCTCAAGCCTTTCATTGTTGCCTTTCTTTCTTCCAAACTCCAATTATACAAGTAGTGTGAGATGCACCGAGGGAACCAGACTCTTCAGGCAATTTTTCCCAAGCTACAAGTGGACTCAGCGCAGGCTTCCATGGCTGGTTTTAATCTCTGTGCCAACGGTGGCAAGGCCTTCTCAATATGTGACCCACGTGAGAAGTGCCTACAGTGCCTTGGCACAGGACTGATAAATGCCAGATCTATTGGTGCTTTAAATTGAGGATGCAGAAGGAGTGGGAAAAACACCTCCACTCCCTGGCCTTGGAAGAGGCTCTGCACCCAGCCTCTGTGCCAATGTCTGAGCCACTGACACAGACAGCCCCGGCACCGAGAGCACAGTCTGCACCAGCCTCTCCTTGGCACAGGTCCCCTCTGGGGAAGCTGAAGAAACACCACACTGGCACCGAGCTGGTGCAGAAGATCTGGCACTGGGGAGAGAAGCCTTGGCACTAGCACTCATCGAGATCACCAACATGAGCTCAGGGGGGTCCACAGTTGGAGCCTCGAGGCCCCAATCACTTTGAGCTTAGATGTTCAAAGTGTCCACAGCGCTGCTCCAGTTACTGACCCTGACATCGCCCACACTCATTGTCTCAAAAGGGAAACCAACCCTGTCCTCGAGGGCTTGGCCCCAGTCTCAGGGTGAGCCCGGCCCCCCAGCAAAGCAATGGCCAGTGAGTTGTGAGAGATGACTTTGACTCACACTTTGATGTAGGCAAGACTGCCCTATCAGCAAGGTTGGTGGTCCCCATGCACAAAGGGGTGCTAAAGATTGCATAGGCCCATTGGCAAACTCCATCTTCTGTTCTGCCAGTGTCTAAAGGGACTGAGAGAAAATACCATGTCCCTGCGGACAAGTTCAGCTTTCTATTCATCCGCCCCACTCCAAACTCCCTAGTTGTGGGTGCAGTCAACCAGCAGGCGAGATAGAGCCAACCCGCAGCTACCCCAAAGAACAAGGACACCAAGAGGCTCAACTTATTTGGTCATAAGATTTATTCCACTATGGTCTTACAACTATGTATAGCAAACCAGCAAGCCCTCATGGGCAGATACATTTTCAACTTATTCAAGTTCATGCAGAGGTTTGGGGACCTCATCCCTTCCAACCACATGTTGAACTATAACATACTACTGAAGGAGGGCCTCTTGGTGGCCTGTGCAACACTGCTTGCATTGTGGGATGCGACATAGCCAGTAGAGAAGTGGTGTCAGCCATTGCTATGCACCGGGCAGCTTGGCTTCAAGGGTCAGGATTGTCCCCACAGATGCAGCAGTCCACCCAGTACCTCTCATTCGAAGGTCTATCCCTGTTTGTGGAGGCAACCCATACAAAGCTCCACAGTATGCAGGACTCCCATGCAATGTTCAGATCCTTGGGGATGTACACGCCTCAAGATGCCAGACAGTCCTTTTCTGTGCAGCAGTTGCAGCTTCAACACCAGCAGAAGCTACCACAGGGTTCATGTCACCGGCTTTTTCAGTTGTCCCAGCGTCACTATGGGAACAGGGACAGAGGCAAGGGTGGCAGGGGCTCCAGGGCCCAGGGAACGAATCAGCCCTCCCCCAGAGAAATAACAGCTGCCAAACTGCCCATAGACAGAGGTTCTGACCTTCTGCCCGAGGATCATGACTAACCTCAGCACTCAGAACTCCAACCATTCCGAAACCAGCTGGCCCCCCTCTGACACCATTGCACTGAGATTACATCAAATTGCTGCATCCTGGACACAATGTCCCATGGTTACTCCATTCAGTTCAGGGCCAGGTTTCCGAGAAGGAAATTGTCTCGTTACTATCATAGTTGGGACCCCTCCCATAAGGCACTCCTACAACAGGAGAACAGAAAGCTCCTGGACTTGGGGGCAATAGAATGGGTACCCACCAAGGAAAAGGGAAGCAGCTTCTATTCAAGATACTTCCTAGTATCAAAGGCAAGTGAAGGTCTGAGACGTATTGTAGACCTGAGACCCCTAAATGAATTCTTACAAAAAATAAAGTCTTGAATGGTTTCCCTATCTCAGATCATTCCTTCATTAAACCTGGGAGACAGGTTTGCTGCCCTCAGTCTGAAAGATGCTTAGTTTCACAACTTGATAAAGCCAAAACACAGAAAGGTCTTCCATTTCACAATAGGTGGCAAACATTTACAATTCACAGCCTTCCTATTCAGGCTTTCATTGGCTCCAAGAGTTTTTACAAAGTGCATAGCAGTGGTAGCAGCCCACCTAAGGAAACAAGGAGTCTAAATTTTTCCCTACCTGGACTACTGGCTAATCAGGGGCAGGTGCAGAGACCCATTCAGGCACAGTGTCTGTGCCATCCAAAGTCTATGCAGCAGTTCATGCCTCCTCCTAAACCTGGAGAAATCAAAACTGAACCCAACAAGAGAAATAGAGTTTATAGGGGATCACCTGGATGCAAAGCAGGTGAAAACCTCCCTCCCCCAGACCAGATATCCACCATCCATTGCAGAACTGTGACTCGCTCCAACCATAATGGCAAGGTGATGCCTACCATTACTAGGGCACATGGCAGCCTCCACCCGTATAATACGGATGGCGTGCCTCCACATGAGACCAATGCAGTCCTGACTAGCAAAGGTGTTCCACCCCTAGTACCACCACCTTAGAGTCCCTCATGATTTGATAAGACCCAAGTTTGCATATCAGGGAGTCTCCTTTGAAACCCAAAAACCCCCAGTGACCATGAGCACAGATGCTTTGGACTTGGTCTGGGGGACTCACATCTTGAGTGACCTCTCCATCCAGGGGATGTGGTCGCAGGCAGACACCCCTCTCCACATAAATGTGAAGGAACTTGGCAGTCTGCTTAGCTCGTGGGACATTCCTGAACAAGATTGGTGGAAAACTGTCCAAGTCCTAATGGATAACACAGCAGCCATGCTTTATCTCAACTGCTGGGAGGCAGGGGCCCTCTTGCTGGTGTTGTGCAAGGAAGCAACACATCTGTGGGAACTGGCACTAGAGAACAACTTCCATCTAGTGGCAGCCCGCCTACCGGGGCAAAGAAATGCCTGTCGCACAGGCTCAGCAGACGCTTTCTCCCCTAGCACGAGCGGTCCTTCCATGTGGAGGTAACGAACCACCTCTCCGAGGCATGTGGAATGCCCCTCATAGACCTCTTCACTATGAGAACAAACTGCAAATGCAACAGGTTTTGCTCTTTCAGGAGCAAAGATGTGGGATATATGTCAGATGCCCTATTGATAAGCTGGGAGGTGTCCCTGCTCTACATTACCCAGACCTAAAACCCCTCCACTTGACAGCCTGGAAGCTACATGGCTGAACACAGATAAGAGAGCCTGTTCCGATAAGGTGCAGCAAGTACTGACAGAAAGCAAAAAGCCCTCCATAACGGTGACTTACCGGGCAAAGTGGAAATATTTCTCCCTGTGGTCTACAACTGAGAATAATGACCAAATGTATATCTCAATATATAAAAGGATAATAGAATCTGGGACAAAATAAATTAGCAACACTCCTGTTGAGAGATGATAAATAGTTTCTATTTGTCATTTTAAAACGCATGGATTCCTAAAGTCGTATTGCAGGAAAAATGATGAAAACAAACATATATCATTTATAAACAAGTCTTCTTATACTGAAATTCTCTCTTTTTGATGTTTCTACGTCCATGCTGATAGCAATGAAGACTTCTTCACAGTGCCTGGACTGTATTATCTCTGCTAGTTCCATTCAATTAGTCTTTGCAAGCCTTATTCATTGAAATTCATTGTCATCCAGGTCATGTCTACTAGCAAAGGACACTGCTACAAGTGAAAGTCCTAAATCTTTACACTGTGCACAGCAATTTGAAAATTGCTTTCTCATTTCCCAATTTGTGACACTCAGTCAGCCACTGATGCATTGCAATTGAAATTGCAGACTCTTAATTGTAATATTATCTCCAATTTCCCTTCTCTACTTGCTATCCCACCCTGCTGTTATAGTTATAGACAGCCTTTTGAGCTAGATAGAGCTCTTCTTCAGGTCTGGAAAAGGGCACCCAGTGTCACAGCAAAACAGAACAGATTGTTTAGCATAAGTAATTAGCACTTATTGTAAGAAACCATTCAAGGGACAGTGGCCCATTAATACCTCTGCACTTAAAGAACAAAAAGAGGAGGTTAGAAGGTTGCAGACTGTTATAATGAGATATAAATCTAGTGTCTCCTCAGTCCATGATTTTTAGTGCCTAGCAGAGTCATGAATTTAAAGTACCAGACTCATCTTTGGAAACTGTTGTGCAGGTCTCCTTTGAAGATGAAGACTGATAGGTCAGAAGTGGAGTGACTGCTTTGCAAACAGTATTCAACCATAGGTTGGGGTGTTCATGTATTATTTTCCCATATGAGTTCATTTGAGAACATGATTCTATGGTTTCACCCATATATTGTCATTGGGGTATTTAGGTATTAACTCACCCCACTGTTTCTCTCTAATTTCCTGGCACCCACACACTTACAACTATGCTGGCTGCATACAATACAATTGCCATTACAGCGGTATTGAATTAATTCTGTAGTTAGTCAGTTCAATAGACACTATTTTTGTGTACATCACCCATGAGATATATAATTCCAGTTAGTTTATTAACTGTTGCTAACACTACTGGTGATATGCCTTTCATAATTTAAATTCCAGCAATGTTAATTTGTGTCTCATAGGATAGGGGAACCAAAGGAAAAGGGGCTGAGGAGAAAGAAATACTAAAGCAATTTATCAGCTGAAACTGACTCTCTGCTGGCTATTTTCTCCCCATTTTATACAAGAGGCAGATAGTCTAGTCATTTGTAGTATGTCACCACAACATAAAACTTAACTCCTGGGTCAGATGAGATGATCAATATTATGTAAGAATGTTTGGTTGAACTCTAATATCAGAATTTGATTGAGAAAGTAGAGTCGACCTAAAAACAGCCCTTTCACTTCTGCAGGATGAAACCCTCTACAGAAATATAATAAGAAACAGTTTATGCTATCAGTGAGTCCTCAGGAACACGGGGGAAATTGTTGACTGTTGGATCACAAGTCTTCCCTTGGCTTACTCATGGTGGTGAAACTGCTTCTCACTATGCAGTTGTTAATAAAACCTAGACTTCTTACAGGTCACTCAACATGAGTAAAGGTAGTATATTCAGGCCTTGAAAAAATCACAGATCAAAATGGAAACTTAATGCAGTCACAGCCTGAACTATCACAGGCTCATAGGGTATCTCTACACTGGAGCCTTAGGTTGACTTAACCTACCTTAAGTCGACCTAAGAAACTCCAAGGCTAAATTTAGAATTTATTAAGTCAGCTTAATAACACATGCCCTGAAAGTCAATTTAAGCTTTTAAGTCGACTGTACAGGCAGGAAGCTCCAGGTCCCACACCCTGCCCCACCCTACAGCTCAGCTCCAAGCCCCCTGCTGCTTGCGCCAGGTGGCTCAGGACTGGATTGGGCTCCAAACACCCTGCTGCCTGTGGCAGGAGCTAGCTCCAAGCCTCCTGCCACTTGCAGCAGGTGGCTCGGGACTGGGTCAGGCTCACCACTGAGATTTTGCTGTTTGGTAATGGATTCTTTGGATACAGTTGAGGGGGATAGGACACTGAAACAGACACTGGGTAAATCAGATTTCTTTTACTAACTCAGTTTATTTATTTACATCTAATTAGAATAAATCATCTTTTCTTATTCTTTTTAATGTTCTAAAGCAAAAATAAAAATATAGCAAAAGGTTTATTACGGCAAAAGTATAACTATAATTCCTAAACCTGTTCCTATTGCTAAGCCCTTAATTGATACTGGGCTCCAATCAGTACTGTTAAGCATTATCCCTTATACTTACAAAACCATGGCTTCCTTCCTTCAAGTTTTCTTTAATTTAGTTTTGGGTGCACCAGTCCCATCCCAGGTGGGACTTTTTGCTCTCGACCAGCGAGCTTATCGATGAGAAGATTTGTCACCAGGGAGGGAACCTCGGGTGATCAGTCCTCAGTTCGGCAGTAGATTTGCGCCTCCACAGACCTCTGCCTTTCATGGGCTTTTTCAGTGGTTTTACTTCATTCCACAACCCCACTTTCAGTTTCAAGAATGTGCCACTGCTTTGTTTTACCATATTTGGCACCTTTTGAGAAGCTACACCACCACCTTATTGGTTCTTAGGCTGATTACAGTTTTTCTTGCTGACAGAACACTGTCACTTATTATTCAAGCCAATCAGAATTGTGTTACCAGGTAGATATGGCCTTATAACTTTTTCTTTAATTGAGATACCTTTATAAAGCTAGTTCTGCAAACTATCTGTGCATGACAGTTTGCTTGCACAGCAATTTATTTGCAGACAGGAAACAAACCAGCATCTGCAAAAGAACTGTGGTAACCACAAAATAAAAGCAAAGCAAAAGCAGAACAAAAACAAAATTAACAATTAAACTATTGTCTATCAAACCTTATATTTTTAATTCCAGATGGGCTTCACTAACATAAATTGTACCCCCCATTGACACCCACCACTTGCTGCAGGCCTCAGAAGCCAGCTCCAAGCCCTCTGCCACTTGCAGCAATGCAGGGGCCAGATCCAGCTGCACACCACTTGCTGGCAGTAGGAAGGGCTGGATCCAAGATCCTTGCTTCTTGCCAGTGGTGTCAGGGGACTAATCGGGGCTGCAGAGCCAGAATGGGCCCCTGGAGGCAAATCAGGCCCGTGAGCATGGCAGGGGGCAGGGCCCAGGCGAGGGCCAAGGCCTATGCCTACACTAGAGGATCTTTTAAGTCAACTTAACAAGGTCAATTTTAAGTCGACTTACAGTCAACCTTGATAAGTCGACTTAAAAGAGCCATCTAGTGTAGACATAACCACAGAAATTAAGGAGAGAATATGCCTACTTTACTTGATCATCCAATTTATGTGGCTACCGGTAGAGGATTGGTCCCTTTAGTACATATTCCAGTAACTATCCAGCCTAATTTGCACCACCTGTAGAGTCCCACGTTCCCAAAATTACATCAGACGATGTATATGTTAAAAAAGCCACTATTATGTAAGATCACCTACCGCCATTAGATAAAGAAACAGATTTGAAGATATTTAAAGGAAACTTTCTTTAATAATGTCAGAATGATAGCCATGTTAGTCTATTTCAGTAAAAAAACAGAGAGTCCTGTGGCACTTCTAAAGACTAAGACATCTATTTATCATATTCACTTTCATGGGCATAATCGATGCAAGAAATGGAAAATGTAGTGTGTTAGCTGTATATATACACACAGGGAAAGGTGGATCACAAGATCGATTCAAACAGTTCAGATAGGCTAGCAAACTATCCCTGTGGAATTGTTTGAATTAGCCTTTTAATCCACACTTCTATGTATGTATTTATACAGCTAAACTAACATGCTACATTTTCATCTCCTGCATCTGATGAAGTGTGCTTGCACCCACATAAGCTTATGTGATAAATAAATTTGTTAGTCTTTAAAAGGACTTTTTTCCCCCCTTTGAATGACAGTCTGTCTGGCAAGGGATCACTTATCAACAGCTGTGGCTGTAAAAGCAACACCTCCTTATTGGTTTGGTCTTTATGGCTGTCACTTCACTGTTGTTTATCTGAATGGTCTCTGTTTAGTTCTCTGGCTGTTTCTGGCTGTTGCATAACTAATTGTGCAATATTTCAGTTAACTAAGGTGGAGGAGTTTAATTGGTTAAAGAATTATTTCATAATGTGTTAGGATTGATCAAAGAATTATTTGCATTATTTAATCAAAATGATTGGTTAAGCAGGATTGGTAAGCATAGCATTGTATGCTTAGCATGTGTATTATGTTAGGTAACTATTAATAGAGGTTAAGGATATTACTGTGTAAGCTTCTCTCACTGGTAAAATGTCTTACAAACCAGCAGAAGAATACACCTGGAGTCTTATACATTGGGAAAGCATGTGCATATTTAAATTAACCAGATTAGTTTCTCTCTCTCTCTCTCTCTCTCACATGCACCGACTGGGAAAAGGTGGATGCTCTGGGGTATGTCTACACAATGGGCTTAAGTTGAATTAAGGAGGCTTAAACTGATTTACGCAAAGCCCTGGCCGCTTCTTTCAGTCAACTTAATAACTCTCCCTCTTTAAGTAGACTTAGGCATTAAGTTGACTTTATTAAGTTAACTGAATGCAATGTGGCAATCTTAGTCGACTTAAGAAGCCCTATGCAATAACATGTCCCTGTTTAAGTAGACTTAGTAAAGTTAATTTAAACAAAAACATTTTTTAATTAGGCCACTTTCTTAAGTTGACTTAATCAACTTTGTTAAGTCAACTTAAAAGAAGGGTGGACTCACTAAGTCAACTTAATAAAGTTGATTTTAAGCAGACTTTATTAAGTCGATTTAGCAAAGTCAACTTAGCTTTTGTTGTGTTGATTTAGCCCTAGAATGTATGGATAACTATCCCAAGCTATAGGACTTTCTCTGACAGATTGTTTTATTGCCTAACAGATCTTGCTGTCATAGATTTTATCTTTGTAGTCATCCTAAATGTTTCCCTTCTTACTTAATCCCATTACTTCTACTTATAACTCATGTCACTAAATAATTCTTACTCCTCATTAGTAGAGCCCTTCAAAACTTCAGACTGTTACTATAACCCCCTTTTAGTTGTCACTTTGCAAAATTACACATCCATCTATATAAATTTTTTTCTGATAAATCACACCCTCCAGTTCCTAGGTTGCTTTTGTGGCAAACTAAAATAAGATGCAGAATTCAGAGCACAGGTTTTACATATATTACAGAGTCTGAATAACTGAAATATGTTCTGGTTATTTTTACTCCAAGTAATTATACAAACAGTTGAATGGGGGCTGTCATGAATTAGCCAGAGTGGTAAAAGAGATTATATTTAGGAATAACAGAATAAAAGAAAGCATTAACATTAAGGATATTTCAGAGTGATTATCAATATAAAATGTATTTGTGACAAGATCTATTCTACACTGTGGATAAATGTTCAAAGGGAAGTGCTGGAGTCATTTAACATTTAATTTCACAGGCATTAAAGAATATAATATATACAATAATTCTGTGTTGACTGGGAAGATAGATAAGTTGACATGGGTCCATTAGGTCTCTTACTTCTGTGATTGTATACCTGAGGATAAATATTTTCAGTAGAATACTTCCTAATCCACATATCTTTACTAGAAGTGTATCTTTTGGGATGGTATTATCTTTTAGCAAAATGTTTCTTAATCAAAAAAGCATTCTCTCTCTTTATTCTTAAATAATTGGCCAATCAATTCTAGAATTCAGGGATAATTAAACTAAATTAACAATGAAAGAAATCAGATCTTGAATGTCAGTAAATCCTATGAAACAAAAAGTATAACTGGACTGGGCTTAAAGACAATTATAATGCTACAACAGACTCATAAGTCACTTGGGGAAGGGAAGTGTGTACTAGGAGAAATGAATGCCAGCGCACAACCAGGGACTGCACATTCTGTATGATGTGGTAAATATTTATATATGTTACTGCCTTTCCACCAATCAGTTTTCTTTACATTTTCCCAGCTATTCATCCAGAGTTGTCAGTGGCTAATTTATAACATTATTGTTAGAGAAATTTCCTGTTACTACCATGAGAATACAAGGTTTTACTTAGCTAGCTTGCACCTGGAACAAAGGTTTTGTTAGTATTTTTGCTGTTTGTTCCTTGAGTGGATGAGAGAAACTGCTATTCAGACAAGTAACAATCCATTAGACCTTGCTTTTCCCCTTTGTCAAAAGGGAACCCAGTGCCCTCTTTAAGGGAAAAATAAAATCATTGAGAAACAAAGACATATGGCATTTTTGGGAAGGAAAAGCTCATCCCTTGAGGTTTGAAAGTGGACTAGAAAATATACTGTATATGGAACAAATCTGCATTAGCAAGGGAATGGAGCTGATGAACAATCAGATCTTTGTCATTGCTTTGCCTGTGTGTCAGTTTGATTTGGAAAGAGGAGACTCAAACATTTTTTCTGTCTACCTACAACAATGAAAATGTAAGACATTGATTTGAGTTATATGTATTTTTCTAATGAAATAAAATCACAAATTCCAACCTGAAAGTCAGACTAGCTTTATTGTAAGGTTTACAGAAAGTCATGCAACTTTTGAAGTACCATGTGTGTGTTTTAAAAGAAACTGGGGCTTCATTTTGAGTGCAACTTACTGGTGCAATGGTCATTAATTCTGTGTGTCTGAAAATCTGCAGATTTGACTGTTTCATTTGAGGTTGTTGGGTACATTAAGTTCAGATCCCTGTGGAACCTAAATCGAAACTACTATGAACACAAGTCAAGTTTTACCTAACTTCAAAGGGACTTTTTCTTCAATTATGCATTTTTCAAATGTGTTTCTTGGGATGCCAAATTTTGCGATGTTTATGGGAAGTGATGTGGTCTTGCCCTTTTCTGGAATGCTGAAGATGGAGGTTGGTGCTGAGCAGCGACACTCCAAATCATTCTTCCTATGCAGAGTAGACCATGCTATATCACAATGTCTCAGGAAGAACCAGTGGAGTATCTAAACATAATTCTTTATATTTTGCTTTTGCAAATGTGAGTGTGCTTCCTTCAGCATCTGGAGACATATATGTTAGTGCCACAACCTTGCAGGACTTTTCCCCTTAGTTCTACAAAACACTACCAGATACGCTTACTCCTAGCAGTCAAGGGAATGCTAAATCTAGATTTTGCCTGAGTCCTAAATAATTGCAATTGAGAGGTGGATGGTTCCTGCTCCCTCACCCTTTTCTAATTCACTTACATAAGGTCACCCAAGAGTTTCCCTAAATGTTTTCTGTGGATTCATAACATTTGAGGAAGGGATATATGATCTACAGCAGTGGTTCGCAATCTTTTTCAGGCTGGGGACCCCTTTTTAACAAAAAAAGTCTTTGCACCCCCCCCCCGGCTGATTATGTAATCTGGCCTGCACCACTGGGACAGCCGGCGAGCAGTGTTGCCACTACCGTCGCCCGCGCCACTGGGCAGCCAAGCCGTAGCAGCTGTGGCTCCCTGCCCTTGCACCTGCTGGGGAGCTGCCACAACCCCATCCCCCTGCCAGGATCGGGCCATGGGTGGGGTGAGGCAGCTCTGGCGGGGAGCATTAGGGCTGTAGCTGGATTCTAGGCCTGGTAGGGAAAGGCTCCGTGGACCCCCTGCAACATGTCCGCGGACCCCTAAGGATACCCAGACCACAGGTTGGGAACCACTGATCTACAGTATTTAGGTATTTGTAACTCTTTCATTTAAAAGTTTGTGTGTGTGTGTTTTTTCCTCCTTAGGAAATCAGCACAAAGACCCAAATTCTTACTCATGGTTTTTCCATCTCCATTTTAAACTAGACTGGGCAGTTTACGCCTGATGCAGAAGCTAAAACTTCAGCATCACATGGAAGCAGACTAGTACATAAGTGAGGTCGATAGCGATTGCACCATCCTTCAGGAATAGGAGAGATCATATGGTGACAGTTAAAATGTTTATGGGGTCTTAACCAGTTGAAGATCTTTTCTGCTATAATGTATGTATGTTATTAACACTACCTTTAATAGGATTCAGTGTTAACACATGAAGGGAAAAACAGACCCAGAGAGTATTAACAAACTGTGGCTCTGTCTACACTACAGGGCTCGGTTAAGCCCTCTTAATAAAGTCTGCCTAAAGTAGACCTTATTAAGCTGGCTTAGCATGTCCAGACTCAAAATGCCAGGAGACTGCCCACGTCCACACTGTCAGCCACTAGGGTGCCCTAGAAGTGGTGCATGGTGGGTACCTGGCCCACAGTGCACCACAGCAAAAGTGCCCCTCTCTCCTGGCCACTCCTTTACTACAGGAAGTGTGTGACCACACCACCCTCCATACTGTGTGTGGCAACAGGGAGCCCAAGGAAGTCAGGGAGCCTGATGTAGCCCAGTGATGTGCCAGCATAGCACTCCACACCTTCCCTGTGTCACCCAGACTCCTCTGGCTCTGGAACAGGTGCTGCAGGGCAACTGCCAGCGCAGGGGCAGGGCGCAGCAGTAGTTAAAACGTAAACACAAGGAAACAGCACATAGAGGAAGGTGAAGTCAAATCACCTGTTATAATAGGGAAAAAATCCATAGTCAGGATTTAATCCTGCTTTCACACATTCTTTTTCTTTCTTTCCATGTGCTGTTTCCTAGTGTTTGAATCTTAACGACTGCTTCAATTTGCTGTTAGACTGTGACCTGATCCTATGTCTTACACTCCCCTGCATTTATTTCCTGCCATTCTGTAAATTCCTCCATCTTCAAACTGTCTGATGAAGTAGGATTTTTCTCCCATGAAAGCTCATCCAATAAATAAATCTGTTAGTCTTAATCAGTGCCTCTGGACTCCTTGTTTGTTTTACAACAATATTGGGGGGGGGTTCTTTGAGAAAGGGAGACACACAGGATTGGTTGGAGAGGGGGAGAGACAGGCAGGGTCAGGCTGAAAAGGGCACGGGGGAGACAGGGGTTTGGGCAGAGAAGGGGGAGACACTGAGGATTGGGCTGAGAATGGCAAGGGGAGAGACATGGGATTGGGCAGAGAAGGAGCGAGACAGGCAGGGTTGGTCTAAGAACAGGGTTGACATGCAGGGCAGGCTAAGAACAGGGGAGACATGCAGAGTGGGCAGAACAGGGGAGACGTGGGGTGGGCTGAGAATGAGGAAAATGCGGGGTTGGGCTGTGATGCCTGCTCTGGCTCAGAACAGGGGAGATTGGTCAGGGAACATGGGGAGTTTGGCTGTGGTCCACACATCTGGGAACGCTCCCAGCTGTATTGTGCCTTCTAGCCAGTCTCCATCCCCATGTTTTCTGTAGTTGGGAGGGCAATTAAGTCGACTTAAGACAACTTCCTCTCTGCATTGCCTTAAGTCAACTTTATAAAGTCAATTCTATAAGCGGAAGTAATAAAGTCGACTTTACGTGATGCTAAAGTTGACTTTATTGCCCTGCAATGTAGGCAGGGCTTTGTTTAAGTCGACTTAAGGACACAGTGTAGACATACCCTGTGATACTCTCTGTATTAGGGGTGACCATTCATAATATTATCAGTGTTGTAAAATTATCATATTTTGTATGAGATACAAGATGTCAGATACAACTGGAAAGGTTATAATTTGCTAAGCCTAATAATAATGTTTATATGTTTATATTGTCTTTTTACTGTAAGTTATGAATTTATGTGATATAACTGTGCCCAAACACTTGTCCTGTGCTACCTCTGCACCTCCACCCTCCCAGACAGATTAGTATCAGCATTGATGATTTATAGAGGGCCATTATCTTCCAAATGAGTCCAAGGAAAGAAGCCAATATGGCACCTATGACCATCAAGACATGTAGAGTAAGACATTTCCTTGGTTAGGAAGCTGCAAATGGCCTTTCCCTGCCCACATGCTTGTGTTTGAAGCTAGCCATGCAGCACACCAGCAATTATAAAATGCAGCTTCACCATCTCCCTCTTGTCTTCATTCCTGCCTCCTACCTCTGGATCTACTCCTCTGTGGCTGAAGCTGTAGAAAACAGAACTGAGATGGATCCAGGAACTAGATATACACCAGCAGAATTGTAAAAACTTGAACATCCACAAGTCTGCTGAGACTCAAAACTATGAATCGATTTTAAAGCATTTGTACATACGTGACTGCTTTGACCATTTAGCATGTCTCTTCTCATTGGTTTCCTCTGTTTTATAATAAACCTTGAGTTTTGATTACTAAAGGATTGGCTGGCATTGTGACATTTTGGGTAAGATCCAAATTTATAATGATTTGGCAATGTGGTTGACCCTTTGGGGATCAAGAGAACATTTGGTAAAGGGAATAGAGAGCTTTAATAGCTTAGCCCTTTACTGGACCTAGTTGCTAATTGGGAGGCCAGAGACTGAAGTGCAATAAAGAGGTTGTGTACTTCTTGTTTTTAACATTTTACTAATCAGCATGGGTGGCGGAGTGTGGAAGCAAAAGTACTGTTTGTGACTGGTTCATGAATCTAACCCAAGTATTAGAACAGGTCACACAGACATTGTCTGGAATTAGTCACCCATATAGGCTTTTTTTCAAAGGTGTATAAACTCTTTGAAAGAGAAACACAAATCACAGAGAGACTATCATTTTATTCACATGCATAACCAAGCAGAGACTGCACATTTAACGCTTGTAGTATGGGTGCTGTCTGATCTATTCTTTGGTGCAGTGGTTCCCTGTCTTTTTGGCCTGAAGGCCACAGATATGATTTTTACAACCCAGAAGGACCACCAGTCTCCACCAGCTGCCTACACCTCTCAGCCTGCCTCCCACCAAAGACTGGAGCCAAATGGATTCAGCAAGAAGACTGTCTCCTTGTTGCTCTCCCATCCCCCGACTTAATCAGGGAGACTGCACACATCCTATACCCCTTTGTGCTCCTCCTGGGTCCTTAGGCAGTGGCTCCCTTTAGCAGCCAGGAGAACAGAATTGGGGCTCCCCTCCTTCTGGCTCCAGCAGGGCCCCTAATGCCTAGAGGCCCAGACAGAGTGCTTTGCTTTCTGCTGGAGTTGGGGGAGGAAGGAACAATGGCTATCTCTACACTATAAAAGCTCAGCTGACTTCATTACATTGACTTAATAAAGTCTACTTAAAGTTGACTTTAAGTAGACCTTATTAAGTCGACGTAGTAAGTCCATGCTGCATTAAGTTGACTTTATCAAGTCAACTTACATGGTCACACTGCACTAAATCGACTTTACTAAGTTAATTTCCAAAGGAATAGCCATGTTAGTCTAGTCCAGCAAAAAAACCCCAAGGAGTCGTGTGGCACTTTAAGACTAACAGATTTATTTTTCACATGAGCTTTCATCGGAAAAAAATCCCACTTCGTCAGATACTTTGAAGATGGGTGAACATACAGAATGGAATGAAAATAAATGAAGGGGGTTGTAAAACATAGGATCTGGTCATACAGTAACAGCAAATCAGAGCAGTTGTTAGGTTCAAACCATGGGAAGCCTGAAGTCAAATTACCTTTTGTAACAGGAAAAGAACCCATAGTCTTCATGAAGTCCTGCTTGCACAGAATTTAGCTTGCATATTAATTCGAGTTCAGCTGTTTCAACTGCTCTGATTTGCTGTTACTGTATGACCTGATCCTATGTTTTACACCCCCCTTCATTTATTTTCATTCCATTCTGTATGTTCACCCATCTTCGAAACATCTGATGAAGTGGGATTTTCTCCCACGAAAGCTCATGTGAAAAATAAATCTGTTACTCTTTAAGTGCCACACAACTCCTTGTTTGTTTTTTGTTGGTTTTTTTTTTACTAAGTTGACTTTAATGTCCACATTGTGTTAAATTGAATTAATAAAGTCGACATAACCTCTAAAGTCAACTTTAAGGGCAGGAGGCAATAAGTTGACTTAAGGAAGCCCTTAAGTTGACTTAATCAACTCCAAATATGGACAGAGCTTTGCTTAAGTTGACTTAAGCCTATAGTGCAGACATAGCCTATCTCCCCTACCTCTGGCTCCCACAGGAACCCGGGAGCATATGGATCCAGATGGAACATTTTGCTGTGCTCTTTGCTACAGCCAGTGGGAGGGAAGCACCGGTCACCCATCCTCTTGTCTACAGAAAGGAGCCTGCACCAGTCTTGCAGTTCTATGGCAACGTGCTCTTCCTGAGTTCTTAGGCAGTAGCACCATTTTGCAGAAAAAGGTGCATTGTGGGACACTTTGAAAGAGCCTGCAGGCTAAAAGTGAACTACAGTCCACACATTAGGAACCACTCATTTAGTGCAGTTAATCTGTTTTATTGACTCACTGTGTGACCATTGTGAGCACTTCAAATGTGGTTCTACTCTTAAAGTGACTGTAAAAATGACCTTGACACTCTGTGACTTCCAGATTATATGTGTTCAGTTTACAAGCAAAAGGATGTTTCTTACTGCCATCACTGCAAACCCAGTCTTACAGAAGTCAAACTGTGTTCCATTCTTTATATGCATTAGAACAGAGGTGTGTGCAGGAATTTATGTTCCACTGCTTTTGGAAGGGCATGTTTTGGGAGCCCTCCACAGCCCTGGTCTAGAGTAGCTGTTAATTCCTCTGGATCTGGGGTGCTGGTGGGGAGAGTGTGAAATCCTTTGGTGCCAGAATCCACGCAGGAGTTATGTGCCACTCCACTGATTATTGGGGGACTCATACTCCCCCTTGTGCAAGCTCCTACATTAGAATAACAGTTATCATCTTGACCATCTCCCCCAGGATTGAGCTGAGGACTTCCAGAGCTAAAACAAATGAACTTCTGCAACTGGAGCTGTGATAGACTTACACCCTATATGTCCCAGGAATGAGGGGGAACTGTAGCACCTAGTGATACCAGTAAAAAGTCTAAACTGTAAACTAGAACTTCAGATTACTTACAAATATTCTCATAGCAAGAGCAGCTGATTAGAAATAATGTTTGTAAAGAAGTGCATGTGTACAGATATCCATTTATAAAGCCAGACAGGATCAGTATGAATTGGGCAGAGAGTAATTGCATACTAATTGCCCCAAGATTTTAATATTTATACATCACATCACCTCCTTCTGTCCAACACCTCACTTTTGAACCCCTGCCTGAGCTGAGCACGCTGAAGTGGCAATAACAACATGATCAAGCCATGAACGGGGGCAGCAACAGGAAGTCAAAGAAAATGCTGGGTGGTCAGCAGGATATGCCTGAATACTCCAGCCTTGGGTTTCTAGGGGCAATGGAAACAGGTCTCTTCATGTTGCATGTGCTGAAGGACTGGACTGTCCTTCAACATGTTCAGCATTTGTAACTTGCTGCCCTTCCTTAGAAAGCAAGGAAATGGTGAAGGGCAGTCAATCAAAGGGAGGCTTTCTTTGCAAACTAAAGTTTTCTTCATAGACTTGGTAGGAGGTTCTACAAATCCATAGTCTAGGAGAAATGGCTGTAAAGTGGTCAAATCTGTTTTGATTACATGAAGTAACATCTTCAAATGTGCCACAGTGATTTAGGTGACACTTAAATTTTTGAAAACATGTCTTGTGTTTTCAAATTCTTACCTCTGCACTCAGCAACTGGCCACTTCATTTTATCAGCTATCAGCTTTCACTTCCAGTTTTGCATTACCCAGCTGTCTTTCTACAACCACCTCTGAGACTAATGTCTATGCCTTACTGCTTCTGCTCTCATAGATCTGCTCTTTCTTTGGACCTTGGTCACTTCTGACTTAATGATATTGCTTCATTTTCTAGTTTATTTTGTATTATGGACACCTCTTGTTGCTAAATCTTGAACCAAGCCATACAGGGTCAGCTGATCTAAGTTGAAAGAAGGGACTCAGCAAGGAGTCAGCAAATGGAGCACGGTACTTCTTATATTACACATTAATTGAGGTAAAATCTGTAGGCCCCAAACCTCCATGACATTGGTTGAATGCAGTTTAAAACACCAGAGTTCAAATGTTTAATAGCCCTCATGGGGGCCTGTGGGAGAGAAATCAGCAGACTTCAGCCCAGATCATAGCCAGCAGATGTCCAGAGCACATAAACCATTACTATTGTCTCCTCTGCTCAGGGCCATCCCTAAGATAAGGCAAGAGGGGCAGCCGCCCAGGGCCCCGCACTTTGGGAGGCCCCATGGGGCTGCACCGCTGCCCTCCCATGCCAGGGATTGGGCAAGCTGGCCAAAAGTGGCAGCCCAATTCACTCTACTGTGAGGCCAGAGGAGTGGCTTGGTGTGAAAGTTGCTTAAGGCAGTAGATCAGCATTGCAACAAAGGTGAGTCATTAGTACTAACAATGAGGTGCTAATTGTTGTTCAAGCAAACTCTATGCCTCCTCTCTGAGTCGATCTCTCTTTGGGCTTCTCTCATTCATATGAAAAGGACTAAGGTCACTGGCAAGCAACCTTTGTGCTTTTGTATCAATAGACCCAATGAAGAAAAGAAAAAACTATGAACACAGCCTTATTCCACCATTTCTGGGATATGGAGATTGTAGTTATTTTTGCAAATTAGGACTTGCGTCTTTTTTCAGTGGGTTGAGAATTCCCTTGCTTGCAACAAAAGTTATAACTTGTAGATTTTAATAAAAATGCCAGAGATTTTTTGATTGATCATTAAAAAGAGAAGAGAAAACCAAACTGTTCTAGTAGGAGCCTGTGTTACAATGTATGGTATTTCTTCTACAATTAAAAAGCCTAAATAACAGGATAAAATCCAACCCAAGGATGGACCTGCTGGAAGGAGAAGTTATAACAAGGTCCTAATCTGAAGAGAGGAGTGGATAGCCCTGTTGTGTTGCTGCCTTATGTACACTGCCAGGGGTCATCAGACCAAGCAGAGAGGGCTAGCACCCCTTCAATCACAATACTGTGGACAACTGTGTTCATGAAAACTCATGCACACTCAGGGAGCAGATGAAGAGCAGAGGTGAAAGTGGAAACTGGGGGGGGGAGGGCTGCTTCAGTTCCTGGGATTTGGCGGTGGAGAAGGGAGCAGAACCTGGATAGGCTCAGCAGCAGACAGGATCTTCCAGGACCTTTCTTTCCATCATGGCATCGGCTCTCTTTTCCTTCCTCAGTCTGAGCACTTCCATCTCATTTCTCCACCCAGTTCCACCCCCATCCCCCCATTTGCAAGGAGCTCCCACACATACACTCCTGCCTACTACATGCAATTTTAGAGACTTGACATACTTCCTGAGTTGAGACAGGAGTATGACATATGGGATCACCCTCTGCATGTTCCATGTAGGTGATCTCAAATTAGATATGTAGCTTTCAGAGATGCAATAGAAGCCTCAAGAGAAAGGATGAAAGCCATGAGGAATTACCCCTCCCCCCCACAGCCATGGTCACTGTTCAATATTTTGGTAGTGGCCGCTTTTTTTCAGTGGAGGGTTGCTGCATGGCTGAGAAGTCTGGAGCTAGGTCCCAAGGAAAAAATCTTTGACAACCACTGGCTTAAGGTGACTGAGAAACCAGACCCTGCACTCCTGTTCTGCCACTTTTGGCTTGCTTGCCCAGTCCCTGGCATGGGACAGCCAGTGCAAGGGCCTGCCCCTCCCCTGGGCTGGCCGGCCCCACCCCCAGTGCCCACGGGGATGAGTGGGGGCCCCATAGAGGGCAATTCACCCAGGGCCATGCACCCACCTAGGGACGGCCCTGCCTCTGCCCATATTCTCAGTCGAATAACCAAGAAGTGAATGGACACAATGGATTCTGCTTAGTTCTGTTCACAGTCTTTTTGGCTATGTCTACACCTAGAATTTTAGTTTGGACCTGGTGATCTGAATTAAAATAGCCCAAGGTTAGTCTTAACTAGCTTTGGACTAATCTGAACTTACCATGACTTTTTAGTTCGAACTAGCTGCACGTTCTAGTTCAAACTACTTTTTAGTTTGAAATAGAATCCATGGCTAGTTTGAACTAACTGGGTACTTCTTTAGTTCAAACTAGCCATTACTTTGGGTCTTTGGGTCTTACTAGTCCGGTCTAAGCTTTGGCAAGTCTGAACTAAGAAATTTCTTAGTTCAGACCAGGCAAAATCTAGTGTGGCCATGGGCCAAATTAGTTTGGACCAAGTTTCCTTAGTCCAGACTAATTTGGAAATGTAGACATAGCCTTTGTGTTTGTTTCTATGAAAGACAGCTGGATTCTTAGTTTTAAAAAAAATTCAAAAATTCCTCTCTCACCCCTATGGGTGGTATGTGTCATCCTCAACCTCGGGTCCTCTACCAGAGGCCTGGGAGTTTGAGGGTTCTGCGCAGTATCTTAGCTGTTCCGAGCACTGCACTCTTCTGGACAGAGAGCTCTGATGTTGTTCCTGGGATCTGTTGGAGCCACTCTCCCAGCTTAGGAGTCACAGCCCCGAGTGCTCCTACCACCACCGGGACCACTTTGGCCTTCACTTTCCACATCCGCTCTAGTTCCTCTTTCAGGCCCTGGTACTTCTCCAGCTTCTCATACTCCTTCTTCCTGATGTTGCTGTCACTTGGCACTGCTACATCTATCACCACCGCTGTCTTCTGGTCCTTGTCTATTAGCACGATGTCTGGTTGATTGGCCAGTACCTGCCTGTCCGTCTGGATCTGGAAGTCCCACAGGATCTTAGCCCTGTTATTCTCCACGATCTTCTGTGGGATCTCCCATCTGGTCTTGGGAGGGTCTAGCCCATACACTGTGCAGATGTTCCTGTACACAATGCCAGCTACTTGGTTATGCCGTTCAGTGTATGCTGTTCCTGCCTGCATCTTACATCCTGCCACTATGTGTTGGACTGTCTCTGAGGCCTCTCTGCACAGTCTGCACCTTGCGTCCTGTCTAGTGTGGTAGACCCCTGCTTCAATGGATCTGGTGCTCAGTGCCTGTTCTTGTGCTGCTATGATCAGTGCCTCAGTGCTCTCTTTTAGTCCAGCTTTTTCCAGCCACTGGTAGGATTTCCCAATGTCAGCCACCTCAGCTATCTGTCGATGGTACATTCCATGCAAGGTCTTGTCTTGCCATGGCACTTCTTCTGCTTGATCTTCCTCCCACGTCTGCTGCTGCCTCAGGCATTCTCTCAGCAGCTCATCTTTGGGTGCCATCTTACTGATGTACTCCTGGATGCTCTGGGTTTCATCCAGGACAGTGGCTTTGACACTCACCAAACCCCGCCCACCTTCTTTCCGGCTGGCGTACAGTCTCTGGGTGTTGGACTTGGGGTGGAAACCTCCGTACATTGTGAGGAGCTTCCGGGTCTTCACATCGGCAGCCTCCATGTCCTCCTTTGGCCAGCTCACTATACCGGCAGGGTATCTGATGACTGGCAGGGCATACCTGTTGATGGCGTGGATCTTGTTCTTCCCATTGAGCTGGCTCTTTAGGACCTGTCTTATCCTTTGGTGGTACTTGGATGTTGCTGTCTTCCTTGCCTCCTCATCGTGGTTCCCATGTGACTGTGGGATGCCAAGGTACTTGTAGCTGGTCTGTATGTCTGCTATGTGGCCTGCTGGTAGTTCCACCCCATCAGTCTTGACTACCTTTCCTCTCTTTACTACCATCCAGCCACACTTCTCCAGTCCGAATGACATCCCAATATCCTCACTGTAGATCCGTGTCAGGTGGATTAGCGAGTCGATGTCTCGTTCATTCTTAGCATACAGCTTGATGTCATCCATGTAGAAGAGGTGGCTGATGGTAGGTCCACTCTTGAACTTGTATCCATATCCAGTCCTTGTGATTATCTGGCTGAGGGGGTTCAAGCCAATGCAGAACAGCAGCGGGGACAGCGCATCACCTTGGTATATGCCGCACTTGATGGCCACTTGTGCAAGCTGTCTTGAGTTGACTTCCAGTGTTGTCTTCCACAGTCCCATTGAGTTCTTGAGGAAGGTCCTTAGTGTCCTGTTGACTTTGTATAGCGCCAGACATTCACAGATCCATGTGTGCGGCATTGAGTCGTAGGCTTTCCTGTAGTCAATCCAGGCTGTGCTCAGATTGGTCTGTCTAGACCTTGAGTCTTGGGTGACTGCTCTATCTATGAGCAGCTGGTGTTTTGAGCCTCTGCTGCTGTTCCCAATGCCCTTCTGAGCTGTGCTCATGTACTGGCCCACGTGGTCCTGTAGCTTGGCGGCTATGATGCCTGATAGGACTTTCCATGTTGTGGGGAGGCAGGTTATTGGCCGGTAGTTGGATGGTGCTGTTCCCTTTTGGGGGTCTTTCATGATCAGCACTGTCCTTCCTTGTGTTAGCCAGTCTGGGTGGGAGCCTGCTGCTAGCAGCTGGTTCATCTGTGCTGCTAGGCGTTCATGCACTGCTGTTAGTTTCTTTAGCCAGTAGGTGTGGATCATGTCCGTTGCAGGTGCTATCCAGCTCTTCATGTTCTTGACCCGCTGTTGGATGTCGGCTATTGTGATGGTGACTGGTTCCTGTTCTGGGAGATTGCTGTGGTCTGTTCTCAGGTCCTGCAGCCACTTTGCACTGGTGTTATGAGTCTTCTCTTTCTCCCAGATGTTCTTCCAGTACTGTTCAGTTTCTGCTGTTGGTGGCTCTGCTGTTATTGTGTTGTTGCACTGCAGTTGGGAGTACACCTTGGATGGTTCTTTGTAGAACAGGCCATTTATCTTTTTGGCCTCTGCTTCTCTAGTGTATCTCCTTAGCCTGGTGGCCAGTGCTGTGAGCCTTTGCTTAGCAGTCTCTAGGGCTTCAGATGGAGTCAGGCCCTTGTATTTTCTCAGTAGCCGAGTCTTATCCTTAATCTCTACACCCTTCTGTAGTTCCACCAGCCGGCTAACTTCTCTCCGGGTTGCCTTGATCTTATCCTCCAACCTCATTTTCCAGGGAGGGTATGTATTGCTATTCTTCTTGATCATGTAGCCAAGCATCTCCAGGATTACAGAGGCTGTCGCATATACCCGTTCATTGGTTTCAGTGAAGGTGGTAGTAGGAATTGTCATTAGGGCTCTATTAGCATCTTCTAGCATACTATCTGATGGTACTTCTCCCACGAGCCTTGGTAATCAGTCTCGAGGGTTGACTGTAGCTAGTTTATCCATGATCTTATGCCTCATATCAGCTGCTGTGGTCTGTAATGGAGGGGGTGGCAGTCAAGTTCCAGCTTCAGGTGGTGGCTGCACATCAAGTTGTTCTTCTGGGGCTTCTTCTTGAGTGTGGGAGGTAACATGCAGTTGGTCTATCTCCAGTTGTGAGAGCAGCTGCCTCTTTACTATGTTGAAGCGTTGGGTAACTAGCTGTTTTTCAGTTAGTGTGGATGTAGGTCTTTTGTCCATCCATAGTTCCCCTCATACGTTTCATATATCCCCTCTCATTAGGTCTGCTGGTGTAGTAGCATTCCATCAATTCCAGGTTCTCTTGTCTATGCATGGTTTGTTCCAGTAGCCCACTTATCGTCAGATTGTCCTGGTTCCCCAACATCTGGCGCGGACCTTGTTAATCCGGGTGATGTCCGAGCCGGCATGACTCTCCTAGTTCGTGTCACTCTCATATTCGAGGTAGGCAAGTGAGGCGTTAGGGGATCTTTTGCCCAAGGACCCCTACTGGGAAGGTAGATAGGAACCCACCGGGATTTGAACCCTGGTCTCCCGTATCAAAGGGCGTCAGTATTAACCACTACGCTATCCAGTCACCTATATATATATAGGTTCATAAAACATGAATTTCAAAGTCTAATACACGAGTATTCACAGAAAGTAGATCTGACATTTGCAGAAACCAGCATTCATACCAGAAGCACTTGCACACTTATCCAGTTGAGAAATCTAAACAATACTATGTGATTTATCTGGCCAGTTATAACAAACACACTAAATAATGGCTTGTCACAGTCCATTCACAATTTAAACATTCCACAAATATTTGCTAAACTATTATGAACAACAACATCATTAGTGGAAATCATACTCTGAACACCAATATTCTAAGAGGGGAAAAGAAAATTAAATTTGTCTAATGCATTACTTGTTACAAACTACTTGTTTAGCTCTGTATATTACCAAGATTTTTCTGCCTTTCTTCTTCATATGTTTTCCTTCTTTCAGTGGAAGAAAGTAGGAGAACTTATAGGGACGGTTAATGCTTTTGATGGACTTGTCTGCATCTGGCCCAGGAACAACAGGGATGGATATTTGGCTGAAACACTACCCCCAAAGATGGATTTTTGGATGGGACCATCCTTTTATTTTAATTTCAGCCTTCACCAAGAAAGGCAAAGTTTACTGAAACTGTATGACTGAATATTACCTGTTCATTGATGGGACAGGGTTTCATTATACTCAGACATATAATTATTTCAATCACCGCCTCTTTGATATATTAACTGTAGTTATGCCTGTAAACTGCCCCCTTAATGCCAGAATTACTTTTTTAAATAGTTACCTAGAATTTTACTTTGAGCTGAAAGGAAGAAAAATGTCATAGCTAATCTTTTTATCACATTTTCTTCTGCTAGATGAAGAGACTAGTCTTTCCCACCCCTTTATTCTGTGAACAGAAACAGCAAACTGTTTTGGCAATTAACAGGTACATAGTAAGCAGCAAGCACTTACTAGAAAAGGGGAAAGCTCATTCAGCCCAGTGTACTTTGCAGAAGCTGCATAATTAACATTTAAACTGCAATTATAGAGCTGAGTGAAATAATTACATTGAACCTTAAATCCAATTAAACTGAGTCTTAAGTTGCAGGTTCAATGGTTCTGTGTGCCTCACTCTGTGCTCAAAGAAGTCTGACAAATATAACCTGACATCATTCACAAAAAGCTCCCTTCCTTCCTCCCTGGTTGGCCATCCTCAATTTCAGTCAATAGCACCCATCCTTTCCCTCTAAGCCAGCTAGATGACCTCCCAATAAAAATTATCTATGACAAGGAGTAAATGTTTGTATTTATAGGGAAGTGGCAGCCAGTGAAAATAAGAGATTGATGGTACTAGAGATTTTCCATAGAAACTTGAATTTAATGGCTATCTATTTAAAAGCTCTCCCAATTTTTTTTATCCCTTCTGAAACTTCTCCTATATAGAAAGATGAAACTGTATCTTTAAGTTGGTAAAAGAAAGCATGAGGTGAGAGGAAAGTAGACAAAACACTGCAGTTTATGTCCCCCACACCCCTGCCCACCCATAGAGAGAGAAAGAGAGAGAAAGGGCAATAAATAGACTCTCCTTCTTGTTACAAGGTGAAACCTATAAAATAATTACTTGTGCTTAGAGGGATGATCTCAGGTGTACTGAGGCCCCAAATACAGATTTTATTGCCAAGAAAAAATATATTTAAAATAAATCAATCAACCTCTTGCAAAACAAAATAGACAACCAGTAGTGATGGTGGAAATTCAGTTAGATTTCAATATTTAATAAAATAAAGTATTAAAAACAAGACTGGTAAAGACTGGAAATATGGGTGGACTCTTGGCCCTAATTAAGTTAATGTGTATTATTGACTTCAAGGATGCCAGAATTTCATCTACTGTCTTTTAAAGATACTGTATAAGGAAACTGTCAGCATCACTTTAAAAATAATAATAAAAAAAAAATGCCTCTTGTTGCTTTACTTCTATGTGTCCCTTGCTACAGTCATAAACCCAAATCAGTTTCAGAGGAACTCTTTATGGGTTGCACGTAAGAACCTTTGAATCAGGCTGAGTATTTAAAAACATGAGACTTGTCAGATAGAGGTTTTCAGGGTTTGCACTGTGCACAGTTGATGTCTTCTAGTTTCATAACTTTATTTTCCTTGAAGTCCCTGGTGGCCAGGCTTCATGCTTTGGTTTCCTTGAAAATTACAGAATATTCACACTCTGTGTGCGACTCTTGGGAACTGTTATTTATTTATTTATTGTGCATGCTTATATCCAATGCAAAGAGAAATCTTCACTGACTCTAGTGATAAATCACCATATTACAACCATCAGGGCATTTAATTTACAACGCAAATCCATCGGGACTTGGCAATGCCAGACAGCAATATACTGTCAGTTTAAAAACTGGATATTGCAGCTCAGTGTAGGATGGGCTGTCAGTCAGCTGAGTGACAAAGCAACAATTTATGGTTTGCAAAAATCCAGCAGACAAATTGCAAGAAAAATGTATTTTGACTTCAGCAGCATACTGTGTGGGATATGCCTGTGGTGAAAGGACCTGAAAGGGTGGCAGAAAATCACACCTATCAAATTATAAGATCCTATTTTCTCTCCTTTTTTTAATGTATTTTGATTTTAGAGGGCTGTTTAAAGCTCGTGAAGCTGAAAAGAATCTAGTAAAACAAAATGGATCTGCAGGGCCAGCCCTTTGTGTATTGGTAATGAGGTACAGGTATGTAAATATAGATGAAGATGGTAAGGGCCAGGTACTCTTTTGAAATAAATCAGGATAGCTACACTGAAGTCAGTAATTGAGCTTTATAGAAACCTACAAGCTGACTAGAGAGATGCTTTAAAGGAAACCCTGGACACTCCATCATCTCAGGCATTGGCACTCTTACTGCTGGCCTATCTGGGTATGTGGACTCTCTCCTCAGACCCTATGTTATCAACATCCCCAGCTATCTTCAAGACACCACAGACTTCCTGAGGAAAATACAGTCCATTGGAGAACTTCTTGAAAACACCATTCTGGCCACTATGGATGCAGAAGCTTTTTACACCAACATCCCACACAAGGATGGATTACAAGCTATTAGAAGAACCATCCCAGATAATGCCACAGTGCAGCCTGTGACTGAACTTTGCGACTTTGTACTCACCTATAACCACTTTAGATTTGAAGATTATTTATATCTCCAAATCAGTGGCACTGCTATGGGCACCCACATGGCCCCACAATATGCCAACATCTTTATGGGCAACTTAGAACAACGTTTCCTCAAGTCGCATCCCAAAACACCTCCTTTTTACCTGTGCTACAGTGATGACATCTTTATCATCTGGACACATGGCAGGGATGCTCTTGAAGATTTTCACAGAGATTTCAATAATTTCCACAACACCTTCAAATTAAGCCTGGAACACTCCACACAGGAGATCCACTTTCTTGACACTACAGTACAAATCAGGGATAGACGCATCACCACCACCCTATACTGAAAACCTACTGATCGGTATAGTTATCTACATCCTTTGAGCTTCCATCCTAAGCACACCACACGATCCATTGTCTACAGCCAAGCCCTAAGGTATAACCGCATCTGCTCTGATCCCTCAGACAGAGGCAGACATCTTGAGGATCTCTATCAAGCCTTCTTGAAACTACAGTACCCACCTGGGGAAGTAAGAAAACAAATTGACAGAGCTAGACGGGTTCCCCGAAGCCATCCACTACAGGAGAGACCCAAAAAAGAATGCAACAGAACACCACTAGTCACCACATACAACCCCCAGGTCAGACCTCTGCAAAAGATCATTAAGGACCTACAGCCTATTCTAAAAGATGATCCCTCTCTCTCTCTCTCTCAAGCGTTAGGAGGTAGACCCCTCCTTGCTTATAGGCAGCCCCCTAATCTTAAACAGATTCTCACCAGCAACTATAGACCTAACAACAGAAACATTAAAACAGGCACATATCCCTGCAACAAACCACACTGCCAAGTCTGCCCACATATCTGCACAACAGATACCATCATAGGTCCTAATCAAGCCTGCTACTCCATCAAAGGCTCATTTACCTGCTCATCTACTAATGTGATCTATGCCATCGTATGCAAGAAATGCCCCGATACCTTATATATTGGACAAACAGGACGATCACTCCGAAAGAGACTGAATGAGCACAGAGCTGATATCAGAAATCAAAGAACAAAGAAACCAGTTGCTGAGCACTTCCATCTTCCTAATCACTCGATGATGGATTTGTTAACGACTGTTGTTAGAGATGTACCTGGGACATCAAGACTCCAAAGAGAAACGGCTGAACTCGAATTAATATGCAAGCTAAATTCTGTGAAAGTAGGACTCAGTTGAGACTATGGGTTCTTTTCCCATTACAAAAGGTAATTTGACTTCAGGCTTCCCATGGTTTGAACCTGAGAACTGCTCTGATTTGCTGTTACTGTATGACCTGATCCTATGTTTTACACCCCCTTGCATTTAGTTTCATTCCTTTCTGTAAGTTCACCCATCTTCGAAGCATCTGACGAAGTGGGATCTTCTCCCATGAAAGCTCATGCAAAAAATAAATCTGTTAGTCTTAAAGTGCCACACAACTCCTTGTTGCTTTTATAGAAAGACCATTCTGTGGACATGATTTTTCCTCCACTTTGCTTCACTAGAAGCTATTACAGGGTCACTCCTTTGCACAGAGCAGTAGAAGATTTATAGGGAATTAAAACAATAGTAATAAATAATTTACCAGTTTCCAATGAATTTTAGTCCTTGTAGAAAAGAAAAAATGGCTCATTTTAAAATAATGGAATTGGTAGTTTGCTCCATATCAGACTTGATCAATACTGTAAAGGGTATCTGCCAGTTCTGTTCCACAGTGTTATCCAATTACTTTGTAATTAAACAAACAAACAACGAAAAACAAGATATTGAACTTTGAAAAGCAACATCTATATATACGTACAGAGAGTTAGGTTTACTGCGCTACTTGGAATAGGCATAATTTATATCCTAAACATACTGTCAGTCATTCAGTACTCTTTAGTATTGTTCTGCTCTATTGTGTACCGTAATTAACATGCATTTTCTTTTTAGAGCGAGTTTCAACACCTGTGACATATGCTGTAAAATGAAGTCCCTTACAATAACCTCAGAACAAAGCATGTGAGGCACAGAGAGTACACTCTTCCTTCCAGCATATCTCATCCCTGTCCTCTAGTCTAGGGGCATCACCTCTATGTCTGAGTGACAAACTTGTTCTCTCTTTATATGCTTTCAGGACATGGCCATTCTGATAAGACAGCCTAGTCTGTAGGCTGTGTAATGCTGTTTTTGCTCTTGAATGCACAATTACTGAGAATTGGTCTACACAAGTCACCAATCAACTGTCAGAGAGTAGGAATGATACCTTGGATAAGACCATGTAATCCAAGAAGGAATGCTATTTGTTTCTGAATATGGAAGGTCTAATAAAATAGTTAATATTCGTACCCAGTCCTTTTGTAATATTTTCCACCTTTAGATCAGAAAGCTATCATTAAACCCAGCTCACAAATAGGTAAATATCAAAATGATGTGCCTTTTGTAAAGTCTCACAATGATTCAGTGGCAGAACCAAATACACAAGTCACCTGTACCTTCCATGTCATTGCTCCAGCCAATGAACCATTCTGCCTCCCCTATGAAAATGCTCCAGCCATCTCATCTAGTAATTGGCTGATGAATTCTCACTCTAATCTGATGAGTTAGGCCCATGGGTTTTAATCTATGACCTCAGGTAGAGGTTACCTATCCATTTCTGTAACATGGCGGCCAAATTATCTTATTTTCAAATGCTGCCCAAACAGATCTTTACCTCACAAAGCTTCTCAGATCCACTGATTGATTAATATGCACAGTTTATAACCCCTTTAAAATGTAAAATAAAACAAGTTATTTTAAATTCAGTCACAACTCTAAAAGTGATGACAATGCTATGACACCAGATCTACAAAAGTATGAAAATTCAAAGTAAAATGTGGGTGCACACTCTGCAACAAAGTAAGGGTTAGGATCTTTTATGTGGTCTAAATGGGGGATGTCTTCCATTTAAGTCAATAGTAGCAGAGGAAAACTGCTAAAAGTAAAATGGTTACATAGAACAAATTAAAGGAGGTTTCAAGAGCAAATTTGCAATGTGATACTGGTGCAAAAAATTATCTAGGGTTCTTGTTATGGATCTTCACTTAAAGACTTTGGAAATGTTTTATTGAAAGGTAATGAAAAAGACAGGTCTTTTTTCTACCATGTGCCCTAGCTTTTCAGGGGTACTTGAAATCCACATCACATTTCTTTCTCTTCTTTTCCTACTAGATCTAATGGAATTTAGTCAGCTCATTTGGACTTAGGGTCCGACAGATTGCAGCTTCACATCAATACTGGCCCTTTCTATTGTGAAATGACTTTTTCCACCTCATTTCATGCTAGAAACCTGACAACCATTTTTCCCCAATTTTAACTTCATTTCTTGTATGTCTTTTGTGCACGTGTGTGAGCAGACTTTTTTGAAAAACAGAAATTTATTTTTCTTGTTCCTTACTCAGAGTTTCTACCATCAAATGCTACGAGTTTGCAGATTTTACTCAAGAGATACATGGATCAGCATTCCATTGCTTCCATTCATGCTTAAATGGTTTGCAAACTTAACCGTCTATCATGGCTTTCCATTCTGAGTCTTGCTATAGTACAGTGGAAGTGATTTGCAACCAAATTTAGTTGCAGTTTTCTGAAACACACAGAACTCCTATCCAAATTTGGGGAGGATATTGATCCAGAATTTTAGCTCTCTTATTTGTAATTATTACAAAAAACACCATGACAGTTTTATGTAATAATCAGCAGAGCTTCTTTCAAACTGGAGTGATAGACAAATGATTTACATTTGATTCCTCATTTTGGAGCAAGTCATACTTAGAACATAGTAGATCCAAGTTCACTCTCTCCCTCTGCCTAATAAGGATATCGGGACTTGAATACAGGTTTCCCACATTTCAAATAAATGCCTAGTCACTATGCTAAAAGATAGTCTGACGGGAAGGGCTCTCAATCACTCCTAATAAATTGTTCCACTATGTATTAAGTAACTGCACATGTATCAGGCCAAAGGGAGAGAGAGTGTGTCTAACTCTAGATGATAGTAATTAGGGCACTTACCTGAGAAGTGGGAGTTCATATCCTTTCTCATCAGGCAGAAGGAAGACTTGAAGTAGATTGTCCACTCTCTTGGGTGAGTGCCCTAACCATTAGGCTAAAAGTTATAGTGACTCTCAGCTTCCACAGCGAGTCATTGTGTGTTCACTCAAGCATGTATAACAGCTATTCTAGTGAGAAACAGCTTAGGCATCTGATTCCAGGATCCATCTGTGGACAGGCACATCCAACCAGCTTTAACAGACATCTAATACCCTAAAAGAGACAAAGCTTATCATACATCCCTTATAGCAGTACTTGTTACTGACTAGGTTAGGAGGCTGCCCATCTAGTGTGTTGGCTTTTTTCAATCCCAGACTTTCCCTCCCCACATATATAGGGAGTCCAATCCCTGGGTTTGTGGATGTCAGTGATTTTCAAATCACAAAAAAGTTAGGCATTGCTAAATTGAGTCCTGCAATGCCTAAATCCCATTATCAGTCCAGATCCAGTTTACTGCAATGATGGGCTAAGGAGTACAAACACTTGGAGATTTTACAAGTGAACCGTTTTAGGACTAAGGCACCTCTGCTCCTCTTAATATTCTGCAGAAATATGCTTCTACCACTAGTGCACAGCATATTTATGAGCTAGTTGGAGTTACAAAAAATGTACTTCTAACCTCATTGCTCTGGTCAGGATTTACAGATGCCTTCCAAATATGCACAGCTCTTTACAAAAGCATCTGGGCCTCTTTAACAATCATTTAAGTAAGGTAAGTAGTCTCCACTTGTAGTAATGAGCTCATTAAGGTGCATTATAAAGGAAGCCTGAGCAACAAGAAGCCTCTTTTTTTAGTCGGGATGTGGTTCAGACAATTCTGTAGAAAATTTGCAAAGGTTTAGGTTTCTATAATAGGTTGCTATTTAAACCTACTTTTAACTTTGCTATGAGACAGTCAGTATGCTAGTGCTTATGCACTGCACTAATATGAATTTGGAATTTTCTAGATGATGCAAATAAAACAAGTCACATAAGAGTAGGTTTATAAACTGATCACTCCTAATTGTGCAAGGTGTATTCTTGCTGATCTGCATTGATTCTGCAGTCTTTTTTCATGTTTAAATGTGAGGGTGTCTTTTGAATATTTTTCTTTTACTAAAGCCTGGTAAATTAGTATTCTTATTTGAAATCTGTCTTCTTCAGTAGCCCCCATACCTCCTGCCTCCCCCCTCCCCCAAAAAACTAGGGGTATAGAAAACCTGAAGATATAGTTGATTATTTAAACAAATTGCATTTGTTGGTAATGAATAGGCCATGGCTCTGAAAATATCAGGTATAAGGAGAAAGGTGTTGTGTTCATGACCCAAGCAAAGTTGGGCTCTGAAGTAAACTAGAGGGTGATGTTTGGTTACTGCAAGCTTTGATTCACAGCTGGGAAGGTTATGTGCACTTCACTGCACCGCTGTGATTGCTGAATGAAACACTGGTGCAAGTTCCTGAATGTGATAAAGAAAAATAGTCTGTGGCAAAAAACAAAAAACAATAAAAGGTGAAGCAGGGTCATTCCTTGTTTTTAAAGTAGAAAAAAGGCAAAATTGCTGTAGATCAGGTTTGGTTTTTTTGTTTTTTTTTAGTATGTAGGCCATAATTCTAGCATAGTTGCATAGCAACCACCCTCTAAAGGCATGAGTTTGGTAATAATTGCAGTGTTTTCAGAAATTTTCAGCAGAAAAGCAAGAAATCACAGAGAAAAGGGATTTATTATTCAAAATTACAACTTTCTCTTTCATGGACAAAAAATGGCTACTGAGGGTCAGGGGAAGAACTCTTCCATGCCAACCCATACAAAATCACTGATAAAGCAACTCTACTCTGGTATCTCCTGTAATGACCTCATACTTCCAGCAGATGAGTTTATTGGGTACCTAGACTAGCCTATTGTGCATGACTATTCTGTGTATGGAGAGGCATAGTTAGGTGCTTCTTCAATACAAATAATATTTTGAGCCCGTATGGAGATCAGCTTTAATCCTTGACAAATGGGAGGGTTCTAACCGCCAAATGCAGAATCACTAGCCATCTGGATAGAAGAGGCTTGTTACTAATGTTTATAAATAATAGCTTTTAAAAAAAAGATACCACAAAGATGTACACTGGCCACAATCACTTTCTGAAGTGCAAAATAGGATTGAGAATAGGCAAAGGCCAAGAAGGATGGAGGTAGAATAATTTTGGTAAGTGGATGCAACTGTATTAAATTTTTCAGCTCAAACAAGATAATGCAGCCTGTCTTGGGTGGGGGAAACATCTACTACAAGTTGTCAATGAACTTCCTCTCATCTTCTAGTGTTCAAACATACAGTTTCAGTATCTCCAGAATAATGTATCTTGCTTAAATGCAAGTCCTTCTTGGCTTGTCTTACTCTAAGACCTGTCGAGTTCTAAGGTCTTACTGAGACCCACAGACCACAAAAGAAATATTCAAATCAACAAAAATGAAGTGGAAAAGATATACATCTATATTTACATTTAGCTGTCAAGTTTTGTTTGTAGCCTTTTTATTTATTTAAGGTGAATTGAATGATTTGTATTGCAACACTATGGGTTCAACTCTGGCTGATACAGAAAGAGTGAAAATCTTTTCTGATACTATTCTCAAATGTGGAAATTCTAGGAATACAAAATCCAAGGATAGTGACCAGAGACACAATCATAAGTGCGAAGTCTTTGCTGTACTGAAAGTTTTATTAAAGCATTAAGTAAAGTTACAATTACCCATGCATAATGAAACCATGCAAAAACTTATGCAAGGATTATAATTGTTAACATCCTCAAAGAGATTCTAGGTTTTGATGGGTCTGGCACTAAATACTCATAATAATTCCTGCTGGAGTTTCCCGTGGGTCATCACTTGAGTCTTCCCAATTTTGTCTGACCTCTTTTTATCTTGTTGTTCTGACTGCCCCCGCTTTGTAAGCATGAAGATTTCAGGCTGTTTTTTTTTTTAATCTGTACTTCCTCCCTCCATATAGGGTAACACGCTTGTTATAGGTTATTTTTTATTCTCATTACCATTGATACACAACATGTGTCTACAGCAACCTATCATCAGGACTGATCATTCAAAGATGTTACAGTTAGCTGTCTCATTGCCTCAGACAATACATTATAGTCTATTGCAACCCATTTCTGTAATGTCACTTTTTAGCATGTTTCACAGTAATCTTGTAACCCTGACATGGAATTATTCCTTGATCATATGATCATGTCAAGTATTCTTAAACATATATCCTAATATGGCTAGAATAAAATTTCAGAGATCTCATTCTGTAAGCCTTGGATTCCAGCCATGCTTTATTTAGGTATGTAACACACACTCGTCACTCCTAAATATTGGTTGGGCCAATACTTCTATAATGCTAAAACTTAAATCTATTTAGCATGTATTGATTATATATAGATGAAATAACATATGAATTGACCATAACACCAATGAGGAATGGATGATAAAATGAGCTAACCGGCTACATGTTTACATCCACCTAGAAACTCTTTATTGTGGGAATGTAAATCTATCAAAGTGTAAGCCTATTAGAATCAGTTCAGGCAAATAAAAGGTTTGCGTTCACCTGTAATTTTCATGTTACAAATGGAGAAATCCAGAATGCAGAATTTTAGTCTTCACCAATTGCGTGTGTCTTGGTAATGAATATTTTCTCTAAGTAAGTCACTAGCAGAACAGCAAATTCATTTATGAAGCTTGAAGAAATGTCAGTACTTGTAGGTTATATGATAAATAATAAGTGGATATTATACTATACGCACACTGAAACACCGGTGGTTTTCATTTTGTTTTGCTTGCCATTAGTGAATTGCACTAAATATCCATTTCTTTGATTCAACATTCTTTCCAGTAAAATTTGCAACATAATTTGAACTAAGGAGGAAATGTTGGGATAATTTGTTAATTACCAGAGTGCTTTGGCAAAGAACTTTCAGCATGAATACTTGCAGAGGAAATGAGTTTCATTTTTTTTTTGAAGTAACGAATTTGATTAACACCTGAAAATAGCAATGCAGGAAAGCTAAGACCAGCTCTTCTCATTTTCTGCCAGGATTTAATGGAGGAAGGCAGAAAGAAAAGCATGTGGAGTGCTTGACTTAAGCCTATCTTTTACCTCCCAAGAATCCCTGACTGCCAGTCCATGAGGCATGGTTGAAGAGCAAGGGATGAACAGAGAATATGGAGCCATTTTATGAGGCTTACCAAGCCATTGAAAGAGACAGTAGAGGAAACAAGAGCAGATTTAAACAATGTTAGGTTGTTCCAGAAACCTACTAGTTTGTTTCTCATCTCTGGGCCCCCTTCATATGTATATGAGCAAAATACAAATCTGCAGCCCCAAATATATTATTTATTTTATTTTTTAAAATCATTTGGTTTACAAGGATCAACTGATATATTTCTAAGAGGTGTGTGCTTATGCATATTATGAACAAGACTTCCAGCATTCTTTTCACTTATATCAGCCTTACAGTCAACTTTGTATACGTTTACTATATTGTACATGCAGGACCTCTCAGAAACAAGAAGTATGTTTTGTTAAGACTTGCCAGCTAATAATTGGTGCTCTAGGCACACTTTGTATAAATGGCAGGGTCATTGATATAAGTGTCTCTGGACTAAATGCTAGGATAATGGATCAAAATGTTCCATCTTCACTGAAAAATAGGCATCAAAACAAGATAAAGGGACAAAAAGTTTGTGTTAATAAATTGCAATTTGAGGTAATTTTCTATTAATTATAAGCAAAGTAGTGGAAGTAGAAGTGGACAGAAATTTGGGCAGCAGTGACCATGAGATGTTTGAGTTCAGGATTCTGACAAAAGGAAGAAAGGAGAACAGCAGAGTATGGACGGTGGACTTCAGAAAAGCAGACTTTGATTCCCACAGGTAGATAGTGGACAAGATCCCATGGGAGGCTAATATGAGAGGAGAATATGTGCAAGGCAGCTGGTTGTATTTTTCTTAAAACAAACATACAAAAAAAATTGTGAGCGCTTTTGAACAAACCATCCTGATTTAAAGAAAGAATAACAAATATGGCAGGTGACCAGATTGGGTTAATAAAGTAATCTTTGGTGAGTTTAAACACAAAAAGGAAACTTCTGGGACAGATGATGAGGGACCATTATAAAAATACTATTCAAGCAGGCACAAGATTGATATCAGAAAGACCAAAACACAAATGCAGTTGCAAGTAGCAAGGGACATGTAGGATAACCAGAAGGAGTTTTGTAGGTATGTTAGCAACAAAAGGAAGGTTAGGGGATGTATGGCCCCTTACTAAATGAGGAAGGCAATCTAGTGAAATGATATGGAAAAAGCTGAAGTACTTTTTTTCCCCTCTATCTTCATAGATAAGGAGAGCTCTCAGACCACTGTCCTGGGTACCCCACATGGGAGAGACACTAAGCAGCTCTCAGTGGTAAAGGAATAAGTTCAAGACTTGTTTAGAAAGACTATACATGCACAAGTCCATGGGTATCCAAGGGGGCAGAGAGGGTTGGTTCACATGTTTGCAGTGCTATTGGCCATTATCCTTGAAAACTTGTGGATATCATGGGAGGTCCCAGATTATTCAAAAAAGGCAAATATAGTACCCATCTCTAAAAAAGAAAAGGACGATCTGAGGTGTTACAGACTGATGAGCTTCACCTCAGTACCTGTAAAAAATCATAAAGCAGGTTCTCAAGGAATCCATTTTAACCTCTGTACCAGGAAAAATAATGGAGAAAATAATTAATGAATCCACTAGCAAACATCCAAAAGAGAATAAGGTGTTAAATGATAGACAGCATGGATTTGTCAAGAACAATTTGTGTCAAACCAACCTGGTAGCTTTCTACGATGCAGTAGCAAGCCTGCTGGATACAGAGGAAGCAGTAGATGTGGTGTTTCTGACTTCAGTAAGGCTTTTGATATGGTCTTGCATCACCTGCTTATTTACAAACAAGGGAAATATAGCCTGGAAGAATCTACTATAAGATGGGTGAAAAACTAGTTGGATAATCACTCCCAGGGAGTAGTTGTTAATAGTTTACAGTCATGCTTGAAGGGTCCAACTAGCAAGGTACCGCAGGGATCAGTTCTGGGTCTGGTTCTATTCAATACTTTCATCAGTGATGGAATAGAGATGATGGCATAGAGAGTTCACTTATAAAGTTTGTCGATGATACCAAGCTGGGAGGGGTTACAGGTGCTTTGGAGGATAGGATCACAATTCAAAATGATTTGGACAAATTAATGAAATGGTCTGAGGTAAACAGAACAAAATTCAATAAAAACAAGTGCAAAGGACTCCAGTTAGGAAAGAACAATTCATTGCACATATACAAAATGACCAATTATCACCTAGGAGAGGGTACTGCAGAAAGGGATCTGGGTGCCATAGTGAACGACAAGTTAAATATGAGTCACCAGTTTCGTCTAGAAAAGAGGAGACTGAGAGAGTACATGATACCAGTTTTTTAAGTAAGTAAGAGATTGTCACGAGGAGGAGGAAAAAAATTGTTCTCCTTAACTGCCAATGATAGGACAAGAAACAATGAATTTAAATTACAGCAAGGGAGGTTTAGGTTGCACATTAGGGAAAAAAATTCCCAACTGTCAGAGTGATTAACCACTGGAACAAGTTGATTAGGCAGGTTGTGGAATTTCCATCATTGGGCATTTTTAAGAGAAGGTAGAACAATTACCTGTCAAGGATGCTTTAAGAGGGTACTTGGTCCTACCATGAGTTCAGGAAGCTGGACTCAATGATCTATCATGGCGTCTTCCAGTTTCTATGATTCTGTGATTTTGAACCACTTGGAGGAGAGGCAGGTGATCAGTAACAGCCAATAAGGATTCACCAAGAGCAGGTCATGCCTAACCAACCCAGTTGTCTACTACAATGAGAAAATTGAATCTGTGGATGTGAGAAAAGTCATAAATGTGATTATATCTTGAGTTTAGAAAAGCTTTTGATATGGTCTCCCACAATATTCTTGCTAGAAAGTTAAATAAGTATGGGTTGGATTAATGAACTATAAAATGGATAGAAAGATGGATACATCATTGGAATCAATGGCTAGTGATCAATGTTTTGATGTCTGGTTGGCAGTCAGTAACAAGTGGAGTGCCCCAGGAGTCAGTGATATGGTTGGTTTTCTTCAACATCTTCACTAATGATCTGGATAATGGGTGGATTTTCACCCTTAGCAAGCTTGCAGATGACATTATCTGGAGGGAGTGGTAGATATGCTGGAGGGCAGGTATAGGATGCAGAGTGGCCTAGACAACTTGAAGGACGGGGGCAAAAGGAATTTGATGAGGTTGAGCAAGGAAAAGTGCAGAGTCCTGAACTTCAGATGAAAGAATGTCATGCATTCTTACAAACCTGGGGACCAACTAGTTAGACAGCATTTCTGCAGACAAGAGTCTTGTCAGTGGACAAGAAGCTGGATATGTGTGAAGAGTGTGCTCTGTTGCAAAGAAGGCAAACAGCATATTAGGCTGCATTAGGAGGAGCACTGCTAGCATATCAATGGAAGTGATTATCTCCCTCTATTTGGTACTACTGAGGCCACATTCGAAGTACGGGGTCCAGTTTTACCCCTCCTCCACCCACTGACACAGAAAGGATGTGGACAATTTGGAGAATGTCCAGTGAAGGACAACAAAGGAGAGAGTGAGGGAACAGGGCTCATTTGGTCTGCTTAAGAAAAGAGTGAGAGGAGATTTAATAGTAGATGATCTCATGAGGTCCCTTCCAACCCTATGATTCTATTCTATTCTATTCTATTCTATTCTAAACTGCCTAACATGGATTCCAGGGTTGATGAATTAGATTTTTTTCAGTGATGGCAAATGAAAGGACAAGGAGCAACAGTCCAGCAGTGCAGTGGGGGAGGGGGGGATTGAGGTTGAATATTAGAAAAAAGATGTTCCACCAACAGGATAGTGAAGCACTGGCATGAGTTAGTTGAGATAGTGGTAGAATCTCCATCCTTAGAGATTTTTAAGGCCCAGCTTGACAAAGCCCTTCCTAGGATGATTCAGTTGGGGTTGGTCCTGCTTTAAGCAGGAAATTGAACTGGATTACCTCGTGGGGTCCCTTTCATCCCTGGACTCCTTAATCTTCTATGGCTATGTCCACACACAGCTCGTTATTTTGAAATAAGTTATTTCAAAATGAGTCGTTTCGAAATAAAGTCCTTATTTTGAAACAAGTTGAATCAAAATAAGAAAATATTAAAGTGAAATAAGGGAAAAGCTCAAAGCAAAATAGCATGTCCAAACACAGGACTTGCTATTTTGCTTTAGGGGAAGGGCACCATGGGAGGTGTGGCAACATGGCCCCCTCACTGGGCCATGTTGCTAGCCAGTCCTATAAAAGCTGGTACCGACCTCACTTCCCTGTCCATTCTGGCTAACAGGACATTGCGAGACATAGACATGGACACTGCCCAGCTGCCTAGCCATCGTCATGCTGCGAATAGATCCTCTGCTCACCTGCAGAGTGTCCTGCTGCTGTGGGACACTCTGCTTGCAGACCCCAATGGTGCCCAGCCTGTGCCCCAGGCTATCATCCGTCTGGGCCACAGAGGAGACCTAGCAGGTCTGGGCCCGGGAGACTAGCACAGACTGGTGGGAGCGAGTAGTGCTCGGAACCTAGGGTGACGACCAGTGGCGGAGGAATTTCCACATGAGCAGGGGCAGCTTCAACCACATCGTAGCAGAACTCACCCCACTCCTGCGCCGAAGGGACACCAGCATGAGACCTGCTATCCTTGTTGACAAAAGAGTGGCCATCGCTCTGTGAAAGCTGGCCACTCCCGAGTTGTACAGGTACGTGGCGCACTCCTTCGGCATAGGGAGGTCCACCAATGGGAACATGCTGTTAGAGGTCACCAGGGCCATCAATAGTATCCTGCTACAATGCCTGGTCACTGGGAGCTGCAGGACACCATTGCCGGCATGGCCATCCTGGGATTTCCCAATTGTGCGGGGATACTGGACGCCACGCACATCCCTGTGTGAGCCCCTGAGCACTGAGCCACTGAGTACAGGAATCGCAAGGGGTACTACTCTGTTAGCCTGCTGGCCCTTGTGGACCACTGAGGCATCTTTCAAAATTGTTACGTGGGATGGCCAGGGAGGGCCCATGATGCCAGAGTCCTCCGTAACTCTGCCCTGTACCAGGGCATGGAGGCGGACACCTTCTCCCCTCCCCCCCCCCAACATCAATGTCGGGGGAGTAAAGGTGCCTGTCCTCATTGTTGCAGACGCAGTCTATCCCCTCCACCCATGGCTCATGCACCCATACGCAGGGCTGCTTGATCCCTGCTAGCAGCTTTTCAACAGCCGTGTGAGCCGCTGCCACCAGGTGGTTGAGCGGGGCATTTGACTGGATGAAGGCACGCTGGAAGTGCCTCCTTACGTGCCTCCACCTTGCGGAGAGGACAATCCTGGAGGTCATCAGCGCATGCATGGCCCTGCACAACTTCTGTGAGCTGCGGGGTGAGACTGTTGCTGCTGCCTGTGAAGCTGAGGCACAACTCCTCGCCAGCAACTACTAGCAAAACACACCTGTGCCCCCACGGAAGCGGGTGTCACAGAGGGCTGTCACAGTTTGTGATGCACTCATGAACACTTTTGCCATGCAGGAACTCTGAGGGCCAGGCCTGCCCTGCCCACATCACCCTCTCCCCTGTTCTCCCACAGCCAGCCCCCACCCATCCACCCACACTGTGAACCACACCCAATAAAACAACTGAGAACCACTAATATGTGTTTCAAACTGTTTATTGAACAGAACATGGGGTTGGGGCAGGGAAGGGCTGGGGACGGTTAGGGGATGTGGAAATGTGAAGGGAATATGGAGGGAGGGCCTGCATCTTGGAGGGGGAGATTGGAGAAGGGGGAGTCTGGGGGGGGAGACTGGGGAAGGGGGTTGGGGAGTCTAGGTGGGAGGGGAGTTCCTAGGTGGGGCCTGTGGGGAGGCTCAGGGGGGGTGGTGTCCCACGCCCCTGCCCCTGCCCCTGCCCCTGCCCCTGCCCCTGCCCCTGCCTATGGCCACCCCAGGTATGGGGCCACCTCCAGGAAAGGCCATGAGGAGGATCTTCGGCAGCTACTGGAGGGGCCATGCGGTCCACCAGTTGACAGACGCTGCTGGCCAAGTCCTCGACCGTGGTGGTCAGTCAGTTGCTGAGGCACTCCATGGCCAACGCCTGCCATTCAAGTGTGGTGACCATGTGGTCATCCGCGGTTGCCACCTGTTGCAGCAGGCGGAGGGCAGCATCCTGGTGCCCGGCCTGTTGTCACCACCATGCCTGGGTGGATGCCTCCACCTGGTGGCCGAGCTTGTCCAGGCTCTCGAGGATTTCCCCGCGTGTCTGGTGGCCCCTCCTTCTCCTCCTCCTCCACGTTCTCACTGGTCTGGGGGTGCCAGGTGGGCTTGGTGCCAGTGCACAGCAGGCATCTGGGCGACCTGGTGGAGGGAAGCACAAAACAGAGTTGGCTCCTGGTGCCTGCTGGCCTTGTCTGTGTGCAGCCTCTCTGCAGTACACAGCTCTGCCCTGACTGTCAGCAGGATTCTAGTTCTGGGTCCTGTGGGATGTTGCCTTGGAGGTACACAAGGCCTATTGGTGCCCACAATGGTGAGCTGGACTCACCCAAGAGTTGCTCTGGGGAGTCTCCCAAGACCACTTATCAGTGGTGTGGCCTGCATGCTCTCCACCCCGGCCAAGATGCAGCTGCATCTTTTACAGCCATCCCCTGTTAACCAACCCAAGGCGTGCAGGGGCCTGTGACCCTGATGCCACCTGTCTCTTGGGTACCCGTGCCCATGGGAGGGGCTCTGCACCCCCCGGCCCTGTGCCCTACCTGTCACAGTGCTGTACCCCCTTGCTGCCAGTGACCTGGGCAGGCTCAGCCCTGTGTGCTTCTACGGGAGAGGAAGACTCACCCACAGGGGCTCCAGATGTCCACCGGGATGTGCCTACCTTGGCCTTGGACTCCCCAGGAGCGGCATGTCACGAGGTCCCTGCTCCTCCTAGCTGGCTCCTCCTCCTCCAGGACAGGGAAGAGCTCCGGAGTCTCTGGCGCAGCCTCTGGTGCTAGTGGTGCTACGCCAGGAGGCTGGCTGATGTCGACAGATGCCTCAGAGTCCATGTCCCCTCTCCCTGTGGCTGAGGCTGCGCTCAGGAACTGCCCAGTATTGATGGCCCGAGCTGGCAGGCCACTGGGCTCAGCCCCCAGGAAGGCATGGAGCTTGTTATAGAAAGGGCAGGTAGCACTGCTACCTGCCCCCTGGAGCTCCCATGCCTCCCTGATGCAGGCATGGTCCTGCTCAAGGGCCTTGATTTTGGAGTGCACCTGCTCCATGGTGTGCTTGTGGCCCCGGACAGAAAGCTCCGCAGCTATGTCTGCGTATATATCCCGGTTCCAGTGGCTGGCCAGGATCCAGGTAAGGATGTCTGCCCTACTCCAAATACTGAGCAGGCACTGAACCTCCTCAGTGGTCCACACAGGGGCGCGGTGCTGCCCCTCAGGGCCAGCGGACCCACATGCTGCCATGCTTCAGGAAGCCTGTCAGCACACTGGTTGGCATGGGTGGGGGATGGCACTTCCTCCTTCCTGTGGGTGCTGTGCACCCTGGGAGGAAGGTCAGACACATATTTCGAAACAACGGTTATTTTGAAATAACATGTCCGAATGGCATTATTTCGAAATGACCTGTTTCGAAATAATCACCATTTTGAAATGAATTGGGTTTAAGCCTTTTTGAAATGATGGCTCTTATTTCAAAACGAAGGAGCCTATCATTTTGAAATAAGAAAACGTCATGTGGACCTAATCTTTTTTATTTCAAAATAACCAGTGTTATTTTGAAATAAAAAAGACATGTGGACATGCCCTATGATTCTATGATATGATTCTATAAATATACCCTGAAGTGAATTCATATTCTTTGAAACAGATCTGAGATGCAGGTCTCTTTCTCAGAGATTAGTATGAATTAACCTGTTTGTGCTGATGTATCTTTGACTAATAAAACTAACTGAGTGGAGGTATCTGACATCTTATCAATAAAAGAATTGAACTCATTGGTGTTCTCAATGCAAGGATGCAAAAAAGGTGCCTTTGACTGATACACTTAACGCCTTTGACAGAATTTAAAACAACACAGTTAAATCCCAACATCTAGCACACAGCTCAAAGGCAGGGAACTTTCCCCCTCAGATACTCCCAATGCTCTGTAACATCATTCTCAGCAGACCAAATGCCATCTTAAAAAGATCAGTCAAACCTAGGCTATTTAACGGCCAGGATCGAATCTATTTCCAAAACTCCTCAGCAAATGTTTTACCTTTAGCTCCTTTTAAGTAAAAGACGGTATGAAACAGAGATCAGTGCAGTTTCAACAAAGAGACTGATGACTGAATGGAATGTGTCAAATATGAATTACAATTTCCCTCTATATAGGTGGGCCCTGTAGATGAGAAAGGTGTATTGGAGGGGCAATGTGGAGGAAGTGTGTGTGGCACCATTGCCTTTGCTGCACCTATTCTGTGGCTAAAGAGAGGGTCTCATTTTCTAAAGAAGAACTTGCCCAATATCTCTTACCTACACTAAATTCACTTAAATATATTGCTGTAAAATGACGCTTTAAGAGGAATTGTCCATTGTAAGATATGAGTATACCAAGACATCAATAGAGGAAGTATTCAGCTGTCAGCCTTGTATCATATTTGGCATCTGAGTTTGACAAGTATCTGCCCACTATTTGCATATCTTCAAGTTTTTTATTCCTCTCTTGAGAGCATTCAAATGTTCTCTTTTAGCCCGGGTGCCATGAGAAACAATTTGCGCTTTTTCTATTAAAAGGACAGCCTTCAAATGAAAGACTTATTGGGGGCTTTGCAGACAACAAATGAAGTGGTTTCTCTATGGGGAAGATCATATAAGAATTCTTAGTTGAGTTCCTTTTTCCACTCCAGTTTTTCTTTTAGTTTTCGAAGTTCACTGAATTGTACTGAATGTCTTATTCTGATTTCTAAGGCATACTGAAACAGAGAAAATGGAGAGCAAAAGCTTTGCCTCTGAACCAGCAAATGCAACCCAGAGCACTGTAAATCCACTTACATTGTTACTGTACTTTTCCTTAGATATTTCAGATACTTCATTTTAGCAATGGATAAAGCTACATGTTATACTAGGCTGTCAGTTTCAGTCTTATTGCTTTCACTGCTAGTTTCTGAAATAAAGTACTGATTCTGTGCTGTGTGTTTTGGTGTATGTGTAAAACTTCTAGGATTGGGGTCGAAGAACACATAGGCTGTGTTCACACACGGGGGTTATTTTGATACGGTTGTTTTGAAACAATGCCTTATTTCAAAATAACTTAATTCGAATTAACAGTTTGTTAATTCAAATTAAGGAAAAAAGCTCAAAGCGAAATAGCAGGTTCAGGCAACAGTTATTTCAAAACAAGTCACCGTTGTTTCGAAACAACATGTTCGCACGGTGTTGTTTCGAAACAATCATTTCAAAACAACATTGTTTCATCCCCCCATGGGGTTTAACTTGTTTGGAAATAACGCCGTTGTTTGGAAACAACGGGACCCGTTGTTTGGAAACAACCGTGCGTCGTGTGAACAGCCTAAATCTTATTTTGAAACAACCTCTGTTGTTTCGAAATAAGAGGGCTGTGTGAACACAGCCATAGTTACTGCTTAAACTGTTAAAATATATATATTTTTCAAACTTTCCAGAAGAATTTTACAGCCTGGAACTTTCAGCACAATATCTTCATTGGTTTGCTACAGTCACTAATCATCAGATCACAGGGATCATGAAGAGGGAAGTATAGGATCAAATCAAATCATAGGGCTGGAAGGGACCTCACGAGATCATCAAGTCCAACCCCCTGGGAATAGAACCCAGGACCTTCTGCATGTTAAGCAGAGGTGCTAGATGTGACATACCTGATTAGGGTCACTAAGCCGTTAAGTTTGGTATCCTGTCACTGACATCAGCAGCAAAATTCTATGCAGTTTAGACAAAAAGAGAACCCAAACTGACTAATAATCTTCATGAGAGGAAATAAATTCTTCCTGAAACTTACAATGATCATTTTCCATGCTCAGGCATGAGATTTGATTGTTCTTCCTTTAGCAAGTGTAAATTTAAATATTATTAGTCACAAAATTGTTTCTCAAAACCAAGACCAAAAGTGGGAACAAACTGATGTAAAATTGTATCACCTCCCTCCCCAGTAAACTGCCTAGATTTCATAAAAATTGGGAGGTTTGCTTGATTTTACAGAGCACTGAACAACATTTGGGATGACCAGAATGTCTTCAACTGTCATTGACTTCAGTACATCAGAGGTCTGAACTCTAAAGTGGTTGACTTTCTCTTTTGATTTCTGGATTCAGAGGCAAAAATACTGAAGGAATATACTCTTAAATTAATTTGTCATTGAAACACAAAGAAACTTGCTTGAGTTTCATTTTAATGGAATGTCACCTGGTTCCTAATTAACTGCCTATTAAACATGGGGCCTGGTGGGAGTTCACTAGTGTACAAGGGCAGAGGCACAGCTGGATGTTGACTGATAATCATTTTAAATACAAATGTTAAGCCATGCTTGAAAAAAGAATTACATCCAGCTGTGACTGGCATGCAGAGAGAGAGAGGGGCAAGAGCAAAAGAGCCAAGTGCACTTTCTGTAGTTCAAACTGTTAGCTGATGTCATGGGGAAACCTAACCTATATACAAAGATTAGTAAGACACTAGGGTTTCTTTTCCATAAAGAATGTGTTGCACATAGGTGATCATAAAACATTAATATGATTTAAATTCAAATTTGGTAAAAAAAAAAAAGTAGAGTGATTTTGGGCAGAAGTTGTGGTATTACCAGTAGCTTCCTCCCAGCAACCGAGGACTAACTTATGATACTAGTCCACAGATTAAAGCACACATGTGATGAGAAGCTAGTGACTGTAGCAAAGCACTGAGTCAGGATTACTGAATTCACTTTTTCCTCTTCCACTCATTCCATGTGCGACATTTGAAAACAGATATTATCATAATGCCAGCTAAAAAGCTTGCAATGTAAATTAATTAAATATTTGTGAAATGCTTGAGATCCTGAGATGAAAGCACTATAAAGAAATTTCTACCAACTCCCCTATGGAACAAATCAGTGAGAGAGATCTATGAATAATTAATTGTGTTGAAATAACTAATGCCTGCAGACTTGAATCTTTGATGACTGCAAGAGGTGAGAAAACCTCCTGTTAGAGGTATCATTACAGCATCTCACAATACCATTCTGAAGAACATTAGTGCTATAGTGAATCATGGGGAAGAATGTTCCATGTAGTAAAACATTACCATAAGTGTATGTGTTTACAGATGGGGGAAGGGGGGGGGATTCAGCTCTAATGAGCAAGCGCTACTCTGCTCTGGTTAGCTTATGATTATCTATCAAGATGGTTGTCCGATGCAGGACTGCAGAGAAATTGTCTTCTATGATGTCATTGACATCAGCTTCTATAGCCGGGGTACTCAAATGGCGGCCCGCGGTCCACAATCCAGACCGCAAAGATGTTTCTGGTGGACCGCGACAGCAATGTTCCCTCTAAGCCAGGGGTACTCAAACTTTTTGTGAGCCGGTCCACATTCAGCCTTCCACCATTCATCGGGGTCCACAAGCAACTAGGGTAGGCCTACTGCTGGGAGTGGAGGGGGGGTTGCGGGAGCGGGGGGGTGATGCCAAGAGCAGGGGGGCAGCACAGCGAGCAACTGGAGTTGTTCAGCTGCCCTCTCCCCTTAAAGCTGTGCACGTGTGCGCACGCACAGAGGTTGTAAAACCCATGCACACAACAAAATAAAGCACACACAAAAAAATTCAACAGTGCTAATATTTTTGTTCTACTTTAATGGGGTGATTTCAAGTAGCATGTTTCAAAGAAGGTTTTGTAATTTATAAAATCATTTCTATCACCATATCAAAATAAAATGTAGACTTTGTTTGCATCATTCACACTTACAGTGCTGCACTCACAAGTCTGACCACACTCACTGGAGTGTGCACCAATTTGGACACTGGTTCCAAAAATTTGCACAAAAGAAATTTTTTGCACACACAGCCTATGAAAAATTAGAGGGAACACTGGTTGTGAGGCTATGTATTAAAGCAGTGGTTCCCAACATTTTCTCTGCCGTGACACACCTTGTTACCTTCAATTAATTTGAGGCACACCAACGTATAGTTTTCAAATACACTCATGAACATTCATGAGCCAATGTGCCAATCCGGAGCTCTTTGAGTAGTTTTTCAAAAAATGTTGAGGCACACTTGCTCAGACCTGATGGCACACTGGTTGGGAAACACTGTATTAGAGACTGGGAGGTGCTCAGACACGACCACACAGGGAGTTAAGCTCGTGCCAAGCAGATCTGGATTATCTAAACTCCAACCCCACCTCAAAAGCTCTCTGCCTCAGTTTCCTCCATTTCCAGCCTTGCCTGACCCTACCCATTGGGGGCCGCAACGATCACAGCAGTGGAGCAGGAGGCTGTGGACACCCAGTGCCACCCCCCCTCCTTCTTGGCACCCCGAAGCTCTGAGCTGAGCTCCCGACCACCCCCCGGGGCCGCTCAGCCCGGCTCACCTGGTGGCAGAGGATGGTTTGCTGTAGCAGCCAGGCATAGCCGTCCAGCCTAACCCCGGAGTTACTGCAGCCCCTCATCTCCCCAGCGAGGGGCTCTCAGAGCCCGGGCAGCTGACACACACACACCCACTGCAGCCAGCTGGAGCGAGTCGGAGCCCGTGAAGGCTGCTGCCCTGCCCGCTCCCGCGCGCCCCAGCCCAGAGCCCCCGCCACTCCGGCGCGCCGTCATTGGCTGACCAAAGAGAGGCGGGGCCTCGGCCCCCTCAGGTCCTGGCAGCACCATAAGTGGCCGGAGTTCTGTTTGAGGATGGAAACTATCTCTGCTGAGCAAGGCACATTGCCACGAGCGAAGCGGGCCAGCCCAGCCAACGTGGAGCGGGCGCGAGGCTCTTACGGTCTCAGAACCACCAGAGCGTCGTTCTCGGGAGCCCGTGAACTACTGAGCTGCCAGGACCCTGCGGAGGCGCGTCTTTGACGGAAGTTTGCTGGGAGTTCGTGGCTACTTTTAGGGGCCGTGGGGAAAGTGCTGGACCCGGCGCAGGGCGGGGGTAGGGAAGGGGGAGGCGCGCACGGCCACGCACAGCAGAGGCGGGTCGGCCGCTTTGTTCCCTCTAAGGCTTAGAGGGAACATTGCTGTCGCGGTCCACCAGAAACATCTTTGCGGTCCGGATTGTGGACCGCGGGCCGCCATGTGAGTACCCCGGCTCCCAGCAGTAGGCCTACCCTAGTTGCTTGTGGACCCCGATGAATGGTGGAAGGCTGAATGTGGACCAGCTCACAAAAAGTTTGAGTACCCCTGTTCTATAGCAATGTAAGACTGAGGGAGGAATGAGTCTAATGGATATATTAACATCTTGATAATGAGTGGCATATGCATTTAAAGTTAAATTGTGATGTGTTCCACAGCCCATGTGCCTGGAAACAGGCAAAGTATATCCTTTTGTTTCAATGCGGGGTGGTATGTGATCTGTGTATGTGATCATTTCAGCATGAACTTTTCTGTGTAATAACTTGTCATTGGTAATAGAAGACAAAATGCAAATAGATAAAAAGTAAATTTAACTTGAGTTGCTAACATTTCACTGAGCAAGAAATCTCAGGAAGGCCAAATTTACTTTTTTATTTCTGTACTTTTCTGCACAATTTCCTCAGTTCCCAAGAAAGTAATCTGCATAGTAGAGGTGCAGATGGAGATGGGAAATTACTCGGCAGTGCATGACTGCTAGCACAAGCTACAGATCAGAATCACATGCTGTTAAATTGTCGTCTCATGAGTCCCCTCCCTCTGTCTTTACGTTGTACTGAGAGATACAAAATTCAGGTGATGTATTCGTGATCTGTGAGCTGGGATTAAAATAAATCTACATAAACATACCTCATCTTCAAAAAGGAAAAAATAGTTTCCTTTCATACCCATAAAATGCCTGTAATTAATTAATGAGCTGTCTTCATAGGGGCATATTACTACAAAACCCAGAATGACTATGATGTATAAATAAATGTTTTAACATTTTTATAGAAGTTTAAAGCAAATTGCAATTAACATACAATTGAAATATATTCCAATCAATTGACTCAAAGACCGTGAGCAAAATCTGTTATACAAACTAGATCATAATTGCCTCAGGCCTCCCATTACTGTAAACACGAGGAGATGTGGTTCATGACTTTTTTAGTAACTTTTTTGATAAATTAACTCTTTATTTTTTAATTTGTTTCTTTTCATTATTTACAGTAATGTATAGTTATTGTTCAGGGCCTCATTTTGCTAGGTACTGTACTTCTAGGTAATGAAAAGATTATGCCAATACAATTATTTATTTATTCACTTATGCAGTATGTAGTCCAGCCAATGAGCTTGGCCTGGAGAGGAGAATGGACACTCAAAAACATAGATATGAGGCGCCTAAAGTACAACTCCCATGAGGCACCATGACAGCACAGATAGCCATAGATTAATATTAGATTTACCCAAAGTGAATATTTTGATTCATTTTGACAAGTTAAAAAGTTGACTTTGGGTGAACCCAACTCCAAACAAAATATTTATTTTATATTTTCTAGACATAACATTGAATAATGTCAGTAAAAATCAACATTTTTCCTCATCAAAAATTGCCGTTTCCATTAAAAAAAAAGATGAAAAATTCTTTGTCAGTTCTATTGCTAACACTGTCTGTTATGCCATTCCTAGATAAGGGCTGCTTGGAAAAGTAACCACAGTAAATGCCTGGATTTGTTTCATGTTCTCGGCTGCATGATGGTGGTACCCTTTTTGATTCTTGTTTCTCATTATAAAGGACCACGTCATGAATATTCAAGACATAATTTCTAGCAATCTGGAAAATCCATGGATCACAAAGAATGCAACTTTGAGCATATGTAGTGATGGTTGATGGAAGCAAACCATTCTTCATAGTGATCAGGCAAACAGAATCCAAGCATTTAAAATATGTGATAAGAAAGGAATAAAAAGATTCCTCTGTGACCCCTCCCAAGAAAATCTCACATTCAGAATCTGCAGAAAACAGGATCTATTTAATAAAGGCAATCTCTTTTGCCTTTAATAGGCAATTCCTAGAAAGGTTTTTTAAACAGTAGTCGTAAAATATAGGAAAATATTGACTGACGAGCACTTCAGCCTTCATTTTCAGAAGTCGATGCCACCTACAGGAAATAGAAGGTTACTTACCTATGCAGTAACTCCTGTTCTTTGAGATATAGCAGGGAGCATGACTCATCTGTTGGTGAATTCTCTGTATCTTAAAGTCTTTCAATCATGATTTGAGTGCTTAAATAACTCAGTAATAAGTTAGAGGCTTATTGCTGGAGTGCAGGAAGTCAGACTAGATGATCACAGTGGTCCCTTCTGACTTTAGTGTCTATGGGTATGTCTAAATAAGAAGGCTCATTTTGAAAAAAACTTTATGCCTGTCCATGCAGGCATTTTGGTATTTTGAAATAAATGCTTCGTTATTTTGAAATAATGAAGCACTATTTTGAAATATTAAAACCTGGATTTATTTCAAAATATTGATTCTTTCAAAATAGCTATTTCAAAAAAAGCCATTCCAGGCCATGGAATTTGCTTTTTTTCTAAAAAATAGCTCTATACTTTACATTGCCTTTCTCTATGTCAAAATAGAAAGTCTATCAAAGACTTTCTTTTTGAAATAAGAAACTTCTGTCTTACTTCAAAATAGAGTCTTCCCCAGACTCCTATTTTGAAATAACAATTTCAAAATAATTATTTCGAAATAAAATTGAAATAATTATCTTGAAATAACTATTTTCAAACATCTGTGGCAGTGTAGACATAGCCTATGAGTCTATGATGGGACATCTAGGTTTTCAGTGTCTCCTCATATCCTGGACTGGAGATTTGACAGCAGTGTTCATCTGGGTCGTTCATATTCAGTTCCCAAATCACGTCCCCACTGGCACTTCAAACTAGGTGTGCATTGTCGAACCTTCTTTGTTCCTTCTGTACCTTAGAGTGGTATCTTGAGACTCCAAAGTAAAAGAGAGGCGGGTATATAGTTGAGTACTTGCAGAGAAAAACATCTGAAAAAACTTGAGTTTAGGTGAGTAACTTTCTCTTCTTGTTTGTGTCCTGTGGGTGCTCCACTCTAGATGACTCTAAAGCAGTGACCCCTCCTGGACAGAAGGGATTTTGGCATTGGTAAGATTAATAGATGAGAGTACTGTCAAAACTATCAAAGCATCAGATCTGGATGCCTGAACAATGGTTTAATGTTTTATTAAAGTATATGCCGAGGCTCAGACTAGCTGCTGTACCCTCATCAAGTATGTCCATTCATTTTCATTCTTTTCCTGGGGTATGGACTTGTGGATTATGTCTACACTGTGGCTTTAAGTCGACTTAAGGGCCCTTAAGTCGATTTAAATAAAGCTCACTCTATGTTTAGAAATCATTAAGTTGACTTAACAGGTGCTTAAGTTGACTCAATATCTCCTCTCCTGTAAGTCAGCTTAAGCTTTTAAGCTGACTTTATAGGATGGGTCCCACTCCCTTCCCCGCCCTTGGGTATGATCAGGCTCAGGGCTGATCCGGCCAGGGTGCCTGATCCAGCTCCAGCCCTGAGAGAGCAGTTCTGAGGCTGGTCAATTTCACAGACTCCTAGCCTGTGAAACTGATGCTGTCCTGGTCAATTTCACAAGCTTGGAGTCTGTGAAATTGATCAGGATCTGAGCTGCTTGGGCTCCTGCAGTAAGTCTCTGGGAGCCAGATGGGCTCCCTGTAGGCTCCCAGCGCCTGTAACCTACAGAGAGAGGTTGAGAGCCCCATCCAGCTCCTTGCCCCTCTCTGCGGTTGGCCAGGGCTGGCTTGCAAGAGGCCAAGGGAGTGGGGAGCTGGCATCCCCCCTGGCCGCTTGCAAGCAGCCAGGGGTGGGGGGAGCAGGAGTCTCCCCCGTGGGTGTGGGAACTAGCATCTCCCTGGGCTGCTTGCAAGTGGTCAGGGGTGCAGGGAACCAGCATCTCCCCTGGTCCCCTACAAACGGCTAGGGGAGGGAGAGCTGGAATCTCCCCTGGCCACTTGCAAGAGGTCGCGGGGAACTGGCATCTCCCCCAGGGGTGCAGGGAGCCAGCATCTCCCCCAGGGGTGCAGGGAGTCAGCATCTCTCCTGCTGCTTGCAAGTGGCCAGGGGAGATGTAGGCTCCCCCTCCCCTGGCCGCTTGCAAACAGCCCGGGGAGATCCCAGCACCACTGGCCCCTGGCTATGGAGAAGGACTTGGAGCCAGGTCGGGCTACTAGTCCCTCTTTGCCTTCCCACCACCTGTGGAAAGCAGCTAGGGGGTGTCATCACTCCCTACCCCTCTCCAGATGTGGCGGTTGGTTGGAGCCGACTCCTACCTGCTGTTACAAGTTACCTGGGGCTGAATTGGGCACTGGGTCACTTGAAACAGCTGGCAGGAGGCTCAGCAGCTTGGTCAGTTTCACAGAAATGAAAGAGACTCCTGCCTCTTATTACCCCTCATGTGTCCCAATTGGGCAATTTCATAGGACACAGAATGGGCAGTCCATGCCATGATTTTCTGTGGTATCTGTTGCACGCTATATATTTTGGAGAGATGAGAGCTAATCTGTGAGGTTTTGAGATATAAAGTCTCCTTCCTCTTCATTGTCTTCATCTCTGAGGGAGAATGGTATTGAACAAAGGGTTTCATCCAGAGCTATATGGGGTGGGGAGAAGTCTGTGCCAAACAGTTGTGACTGAGGTATAGATATCACCCATATGGCTTCCTGGTGGCAATAATGTAATTCTGCATTATGGTTTTTATCAGCTACTGATGTTGATATTGTGGTTTCCTTCACTATCATGGTTGTGGTTAGTGCAATCGATAAAAATGTGCTGATACAGTGGTTGACTATGTTGCCAATGAAGTTGATTCCACACCCAGGGTCTGCCCTGTAACTGCAGTCAGTGCCGAGGCTTGTAGTAATCCTTGGGGAGTAAGGGGTTAACACTCTGGTCAGTGAGTCCCAGGACAACACATAGGAATAAAGCACAGGTTTTTGAATTGGAGCAGCAGCCTTGCCTGTTCCTGTCTGGATGCAGCAGAGCTCCTGGAAGGATCAGGAGGAGGCCAGAGGGGCCTGAGGAAGAATCCAGCAACATCCTTACCAAAGATAAGTTAAGTTTGTTACTGATCAGGCATGGGTAAAACAGGGAATGTTTACTTAGACGCAGTCAGGGTATTTCTTTGTTTTTTGTTTGTTTTTGGATTTCTCTGTGCTAAGCACATGTACCCCCTCCCCCTCCCCTGTAACTACCCAAGTTAATTCCCAGCGAAGCAACTCTCTGTGATTTTATCTGTTCCTTTTTAATTAAAGATTTTACCTTTTAAGTAAGCTCTGGTTCTGTGTCCTGAAAAGCAAGAGATTTGTGTGCATGTGCCTCAGACTGCACAGCCAGCTACTAAAGGGGACTCTGTTCCAGTTCCAGCTCATATTGCAGCTGGGGTTCAGTCACTTTCTTGAGGGAGGAATAAAAGTGATTGCAAGTACCTCACAGGAAGGAATTCCCAAGTGTGCCTTCCTGGGTTTTCAAGAGGTTTTTTTGCATTTGGGTGGTGGCAGCAATACCACTCCAAGGCCAGGAATTGGAGGCCTTGGAGAGTTTTAAGATCAGGCTTTTTAAGGCCTGTTGCAGGCCCCCACCTTCTGCACTCAGAGTGCCAGAGTGGGGAAACAGCCTTGACAAGGCTACCAATAGTTCAGGTTGTGGTCGTTTTCTCTGTGCCAGTTATTTCATCAGTGCCACAGTGTAGTAGGTTGTTTTGGTCTAGAATCTTTACTCCACACTGGAATGTTAGGCATCCTTCAGTTCCCTTGACTGAACAGTACCAGAAGAACCTGATACCTCAAAAATGCTTAGTCTAAGCACTATTGGTCTGGTTGATGAGATCTTCTTTTTTTGGTTGGCTCTTTTCCATGATGATTTTTCAGTGGCTTGAGGTGAAGTTCTATGTTCAGGGTCTAGCCTTTAGGTTTTTAAAATGGGTACATTTTTGGGTTATGTGTCCATTACCAAAGCATCAGACACACTGCGAGCATCCATCTGATGCTCGGATGGCATCTTTTTGAAGTCTGGTGAACCAGGCATAATGCTAGGGGAAGACTAAGTAACTATCCACTGACTAAAAGTTTTAAACTAATGCTATCTATAAACTATTTAACTAGTAAGATGAGCTGAAGTTGTAACTGCTGCAGGCTCTGATTCAGACTGTGGACAGTTGAGAACTAACTGAGGTGAGCGGGTCATGTGCAGGTGGTTTGAGACACCAGTGACAGTAAGTACTTTTGTGTGGTGTTTTTTCATCCTTTGGCCAGATCTAACTGTAATGAAGCAAACATTCTTAACCTGATATTGCTCATCCTGAAGGGATCTCTTTGCGTATTACCTTTAGATATAAAGCAATCTCTTATACCTATATTTGACTCGTATGTACAAGACGGAATAGATACCACCTTCTTAATGGGCATATTGCCACCTGAACAGATTGACATGAATGGGGACTCTCCAGACAAACTACCATGTGTCATGTTCATGTGCAACAGCCACTACCATTCTCTGAATACAATACCATTTTCAGTCTATGCATAGTTTGCATCTGCAGCTATGGTTGAGCGAATACAACCGGTTATAGCTGAGAAGATACACTGTGTTATCACTTAAGCAGTTCATTACTGGATTAACTTTAAAATTAAAGAAAAAAATGTATAATTGGTTCAGTTCAACTGGCCCATGACTGTGAAATCGTACTTAGCTTTTGTAGTCAGAATTACTGTTCCCTGGGGGAGGTAAGTAGAAAGAGAAGAATCAGAATGAATTCTCCAGCCTCATCCATGTTTCAGAAAACCTTCACAGACATTACAAAATGTCTCTTTGATCACACTGACTCAGTACTTCCCAAATCCATCAAGGTCACATACAAATTTTTGGTAGCTGAACACTGGGCTACTCTACTGACTGAATAAACTGGTTTGTTTGCCTCATTTTTACAGCGCTGAACACACCCTCTCTACACTCAGCAAATACTCTAAATGGAACAGGAAAGAATACCAATTTTTTTTTTACCTGAAAAGTGCAATTTTAAGAATTTTTTTCTTTGAAGACCATGTTGTGTTTATTCATAAATTTCAAGCTATTCAAATACATTAAGTCAGAGTATTGAAAAAGCTTCTAATTTGTTAAATAAGGGCTTTCATCTTTTTGGCTTGTAGAAGATGAAAAATAAATTGAAAACGGTCTAAAGAAGTAAAACTAAAATGAAGAATAGGTCTGGACTTGATTTGATCTGTCATATTGGGCTCATTTATTGATTTGTTTTACTATTATGTAGTCATTTCTGGATATTCTTTATTTATGCCATTTTAATAAACTCTAAAAGGAAAAGCAAAAAGCCCCATTCATGTCTATTATAGAACATGTTTATTCATATAGTATTGTACTTTTAGGTCACCTTTTTTTCTGAAAATACTTCACACGCAGTCTTTAGATCCCATAATACAGAGGTACGTATTGTATAGATGTGTAAACTAAGACACAAACTAAATGACTTAGTCAAGTGTATATTTTGTCTCAGTGAAGAAGTAGTGAGGATAGCATCCAAAAGCACCAACTTGAAACCCTAGAAACACTACATTGGTTAAAAACATGTTGTCAAATTCAAAAGTATGCTTTATATTGCCCCCTGAATACATGATTGGTGGGAGATGCATTCATAAGCTAATAAAGGCAATCAGGGCCTTAGGACTCTATCACATTTGAACTCTTCCTTTGTCTCTTTTTCTGCATGACCGCCCACGGTTTTTGGAGGATCCAAAGCAAAGAAATGTCTGCTACGAATATACTATGGCATTTCCATTCTTTGGACAGGCTGAGACTAGTAAAGGAGGAAGGAGGAGGACTTGGATCCCATCCAGTTTAAGACAAGATTCCATATAGCACATATGCCAAACTACCTCAGCCTGGCCAAAATAGGGTGTTGGGATACTGAGAGCCCCCTCACACAGCCTTCTGCAGGATTAATATTGGCAGTTGCTTTCAAGGTTAACACTTCAGTAAGATAAACAAATGGGATATCTGTGGGTATGTCTTCACTGATGGTGGCAAAATCGCTGACGTCAGTGCGGTATTCCAGGAGCACTCGGCAACAAATCTGAACTCACTGCCGCACTCCCAGAAGTTGGCCTCAGAAGTCCTGGGGGTCAGGGGATGTACAGGAAAGCTGACCACACGGGATTTGCAGTCATCTTTCCTGAATGGGTACTGTCAGCTTAGAAAGTCATCTGCATTTACACAAGCCATTTTATGTGCCTTGCATAAATGTAGGTTGACTGCAGCCGAGAAGAGCTCCAAGTATGGACTAGGGCTGTGAGAGCTATTGTTTTAAGTTGTCTGCAGGCTTGGGCATGTATCAATGTTTTTTTCACAAACATGAAGACTAGAAATATTTTTAAAAAATTAAAACTAAGATTTTGATACTTTAGAGAGTGTCAGCTTCTGGCTTCGGCCACACTTTGGCTATGTGTGTGAAAGATCACAAAAATGTAAGAGTTTTCTTAATAATTTTACAGTTTGAAACTGAGGGAATTTCCACAGTTTGAAGGTTTTAAGATTTTGCACAATATGAAAAATCATTGAAAATTTGTTATATTTATTTCCTAGGTCTTCAAGCCAGTCCTATCCTCATTTTCAGATTACATTTTAAAGAGTTTATATGGATTTTATAGCTGTTGTCACTGTGCAAGCATACGGAACCATCTAAACCTGTCTAAAATTATGGCAGTTAAAAAGATTCAGAGATTCAGACAGTCAGTAATCAGCTAGAAACAGGTATTGCAGAAAACATCCTATCACATACCCAGGAGGTTCTCATATTGGTCTTCTTAAACTTCAAAGGATCTTTGCTGGGTGAAAGCTGCCTCTTCTTAAGTGATGAGATCCCTGTTCATATCACTACAAAAAAAGGCCATCAGGTTGGTCATCACTGCTATGTCTTTCAGCTGCAAATGGCCAAAGATGACTATTATTTTTAATACCACATTTTAAGAAAAGTTCAGTTCCTGGGAATTTGCTTTAGAGGAAGATTACAATGTCTGAAAATCTAAACAGCTTTTGAAAGAGAAAAATTAGAAATGTACAAGGCAGCTTCATCTGCTCTATTTCCTTTGAAATTCCCTTATTGACAGTTAAAAGGATCAGATGGTCTGAAATCTCCTATTTGATACTGGCTCATTGTTTCTCCCTGCAACCCAGGTGAAATTCAGGTCAGTCCATTTTACTCCACCTGGTTGCTCAGCTGGAAAAACAACTGAATGGTGCCTCAGATGGCTCCAATTGAGCCTCAAGTGACATTTGCAGCTTCAAAATAGCATTGTTATTCAATTAGTTGAGTGGGGGCAGAAGGGGAGAATACAACTGCATTTAGTGAACAGACCTTGTAACTCATGAAAATTTTGTCAATTTCATGTCACTTATACTTTGGTTTCTTTTACTTTTCAAAAAAAAAACATTTCTATTTGATACTTTTATCTGTGGGCTTTTCTTTGCTGCATTGTTAACTCAACCATATGACTTGAAATTTGACCCTAACTTGACTTGTGTCCACGCTCAAAAATATCTAGTTCGTCTTAAGTGGTACATGCAGCCCAAGCTAGCTGGGCTAGCTGAGAGGCATGGGGGAAGGAAGGGAGGAGAAAGGTCAGGCTAGTAATGTTGTAGTTATGGGTGCCACCTCAAATTACAACTCAGCTGCATGGTTCTCAAACTTTTTGTATTGATGACTCCTTTCACACAGCAAGCCTCTGAACACAACCCCCTTGCCCCTGCAGGCCCACCATTCCCCCTTTGCCTGCTGCACATGGGCTCCTCTCTCCTTCTTTGCTCTGGCTCCTGTGGGTTCTTCATTCCCTCTTTACCCCTAAATCCTGCAGTGTGCCCTCTAACCCCTAGCCTTGCAACCCCCTTTTTCACTAGTAGTAGTATAGCCCAAGTTATAGGGCAATGGATTGGAAATCAAAGGAGTTGGATTCCATTCCTGGTTTTGCCACTGACCTGAAGTGAGACTTAAGGCAAGTTGCCATTTTTCTATGCTTCTATTTCCCTTCTCACCTTTTCCCCAATTTGAGCCTCTAGGAACTACCATAAACAACAGGTGTCAATTTCATTGCAAGTAGTTGGAGCAAGTGACCCATTAGTGTGCCATTTTCTTGGGGCACCTTGAACTATTGGCCATGCAGTTACCTCTGTGCCTTAAGAAAGACTTGCTAGAGTTGAACTTTGTATCAGTTCCCTAACAGTCAGCCACCCAAATACTCTCCTCCAAATTGCTGCCACTTTTACTTTGCTTAGAAGATAACACTGATGTATGCCAGTTCCTGAGCCCTCTGGAAGAACATTTTCCTGTATTATATAGCACCTACCATGGACATAGATAGAAATGACCAAATTTGCTATCTCTAAAGAGACAGTGCACACACCAGCTTGTTTGATTTAACTGCAGTGTCTCATTTTGTCCAACATTTTAGATTTGAGGCCTACTTATGGTAAAACAAAGAGATGTCTAAAACAAAGACAGATTTAAGCACTACTGAATAAGGATAGTGAAAACAGATACATTTAGAAATAAAACAAAAGTATAACATGCTTCTAAATGGCTAAACGTGACTTTAGCTGACTTTCTTGGTCTAATTAAAATAAGCTTGTCACTTAAAGTCACCTCTCAGTATCTTTGACCTCCAAGGACAAGGATCCAGTTTTTATGGATGCAAAAAGCACTCTCCTTTTTTGCTCCCTCAGTGATGGGAACAAAATGTCTTTCTGCTTCTCCTTACATCCTCCTGCTTCCAACTCATTGATTTGACTGCGGGAGCTGGAAAATCTTCTGTATTTTTAGTCTCTGATGTCACAATCTCCCATTGATTCATATGCAAATACAGCTCTTGTGTTTTGCCCTTTAAACTGTTTGATTTACATCAGCGACCTATGCAGACAGGTAAATCATCATTCCTTTGTCTTGGACAACCTCTTGAATAGCACTTGACATACATCTTGCAAGGTTTAGGATGATCAGTATGATATAAGCTTTAATTTGATACTTCCTATCATATTTATTATAGATAAATACTATGAGAGCTATTAGTTTGCTGTGGCAAGTTTGTCAGACCTGATAGGAGTTGCTGACACAGAGTAGTGAACCATCGGTCAGACTCTGTATCACAGAGTCAGAAAAGACTAACTGTATTAAATGTATAGAGCTTGGTCAAATAATTTCTGTAGGGCTACGTGGTTCTCAACTTTTCCAGGCTACTCTGTCCCTTTCAGGAGTCTGATTTGTCTCATCTTCAAGATTCACATCAGTTAAAAGCTACTTGCTTACAAAATGAAACATAACAATACAAAAGTGTTACAGTACACTCTTACTGAAAACTTGCTTACTTTCTCATTTTTAATCATATAATTATAAAATGAAATAAATAGAATATAAATATTGTTCTTATATTTCAGTATATAGTATTTAGAGCAGTATAATCAAATCATTGTCTGCATGAAATTTTAGTTTATACTGACTCCTCTAGTGCTTGCTAATGTATCCTGTTGTAAAATTAGGCATATACTAGGTAATTTGATGTAGCCCCTGAAAGACCTCTAAATAACTCTAGTAATAAATGTACCCCTGGATTAGAAAGTTTGTGCAGGGATTAACTACAAGTGCCTAGTGTGATATTCTGAATATTGATACCCTTATCCACAGGCTAGGGTAAATGAATTTGATCTCTCTCCAAACAGCTTGTTAGTCTTTAAAAAGTGCTACCAGACTCTTTGTTTGTTTTGCTGGAATAAACTAACATGGCTCCCAGTTTGAAACCAGGAGGCAAGGGTTCATCTGCTGCATGCCATGTGACATTTAACTGGTTCTGTGTACTGCTCACCTGTTTGCTGCTTTGGTCCTGCAGAAATAATTGATGAATGGAACAGCAAAGTTTCTTATAGCTGGAGGAGAAATAAGGAACCTCTGCTGAGGAATTTGCAGCAGAGGGTTGCAGAAAATCGACAGGAAAGTCTCCTCAAGATCTCTATGGAGGGTTTCCAGAATATCCTTTTGTACATTAATACATTTTTCTGCTGGCTCCCCACTACTTAGATGCATGGGGCTTGTTATTAATTTTCATCCCTTAGGCTTAACCCTCCTCCGCTATACAACAAAGTGCACAAGAGCTCAGTCTCCTCTCACCACGAAATATCAAAGCAAGCTGGTTTTATTATATCTGCATGATAAGAGATAAATTAGTGGGACAGTCACTTGTAGTGTGTACACATTCACTATTTTGTCAACAGCTGACTTGTTTATAAAACTGTCTAGTGTGGACAAGTCGTTAGAATCTTATGATGGCAAACTTCCAAAGAGAAAGATCTCTTAGAATTGGGGAATTATTTCCAAAGGGAAATGGTGGGATCCTGTGCATCTGAGAGACTTAAAATAGACTAGTCAGGCTATTAAACAAGCTACTTCAGGAAATACTTCTGCACTGGCAGAAGTGGACTAAGTAACCTAGCCCATCTACAACAGTTCTACAGATCACTGGATATAGCACTGCAGCGATGGGAACTGTGTTTTCAAGAGGAAGACTGCCTGACACAAGAAATAAACCATGCATATAACCAAACATTTCAGACTTGTGAGCAAAATTCATAGATGAATTGCATTAATAGAGTTTACAGAGTCTGTGCTCAAGTTTTGAAAACCAACTCCTTGATGTTTTGCCTTTTCATTATGACACTGAGTTTGTTAACAGTGAGAGCAGACTTTTCTCAAAAAGCACAGACGTGTATACCCTTGTATGCCACATCCTTGTTCTTGTGCAGTACTTGTAGCTATCATTTTCAATAGCCCCATGTAACAGGTTGGAAACAGCTGAAAGCACCTGGATCTCATTTATAATAAATAGAGGAACTGTTGTAGATTTACACAGTGCAAATGGAAGAGAAGTCCATGCAGTCTGTGCTTAACAACTGTCCACTGATTTCTCTTGGCAGTGGAGATGTTTATAAAATAGTTGTAATACATCTTGAGGCTTTCCCATTGATAACAGCCTTATCACCAGGCCTCTGAGAAAACAGGTACTTGGGAGCTCAAGGATGAGAAGGTACCATTTCCCAGTAAACACACTTCCTTGTCATGGGTCCCTTTAGAAAATGATCATTTGGATCATTTGTTTTCAAAGTGGGATCACTGTTTATTTTCCATCTGCTTGTTGGTAAGGAAGAATAGAGTAGATAATCCCATGTTGGAACTGGATGTCCATTGTGTGATTTATTGGACCGCATTTATCATTTCTTTCTGACTGTAAGCTGTGGGCTTGAGACAAATTGACTTCATCAGCCTTTATCTTTTCATTTCTATTTGCTTGTCAAAAAAGCTGAAATAATAGAAAGAAAGGGGAATTGCTTAGGAAGGTACCTGAGGTGAAAGTCAAGCTATAGAGACTCTGCCTTTAAAGTATCTTTACCACATTCTATTCAGCTGAAGCCCAAATCTTACTGAAATGGGAGACAATAAATCTGTCCAGTTTAACACACACACACGTGTGTGCGCGTGCGCAAACACAAGTGTTTATCTGTACAGTTTTTGTATTAAGATTCTGCTACTGTTTTGGAAAAGAATAGTGGGGGTTAAAGGTGAAAAATTTAGCCCAAAGACACAGATAACATTTTTCTTGCTTCAGCTGCATATTTACATAATATGCAATTGACTACAAAATAGAAAGATCCTATAGCCGAGGGATTCCAGTGGACTGATTTATTTCACAAAAGCTGAGTACAAGGGAATGTAAGGGTTTCTTTATGTGAAACAAAATGAATCCAACATACAAATCCAGATTATTGTTCTTAATATTGCTAGTGTACTAATTGCTACAGTAAATATGTTGGGTACATGTAACAAGAGACTGTGGCCGTCCCCAGAGCCTGGGCTTGAGGAAGGGCCTGAACGCTCTCTCTGGTGAAGCCCAGGCATTACAAAGCTGAAGCCCCAGAAGCAGAGGGGCATGGCTAAGACAGGAAGGGGAAGTATAGAAAGTTAGCCTAGCAGCTCAGTTGGAGTTGAGCTGCCCTGGAGGAAGGATGCTCCCTCAGTCAGGCCACTAGCCTGGCAGGACTGTGGCTCCTCGGTTAGGAGGTTGGAGGGCCCACCCATTTTGCCTAGACCTAAATACTGGGAAGAAAACCCCTGAACAATGGACTGGAGCAACTATCCTAGGAACTCTTATAGCCCCAAGGGGCCACCTCTCCCTGGGGATCTAGAGGGGGCTGAGGACTATGAGTACCTGCCAGGGCCCTGTGACCTGTAGGAACTACCATCTGCTGAGGACCCATGGGCCCCAGAGGAACTACCAGCTGCCAAGGGGCCCTGCAACTTGGAGGAGCTGCCTTCAACCAAGGAACCTGAGGCCTTTCCAGACCTGCTGCCTGTGGACTGAGCCAGACACTTACTAGCTAGAAGCCAAAAGAAGGATAAAAAAGAGAAGAAATAAGGTGAAGAAGGAAAAAGGTGTGTGGCGGGGGAGAGAGATAAACACATCCTAGGTGGTGGCTGGGATTTAGCCACAGCTGGTGGAGATAGGAATGCCATCAGGCCCCACTCCTCTGTTGTATGGTGTGATCAGAATAGCTTTCAGTATCAGATTGATTAACACACAGTGATGTCTTGCTGGACCCTAGGATCTCAGAAGATAGTGAGCTTGGCATCCATTATAAGGAAACTCCACATCCTTCCTGCAATCAGAAATTGTCTTCATTCACTTCTATTTGTATTTTTTACCCAAAAAGGTTTGGGGTTATTTCCCACCCCCCCATATCCCGTATTTAGAAATCCAAAAGGAATTTATACATGGAATACACCATCCATTAGTTTGTCTACCAATAAAGTTTAATTTCTGACACACCAATTTTGGTTCATAGGTTTCTGGTTCCTACACTTCTCTTGTTTATCAGGCATGATCTTAACAGAGTATTTGAACTATATCAGTGGGCCTTTTGGTTTCTTTCCATTTTCCTTGTCTACCTTTTCCTATCAACTTTTGGTATTTTGAATTAATGTGATATATTGTGAACTTTCATTCACTTTTTATAGCTGAGTACACAGTTGAGATAAAGGTGTAGACCCAATTATTAAAACAGGAAAGTGGTGTTTTACAGAGCAAAAAATTCTGATAGCAAACCTATTACTATTTATTGTTGAAGAACTTCATTCTAAAGAGTGTCACTATAACCAGGATTGCAGTTTGTATGTCTGAATGTATTGGAATAATTTTATAATTATTTTTATGAACTCTATATTTTAAAAAAAAAGAGGGCTTAAACCAGCATTTCAGAGGAAACATTCACCAGATTTCAAAAAAAATCAGATCCAGATCTTTCCTGGATCTGATTCTTATCTCACACAAAGATCAGACTCGTACTTTCCAAAGAGTCACCTCACCATGATGCCCAAATAAGATGTGTCAAAGGGGTAGCCATATTAGTCTACTTCATCAAAACAAGCAAGGAGTCCTCTGGCACTTTTAAAGACTAACGCATTTATTTATTGACTGAGAAAATCCCATTTATGTGACACAGAAAACAAATTCACCATAATCCCTGAAAAAATGCAGTAATTCATCTCATATTTAAAAAGCTAACATGGGAGGCAGAAAACCTCTCTAGCTTTTCAAACTTCCATTCTATGAACAAATTTGTTGAAATACTGTGATAACTGATCTCCAACATGTGGCATTCATCAAACACTAGATATTTCAGAAGATGTTTCGAACAAAGGCATAGTACAGAGAACACCTTGTAATGCTGAAAGATTACTTCCTCAGGGTAATGAATAAGAAAGGTACTTCAGTGCTCATACTACTTGACTTCTCTAAAGTTTTCAAGACAGTTGATCACAAGGTATCACTGATATGCTAAAATAATAGAGCTGAGTACAATGGCACCAGCTTCACCTTCCAAAAGAGCACTCACAGTAGCCTGCAAGGATCCATTTCATCTGCAAACCTCATCAGTCAGATGAAAGCATTTGAAAAGATTGTGGGACACCTCAGGTACCTCTGTCAAAAATTTGCTGAAGACACCCAGCTGTATACATCTTTTCCACATTCGGCAGCCACCATTATTACAAAGGTGTCACAATGCCTAACCGTGTAAATGGGAATAGATTCAAATAAACATTTATGAATACAAGTTCATTTGTGGAGGGTTTCAGAATGTGACGAAGGCTCTATTTAAGGCTCTGCACTTGTTATCACTCATCTTGGTCCTTTAACACACGCTAAAATTCTCTCAGTGATTAGGCATACAAAACCAATAGAAGCAATTTAAAATAATTGTGTGACAACATTGGCTCCTCCTATCAGCCCCCATTTCTCATAGCAAAACTAAGTTTGTTCCAATTGTTTGAGTAGGTTACTGATTCATTTTAATATCTCATTCACATGATGAATAATTATGAAAATTAAGTAGATGATGTATGAGCAATTTATGACTGTAAATAACTGTGCTTGGAGTAAATTATTCAGTTTTGGCATAGTCAATAACTGCAACAACACTCATAAATTTGAAAAAAAATATGCATTGTGGTTATATGTGTACACACTTTGTAATTTATTACAACATAATTGCTCCATAATTGCCCAGTTACTGTAATATTTATATTTTCTTCCATAGCAGATTGATCCTCAGAGATAAACAATATTTACATAATTTCCATTTATTCTCACTGAATGGGCTGGCAAAACAGTGTATGAAACAAGACACTTTTCAGGCAGAATTTTGCGGACTGAATATTGACAATAGGGGAAGATAAATTCACTGGATCCCTATAGATTTTGCTTTATGCTCATTGATAAAGGGTTAATAGCATTTCATTATAAACCCTGTTTTTATGAGGTCCATGCACCATTAAATGTGTACCACACCTAGATTGTAGAAGTCTGCAAAGCCTGTAGTCATAGACATCTTGAGTTTAGGAGATGATCGGGGGGGGGGGGACTAAAAGGGAATTTGAGCATTGTGTGATTATTTGTTTTGTTTTAAGGTTGTCATTTTTGTTTGTTTGTTTTTAAGAAAGAATCTTGTAACTCTTCTAAATTACTGTAAACTACTCACTAGGACTGAAAATCTAACCTCTATTTTCCAGTTTAGAATTTGGTCCTCCTGTAGTTGCCAGTATGCAGAAGAGATTAATGGGTCTACTGTGGCTGTTGGCTAAGGGAATTAGTGACAGATTGTCAAACTTTAGCACAAAGAACCAGAGTTGAATACATGCTGGTACTGTAGATTTCTCCTGCCGATCAATGTTTTATTCCCAGGCCAATGCTTGTGGGTGGCTGGGGTCTGGAAAAACCTATCACGGTATGGCCATTGGGTTTTTTAGCAGAACCTATATGAATCCATAGCTGTAAGAAGGTAGAAATCCTTGCTTTGATGTCATAGGAGGGACTTGGATTCTGCCACATAGCCCTCATTGAAGTATGTGTCCTCTAAATTTTTACAATAATAATACTATTAGAAACCAGTACCATTACATTTATTATTTAATATTTCTATACAGTATCATAGCTGTGAACAGTGCTTTACACAGACTGAACATATGGTCCCTGTCTGGAGGGCCATAAAATCTAGGTTAGATGCCACATGACTTGATGCAGGGAACAATAAGATGTAGCGATATTTATAAATTGGCATGGCTCCCAAGTGAGGGGGTTAGAATTGGGTCACAGGTAATGAAAGATAAGAACTGAAGAATTCTCTCTTGTGATGTAGATGTCCATAGGATGAAACAGTTCCAATCTGGGGCTCCTAAACCCTGAAAGAATCAAGTTCCATTCAAGCACAATAAGGATGTTCTTACAGGTTTGGAAGAAGCTTGCCTTGTGAAGCTCCCATGCCTAGCGTGAGTGATGGTTGATAGAAGGAGCTAGAGAGGGAGCTTGCAAGTCAGGTGGCATCAGGAAAGATAGTTCATGGATAAAAAGCATCCTGGGAGGTGAAATATTTCTTAGGGGAGTAGTAAACAAGGTGGGTATGAAAGGTAACAAAGGCAATGAAACTTGAGCTTGCATGGGTATGGCTAGAAATGAGGGAAGAGATATAGCAAATGGCAGGATCACATGCAGGGAGCAGGAGTTGAATTTTTTTTTTTTTGAAGCGGAGGTGGAATGGTGTGGGTGTGGGGAATAAACAAGAAATGTCCTCTAAAAGACGACAACATGCCCTAGGTATGAAAAAGGCAACAAGTTTGACTCCGTTGCAGATTGATTGGATGGTGGAGGAGGGCTGGCAAGGGGGACCAAAAGAAGGATGCATTCATCTAGGAAGGAGACATGCTGGTAGAACAGAATGCATTAATGGCATACAGAATAAATTCAATCTCGAATTGTAAACCAGATTTTTATCTTTTACTTTGAATGTTTTTGCTTTTGTAATCGAGACAATAAGGCCAGCATTTTCCATTGTTTCCAGTTCTTGACACCAAGGTATATTTTTGTACTACTGAGCATAACATTAGATGACATTATATTGCAAACGCTTATTCTCACTGGTATAAATGAGAATACAGAATGGTCTCACTGTTTTGTTTGCAAAGCCTGTCTGACTGTTTGGCTTTTAAACACAACAGATGTACTAAGCAATCCTGCTGCCTCATGAAACTAAAGATTTAAATATTGATTTCTTTTCTTCTGCTTTTCAACCCAAATTCTAATTCTGAACTTTATTTTATGGTACATAGGAGTCATAAAATTATTCCACAGAAGACTGGCTAATGCAGGTTTTCCCTATTAAAATGCCATTGTTTCCTCCAAAAGGGAGGGCTTACTCAATGATTAGAATTTGTTTTCCCTACATGGGGCTCAAAACACTTTAGAAAGGAAATAGGTATCATTAGCCTTAATTGTCAGGTGGAGAAACTGAGGCAGCAAGATGAAGTGGTTTGTCAAAGTTCATACAGAAAGTCAGTGGCAGAGCCAGGAATATAACTAAAACTCCTGGTTCCCAATTCAGTGATTTGCCCAATGCCCTATTTCATGTGAGAGTAATGAACAGTATTTGGTCTGTATATTATGTTGTATAAAATAATAGATTCAACTACCAGAACAGCCCTAAAGCTCTTGAGCCTTTTGTCCAAAACACTTATGGTGAGTATTAGTTAATGACAATGATGACCTTGCATTTATTGCATAACTTTCATTCAAACACTTCTCAAAAACTTTACAGATTTTTACTGATTCCACAAGCTGTGAGACCACTGTTGGCAAGATCTCTCTGTGCTGACCTCTCACTAAAGTTGATAGAATGTCCATAGAAAAGGGCTTGTAGGATCAGGCCTTGAAAAATGAAGAAATCATTGAAAGAAAGAATGAGATACAGTCAAGCGTGGCTTTTGGGGTAGGCGAAGCAGGCACACATCTAGGGCCCCAAGCAGAAAGGAGCCCTGCCACCTACTTTGCTTACCCCAAAAGCTGTATCTGCCTCAGTCAGCAGCAGGAGGAGCTGGCCCTGTGGCTGTGGCCAGCAGCTGGGAGCTGGGGCTGGCAGTGGGAAGCGAAAGCAGCAGTGGGAGGGCTGAGGCAGGAGGACGTGATGGAGGACCTAGGTCCATGGTGGGGGAACTGAGACCACAGGATGGGGCCCATGGGGCTGTGGGGGCTCCCCACAATGGGCCTTCACCTAGGGTCCCCAATAACCAGAGGCCGCCTTTGGATACAGTCACATGGGCAGAAACATGATGACTGTTTTAACATCTCAAAGCATCACCATATCACTACAACCAATAAGATAGCAAGTAAAGAATAGAGTATTCAGATGAATGTGTAGGGTCAATAATTATTCAGATTGGAATTTGACCAGTATAATAGTACTCACAACATTAATCTTGCAAAGAGGGATATGAAATCTAATGAATTTGATAATCTGTGTTGGGCCTGATCCACACCAATAAAGTCATTGGAAATCTCTCAGTTTCAGTGATACGTAGATCAGGCTCTGTATTGCTTGGTAAGTATATTATAAAAACACCCTTAGCAAAAATTAGCATTAAAGTTAAGAGTGGAAATGAAGTATAGAGCCAAATCTTGCTCACTGTAGTCACACTAATGATATTTGAAATTCACAAGCAGTATGTATGTATATAAATATTGTGATTGCATCTACATTGGCAATCAAGTCATGTGTGTTAGTCTAAGTATCTTGTCTATTGAATACTTGAATGAAGAACATTGTGTAAATCCGTGAGGGACCCAGGTATCCTTTGCTAATGGGTGCAGCCTACAAATAAGTGGCCTGCATCTTCTAACTGATCACAACTTCAAAAAAATCCACATTTAGTCTTTATCAGCACATCTGATCACTCTGAAGCACATCTGAAGCAACTGAGCTTTACTCAAAGATGGACAATCAAAAGTAGGGGGCTGAACTGCTGGATCTGTCATAAGATAAAGCTTTATTTGACTATGTCTGATGTTTGTTCTTGCCACTAACCATGTGACTCAGGGGTGACATCTGGGTTCCTGAAGAGAACTGCTTAAAAGGGGTTCCTTGAGCTAAGATGCTGGCTCAGTGGATTAAACACAAATTTACATATGGGTACATGTTACATGACAGCATCTTAAGAAGCAAAATTCTTCAAGGTGACTTATCACCTAATGTGAAGAGGGTGATGTTTGACTGGACTGCCAGCCAGGCCATGTTAGTAAGTCATAACTGACTTCTATCTAATACTTTTTATTAGATGATTGGTTTCATTCAGTTGATGTTCACTAAAACTCTGTTGGGAGTGGAGAAAACACCATAATGCAAGCGACAGAATTTCTCAGTATCTGTGCACTGGCTCCCCAGGTAGAATCAGCTACTTTGCTAATCAAGTTGTTTCTTGTCTTTATTTTCATCAAAGCCTTGATGAGATGCTTCTTGAAAATCATAGAGTAGTTCAATATAACATTTAGACATGCAAGTTTTGGGTCATGGCATAACCTATGTCTGTTCAGGAAGATGTTAAGCTGTTGTTTGGCCCTTATATGTTTAGAGGTGAAGCAGCTGGAAACTCTTTTTGATTCTAGGTTAAAGTTTCCATCTATTACATGTCATTAATCAGGACTTCTAGCTGACTTAAATCCTAATCCTGTACTGCCAGAGAAATGTCATCTATATAAACAAAACACCAGGCAGTGATGTTGGGGTGGTCTTTTGTGCATAAGGAGAAATGTATCAATGCTAGAAGTGAACCTTGAAGTAGTTATTTTGAGACTTTCTGTAGCTGGTTTTTTGTCCAAGTGAACTTGGAAGTGATGTTCTCTCAGCAAATGATTGCAACTGGGTCTTGGTACATCTAGTTCCATGTCAGCCTGTTCCCACCTTGCTGCCTTACACTCATACAAGTGATCTAAAAAATGTTTGGTGTCATCTCTGAATCCCCATTTCCTTCATGTTGTTTGAGAAGTTCCGCACATTTCTCATCCCAGCAAGGAATATAGGTCTTATATCAATCCCTTGGAACTGATCAGTGGTAGCTTTGTAAATGGCTTTAGTGAACTTCATGTAAGCTTCTTCAATAAAGTTGTGTGGGACACAAATGATGTAGTGATTGGTGAATTGCATAAAGCTGGGCTAGTTGCAACAAGAGTTTATTGGTGCTCTTAATGAGAATGGTTAGTCCACTTTGGATAAGGATCAGATGAAGTTGCCTATGTGGGAAGGCAATACAATGTTTGTAGCTTAACATGAATGGTTGCTCGAACTGAGGTCAGAGAAGTAGTCTTGCTTCCATTTTGTAGAATGAAAAGTACTCCCTTGTTTTGGGTCATGTATGAGGCAAAGGTTCATAAATCATCCCCATTTTGATCTCACTGACTGTATTCCAGGATAGCGTGGTGGTAATTAAAATTTTCAAAACAGATGGCAGGAACTTAGGAAGAATATTTAGCATTAGTCAGGTTTGGTTAGGGGGCTTGTACTCATTTGCCACTCTGTAATGTGCAAGTCTCACAATATAACAAAGGTCTGAATTAGATGGGAGCGTTGGCAGATCTGCTCTATCATGTGTGGCACATTTCCTGTGCAGGGCATAACTCACAAGGTCATAACCTTTGAAGTTAAGGTGCCTGGCAGAAAGCACGTGAACATGTAAGAGACAAATAGTAAATGCATTTCAATAAGAAAACTTGTATACACAAGGCAACTATCATTTGTCTCATATATTGCATGGAGGGTGGTAACAGAAAGAGACATACTGTGTCACTCTCATAAATCACAGCAAGCTCTATTTATATAATTCCTTGAATTGATTTCTATTCGAAAGTATTTTAAAAACCCAAAGGCACACTATACAATAGTTCCCTGCAACTTTTCCACTAAAATATGAAAAAGGTATACTAGCACCTCACAAACAGAAAAAAACAAAACCAACCCTGAAACCTCTAATCAATCTGTCCTTCTCTCTAGCTCATGAGTGCACATGTGCACACACCCCCACACACCCCTGAAACCAAATAGTGTGTATACAATTGTTGGAGACCTGGAACACCAAAATCCTCCTCGGCCCTTTCTATGTGTGTGATAAGTTATAAATCTCTTAAATAGAAGTTTACAAAAGAGATGCTGGCGGTCCATTAATTACAGTTATACTGGTGCTAGTGTTGTCTCTATAATTAAATATAATTACTATGTATCTCTGTCACTGAAAACATTCACTTGTAAAATCTGAATTAAACTAAAAGCTCACAATTCTCTTGACAGATATTTTGACTGGCAGCCTTGCTTCTTAATCTGAATTTCAAGGGAGCAATTTTCAGTTACTCTGTTTTTGCACTTGGGGCAGCATCAGGATGAGGGAGATGAGAAGGCGCTCAGACAACTTTATGTTCCCCATACTTTGGGACAGTCTTGCACCTGTCTGGCTCCTTCTGTGAGTTACAGAGCTTCCCAGATTCACTTTCTGCTTTCAATGTGTTCTAGGAAGCTGACAATAACAGAAATACTATTAGAACTATTATTAATAGTGAGCTCTAAGCACAATCCCTCCCTCCCTGCACCCCCAAAAACGCTGCTGTATGCACCAGCAGAGGACATGATACTCCCTTCTCTTCGGTCAGGGAGTTTTTGGAAGCAGTTGAAGGGAGATATGCAAGTTACTTAAAATAATTTACCAGGAGTCCTGTGGCACTAAAAGAGTAACTAATTAATTTATTTCATGAGCTTTCATGGGAGAAAATGACACTTCCTCAGATTCTTCGAAGATGAGGGAACTTATAGAATGGGAGGAAAATAAATTCAGGGAAGTGTAAGTCATGGGATCAGGTCATACTGTTACAGCAAATCAAAGCAGTTGTTAAGATTCAAAAACTGGGAAACAGAACGTAGGGGAAGGTAAGGTGAAATCACCTGTTGTAATAGGAAAAGAATCCACAGTCAGGATTTAATCCTGTTTTCACACAATTGAATCTGCTTGTCATTTCCATTCCTAATCCCTCTGCTGATTGTTTGTTAACAGCTGTGCTCAAGCGAATCAGTAAGACATCAAGACTTCAAAGAGAAACAGCAGAATTGGAAATGATATGTAGAATCAATTGTGTGAAAGCAAGGTTAAATGCTGACTACAGATTCTTTTCCCATTACATGACTTAAGCTCCCTGCATTTAGTTTCCTCACATTTTATAAGTTTCCCAATCTTCAAGACATCTGATAATATGAGATTTTCTCCCATGAAAGCTCATGCGGCAAATAAATGATGGGGAGGACAGGTGACTTCTGCTGTGGAGACTGGACCCAAATGAGAGGGAGTGGAAAAAAAAACCCGAGAGGAACATAAAACAGAGGGAGCATAGAATGCTGAAATGACAAAAGAACACAGAATATGAAAAAGCATACTGTGCTTATGGAGGGCAACGTAAAGTGTTCCACGGACACACATACTCAGGCTTACATACACTTATAGTAAATATGCTACTGAGGGCCTTTCAGAAGGAGGGTTATATCTATGGATCTGTCTCCTTTTCCCCTCCTCATTCTCAACAGATTTTCCTTTTCTGTGATGTGTATAGTGTGACATCAGGTGTATGTACTGCAGAGAGGAGCCTGATTTCTTTCGGGGGGAGGGGAAAGATTTGTCAAAGTGCCCTTCCAGAAAAGGTGCTATACAAAAAGTATACTTAAGTTGGCCAAGAATTTGAGTGCTCAAAAGTTAGGAAATATTAGGAAATGCCTCGTGCATTATGCATTATGGCATTGTCTTTACATGATCACATACAATTTTTTTTAAATTTGGACATTTAGGTGTTGGTTTGTTTTTGTTTTCATAATGGACCTCTAAGTTTACAAGAAATGCTCTTTACATACAGTAGTGCTGGCTTGGAACATGCTATTTTATTCAAATATATTGAGATAGAGCATTTAGAATATACACTAAGTATAAAAGGATATAAGGGAGGGGTGGAGTATGATCCAACCCATAATACTCTGAGTAACCCAATTAAGTCTTTGATGATGACAACATTATAGAATTTGTTTTTGTTTAAATAAACTTCTAAGCACATGGTCTTGCAAAGGAAATTGTTGGGCATCTTTCAGCATAGACAACTCTGCCAGCTCTTCTTCTAATAAGAATAATTGAGGAATGGAGGCAACAGCACTTGGCCCTACAAATTTAAATTCAGTACATTAGTCTGAAACATTTATACTTTGTCCTTGATAAATATACTCTACAGATTAATATAAATTCAGCTTCTGTAATGTGTAGATGTAAGAGAGAAGATGACCTTGTCAGAGACATTAAGCATTAAATGTTTTTAAAGACTGCTGTGTGGTACAATCTGTTGCAGAGGCACAAAAATACTGAACAACAAAAACTCTGTTTAATATCTGAAATAAATGTATGCCTCATGGATTATCCATCTCTGGCAGAGATACATTAGCAATTCTAAGAAAGTGTAGTTCCACCAGTAACAGAGAAATCATCCCAAACCTTCCTTCAAATCGGTGGAATAAGGTTTGTTTGTTTTTTAAGTTTCTAGCAAGTTTTAAAAAAGTTTATAGCATTTCATCTGGCATATCCTCTGTTGCTGATCAGTCACACACACTTTTAAGGTTAAATATTTTATTAGGCCTTTCTAAAATAAATGACAGTATATGTAAATATAGACTATTGCACACAAGTGCATTTACATATGACTATTACAATAATTTTATGTGTTAGAATTAAATGGAAATCAGACTCTTTATTTAAACTTAAAACACCAAATGAGAGGTTTAGGAGTATTTGTATAATTGTGTTTGTACTGCTTGTTGAATTTAATTCTGATTTTTTCCCCTTCATTAATTCTGAAAGTCACAGGTATTCTTAACAAAATGACTACCGATTTAGAATTTAAACTACATTAGGAAAAAATATGGAGATAAGGAGTGTCCCTGCCCCCAGCTGCACAAGATGCTATGAATCTTAAAAAAGAAAAGCATTTGTACTGCATCAAAATGGAAGCCAGATACAAGGCTGTCATCTATGGTTTAGAAGGAGGGCTAAGGAGTAGATCCATTTTTGAGATGGATAACCTTTAAGAGAAAAGGTTAATCTGAACTGCTGTAAATTGGCATAGCTACAGTCAGGGGCATCACTGCCATAGGGTTATCGATAGAATAGAATCATAGGGTTGGATGGGACCTCATGAGATCATCAAGTCTAACCCCCTGGGTCTTGAACCCAGGATCTGCTATATATTAATCAGGATCAATGGGCTGCAGCCACACCAGCATCTCCAGCCCAGCCCTGCCAGTGGCTGGGGTTAGATTGGTTCCTCCAGGCCACCTGCCACTTGCTGGAAGCAGCAGGAGCTGTATCTGAGCCTGGGCTGCCTGCTGTTGGCCACCTCGGATCCAGCTCCTGCCACTGCTGGCCAGTGACTGGGGGGCCCCAGTGGACCCAATCTGGCTCCAGCTGCTGCCTGCCAGTCAGTAGCAGAAAGCTCAGGGTTGGATACAGCTCCTGCCACTGCTAGCCAGTGGCAGGCAGCCTGGGTGGACCCCATCCTGCTCCAGCTAATGCCTGCTAGTAAATGGCAGGAGCCAGAACTGAGCCCAGATTGTTTGCTGCTGGCCAGCAGGCAGCAGCTGAGGCCAGACTGGGCCCACCTGAGCTGCCTCTCACTGGCTAGCAGTGGCAGGAGCTGGATCAGGTCCTGGTGCTGGATCAGCCCCACAGGGCAGGGCCACATGGCTGGGGGCAGGACCCGGGCCTGGTGCTTTTTTCAGGGGAACAGCACCCCCGGCTACAATGCATTCATAGAGCCACATTGATATAGACTAAGTATCTAGCTCACAATATCTTCAACCTAATAAGGAATCTCTTACATTTGCGTCTCTTGCATTTTGAGAAAAAAGAAAAAGAATATATAAGTCAAATTCATAGCTCACCACTGCTTTGATATTCACTACTATTAGTTCTCAGAAAATTGGCACTTAATGTGTAGAGTTACAATCTTGTACTGACAGAGAAAAGAGCATAACAAATCCTCATTCTTTGGACAAAAGAGATAATAGATATATTCTACATGCACATATCTGCAGAGCAGAGATTGGAACTTTTTCCATCAAAAATGCAAGCCCCTGTTGCTTGAAATGAAGGAATCCTCCTTCAGTTGACGGTAGCAATGGTCATGCTAGGCTCTCTGAGGGCAAAACATTACAAGGTGACCAAAATAAGCATATATACATATTTGTTAATTCTGTATACATACAGTAAGAATCCAGATGTGTTTTTTTCTGATGATGCTGTGCACCAGACTCATGCCAGATAAGTGTCACATCCAGGTTGCTGCAAAGCACATTATAAATAATTACATATTTGAGTTCTGATCGTGCAAGTTTATAAGTATGGAGATTCCCATGCACCTGTATAGGGTGCCATAAAAGACTCTCAGAAATACATGTAGAATGGAAAAAGAAAACCATTCATTGGCTTCTGTACAAGTACAGAGTTAGATGCATTTGCAGGACAGAGGCCTCATTCCTTTTCAACTTCTGAAATGTTTAAACTTAATATGAAAATATTCTGACTCATTGATAGTAGAGCAATCTGTGAAGCCTTTGTTAGCCCAGCGGGGTGCAACACAATGTTATTTTCATTACAATCTCAGTGCCAACTTATTCTTAGTGTAATTAAAATACATTCTTTATTTTGTAGCAACATTAATGTGATTGGTGGCCCCTATAAAGAAAAACAGTATTATCAGATAAAATACTTAAAATTCACTGTCATCCGTTGACATTATTTCCATTGCTGCTCCCTCATTTTTTCCTCCCATTTCAATGGATGCAAACAGAGAAGACATATGAAAAAGAGATAATAGTTATTTCTGTTACTGCTGGGATCTAGATGTGTTCAAACTAGATGGAAGCTGTCTGATTTCTACAGATGCAATGCCTCAAGTATTTTACATTCGGGATGTCAGTTTTTATTTATTTATTTCAGACCTCCAGGTTTTCCGTGGAATTCTGAATTTCGCCTACCAATACCCCACAGCAGGGGTCTGCAGTGTTGAGAATCAAGATTCTCTGCATCGTGTCCTTGATCCCTGAAGTCTGTTTGGCTATGTCTATGCACACATCATTATTTCAAAATAAGGATTTTAAAATGAGTTATTTTGAAATAAAGTCCTTATTTCAAAATAACAAAATGTTAATTCGAATTAAAGGAAAGCCTGTTATCGAAATGGCTGTTATTTTGAAATGGTTATGTCGAAATAAAGCCGTTTGGACATGTTGTTTCGAAACAATGGTGTTGTTTCAAAACAACATGTCCAAATGGCCTTATTTTGAAATAACAGCCATTTTGAAACAATCGGGGTTTAACCTGTTTCAAAACGACAGTTCTTATTTTGAAAGGATGGGACCAAATATCTTTTATTTCAAAATAACCAGTGTTATTTCAAAATAAAAGTGCATTGTAGACATACCCCTCATGTAGGCTAAATGATACACCCCAATGACTTCAAGGTTGTGTTCACTTCAGGATGGACCAAGAGTTTATGCATATATGGACAATGATATAAATTCACTTCTTCTTGAACAAGAATTGAAATCATGTTATCTCCTGTCTTCTGGGCAGAGTAGCCCAGGGCATTGTTTGTGATTTAAAGGCATTTGTTGCAGTTTCAGATAGGTGGGTCAAGAGAGGAATAAATCTCTACATCACTACATTTGTTAGTCAGTAAAGAACTGAACAGATACACTGAGAGCAGCCTCCATTAAAAAGTTAGCACTTAGTAACCAACAAGTAGTTTGGGAAATAACTGCAAGGTAGGTGTATATTTGAGAGGTTTCTGATTTACTTGCAGTCATGCTGGATAATTTATCTCACTGTTCTGAAACAGATTTAGCCTTGCACTATACTCAGCATCTGGTTGATCCTTCCTTCCCTTTTTTCCTTTCCTAAGCTCTTACCAAATTGTTAATGGAGTGATCAGGAAAACCACTGGGTCAGCATTTCAATCTTCATGATCACTCCATTAATGATTTTCTAATTGTGGTGCTCAGATAGATGAATACCAAATCAAGGTTTCAAAGAGAAGCTGCTGAGATCAAATTTATTTGCAAATTTGATTGCATTGCTTCATAGGGACATCAGATTTTTCTCTCATTGTAACAGGTAATTTGACCTCATCTTCCTCTGTATGTTGCTCCCCCATGTTTCAATCTTTATAATAGCTTTGATTTGCTGTTACAGTGTGACCTGTTCCCATGACTTATACTTCCCTGTGTTTATTTCCTCCCATGCTGTAAGATTCTCCCATCTTCAAAGCGTCTGATGAACTGGGATTTTCTCCCACGAAAGCTCATGCAATAAATAAATTTGTTAGCCGTTAAGTATCACAGGACTCCTTATTTATAATATAAATTAACTTTATAAAATAAGGAATAAAACATGCAACTGTAATTCCTTCTTAAAACTTTAATTTACTTGATAGGCAAGATCTTTTTTTAAACACTAAGACTTTGTTTTTCTTGTCAAAATGAAAATGTTGAACTCTTCCATTTTTCTTATGTTTTGGTGTAATCCTTTATAGTGATTCATTTCAGTAAATTTTATCTACAGTGAGTAATTAGCATGATTTTGAAATAGGGAATTTTGAAAACACTTGCCGCATAAACAAGCTGTTTTTTCTCTTTAATCCTGTCTATCTCTAAATTAGCAATATTTATGTAAAGTCATGGAAGATGAATTAAAATGAAAAGGCAGATTAGATTTTACTGAGGGGAAAATTAGGGGAGCAAAACAGAAAAAAATTAGTTCCTTTGTTCTTTTCTGAAACATTTCATAACGAATAAATTCTTCATTGATTTTTCACTCAACTTTTCAGCCTTTATGTTCCTTTAACACAGTTTTATTTTATTTGTTTGTGTGTCTGAATGCAATATTTATGGTATATGGGCAGCACTGTAAAGGGGGCTAAAGAAGAAGCATTTTTTGAAACTGCCATTTAAATATATCTCCTGTCAACATAATGAAGCCGCCTAAACAAGTAGTGATAGCTATGTTGGTAGGAGATGCTCTCCCATCGATATAACATTGTACACACAAGTGCTTATGCTAGCAAAACTTATGTTGCTCATGGTTGTGCTTTTTCATACTCCAGAGTGAAAAAGTTTTGCTTCTGTAAGTGCCAGTGTAAACAAGCCTTTAGATATTCCTGTCGCCAGCTCACTTACAAAACTGATTATGACCACAAACAAAGACACCACAAAAGTCTGCAGTAGGGTTTTAAAAGAGACATTCCCTCAAGGGATAAGTAGTAACTGTGTGGGGGAACCAGAATGAGACACTAGATACCCAGCGAGGTCCTGAGGAACTGACTTTGCCTAGGCCATCATAACAGGATGGTCGGGCTGGAGGAGAGATAGACATATATAGTTTTTTTTTTAATCCTTTTTTTAATGTGGTTTAATGCTTTTTTCTACTGCTAAAATAAACAATTTTAGTTTTAAGAAGTGTGTCTGATCACTGAATGTCACAGGCAATAGAAGGGAAGAACTCAGTCAGACCTAACAAGGTAATGGTTTGATACACAGATACAGTAGTCCAAAGCCCTATCTGTGAATGGCAGACTTGTGAAAGTCTATCCTTTGGGCCAGAAAAGGCATGAAGGCTAGAGAAGGGACAGAAATGCAGCTAGCCCTGGAATCATGAGACAAACCAACAAAACCAGAACCAAAAAGCTTTGCAGAACAACTGAAGTTAGTGTTTATGATTAGAAAGTAGCAATGTTTAAAACTCTTCAGCTGCACTTCACAGGAACTTCTGACTTCAACTCCTTTGTTCACAATCTAGGTGAGTTCCAGCCATCTTAATATTTGCTTTTAGTTTTAGATTCAGATAACTATAAAATATCAAGTTGTCAACTTTTATCTAGTTTTACATCATGCAGTATTTTACTATAAATCAGCCCAGTTGTCTCAAAACTGGTTCTGTGTTCATTTGAAAGGTTCATCTGGACTAACTCCAGGTGCATAGCAACTCCACTATATTAGTTGACCCTCTATGCAAAGCCATGGTTAGTGTAGTATTGAATCTTGGTTATCTTTGATTAGTACACTGTGATCGGGTACTAAGATAAACAAACAAGCTTTAATCAAAATGTGTTTTTAATGGATCTTCTCTGACTGTGTTGTCCCAGGATACTGGAGTCAGATGGAAAACACGAAATGGAGCCTTTGAAAGCTATCTCTACTTTTGTTGCCTCCGACTAGTGATGTGAATGTGTGAAGGAACTTTTCCTGGCAAGTGTCTAACTAAAGTGTTGGATCAACTAATTTATGGGTGTTTTCCTTGTAATCCCTTAAAGAGAGTTACTCTGTCAAAGAAAGAAGTCTTGGATATAAATCCAGTTCCATGTGATGTGTCTTGGATAGAAATCCAGTTCCATATGATAGATGCAGAAATGTGGTGTAACTGTGAATATTGAAAGCACTGGACAGCTGTTCTTGTGGGATTTGTTCCAAGTGCTTTATTTTTTGACCTTGTGCAAGTCAATTAACATCTCTGTGCCTTTGCTTGCCCACTTATCTACTTCACTGAGGTCTATAATGTTTAAATAATTCTTTGTGAAGTGCTCTGACATGATCAGATGAAAGCTGTTAAATGAGAAATGTGAAAAGTATTATTATTGACTCCATTTCATAATAAAATAACTTGTGTAAAAGAGGATAATTATCATTTTAATGTGGTACCCTGTTTCATGCAGGGCTGTCACTGCCCTGAAAAAAGGGACAGTACCCCGTGCCATGTGGCCATGCCCTCTGGGCCCAATCTGGCCCCTGAGTCCAGTCCAGCCCCTGAGCCCAGTCCAGCAGCTGGATTGGTTTCCTCCTGCTGGCAGCCCTGCCCAGTTCTGGACCCTGCTGCTGTTGGCCAACCACAAGTGGCCCCGGCCAGATCCAGTCCCTGCTGTTGCTGGCCAATGGCAGGCAGTCCCATCCCTGCCACTAGCAGCCAGTGGCAATTGGCCCCAGGCATGATCTGGCCCCTGCTGGGTCCAGTGGCAGCAATGCTACTCCTGTGAATACCTCCAGCAGCTAGTTTTAAATCATCTGAGAACCATTTAATTTTTATGGCAAAATGCTGTTTGCCAAACTTTTTAAATACAAATTTAATCATGTAGCCAATTCTTACATTTTATGTAAAATATTAAATGTTTATAAACCAGGTATATTATTATCCATTATTTTTATTACTGTAGTGCCCATGGGTCACCATTGTGCTAGAAGCTGTACTAGCACAGTCAAAAGGTGCTCTTTAAGGCAGGAACTTTATAATCTGAATATGACACATTACAGTTAAAGTGGCGTTATAAACTCAGATCCCTGTCCCTGTGTTTGACTGAGCTGTGTTTGGTAGACAGTTCTAAATGTTGGAGATAAAAAGTGGTTTTAAACTGTGGGCCAAACCAGACATGAGCAGTTGTTAGGCTAAACCAGACATGAACAGTTGTTAGGCTATCCAGAATAGCCTATTAAGAACCACTCTTCTGTTCAAAGCTCAAGCTGATCTACTCAGCAATGCTAGTATGCTGGGTGGTGGAGACTACCAGGCCAGATTTATGTAATTTGAGATTTTTCTGAAGACTCTAGATGCTGCATGATAGTAGTTCTCTGTCCCCTTTGTCCTGCTGCAGGGACTGGAATTCCCTCCCCAAATAACTGCTGTTATACATATTATTATAGTATTGTAACCAAACCTGCAGCATGGAGTTGTAATGAGTGCTGTCCATAGATCTTTATTAGCATGGGGAAAAAACCAACCAACCAACCAAACAAACAAAAAAACACCACAAAGCTCTGTTTGTGTTAAAAATATAAGATTTTATGAAAACAATCTTATGGGTTCTTTGTTTTTGTTCTGACTCATGATTTTTGGATGCTTAAGACTGGCATTATTGAATCATGTTAATTGTGCTCACTTCATAAAAATGTGCAAGCATCTGGGGATCTTTTTGCATGACTAGTCATTATATTTCTGAACACTGAAAAGCAGTATGGAAATACTCGTGCTCAGGTTGGGTTGTGCACTGTAGCCTGTGAAAGAGATGGGAACTGCGGATCTTAACACAAAACTGGATGCAAAGAAGTTCTAATTTCACCCCAGATTTTGGCTTTTCTTGTAGTTTTGGGCAAGTCATGTTACAAATCGCATCCTGAATTACATAACACTTTCTCACTTGATGCAAAGCCCCATAAAACCATATCAAAATTAATAATAAACATAGAAAACCATATTCATTGGCCACTAATATTTCTTCACAAAGCATGGTCTTCACATTGGCTTGAAAAGTGCACCTGATTGCAACACATCTAGTCAGTCACATCAGCAGCTCACAATTGCCATGGGCACACCCTGCTCCTGGTACCAGTGCCTGCAAAACTTGTTTCAGAAATCTCTCTCCATCCATCTGTCCCACAATCTTCAGCTCTCTTCATCTGATTGTCTTGAGGATAACAAGTATCACCATTTTTGCTGTAAATTGGGATGCTCTGAGGTATAGTTAACATGCAGCAATCACCTGTAACATTTCAGGTGGAAGGCAGAAAGCTTACACTGGACAAGGATTTTGCTTCCTGAATACTTATGGATTTTGGGCTGCAGATTACGAAAATCACCATGAAATTTCCCTATCATGTACTGTTTTTTTTTAAATTGCCTATATTTGTTATTTCAATTCATAATTTAAGTCTATTTAAAATGTTGTCCACAATGTAAGCTGAAAAGTTTTCTATCTTGTGTCCAAGCATACCTGGGCATGCAGTGACATTGCACCTAGTGCAGGCCACACAACATGCAGTGGGAATGCTAAGGCTTAGGCAGGGCAGATGCTGGCAGGACAGGTTTTAGAAAGGCTATAAAAGCATTTCCCACACACCGTTCTATGCATTGCATTTATATCAGTTTGCATTCATATTGTTGCGCATGCTCTATGCACATAGCATATTGTATGTACTCATAATAATATTTTCAGGAGGATTAGTGATAGCAAAATGTCTCGCCAATGTCGCAACAACCATGATACGTTCTGTTACATTTGTGGCGAATATATGCTTAAACTTGAAAGACGGAGCATGACTGCGCATATTAAGAAAACATATTACCAGCAGATCAAGGGATGTGATCATTCCCCTCTATTCGGCACTGGTAAGGCCACATCTAGAATACTGTGTTCAGTTTTGGGCTCCCCACTACAAAAAGGACAGGGACATGCTAGAGAGATTTCAGAGGAGGGCAACCAAAATGATTCAAGGGCTGGAGCACAAGCCCTATGAGGAAAGACTGAAAGCATTAGGTTTATTTAGTCTGCAGAAGAGAAGATTGAGGGGGGATTTGATAGCAACCTTCAACTACTTGAAGGGATGCTCTAAGGAAGATGGAGCTCGACTGTTCTCAGTGATAACAGAGGACAGAATGAGGACCAATGGTCTCAAGTTGCAGGTAGGGAGGTCGAGGCTGGATATTAGAAAAAAACTTTTTTACTAGGAGAGTGGTGAACCCTTGGAATGAGCTGCCAAGGGAGGTGGTGGAGTCTCCATCTTTGGAGCTGTTCAAGGCCCAACTGGACAAAACCATGACTGGGATGGTTTAGTGGGAGTGGTCCTGCCTCTGGCAGGGGGTTGGACTAGATGACCTAAGAGGTCCCTTCCAACCTTATGATTCTATGATTCTATGATATGAGCTCTACTTTGGCTGTAAAATTGGTGATCAGGACAAAGCCTGGGGTCCTCACATTTGTTGCACAACATTTGCTGTCGATCTTAGAACTTGGCTCAGAGGTACTCAAAAGTCAATGCCGTTCGCTGTCCCGATGATATGGCAGAAGCAGAAGGATCATGTGACAGACTGTTACTTCTGTCTGACCAATGTGTCTGGGTTCTCTGCTAAAAACAAGAAATCCATTGAATACCCCAATCTCCCTTCAGCCATGAGACCTGTGCCGCATGATGACAGTCTTCCATTACCAAAGCTGCCAGAGACATGGAGCCTAGAGGAGTCAGACGAAGATGCCATGATGCATGAGCCAGGAATGGGAAATGACACTGAACCAGATTTTGAACCATTTACATCAAGTGAGACTCATCTGATAACTCAATCTGAGATAAAGGACCTGGTCAGGGACTTGGGTTTGTCAAAGGCAAAAGCAGAATTACAGGGTTCAAGACTGCAAGGATGGGGTCTGCTGTCACCAGGCACAAAAATTTCTGTCTTTCACAGCTGCCAAGAAGATTTGACACAATTCTTTGGTCAGGTTGATAATCTGTGTTTCTGCACTGACATTGATGGGCTGCTAATTGCTTTGGGTTGCCAGCAAGACCAAGAACAATGGCATCTTTTTATTGATTCGTCAGTGTTAAGCCTGAAAACTGTGTTGTTACACAATGGCAATGTCCACCCTTCAATACCAATTGGCTATCCAGTACACATGAAGGAAACCTACGGAAATATGGAAGTTTTGTTGAAACACATACAGTACAGCAACTACAACTGGAACATCTGTGGTGATCTGAAAGTAGCCGTGCTGCTACTAGGAATGCAGCTTGGATACACCAAGTGCTGTTGTTTCATTTGTGAATGGGACAGCCATGCTAAAGAGTCTCATTACATTAAAAAGGACTGGCAACTCCATAAGCAGTTGGTTCCAGGGCAGTAAAGTGTAGTACATAAACCACTTGTAGACCCAACAAAGATATTTTTGCCTCCTCTTCACATAAAACTTGGACTGATGAAAAATTTTGTGAAAGCGATGAACAAGGAAGGTGAAGGATTTCAATAATTGAGACAGCTGTTTCCCAGAATAACTGACACCAAGATTAAGGAAGGCATTTTTGTTGGTCCACAAATCAAACAGGTCATCAGTGACAGGCAGTTCGAAGAACTAGTAGGGCTGGAGAAAATCGCATCGAAGGCATTCGAGGATGTTGTTGAAAAATTTCTTGGCAACTACAGAGCACCAAACTACATGCAGCTGGTTGACAACATGCTTCAAGCATAGAAAGCCATGAAGTGCAATTAAAGATTCATTTTCTGCATTCGCATTTAGACTTCTTCCCTCAACATCTTGGTGCAGTCTGTGACGAGCATGGTGAAAGGTTTCACCAGGACATTGTGATCATGAAAAAAAGGTATCAGGGCAACTGGAATCCATCATTGCTGGCTGATTATTGTTGGACACTTAAACAAGAAGCCTCAGACACTGAGTACAAATGAAAATAATCAACAAAACATTTTTAGCTCAGTTGAAATATTGCAAAGCGTCAACACCACTATGCGATTAAATGCATTACATTCAATAAAAGACACTTTCTTGTTTCTCCAAATTCCTACATGATACAAGTAGTCTGAAATTATATTTGTGTTCAGCTTCAAGCTGTCTGGCATAATAAAAAAAATTTCTGAGGAAGCAACACTTTTGAAAAAAATTGTTGTCCAGTGTTATTTATGTCCAATTTCCTTAGCATCCATGGGTATGTCCACACACATTGTTTAAATCAAAATAACCAGTGTTATTTCAATTTAAAAAATGGTAGCTCCACATGACATTGCCTTATTTCAAAATGAGGAGGTCTCTCATTTCAATATAAGGAAAGTTATATTGATATAATAAAACCTAGTACTATATCAATGTGGTGGTTAAATCAAAATTCTTATTTTGAAATAACACAGTTTGGACATGTTATTTCGATTTAACTGTTAAATCAATTTAACACTTTTTGCCCTTCTCCTTCCCAGGTGCTTTCCTTTTTCTATATATTGGCTGGGGGCATGGCCCAGTGAAGGGGCCATGTTGCCATACCTCCCATGATGCCCCTCTCCTGAATCGAAATAGCAAGTCCTGTGTCTGGACATGCTATTTTGAATTCGATTTTTTGGTGTGGACCTGTTAAATTGATTTAACTTATATTGATTTAATGATTTTTATATCAATTTTATTAAATCGATATAAGTAAAATTGATTTAACCATGTATGTGTGGACATAGCCAATGTCTCACATACATATATTGAGATGCTAAAGACAAGAGACTGGAGCAATTTCATTTTACCTTTCATGGTAATACCTTTGCTTCTTCCAGTGTTCCTGAATGCTGGTAGGCCTTCAGTCATTAATCCAACACAACCGTCCAACACAAAAAATATAGCTTTAAATCAAATTATAAATTAGCAAGCAGGATTTTTAATACTTTATTTATAAATTTCTGTGATCACAGATGGAAATATTTTGTCAGTTTGTATGCGTAAGGGGAAATCAACATTTATTGACATTTGCTAATAAACATATAATTCTTTCAAGCCTACCTATTCTCAATCAAATCAACTACTTTGCTCTAACTTCACAAGCATTGAAGCTATCATGCTTTCATGGAGGTTTTGTATCAGACTTATGTATTTTACACCAATTCCAAAGAATGAAGATTGCCAATACAGATTTTGTGCCATATGCCGTCAAACAACTTAGCAAAATCCACAAAGATATAGACTACTATCCCAGAATTCTCTTGCACTTTCTCGCATAACACATATAAATAGATTATTTTCTCCACTGTACCTATTTTGTATCTAAACCACTTGTTTTTGAATGAGGAAGTTCTCTATCATGGACAGTTCTGTCCAGAATGATTGTGCAGCAGTATTTGCTAAACTGTGTTGATAATGAGATTGTAGAGTAATTTCTGCCAACAGCCAGGTCTCCCATTTTATGAATAGAATCCATCAGGGACAGTCAGAGTCTTGGAATGTCTTCCAGAATGCCAAATCACATTGACAAGTTTATGGTATGTCTGGATGAGTGCCTCTCCACCACCTTTATTTAATTACTAAGTTAATTAATTACTTCTCGTATATTATCGACTACAGGGGCTTTTCAGTGTCCATACCCCATCCACAACTTCTTCAGAATTAAAGGACTCAGTATATTCCTATCCATAGTTCTCCCCAATTTAATCTAAATGTGTATCTTTAAAAGGTTGATTTTACTGTAAATCTCCCTAGCCAGGAATCATTTTTTACAGTGAATGGAAATGTATGAAGTGAAATGGATGTGAATGATGAATAAGAACTTGAAAGAGGAGGCTAGTGAAGAGGGAAAAAGAGTCTCTGACTGATAGATTTATATGGGTGACTTTTGCCAGGTTGTTCATTTTAAATCATTAATTCTGGTGTCATATAATGTTGCCGTGTCATCAAACAGCGAAAACAGCTGCAAACTGCTCTTCCAAAAATGATTTAATCTCCTTTCTTTTCTATCTCTCTCATTTTCCTCCTCCCTGTGCTATTCCAGGAAAGCACAATGGAATTAATCCTCTCTAAAGGAGTAGTGGACAAGTCATGCATTAGATCTGTGGGATTTGAGATTTAAATATGACAATATTATGATGTCTGGGGAAAACATAGCAAGACCATATTTGTTGGGAAGATTGGGAATGACTTCCTTCCATTTGTTTTTAAATTAATCATTAATAAGTAAAACCTTATTTTCTGAAACAGTGGTTCACATGGATTTTGCTTCCTTTTCTGTTGAGGAAACAGAAATTTGTAGTGGAATAAGCAGAGGACTAGGAAACAAAAATGCCAGAGTTCTATTTCCTCTATGAGACCGTGACTCTGAGAGCTTTAACTGAATCACTTAAATGCTGTATGCCTCATTTTCTCCTTTCGTAACAGGAATAAAAGATGCAGCCAAAAAGTATAAAGATTTGCTTGTGCATGCTATAATTTGGGAACTTTCTGATTGGTGAAATTATTTGTTTGTGTTAATTTAAATGAATATGTTCATGCACATTTTCAGTTCTAGAGTCATTACTGATTCTAGTAGCATTCCTTATTTCAAGTATAAAGAATCTTCTTAGTATGAGAATTATTTAGCTAAAGTAATTGATGAATATTTAGGAAAGACAAATACATTTGCAGAAATCAGCACTGCTTCATAAATTATTTGTTCAACAAGAAATAGGCTACATGTACAACACATAATTGACCAAGTCCAGTGTGGGCCAAGGTTGACAAAACCAACTAGACATTTTAGAGGCCTCTATTTTTGGTTCTTACCTTGAAACAGCATAAACAGACTGATTTTATTGAAGTTCTGGATGAGCATCTCCAGAGACCAAGGTCCATTTAGGGCCATGTTTTTAGTTGCACACCCTTAAAATGGAGGTACTCAAAATCTTGTCCAAGATAGAGTTTATTTAATTTAATCTGATTATTTAGAAAGTTTCCAGCTCAGTTCATGTTGCAGAAAAGTTGGAAAAGTAATTTACTGTATGCTGTAATCGTGGCACACACAGCTTCATTCTGAAGAGTGTTTTGCTTCTGTGATGATAGCAATAAAGTAGAGAAGGGTAGTGTTCACTGTGAGAAAAAGTCCTCCAAGTCTAGCTATAGTAGATGCATTGACTTTGCCTTTGCTTTGAAGCTTATTTATGACCATATAAACCACTTTGACTTTTACTGCCCCATGGGAAGATACTTAACCCAACACTAGTAAACAGAGTAAACACATCATTTCTTCTTGCTATTACTGTAGTTTCCCATTTATCATTTGAACATTTATCATTTGGGGGATTTTATGGAGAGGGGTTGTTGTTGTTGTTTGTTTGTTTGTTTTTGTTTTTTTTTTGAACAGTGGAATTCACTGGTAGGAATCAGTGTCTCTTTAATTTTCAACCTGAATCTAAACATAGTTCAACTTATGCTTCTCATATACATTGCTTCAGAGTTAACGCTTTTTGCTGCAGTGGCTACAGGTCCAGTAGAGATGATCTTTTCACAAACGCATTTTCTTCATGAATTTCAACTATTAGCATAAAACTCATTCATCCAGAGGATGTTAAGCAGTCCTGATGGAGGACATTCTGGTGAAGTCATAGGGAGAGCAGAAGTGTTAGTAAAAGCAGGGACAAATGAATGAGCACTAGAAGTCAAAGTGAAGTCCTGACCACCTCCAATTTGTAAACTGAGCACATTTCTCTAAAGGGATTTGATGTTGAACTCAATATCCTGTCCAAATTTCAACCGAGTTATTACATTTTCCTCATTTCTAATTGCCTTTGTACTTTAAATGGAATTTGGCATTCTTTGGTATGCTCTTAAACAGTTGGTGTGTTTCATTCCCCAAAATTGCTACATTTTAGAGGTGGGTGAAGAGATTCCCACATAAACATTTTGTGTAAAGCCCTTTAGACTTGTTTTTGATGAAAAACTATAGAAGTAAGGTATCCTCATTTAAGCAGGAAAGGTATCTTCATCTAAACAGACAAGGAGCCTCATGGCACTTTTAAAGATTAACTAAAAGTGCCACCATAGTCTTTGTTTCTTTTGCTGGACTAGACTAACACAGCTATTGCTTTGGAATTTCTAATCTAGCCAGATTCAGGCATTGTCATTTAAACAGGTAAGGTATCCTCATCTAAACAGTTTACACCAAACTAGATCCCAGGAGCTATTTTTACGACTGACCATTGCAGTCATATGGAGAAGGTCACAACTCGCATCTCAAGGCCAAAGTGATCTATAGATGTGAAAATTTCAGTAAATATGACAGAGCAGTTATAATCTGTTAATGAGAAAATTAGTGAAGACTCAGGAGATACTAATTGAAAAGTCATCTCTGCAGTGAAGGTGGGGGAGTGAGAAGAGGAGTTGTAGGCTAACTGTGATATAATTAACATCACCTATCTCATTGAAATGTTGCTTATTCCTGGGCACATGGATCTTCGTTAACAGATAAAATAACATTAATGTACTTCCCCAATGCAAGATTCAAAGAAGGAACATGTTCAAGAATGACTATTGTAAGTGTATGAAATATGGGACTATAATCTAAAGAAAATGAGCAACAGTGGTTGCCTATGGCATCTGATTTTGGGGGATACATAGTAACTTGATGTAGAGTCAAGTTCAATGATCAGTGAAACTCCAACATATTATGTTAAGAAACATATGATGAGAGGGGTTTTGACTTAGGTTTTTTGAGCCAAAGAAAAAACTCGAGCTGATGAGCTGGATTATTTAAATCAGAAATCGTAAGTAAAATGTATTTCAAAAATTCACTTGAATTCTGAAAGCAGTGTTGTGAATATAAAATAAACATCTTTTAAAAAATAAAATGCAAAAATTTTTTAAATTTTGAATTAGAATGTGCATAGTATTTCTCAAAATGCTATTTTTAGCTGTGGTGGAATATCTTGATATATGTGTGGAAAAACCACTTAAATTCTGACCTAGCAAAACACTTAAGCACATGCTTAACTCTAAGCATTTGAAATAATTGCATAACTTCAGGTTTAAATATTTTTGTTGGATTGGTGCCTAGTAGTGCTCCCATTGAAGTCCAAGGCAAAAGTGCCATTGGCCTTCAGAAAGACATGATCATAATTTTAGAGTCTTGTTATATTGTTCGCTAGTAAGTACACAGCATTTTGAAAGTGGTAAAATAAAGGAGTCCTGTGCTGTAAGTTATATTTTTATTAATTATTATTTCTGCTTTTCTTAGCATAAAACTGAAATTAGAACTTTCAGCACTGATTTACATGCCTCAGCCATTTGAGCTAAAGAAGAAACTGGATTAGCTAATGTCAATAGTAGGTTCTCCTTTATGTAGATCAGCAACTAGGCAGACTCATGACACATACTTAGCCAGTGTTTTACATAGGGGAAAAATGTTTTCCATTAAAGAAAAATCCTTTATTACCCAGAATGGAAATATCTATCTATAGCATTCCCTAGTTCTGATACGCAAAACAATCTGTTTAAAAAAATTGGAATTTTCCTGTGTGTTTTTAAGCCTACTTCCACCTCCCACATGTTCAGTCAGGACTATATTATTCTGGTCCCAGTAAGATGAACAGATAATTCACCTGATATTGTAACAAATCTCTGAATATCTGATCCAAAATATTCCCCTTTTTCCTTAAACTAGAAAAATTACATATTTTCAAAAGTGTCCACTTTATTTTTTCTCAGTTATGATCTTTTATTTTTCTTTCATATTCTCGGCTCTTTGTTACCTTAGATTTCATCCATTCCTATAAAAATATTTTGCTTTTTCATACACAAAAACAAATATATTCATGATCTGAATGACTTCCACATTTAAGACTGGGCAACAACAAACAAGAGAATAAAAGTAATGCCTCACAAAATATCAGCTGCCTCATGTGCAGAGAACAGACAACTAGAAATCTAATAGTGCAGTATGCAGAAAAACAAGACCAGAAGTTTCATACATACGTCTATGCATATAATTTATATAAAATATTCATAGATAACAAATAAGCAAACAAGAGTACCAAAAGCTTAGTTTTTTTCATTAATTGAAGTGACTTTGGTACTATGCCTTTCAGTGCTGCCTTGCAAATATTTACACTTGGAAAGGAAAGAGTTAATATAAACTAACAAGTCCAATGCCTAATGGCTATTGGTAGTGTCTATTATTAGATGCCCAGTTATCCTCTCAGCACCCTTGAATGCCTCTGTATCAATAAGGTCAAATACATTAGAAGTTCTTATAACAAAGAAGAACAGAATTACTATACCCTGCACATTCAAGCGCTTAAAAAAAAAAAGGCTGGCCTCTTCCACTCACAAAAACAAGTTACAATTTTAGATGTATTTTTAGCTGACATTTGACAGAATCATGTTGCTTTTCAAACAGGCTTTGAAATGGCCATTTCTTTAGCTGTCTCTGGCTCTATCTGCTTGCTGTTTGAAGATAAGTCAGTCATTTGGGTGACTCAGGAATCAGGAGCAGCAGCAGTCAGCAGGATGCAGCTGTTCACAAAGGCAGTGAATCTAACAGTTCAGGAAATGTTCCTCTTTCTGTGTATCTCTATATCTTGGTTAGAAACATCTATAGGAGGACAAATTCATAAACACTGTTGGGGAATGTTTACATACACAAGGGCAAACCCTGTCTGAGCCTCCATGATTTCAAAGGTTCCCATGGCAGCATAACCAATAAATTCTGCTGAATTCCAGGGACAGTGCAGAGAGCATGTTGTTGTTCTGAGGCAGATAGGTCAGCATTGCAGGAATAATTTCAGATGGCATTCTCTCCTACTTCCTCCTTCAGTCAGTCAAGGCAGAAGTCTGATCCTCCATGATCATTTTCTAGAGTACACCTCCCTGAATTAGTAGACTAGGGTTTCACAAATCATAGAGTATGTTTAGAGGGGACCACTGTTATAGTCTAATCTAATGCAAGCCATGGAACTTTCCTCCATTAATTCCTCTTTGAAGTATAGGCATGTCTTGAAGGGGAAAAAAAAAAGAGGTGGGTGTTGAACCCCAGGTTCGCGATGTGACTGGGATGGACCGGCAACACCCACCAATGAGACAGACACCAGTTCAAGTAAACAAAAAAAACTACTTTTATAGTGACACCTTAAACACCTTCAACCCCCTAACAGTGTAAAACAAGGAGATCTATGCAAAACCACTTGTAATCAACTAACAATATGAAGCAAAACCTAGATAGGACACTTATAACCAACTAAAAGTATAAAGCAAAATCTGAATAAACCCTTATAACTAAATGACAATATAAAGCTAAAAACGTATGCAAAGCACTTATAACCAAGTAACAGTGTGGAGCAGGAAAGTCTATATAAAGCACCTGTAAAACACCTCCAACCAAACAACAGGATAAAGCATGAAAATCTATGCAAAACACTTACAACCTACAAAAGTACTTATAGTTAAATAACAGTATGGATTAATGACCTACAAGAGGGTGGCCATAATAAGTCAAGGACTTTTCTGGCCTTTTACTGCCTGAACATCGGTATAGGCACTGACCAGCCCACCCGACGCGTATTTACCAATGGCTGGAAGCCATTTCTCCTTGCTAGCCAAGAAGGGTGGGTGGCAGAATGAAAAAAAAAAGTCAGATGAGAGAAAAATAAACCCCCACACTCCCCCCCCCCGTGTACACTGGGGAAGTTTGGGGCCAGCAGTTTAGAGCAGAAGCAGAGTAATGAACAATTATACAGTAAGAAGGATGCAAAATACAAATGACTAACAAAACACCTGGCAAATTAACAACACAAAACTATGCTAGACCTTAAACAACTATACCATAAAAAGATTATGCAGGATACAGAGAAAATAATAACAACTACACAAACTATGCAAAACTCAGGTGAAGAAGCTACAATCACAGACTATATATAAATGGTACCAAGTAGAATGATTAAGAGAAGGTAG
>ML681963.1:106234365-106262762 GCA_007922195.1 Podocnemis expansa
GTTAATTTGAAATAAGTTGTTTCAAAATAAGCGTTATTTCGATATACGGTTGTTGCGAAACAACCATATCGAAATAACTGGCTGTGTGAGAACACAGCCTAAGAGTCTAAACCATAACACCCTTGGAATGCTTGGGACGCAAAGATCTGGTTTTTCAGGTGAATTTTACGGTCTGGTGATACTGAGTCTGATTCTTGACTACCTTGCACTTGTGTGGTGATTTACACCCAGCAGAAGGACGAAGCCCACATAATAATGACCCTGCCTGCCTAATCTGTAAACTTTCTATAGCGGGTATTCTTGTCTTTTCTATTATTACTGTTTTTCTATCCAGCATCTACAACACTCATACCCTGATCCTTGGCTGAGGCTCCTAGGTGCTACCATAATACAAATAAAAAATAATCTTTTTACCTAGTCTGAGACCCCATCTGCAATGTTCATACCAGTCTCAGCCCCAGCCTCTGCCCAACTGATCTCCCAGCCTGTCTACTTGACTCCTACACTAACCACCACTCCAGTTCCAGCACTCCTTCACCCATAACTTTCTGAGTTATTGCCATCAACCCATTGTCACAATTCTTTATGCCTAAAAAGTATAGTGAAATTGGGTAGCGTTGGAGTTCATGGAATTAGAGCAGGAATTAACTTTAACCAGCATGAGCTGCAGGACTTCTTTCTAATGCTACTATATTTTAGGGAAAGAGGGGTTCAGAGTTCTAAAGAAGATGGGTCCTGGAAGTATATGATATGAACTGATTTTGAAGACACACAAACAACATAGCTGTTCCAGTTGGGAAAAAAAAAAACAAAAAAAAAACCATCCCTGATCATTTCAGTGCTTCTAGTTCAAATATACTTTAGCTTGGTTCTATGCCATAGCATTGTTAGAGCTCTTATATAACATGCAGATTTCTTAGTGATCTCCAGGGGATAGTTCAAGATTTATTACTTTGCCAGAATGATTGACAATTATTTTCACAATACTAGCATCCCATCCAAGGATATTAAAATGCTGAACTTTCAGGAAAACCAGTTTTTGAATATGATTGTCTGTGGTCTGGAAAGACTTAACTTGGGCCAAAAAAAAAAAAAGTCCTAAGTTTGAGCAATCATGGCATAAACCAAGAAAGCCTATATGCAAAGCCCTCTGAACTTTACTCTTGATCAACAGAATTCTTGTTGTTAATTAATTCTCACACAATCCCTTCTATTGGTATGGCCTGCCAAGATATAAGCAGCCACCATAAAAATGGTTCTACTTTATGCCAGTATAGATGGACCTGAGCATTTTGGTGACTCAAATATATCTTCCCACCCTTCCTGAGTTATGCCTGTAGGACTCAGAGCAGTATCTGGACTCTAGTGTTTATAAAGCTGACTTTTTGTAGTACTCTCCTCTGTTTCCGTGGTAATAATCTCAAGTATTTTCAGCAGTTCTCATGTGCATTCCATTAGGTTCCTTTTCCTATACTGTTCTCTTACAGCATGTGGGCTGTCCTGCATTTAACCTCTTTTTCATGCTGCCATCAAGTATTTTCTGCTTTCATCATTCCCCTTATCAGTTGAAATGGTCATATTCAAAATCTGAAATCTGCAGTAGGCTTTATTGTAAAATGGTATTTACCTTTACTGTAGTATTTCTAATGTTCTTGACACTTAAAATAGATAAAGAAATACAGAAGTAGAATTAACTACTCTGACTGGGAGTGTTACCCCAGAAAATCAATTCCCAAAATCAATTTCCAAATTTCCAGACCGTCCAGCAGTCTGAATCTTAATTTTCAACACTCTAGAGCAACGAGGGTGGGACCATTCCTGGCTAAAACGGACAAATATCCCCCAAACCAGATAAATGTCCTGAGTGGAGAATACGGCTACAGCCCGCCAATCAAGCACAAATCAGAAGCAACAAAAGCCTTAGAGCCAAGGGTTTCTCAGAAATAAACATAAGGTTTATTACAATACCTATTCTGAGGATTGACAAAGAATTCCCGCTCATTTCACACATAGCTTAACAGTAACATAACACATTAAAACTATTCTATACAAGTAAAACACTAAACGATACTTATATTTACAAAAGACATTCGAGAAGTGGGGATCAGTCATTTGTGGAATGGAGAGATCTCAGATCTTAACATTACTCCTTTAAAACCTAGTTTGGGTTCTTTGTCTTACACTCTTTCCGGCAGTTTACTTATTATCATAAAATTACTTTGTAAGGATTGGGCCCCTTGTCAGCAATAAGACAGTCTGTTGGTCTTAAAGCTTTTACCACTGTCCTCCCCTCCTTGGGACCCTTTTCTTACCACAAATTTAGAAGAAAATAAGTCTCTTTGGTGGATGGTAGTAGCAGTTGCTCCTTTCTCTTCGGCTCCTCTCTTTAGCTTTGCTATGGTCTCCGTGGCGACTGGAACTATGGCGGCTTGGAAGGTTCGGGAAAGCTTGCAGGTGCAGCTTCTGCGGAGACCCCTGCTGTGCTGGAGCTTCTGAGCCTGGAGCCTTCAGTGCTGTTCGTTGCTCACAGACTTAACCACAGGACTGAGTTATCTGTCTGTCTGGAGTGCATGCAAGTATGAATATTCGGATTCGCCCTTCTGAGACTAAGTCCGAAGACCCAGCTCAGAGACTAAGTCCTGAGGATGCCCTTGTGAGACTAAGTCCCGCAACTTAACTCATACAGTTCCACCAGAGATGTTGTTACTCTCTCTGGGGATGAGTGTGAGTGAGACTCCTTAGTGCAGCGGGAACATAGCCAGAGGCCAGTGGATCCCAGTAAGGAGTGGGAGAGATCTCCGAAGCTCTGCTGCCATGCAGCATCTTTTATACACTATCATCACTTTCATCTCCTCTTGACCACTCACAAAAGATATGATTTCATTCTCACCCAATCACAAAGAGGATGATTTCACCTATCACCTGCACAGTGCATGATCAAGATCAAAGGGTTTTAGGGGTCCTTGGACAGTGGGAGGAGATCTCAGAATACTTGATGGGAGGGGGAATGAGTGAGTTCAAAAGTTTAAAATCTTCCTCCATCTTGACCTACTTTTCCTTAAAGAGATATATCTCTTGGGTCTGTTCCCCTATGATCCTTTAGATTTCACTTGTTGAATGCCTTTTGAATACCAACTTTGTTTTAAACACTTGTATATGATAACTTATGGATTCTTTATCACTACATATTATACTATTTCTAACTTTATTTTAACACAGAGTTTCTACTAGATTGCCTTACACCATTTTCTTACTCATATGTGTCTTTATTCAATCAAAATTTGCTGTGATACTAAAGAGATGGCAAAAATCTTGGGCTACAGGTGCAAAATTTTAATGATCATTGAATGTAACTTGCATAGTCACAAGGTAGATGAGGCAATATATTTTATTGGACCAACTTCTGCTGGTGGAAAGTACAAGGTTTGGAGCCACACAAAGCTCTTCTTGAAATCTGGGAAAGGAAATCAGAGTGTCTGTTCTAAACACAAGTTGTGATAAATATTCTGTTTCTTGAATTTGCTTATGTGTTTATCATAGTCAGGCTCTCAGACACCATGAAGATAAAGTGTAAATCCTTTGAAAGGAGGACAAAAATAGAATATAGATGTTTGGCTGGTTAATTCTATAACACTAATGGTACACCATAGAAACAGGATAAGGTGATTTTAGTAAGAAAAGTCTGGAATGGTTTAATTTTTTTAAAAAATTCCACACCTGATTTTGATATATTTGGACAACAGTAGCTCCTAGATGTCCCTGTGGAGGGCTGTCTGTGATATAAGTGAACATACAGTTTAGTAAAGGATGAGCTCCCTACTCCAAGGTACTCACAACTTTATTTCAAGATTTTTCAAGAAACAAAAAAGTTGTGGTAAACGAGCAAAATCCATGTTAGTATCCAAAATGCCAGTTGTCCTAGGTACTGTAGTCTTCTTTACATTTTTACAAAAGCTTCCCTTTCTGTAGATATGCATTTCAGCTAAAACAAGAGCTTTGTCTGGGACTACTACGCACTCAAATTTTACTCCCTTTCTCATCCTAATAGGTTTTTACTCTTATGCTTAATCTATTCCATCTGGATAAATATTGTCCCCACTTTTTCATTCCCCTGCCCTGTTTATGAACTCACAAATGTTAGGAAAGAACTGAGGACAATTTTTTGAAAAGTGGCCACTGATTTGAGTTCTTCTGCCTTTTGAGAGCCCTTTTTGATACTTTAGGTTTGATTTACGAAATTGCTGAGCACCCACACTTCCACTTGGAGGTGATGAGATGTCCAGGTCCCTCATGCCACTGCAAATAAAGCCCAACTGGGTACACAAAATCACTGTCTGGTTTTGAAGTTTATCTGGGAGAGAAATGATGAATCCCAAATACAGATAAAGGATAAAAAGAAAGAGACCATCCATCAGGATCTCTGCATGTCTACTAGTCAAAGGATATTCATTCAGTAAATCAGATGCTCCTTGGATTACGTGTTTGATGCTTCTAAAAAAACAAGTAGTAAATACAGCCACATCATTAACATTGATCATCCTCTAGCTGGATGGAACTCAAATTAAAACCATTCTGTGATGGTGATGTTAATGGAAGAAGTACACTTTAAAGATGGATTCAGAAACAGTATGCCAAGTGCATGCAGTATTTAAATTAAGCCATTCTAATGAACTAGGAGTTTCCATTTCAACATTCAGTGCTCTGTGGCTGATGTGCAAGTAGAACTTGGGTAATCTTATGGGTATATCTCCAGGGCCATCTGTAACATCTGAAAAAGCAGGGTGTCAACTAATTTGCTGGGTATGTATACTAAAGGAACTATGTATTTTAGTACTTTGTTATTAATGTTTTGAAACCAAAGCAATGATGTTGCGAACACATTCATATAATATAAAGCAGTGGATCTCCTCAAGCATTTCTATTCCCATTTTGTTCCAGCTATTTCTCTACATTACCGAAGATTTCTTTTGAAGTTCGTGTATTACACATTAATGCAGTGTGCCATTTACACTTTCCAAAGGTCAACAATGTAAAGGGTATAATTTTCCTGTCATTATTATGGTGACTATAATGGACTTACTCCTGATTTACACTGCTGGATCTGTGAGAACAATTAGGGCTATATAGTTGGCATGCTTTGACCACCCTATACTTTTTCTCTCTGGTCTTCCTATGGAATTTTTTTGACTGCAACTTGCTCATAAAGCTGCTGCTTTTATAGATATACTAAGAAGTGTGACAACATCATGTCTACCCTCCAAATTCTCTCCTGCCTCCACATTCATTTCAAGGCCTCAGTTCAAATGGCTGTCCTTGGTTTCAAAACTCTTTGTGGATTTGTCTCGTAGGCTCAGTTTACAACATGGAAAACTCAGATTGTGTGCCTCTGCAGCATGGTTGTGTCTGATCCTCTTGCCTCTTCCTTCATCTTGTACCAGTCTCCTTTCCTAGTCATTGGAGTTAGTAAACACTGAGCCTCCTCACACAACACATTGTAATACTTGTGTATGTCTGATGCTTGTCATGTAACTGGGGATGGGCACACACAGGATATTCTTGCTATTTTTGATGCAACAGCCCTCTCTTTTGCACCTTTAGGCACATGAAATAGAATTCCTGTATTTGTCTACTGCCTGGACTCTGAAATGTTCTCTGTTCTGTCTATGTCTCAAATTAACTCCCTCTTCCATTTTTTAAATAATTTTGGAATGTAGTTCACATGCAAGTCTTTAAAATACATTCTACATTATTTTTAGCCTTAGTGCACTTATTTTATCTGTTGCTATATCAGACACTTCAGGAAGTGAGGGATTAAAAAAGGGAATTGTCTGGTCTATTATATAAACCACTTCAATGACTAACCATATTAATGAACTGATCAACTGTTACCTCTCGTCCACAGGTGCACAAACTGATAATCTCATCTTCTTATTTATATATATATAAATGGTGACTAGATAGCGTAGTGGTTAAGAGCACTGTAGTGGTTAATACCGACGCCCTTTGATACGGGAGACTGGGGTTCAAATCCTGGTGGGTACCTGTCTACCTTCCCATTAGGGGTCCTTGGGCAAAAGACCCCCTACTGCCTCACTTGCCTACCTCGAATATGAGAGTAACACGAACTAGGAGAGTCATGCCGGCTCGGACGTCGCCCGGATTAACAAGGTCCACGCCAGATGTTGGGGAACCAGGACAATCTGACAATAAGTGGGCTACTGGAACAACCCATGCATGGACGAGATAAGAGAACCTGGAATTGATGGAATGCTACTACAACAGCCGACCTAAGGAGAGGGGATATATGAAACGTAGGCGGGAACTATGGATGGACAAAAGACCTACATCCACACTAACTGAGAAACAGCTAGTTACCCAACGCTTCAACATAGTAAAGAGGCAGCTGCTCTCACAACTGGAGATAGACCAACTGCACATTACCTCCCAGCCTCAAGAAGAAGCCCCAGAAGAACAACTTGATGTGCAGCCACCACCCGAAGCTGGAACTTCACTGCCGCCCCCTCCATTACAGAACACAGCAGCTGATATGAGGCATAAGATCATGGATAAACTAGCTCCAGTCAACCCTGGAGACCGATTACCAAGGCTTGTGGGAAAAGTACCATCAGATAGTATGCTAGAAGATGCCAATAGAGCCCTAATGACAATTCCTACTACCACCTTCACTGAAACCAATGAACTGGTATATGCTACAGCCTCTGTAATCCTGGAGATGCTTGGCTACACGATCACGAAGAACAGCAGTACATAACCACCCTGGAAAATGAGATTGGAGGATAAGATCAAGGCAACCCGGAGAGAAGTTAGCTGGCTGGTGGAACTACAGAAGGGTGTAGAGATTAAGGATGAGACTCGGCTACTGAGAAAATACAAGGGCCTGACTCCATCTGAAGCCCTAGAGACTGCTAAGCAAAGGCTCACAGCACTGGCCACCAGGCTAAGGAGATACACTAGAGAAGCAGAGGCCAAAAAGATAAATGCCCTGTTCTCCAAAGAACCATCCAAGGTGTACTCCCAACTGCAGTGCAACAACACAATAACAGCAGAGCCACCAACAGCAGAAACTGAACAGTACTGGAAGAACATCTGGGAGAAAGAGAAGACTCATAACACCAGTGCAAAGTGGCTGCAGGACCTGAGAACAGACCACAGCAATCTCCCAGAACAGGAACCAGTCACCATCACAATAGCCGACATCCAACAGCGGGTCAAGAACATGAAGAGCTGGACAGCACCTGGCCTGGACATGATCCACACCTACTGGCTAAAGAAACTAACAGCAGTGCCTGAACGCCTAGCAGCACAGATGAACCAGCTGCTAGCAGCAGGGTCCCACCCAGACTGGCTAACACAAGGAAGGACAGTGCTGATCATGAAAGACCCCCACAAGGGAACAGCACCATCCAACTACCGGCCAATAACCTGCCTCCCCACAACATGGAAAGTCCTATCAGGCATCATAGCCGCCAAGCTACAGGACCACGTGGGCCAGTACATGAGCACAGCTCAGAAGGGCATTGGGAACAACACCAGAGGCTCAATACACCAGTTGCTCATAGACAGAGCAGTCACCCAAGACTCAAGGTCTAGACAGACCAATCTGAGCACAGCCTGGATTGACTACAGGAAAGCCTACGACTCAATGCCGCACACATGGATCTGTGAATGTCTGGCGCTATGTAACATCAACAGGACACTAAGGACCTTCCTCAAGAACTCAATGGGACTGTGGAAGACAACACTGGAAGTCAACTCAAGACAGCTTGCACAAGTGGCCATCAAGTGTGGCATATACCAAGGTGATGCGCTGTCCCCGTTGCTGTTCGGCGTTGGCTTGAACCCCCTCAGCCAGATAATCACAAGGACTGGATATGGATACAAGTTCAAGAGTGGACCTACCATCAGCCACCTCCTCTACATGGATGACATCAAGCTGTATGCTAAGAATGAACGAGACATCGACTCGCTAATCCACCTGACACGGATCTACAGTGAGGATATTGGGATGTCATTCGGACTGGAGAAGTGTGGCCGGATGGTAGTAAAGAGAGGAAAGGTAGTCAAGACTGATGGGGTGGAACTACCAGCAGGCCACATAGCAGACATACAGACCAGCTACAAGTACCTTGGCATCCCACAGTCACATGGGAACCACGATGAGGAGGCAAGGAAGACAGCAACATCCAAGTACCACCAAAGGATAAGACAGGTCATGAAGAGCCAGCTCAATGGGAAGAACAAGATCCACGCCTTCAACAGGTACACCCTGCCACTCATCAGATACCCTGCCGGTATAGTGAGCTGGCCAAAGGAGGACATGGAGGCTGCCGATGTGAAGACCTGGAAGCTCCTCACAATGTATGGAGGTTTCCACCCCAAATCCAACACCCAGAGGCTGTAAACCAACCGGAAAGAAGGCGGGTGGGGTTTGGTGAGTGTCAAAGCCACTGGCCTGGATGAAACCCAGAGCATCCAGGAGTACATCAGTAAGATGGCACCCAAAGATGAGCTGCTGAGAGAATGCCTGAGGCGGCAGTAGACATGGGAGGAAGATCAAGCAGAAGAAGTGCCATGGCAAGACAAGTCCCTGCATGGGATGTACCATCTACAGATGGCTGAGGTGGCTGACATTGGGAAATCCTACCAGTGGCTGGAATGGGCTGGACTAAAAGACAGCACTGAGGCACTGATCATAGCAGCACAAGAACAGGCACTGAGCACCAGATCCATTGAAACAGGGGTCTACCACACTAGACAGGACCCAAGGTGCAGACTGTGCAGAGAGGCCTCAGAGACAGTCCAACACACAGTGGCAGGATGTAAGATGCAGGCAGGAACAGCATACTCTGAACGGCACAACCAAGTAGCTGGCATTGTGTACAGGAACATCTGCACAGTGTATGGGCTAGACCCTCCCAAGACCAGATGGGAGATTCCACAGAAGGTCATGGAGAATAACAGGGCTAAGATCCTGTGGGACTTCCAGATCCAGATGGACAGGCAGGTTCTAGCCAATCAACCAGACATCATGGTGATAGACAAGGACCAGAAGACAGCGGTGGTGATAGATGTAGCAGTGCCAAGTAACAGCAACATCAGGAAGAAGGAGTATGAGAAGCTGGAGAAGTACCAGGGCCTGAAAGAGGAACTAGAACGGATGTGGAAAGTGAAGGCCAAAGTGGTCCCAGTGGTGGTAGGAGCACTCGGGGCTGTGACTCCTAAGCTGGGAGAGTGGCTCCAACAGATCCCAGGAACAACATCAGAGCTCTTTGTCCAGAAGAGTGCAGTGCTAGGAACAGCTAAGACACTGCACAGAACCCTCAAACTCCCAGGCCTCTAGTAGAGGACCCGAGGTTGAGGAAGACACATACCACCCATAGGGGTGACAGGGGATTTTTTTTTTTTATATCTGCTAGATTTTTTTTCTAAGTAAACAGGAAGTTCCTTTTTCACATTTTTTTATGTGAACTGGGAATAATAAGCATCATCTGATTTTTTTGCATATGAAAATTTAAAATTAAGAATTGACTGGCATGGTACCCTTAAAAAAAAATCCCAACACTCCAAAGTTCACACACATCAAGCCATACTATAAGTACTGGGATGATGTCATCTATCACTGAAATTCAGTCACTTTCGAATGTAAAGTGTCAATCTTTAAACAGTTTATAGCATGATGATACTGCAGTTCAGGAGAGAAACTGAAAAATAATGTATCCAGTGGCAATTGCCAGGGAAATTAGAGGGGTAAAATGTAATTATACACTTGGAAGTGGGCCAGGAACCTTAGGCTAATGTTCCAACTCTTTCAGAAAGTATTATGGCTGTTTAATGGCCACGATTGGTCAGGACCTCAGCTGTAATTAATAAATGTTTGAATGATACTTTGAAGATGTAAACTAGAGTATTATTATTTTACATATCCTTGTAAGGAAGCTACCTCATGTACAGAGGGCCTTTTAACCCATTAATATTGCATTCACTGTGAAGCAAAGTTTGTGAGAATATACATAAATAAAGTAAAAGTTTAGGATATTGTTCTGGATAATAAATTCCAGAGAGGTAGCCATGTTACGCTATTTCAGCAAAGCAAGCAAGGAGTCTTGTGTTACTTTTAAAGACTAACAAATTTATTTATTGCCTGAGCTTTCATGGGCACAATCCCACTTCATCAGATGCATGAAATTAAAAAAAAAAAAGCATATTAGCTGTATATATGTAGATACAGAGAAGGGTGGGTCATAATATTAATTCAAATAGATACAGAAAGAAGGATAGCTGGCAGTCATGCATCTAAAGAAGTGGGATGATTACTGGCATGAAAGCTCATGATAAATTTATTAGTCTTTAGAAGTGCCACAGGACTCCTTGTTTGCTTTGGATAATGTAAACTAGTCTTGGGAAAAACTAAGCAGTATGAGTATTACTGCATTTTGATGTGCTGGACTGGCTAGTTTTGCACTTGTGTGTGTGGAGGAGGGAGGAAGGGATGGTTCTGCTTTCCACCAACTAGAATCAGAAATGGTCAAATGTCTATCTTTGGGCCTAAAGATTCTGCTTTAGATTCTGTTTAGCCTGAAGTGTTAGGAGCTCATAATTTTAAAGTAGGAGGATCACCATTCTATCCCTACTGTTGTGCATGTTCTGCAGAGGTGGCCCCAAGTTTGCTACAGTAATAAGAATGGAAAAAACATGTTGGTTTTCCTTTGATTCTTTTGAGTCTCTAGGTGACACATGACCCTTAAATTTTGTACATCATGGAAAGTAGTCATGAGTCCACTCAATTTAGGCATAACCAATCTCATTATATATTTATGATGGTGAATAAACAGATAAGGCAAAGCAGGTGGGTCCCAATTTACAAGGGCATGGGGTACCAGAAAGCTGTCCTGTACTTTATGATTTTCTCAGTCTCTGGCCTTGTCTCGTCCTACAGTCTCATTCTTTCTATTTCTGGGCTGGCATTTCTCTGACCTGGGCTCTTGTTCACTTCTTTCTTCTATTTCTCACCTTACACATTAATTAACTATCACTAATCAACATTAAGCATTGTATCTTACATAACCTGTACAATATGTGCACATGAGTTTATATAAACTTTGTTCTCTACACTATTATACCACTATCATGCCTTTATGTCACCGTACAATATTTTTCCAACAGAGGAATTTTTAGCATGTTTTCTTTGTTTTATTACACTACCTTCTATCTAAATCCTTTAATACAATAATAAAACATCACCTTTATCCTGTCAGCAATACACATTCCCTAAACAAATCTTCATAAGAGAAAGAAGTTGGCAAGACAACACTTGTGCCAGAAAAAAAAAAGATAGGCTGAGGTCTGAACATAAGCCGTGCCCTATCAAAACTCGTTCACTAGCCATAATTATGAACTATTACATGATACTAGCAAACCTCTTGTTTTTACCTTTCAGGAATTCTTTTTCATAGTTCAGCATCATAATTCAGCATACATGTATCATCATAACCTGTACTTTTTATTTGAATGGGGGAGTTATGAGGAGCAATGTGACCTGAATCAGTGTCAGCATTTTTTTGTCCTCTTCCACCATAGGTTTTCACAGGATTTTTGCTCAAAGTTCCAGAATCACTCTTATAAATTTATTTAAAAGACCTATCAGTAATTTTACCTGTTGCATTCTGAGGTAATTAATACTTCCCCAACTCATTCCAGAGTTCCAAAGATAGATCAAATAAATGCTTGGCCATTCAGTTTAAACTCTTTGGTAGGAGAACCATGTCTTGCATGGTATTTTGTAACTTGTGCTTCTGGTACCTGCTGAAAGCAAGGAGGTGGCAACCAGACAAAAACAAAGAAAAAAAAACCAGAAACATTGTTTTGAATTTTTTAAAAGGCATTCATTTTATTTTTCTCAAAAGTTCAGACTGCTTCCTTTTACCTCACCTAGGTCATCCATCCAACATAAATACAAGAATTATTTAATTAGCAACAAAAAGAAAGCTGCACTATGAAAAGCCCCCAAATAAGAGTCCTTTGGATACAGTATGAGGGGGGGAAGACACTAAGACCACCACTGGGGACAAACAAGCTCTTTTATTGAAGAAAAAAGTAATTAAAACAAATCATCCTCCCCTATTCTTTTAAGAACCCTAAGACAGAAAATAAACAGACAAAAGAGTAGACAACACAATAAAAGTATAATAATAATAATTCCTAATCCTATCCCTATAGTTAACCCCTTAATCAAAACTGAATTGCAGTTTGTACAATTAAGCATTATTTAACTCACTTACAAAACCATGGCTTCTTTGATTCAAATTTTATTTGATTTAGTTTTGGGTGCACCACTCCTATCCCAGGTAGGACATTTTGCTATCAACCAGCGAGCTTATCGATGAGAAGATTTGTCACCAAGGAGGAAACCTCGGGTGATCAGTCCTCGGTTTGGCAGTAGATTTGTGCCTCCGCAAACCTCTGCCTTTCACAGGCTTTTTCAGTGGTTTTATTACGTTCCACAACCCCACTTTCAATTTCTAGAAGGTGCCATCACTTTGTTTTACCATATTGGCACCCTTCAAGAAGCTACACCACCACTTTATTGGTTCTTAGGCTGATTATAGTTTTTCTTGCTGATAGAACACTGTCACTTATTATTCAAGCCAGTCAGAATTTTGTTGCCAGGTAGACATGGCCTTGTAAGTTTTTCTACAGTTGAGATGCCTTTATAGAGCTAGTTCTGCAAACTATCTGTGCATGACAGTTTCCTTGCACAGCAACTTCTTTGCAGACAGGAAACAAACCTGCATCTGCAACGGGAACAGTGGTAACTGCAAAATAAAAGCAGAGCAAAAGCAGAGCAAAAACAAAATTAACAATTAAACTATTGTCTATCAAACCTTATTTTTTTAATTCCAGATGGATTTCATTGACATAAATTTTACCCCCTATTGACACACTACATAACTACGACCATACAACCAAGGCACAGAGCATTGATTACAAGAGAAGTAGTTGACCATTGACAATCTTGTTTTTAGAAGTGCAGTCAGTGGATGCTGTTGATTCTCAGAACTTTGCAATTCAGACTGAAGCTTCTTATTCCTTCCTTCAGGGATGCTGTGTTGCTTTATTTATGTTTTGGAAAATGCATTGAGTAAGGAAACTGTCAGCTGCCTTGATGAAGTCTCCTCTATTGTAAGAAGGTCATGAGTTGTTCTCTAGGGCTATGTCTGCTCTAGGAAAAGTTATCAAATTTGTTAACTTGAATCAATAAATTAAAGTTTAGTTCAAACTAAACTCAAACATTAGTTTGGATTAACAACATGGACTAATTTGAACTAACATTAGTTCAAATTAATCCACTTTGTTAATTCAAACTAATTTCCCTTAGTTCAAACTTATTAAATTTGAACTAAGGGTTAATTCTTCTCCACATCATCGTTAGTTTGAACTAACAATCGAACTAAGGGTTTAGTTCAAACTAACCAGAAGGTCTTATGTATTGGAACTAAGCATTCATTAGTTCAGATTAAGGAATTCCTTCGTTCGAACTAATGAAAGCCTAGTGTAGACAGGTACTAAGTTAGTTCAAATTAAGCCTCTTGAATTTGAACTAACTTGCAAGTGCAGACATACCCTAAGAATAGTAAGACAACTCTGAATCTTTAGTCATAGAAAGTTCCAGAGCTGAAGGCCCTTTCTTGAAAGTGTTCCATCTTCTGCAACAGAAGAGTTTCACTAGAGGCTTTCTCGTCCATAGCAGATTCCTAAAATTATAAAATTCATAAGTCTAATGTGAAAAGAAAGTTAAGTAGCTAGCCTAGTGAGGCCTTTGTACATTGGAGTTTGAAATGAAAGGAAGGTTTAAAATATTCCTTTTAATCAACTGGATTATAGTGAAAAATTGAAGTCAGGAAGTCAGTTAGGCCAGATCCAAGAAATACTCGTCTTTTCTGAGGTGGAATCAACGCAACCAGGAGCATTTTCTGTTCCATCAACAACTCTGATGTAAAGTACTGATTCTTCAAGTTTTCCAAAGTAGCTGTTTGCTAGTTACCTTATAAGGAATTTGAGACTGGATTTTAATGTTTAAAAAACACAAGGCAGACAACACATATAACTTTCTGAATTATAGCCTAAATGAGAGCCCAGGGTGGTTCACTGAATTTTTAATAAGTTCAAGAATGCTTTAAAGAACTGAGCACACACAGGAGCAAACTTGTTGAGATGGAAGTCAGGTTTCCTAATTTCAGTAAGAATACTTTTCTTGAATTCATGCTGGTTTTTTAAACCTATTTTTTTTTCGGGGGGGGGGGGGAAGGGTAGCTTTAGGTCTCCCTACAATATTTAAAGTAAAGGACCTTTAAAGTTAATAATTCCACCCATATTTTGATTTTTTCCCCCCCTGGCATATTAGTAACCTTTACTCTTTGGAAGGAGAAGTATTTCCCTATCTTGCTGTCTTCCAAACAATATACTGAGTAAACTAGGGTCTGCCTGACCTACTTCTTTAACACATTTGAATTCAAAATGATTTAGTTCATGAAAACTTGTAACTGGAAATGGTTTGAGTGAACAGCCTGCTAACTGTTAAGTGTTTTTCCCAATCATATGTCACAAAAGCCCTTTATGAATGATTTTAGAAAGCTTTTCTAACAATCATTTTGGACCAATTCATTGCTGATTCTACTACCGATTAAGTTACTGAGCTCTTTCCTTCTTATAATTACTGAGAGTTATATTTTCATTATTATTTATTAGTTTTTAGATGTGTCTAAAGTCCTCACTCAGGGTCAGGGTCTCATTGTGTCAGGTACTCAGAGAAAGATAGAAACAGTCTCTTCCCTGAAGATCCTCAACAGACATGACCCACAAAAAGAAATAGGCAAACAACAGAAAAACAGTGGTAACAGTACAAAGCTTTTTGTCCTTCTTTTTCTTAGTTAAATTTAGGTCTGCACTGTATCCTATTCCATTTTACTTAACTTTCATTTGTGCCTGAAAGCATGGACACATGGTAGTGTTGCAGCTCCACCCCAATGTAAAGGGGATTCCCATAGGCTATGTGTACATCTAAAACTTTAGTTTGGGCTTACTTAGTTTGAACTAAGTGCATTTTTTTAGTTCAAACTAATTTTTAGTTTGAACTAACCGTGCTTTTTTAGTTCAAACTAACTTTTTAGTTCGAACTAAAAAAACATGCTTTATTTGAACTAAAAATTAGTTCAAACTAAAAAACTGTGCTTAGTTTGAACTAAGCGCTAGTTTGAACTAAATTTCAAAATAAGTCTGAACTAAGCAGTTATTTCAAACTAACCATTCAAACGAACTAGTTTGAACTAAGCTTTGCTTAAATTTTTCAGTTTGAACTAGGCAAAGGCTAGTGGAGACAGGCTGCAAATTAGTCTGAACTAAGCTTGCTTAGTCTGGACTAATTTTGTACTGTAGACATAGCCTTAAAGATCACTGGTTTAAAACAGGGGATTTTGCTATTTGATTTACTGGGGGATGACAAGATATACCTCTTGTTTTAGTAGGTCTCCCTTCAGCATATATAACTTTATAAATATGCCAGCATCCAAAGTGGGCACCAAAACATGCTGATCTCTTCACATGATATCAGACAATCAGATTTCTTTTTCCTCTTCAGGTTAGTTGGAAAACACTTTTCATGGGGCTGGCAACTGATGTCCTCAGATCAGAGAAATAAACATGAAGTATCTACACTGATGGTCATTTTCCAGATATGTTTGTGTTCCCTGTGGCTGCTGAAACTACAAATGGTTTGTAACAGAAATATTGCCAATCTGGCAGTAGGTCCATCTACTGCCTCAGTGTCCCTTTACATGATGTCTTCATCCCAGGCTGACTGGCCTCTGTGGTGCTTTTGTGTGTGCTTTTGTGAACATTGGGGCACTGAGGTAACTTAACCCTCCAGTTAACTCATAGAGTTCACCCTTTCCAGAATGTCAAAGTGCAATACTTCTGCCTGGGACATTTACTCTGAGATCTGTCATCTTCAGTTCTTTAGCGGGCTCATGGTCTTGCCCTTCTGGATTCCAGTCAACCTGTATCCCCTGGTCAACAAGGTGGCTGCTCCCTATCTCTGGTAAAGGTGGCAGCATGTGTGTTTGGGAGGGGGAAGAAATGTATGCACACCTAACTTCTACTATAGGCCCTGTGTCCTGAAGACCATTTATAATTAGTCTATCAACCCCTTCCTACTCAAGCTCTAGCCCTATCTTTCAGTTTTTCCCAGAGTTTCTTCTTTTACAGCCCTTGCTCCAGCTTTCCCAGTTAATAAATCCTCTTTTGCAGGGTGTCATTTGAGGCTTTTCTCCCAGCAGAATCCTGCTTATTGTAGATTTCACTATACAGGCCTTCAGCTGCAAGATACAGTGTCCACCCTGATCTGTGAGTCTATTAACGAAACTATTCACTCCCCCATATGCCCTGTCTGGGGTTACTTGACTGCCACTTCCATTAGTATTATCTCCCTTACCTAGGGGTAACCCTATTAGTGGGCCAGCCAGTATGTATTAAAATATTCCACCTTCTGGTGTCATAGATGGAAGTACTAACAGAGTGGTCTCTGGGCAGTTAACAAATGATTTATTAAACTAACTTTTAGTTATTCTGTGTTTTCTTTTAGATAAATGTTCATGTCTAGGAGTTGAATAAACACAGATTATGGAATGAAATAATATTTTCCAAGGTCAGGTCAGGGTCTTCCTTTCTTCTCAGAGTTTTGAATAGCCTTCTTTCACTCACTTTGTCCTTAGCGGTATCCTGATAAAGACGGACATCAATCTTAATATTATGGATGCTGTCTTTTCTGCTTATCTTTTATCGAATAGTGGCTGTCACAGCTGCAAAAAATGTTCATGTGTGTCATGATAGCCATGGGATATTTCCCCATGGAAAGTGAGGGATTACTCCCATATCTTAGGACTGCCAGAGTTCAGAACTTATCATTATTCATCACATCCTTGTTTACTGACTTCCTAAGTCCACTAGCACTTCTGTCCTTTCCATTCCACTTCCTGAGCAACTGAACAACTTAAACAGTGTTTTTTTTTAATCTTCTTAACAGCATGTCCTCTTAACATAAAACAATCTCTTAACCATTCCCTAAAAATAAAATAAAATAAAATAGCCTGGCTCTCCATAAGAAAAGGAAAAAAAAAACTCATTTTCAATGTTCTTAAACCACTCCATTTTTTTTAAAGTCCCCAGAGAAACCTTAGTGGATACCTATAGGTGATAGTGGCACCTGACCTGCCTGGAGGACACCTCCTGCTGGTGATACTGGGGAATTAGGCTCACATTGTCTCCTTCCAGGCAGTCAGTGCTTCCCTTCCTGCATGCAGGATTCTGTTCTGAGTTCCTCCCTGGGTCTTAGCTCTCCAGCTAAGCACATTAGTCTCCCCCATTCCGGGGTATTATTTATGCACCAACAGGTTAGTAGCCCTAGCCCCAGATGGGGTGGGCAGGCACAAGAGTCAGTAGCCCTGGCCCCCAGGCAGGGCAGGTGGGCATAAAAGTCAGTAGCCCAGCTCCAAGGCAGGGCAGGCAAGCACAAGGGTCGGTACCGCAGCCTGGGCTTGGAAGCAAGCGCAGATTGGCATGAATACTGCTCAAGCCCCACAGCAGCTTTTTTTAAACAAAATTTTCTTTAAAAAGTGGATGGAAGAATGGCTTTGAATCTCTCTTAAACGTATCTCGCTTCTTTCTATTAAATACTTCTATAGCACCCATTATGATTGCATCTTAGTTCTAAAATACTACCCTAATCAAAGTACTGCATTCACAATACTGTTTGACTGAGGCTGGGTGGCATGGAATCAGAACGATGAAAATTCATTTCTGATAGTCCACCTACACACATAGCCTACCTTAATCTAGTGTGTATCAGCTCTGCTAAAAAGAATCCAGAGCCCTAAGTTATTTAAATTAGTATTTTAGATATATTAAGTATTTTTGCTAATAGTATTGACCATACTAGACATCACAGTGGATATTAGTTTTTAAGTGTTGCATATAGCAGCTGCAACTCCTAGAGAATAAGTAAGGGTGAAAAATGGTTAATCCACATTAACTAAGAAAAGGTAAAATTCACCACTTCTGTTTTTCAAGAAGGAAATAGTGCACTACAGCCTGACATATTTTGCCTACATCTTTCTTCAGAGGAGAAGGTTTAAAAAAGAATTGGCCTTTACAGACTTTCTGTAGTAACTATGTAAAATCAAAAACTGAGAAAAAAACCTTACTTTCTCACTAACACATTCTTCAAAGTCTTCAAACTACTGTGTATATATCCCATTACTTTCTATCTCTCCCACCTCCAACTGTTAAAAATATTCCTTTGACTATCCACTCAACTCTGAGTTTAAAATCTCTAAAAAGAGTTGCTTAGAAAGGAACAAGGTAGAATAAAATTGGAAACTCACATGAAGGATCCTATTGTAGGTATACTCACATCTTTTCTTGTACTATCCCTTCTCATACTCTTGATATTTAGAGTGGAATGAGTCTTCCTTCATTCAACTTAAAAAAAAAAAAAAAAAAAAAAAAAAAAGCTTGACTCTGTCCCATTGAAAAGTAGTGGAATTCCAATTTACTTTAATTGCACTGTATATATTTGTATACTTACAAAGCTATGGTGAACTAATTCATTTTGAAAAAGAACTAATGACATAATTCAGCTATTCCCTATATAATGATTTGAATTAAAATTTTAGCAGGAGGGGAAAAGACCACAATTCTTCCAAAAGAGAGCTAATGTTGAGCAGTCAGCTCGTTGTATTTACTATTCCAGTGTGAGATGCTTGGCTTACTAAAGCTGCTAAAAAAAATGGTAGATTATTTGAAAAAATATAGAGATGATCTATAACCCTAATGGTGTTTACCCCCCCCCACTCTTTTTGGATCTATCGTAGATCCTTTAAAAATTAAAAAAGGCAACAGAAAACAAGTAGCTGGAAATTCCTGCTTTCCCACAGTTTAATGAAGAATATTTTTGTGCTGCCACAGGTTACAATCAGATGCAATGCATATCTGAAGACATTTTTGTCCTCTCAGTGACCCCCATAGGAATTATTTGAATAAGAGCACTGAGAGTCAAATATTAAAAAGCTTGTTGGCTTTTGGTCTACATACACAAATCTTTGAATATCTATCCACTATATCCCCATGAAAATATTAAGAGGAAACAGACATCTCAAGCTTCCCTTAAATGTTGACAAAGAAGAATGGGTGATGACTTTTGAAGATAAAAATGGGATTCTATTAGAACGTAAATCTTAGGAGGAATGCTGGAAATTTTTCTTTAGTTTACCTTGTCATTAATATATATTTTATACATAAAATACTACTCTGCCACCTTTATTTCTCTCTTTCTTAAGCAGAGTACATCATTCAATGCTTGCATTCACTCATAACTGTTATTAACAATGTTTCCATTATTTCTATAATATCTGGTTTCACTTCCTGCATCAATAGTTCTAGTTTCTCCATTTTGTTACATAGGCTTCTTATGCCGATGTACAGATATTTTAATACTTTTGGCTTGGCCTTCCCAGATTTCTCACCAGGTATAGTCATTATATCACCAGAATCACCTATCTGACTATAACTGTCATTGGCATTAGCACTATCCTTTCCCATTGTTGTCCATTCTACTACCTTCTGTTCCTTTCGGCATTGTTTTATCCTCTTTTACTTGATTTTCCACCCAATCAATATGAGAATCAGGTTTGGAGCTTACCTGAGAATCTCTCAAACATCTCCCTCAAATTCCTAGTTAAAAGCAATTTTAATTAGTTGTGCCAACCTTCATCCCAGAAATCTATTGTCTCCTTACTTAGGTGGAGTCCATCTATGTGAAGAGTCTTCTGTCCATTGTTGATACCGGACACTTAGTGATCAGTGTGAATACCAATAAGGCACAGTCTGTCTTCTTGATCTGCAGATCAATATTTTAATGTGCAAGGTTTTCTACAGATATACTACTTATATACAAAGCCTAAATTTACCTATATTATATCATACTCAGTAAGCCTGGAAAGCTAAGCAGTCACTCAGAAGGCTCTATACAGAAACAGCTTTCTTCAAGGGCTACTCCATGGAATTAGTGGCCTCTGGTCCAACTGGCAGCACCTCCTGCAGAATCAGGTGTCAATGGACCACATCCCTTTATATAAATAATAACTTTTTATAGCCTTCAAGAAACAGTTTTCACCTAATAACCTCTCTATTCATTATCATATATACTAATTGCCTGAACAGGATCCTTACCCTTAACTACATTCCATGCTCACTATGATCATCAAAACAACATCAGGTAATGGGCAGGGCTGTATAAAAATATGTCCCTTGGCAATGAAAAAGTGTATCTCAGATGTTCAAGGATAACTTGTTCTTCTCATCACTGTTATATATCTGCAGCTCCAAGCATACATGTGGTGTATTTCATCTTGTATTGTGCCATTGTATGCAGAAACTGAGACATCTACAAGGTTACTTGGTAATCCTGTTTATCTCTGCCAGCTGGAAGATGTCAGCTAAAGTGGTGAGAACAGCAAAGCAAGCAACTAAAGCTATGCTAGGCCTGTGGACCAGTTGTCAGGCCACTGAAATGGTACTAGGCCTCCAAAATCCATGAATGCCTAAAAGCATTCAAACATTCCAGAGTCCTCTATATTCCATGTTTGACACAGCTGTAAACCTCCATAATCTTGTCTCACTTTCATTCTGTTTCATTAGGGACAGGTGGAATTCTGCTAAAGATCACCTGAGTTTCCATTTCTTTAAGCGACTTCCTGATTCTGAAGAAGTCTTCCTTGACACAACTCAGTGAGAATTATTTTTTCCTATGTGAAGGGAAACCAGTGAATTCTTTCCTGCTCCTACTTGGATCCTCTTCCACTTCAGATCCACATCCTGTCTCTTAGCTGCCAGCAGACAAAACACCCTTCTGTTCTCTAGACCTCTTTGGTGACAGGACTGTCTGTTCTTTTCAGAAGGGAGTCTCCATTCATGTGGACCTGCCTTTTCCTCATACAGTTCTCAGACCCTTTCCCATTCTGTTCTTTCTGGCTGAAGGACTTCTAGTCTTCTGTTCTCACCTGCAGTCTTCTGTGAGTCTGTCTGTGCTTCCGGACCCACAATTTCTGGCTATCTCAATTATCTCTTTTGTTCTTGCACCTTACTACTCTTTTCTTTTTTCTTGCTCTCTCATCTTCTGTTACTGACTGCCTCTCCCCTTTATTTTCAAAATCAAGTGGCAAGTCTGTAATATTGCAATTGTGTTGTCTAGCCAATCTCACTCCCAGCAGCAAATACAAGGAAACAGACTAGAAAAAAGACTGTCAGTTTGTTCTGTGTTTTGTACACAGGGCAACAAATACACCATTACAGTCTGAAATACTTTTGTTTTAGACAGAAAACAAGAAAGAAACCAAAAATAAACTCTCCAAGAAAGAGCTCAGGACACATCTGAACTGAACACAAAATGGCAGCAGATAGTAACTTCGAAGGGTGAAACCCTGGCTCCTGTTAAGTCAATGACAAAACTACCATTGATAACAATATGATCAAAGTTTCATGCCTAGAATTTTAAAGTGCTCAGATAGGAACACTATGTAGTGGCTTGGTAAAACAATACTTCCCCTGCTGTCTTCAGTCTTTTTGGTAATGACCCAAGTCTCTGTCCACTGCTTTTGATTAAACAAAAGTATTCTGAATGCTTTCTAGGATAATATGAATATTGTAGGCTGGGGTATAAAAAAATAGCTGCTTTACCATGCTTAACAGAACAGCATATTAAATAAATTTGTGACCTTATTTTTCATTGCGTTATTTTAAACAAAAAAATAAAAAAATCCTGATGCAAACAAAGAAAACATCCCACTAGAATCAGAAGATGCATTTCTTATTGATTTTGAACAAAGTGCTTATATAAAAATGCATTTATGGATAAAATTTGTTTGAATGTTTTCTCTACATTATCAGGTGATTTAAAAATAACTGAACTCTGTGGGGAAGAGAGAAATTACTAATATTCATCACTAAGTGTAAGAGACAGGAAACATTTTTTCCTTGGATGAATTTTCCTTCTCCTATATGTTATCTTCCAATAACACACATGCAATGTAATGCATGAGTATCAAGATATATAAAAGGGCTTGGCATAGCTTAAAGTTAGAGACTAAATGAAATTCTTCCCATTAAAAGTATATATGTTTGAAAAATATATAAAATATATATATTTGCGGGGTGCCATGCTAAAGAATAAAAACAGATCAACAAAAATCCAGAAGTCATTATTTAAATAATAGTTACTTATGGTGTTAATAAAAGATAATTTACATGTTTAAAGGAAAGGGGAGAGTGACTGAAAAAGATTACAGTATCTATGTGTTCTATGTTTAATAGAACTTGAAGGTAACTGTGCTTTGACTATCAACAGTTGCTTCTAGATAATGAGCTTATTAAATGATACCTATAAAATAAATCTGTGGGAATGGAGCTTAGAAAATAAACTGGCTGTGCCAGAGTTTGACATGCAGCATTTGATTGTATTCTACCTTCACTAGTCACATGGTTTGAATTAAGGCTGTGTTAATAATTCTCTTATAAATAGTCATTTTCAGGAGGTTTATAAGAAGCAGGAATATATTTCTACTCTATAAATGCCCCATGATTTGGCAATAATTGGCAAAAGCCAATGGGTCAGGACTTATTTTTATAGGAATCTTATCTATTAAAATGCTCAGGATAAAGATTAATTTTTTGACTCAATATGTATTATTATCTCACCTCCTTGGAAATCAGAACAGCCAGTACTTTTGATAATTGGATTGAAACGTGAGCTAGCTTCACAACATCTCTTCTAAGCACTTTAGTGCCCTGTTGTCTCCTGAAATGCTGTTTTCTAACTCCTGAGAGAGAAACTCCATAGTGGATTAAAAACAGATAAGCCACCAACTCTTAGAATAACCATCTCATATGGAAGATTCTCCAGAAACAGAATTATTTCACTGTCACAAAGCAAAATTGAATCCGGGCACCTACATTCTCCACACATATGTTGATATATGCCACAAAGTGGTCAAAACACAGCATAAATGTTTCACATACACTGCAGAAGATGGATATCGGGAAAATTCAGAGCCCACATAGAAGGGACCCAGACATACATGCACCATTTAAGTAAACTTAAAAGGAATTGCCTTCATAGGAGCATGAAAAAGGGGGTTCTGCAAAGGGTTATAGTATAGACCTGTGTGGTGAAAAGTATTACAATACCCATGTTACAGAGGAGGCATGGGTGGGTGGGGGAGGTGGGGGTGCCTGGTATCAGGTCCACCCCTCAGCGCTCCTTGCACTGAAGGCCCACTTCCTCAGCATCCTTGATAATGATCACTCTCCACTGAGCTCGCTTTGTCTGGGCATGGTGTCGGGCTGTTCAAACTGCCCGGAAAGGCATTCAGCATCGCACGCCCCCCCCCCCCCAAAGTGGGGGGCCCTTCCCCTGCAGCTTGCAAAGGTTGTGGAACACACAGCGGGTGCTGATGACCTGTGGGATGCTGCACTCAGTGAGGTGCAGGCACATCAGGATGGCATTCCACCATGCCTTGAGCCATCCAATTGCATTCTCCATGCCCAGGCAGCTCCTGTTCAGCCTTTGGTTGAAGAACTCTGTGCTGGAGTCCATGTTAGCAGTGTAGGGCTTCATGAGCCAGGGGATCAAGGGGCAGGCAGCATCTCCCAGGGTTCAGGATTGGCTGTTGCACATCCCTCAGGGTGTTGGTATGTTGGGGGAAGAAGGTGCCTGCATGCATGCACCTGTACAGGGCAGAGTTCCTGAGCACATGGGCATAGTGTGCCTTCCTCAGCCAGCCCACATAAATGTTTGTGAAGAGCCCTTGGCGGTCCATGAGGGCCTGCAGGACCACAGAGTAGTAGCCCTTGCAGTTCTTGTAGTCCATGGCTGGACGTGGATGTGGGTCCCAACCATGATGACCTCACAGTTAGGGAAGCCAGGTGCAGTGAGGCTGTTGAGGGTGTCCTACAGGTTGCAGGTGGTGATGAGGTGGGCTAGCAGGACCCAACTGATGGCCCTGCTGACCTGCAGGAGGGTGACCCTGCTGGTACCGAACTGGTGGGCAGTGGCGTGGTAGGAGTCTGGGGTTGTAGGGTGGGTCTGAATTGGGTGTCCCTGCACTGCAGGACCAGGGTGAGCTCATGGACCAACTTGAAGAAGCTCTGCTTGGTCATCTCGAATGTCTAGCACCACTGGTCATTGTCCTACCAGTCGCTGCTGGGTTCCTGTGCCCAGAAATGTCAGGGCATGGAGGGTACCATCAGCACAGCAGCTTGCAGGGTCAGCATGGTGGTGGTGGTGGTGCTATCTGCCTCCGTACTGTTGGGGTCCATGAAGAGCATGCTCCAGGTGAAGAGAGCACTGGGCACTGGATAGCAGTTGTTGAGCACCATCCTGGCAAATAGCATGAACAGAGTTTGGTCCATGACCTCCTCGTGCTGCCTGCTGCCAGGCATAATGGAAGGTGCTGAGCTCACTTCCTAGGATTGGCCGGGGTATTGGGCCCTTCTTAGATGCCACATTGGCATACTTCCCATAATGCACCCCTCCTAAGTCGACCTAGCAAGTGCCTGTATAGACATGCTAGGTTGATTTAGGCTTCTGGTATAGACGCGCTAAGTTGACTTTGTTAAGCTGACTTAATTAAGTCAACTTAGCGTTTTTAGGCCTAGCCAAACCCAACGAGTCTAGTGACACTTTTAAAGACTAACAAAATTACATGAGCTTTCGTGGAAGAAAATCCCATTTCATCAGATGCTTGAAGATGGAGAACTTACAAAATGGGACAAAAATAAATGCAGAGAAGTGCTAGTCATAGGATCAGGTCAGAGTATTTCTGCAAATCAGGCAAGTTGTTGGGATTCAAGCAGTACGGAACAGCATATTACTATGAGCAGGGAAAGAGAGAAGGCAAGGAGAAAGCAAAGTCATCTTTTGTAATAAGAAAGCCAGAAGATCTCTATTTAAGCCTAAGGCAGCAGTGTCAAATTCCTTCTAATATGCTGAAATGTATGTGTTCCTGCTTTGTTTGTGCCCCATTCTAAATATATTTTATCACCTTATGACATATTACAAGTATATTTTCAGAGTTAAAGGGAGCCAATTACCAAATCATTTCTTTTTTCCTTTGAAAAAAATCTACATTAAAAACAGAGGTGCATATACAGTAGATTTTTAAATGCTAATTTGGGCATTATTTCAAATAAGACATTTATTTTGACTGCTTTGGTCTTTTCTGCATTATTTGTGTTTAGCCAGCAACATGAATTAGGGTTCCTATGAAAAGCAAATTCAAACTAAATTAAAATGTGCCTGGAGCCAAGTCTAAGAATGGACGACAGCCAAACTGACCAACCTAATTGGCTTCCTTTGTTTGTGTTGCATTTTGTTGGAGGTTTTTAGTCCATGAATTTAGATTCACTGGAGCTAAAATATTTACAATATTTAAGCTGTTGCTTGACAAAATAAATCGATTGGTGCAAAACCATATAAGTTTACATTAAAGCCTGCAGCCATACCACTTAGAGGTCTGATCTTATTAGGTTTTGGACCAAAGTTAAGGCTTTCTTGTGCCTTCATCACAACACAATTGTGACACTTCCCCTCCCCCCAGCTCCCATACTGTAGCCTGGCCCCTGCTATGCCCAACCCATCCTTTGTGTGACAGAAAGGTAAAGAATTCTAATAGACAAGGCAGTTCAGTTTTAGTCGGCTTGCATTTTGAGCATTTATTTGCAGCCATCAGACCTAGTCATATGTGGGTTTTTTTGTTTGTTTAAATATTAAGAAATGAAAGCTAAGATTCTTATTTCATCATGTTGCATGTTGTACGGGGAGCTTTTGATAGACCAGCAAAATGGGTGGGAACCATCTGATAGTGTAATACTGATTGTCATACTTATTGCTAACATCAGTCAAAATCAGTATGCTTTTCAGCAGTCCTGTGCAGCCTTAGCATGACTAAGCAAAGCAGGAAGGGGGGCCATTTTCTGAACCTTATCTGAACTTGTATGAACCCCCTCCCACTGATGAAGTCTCTGATGGACATGCTGGGATCTGTGTTTTAGAAGAAAAGTGAAAAACTTAACTATGTGTGCCTTTAGGGCTTCAAGACGTGGTTTCTTCAGAAATACATCTGACTAATAAGTTATCTGAGGAAACCTCGTAATTAGCTTTTGAAACTGCTTGCCTGATAAGTTATTTTCTTGACATGTTATATTGTCTATTAATAAGGATAAATGGGGGGGGGCGGAATGTTTAAATTCTTCAAGAATTTCAACAAAGTTGGAAGATGGGCCAATTGGAAAGCTGCCTCTATAGTGCTAGAGAGACACTAAAATTCAGTAATTATTGAGAGCTGGGATATTTTACTAACCTGTTGTGAATGTGTGCAAATGCCTGAGACTAAGTACAATTTTTAAGTGAGAGAACTCTTAGTATTATCCTTTTTCTACCAGTCCATCTGTTGGTTAGATGACGATGACACCATTTGATCTTTTTCCTGACATCACTTTGCACAGAGTAAGGTTATCAAGAGCTTTGGTCTGATAGAACCCTGAGAGACATGTGACTCCATGAGTAGGGGGTGGGGGCTAGACATGATGTTATAATATTTGTATCTCAGGTCAACCTTGGTTACTGATTAGAGCACAGGAGGAGGAAGATTTTGGCGCTGCATTACTGTGCTAACTTATTGTACAACATGGACTGGACACTTTTCTTTTCTGTGCCCTCATCTTTAACAGGGTGTATTAATTGAGTTTGTCCCATCCAACTAGTCCAATCCAGCTATTCCCAACAAATGTTCTGCTCACGCAAATACATTAACAATAAACTTAATGATCATCATGTCATTAACTGGTTTGCAAGTCATCACACTGTTCACTCTGTTTATGTATTACATCTCTTCCCCCAACTCTTTGTCTTTTACATCTATTTAAATTGTAATCTATTTGGAAGCAGAGATAGCCTTTGTTTATATGATGCCTGCCATAATAGGTCTCTAATCTGAGTATCTCTACTATACACTACAATATGGACTCAGTGGAAGTGATGAGTAGTATCTGAAGAAGTGCTCTAAAAACTTGTGCAAAGCTGACAAGTAAGACAAACAATTATTTTATAATGAAGTATGAGTAGATATTTTTATAACAAACCAAAGTGTGATCAAGCAATGGGGTATGGCAGGAGTTGGGGTGGGGGGAAATCATGGCCTGAAATACTTTCAAATGAAATTCCAGAAAGAAAAGGTTGAGAATGCTTGGACTTTTCCTTTTTGTGAAGGTACGTGTGTGAAGTAGAGACAAAAAGGCAGAAACACAGAGTGAAACAGGAGAAAATGACAGAGAAGTAAGAACAGAAAAAAAAGCAAAAGGATATAATCATAATAAATGCTGGGAATGTGGTTCTGAAAAAAGGTAAGACAAACCTTTTGGGGTAAGTGCTGACTGGAAAAAAAGGACTTGGAAAAGTGGCACTGACTCTTATTTCATTCATGTTGTGTTCAGAGAACAGGACACGATACTTTCTTTGTAAATGAACAAAACTGTTCTTCATCAGAGAAACCTCTGATTCCATCACCAGTTTCTCTTCCTAACAGAACAGCCTAGAAGATCATCAAGTTTTAGCTAACTGCTTTGGTCAAAAAGATAATATTATTATAAGCTATGTCTACACGGCACTTTTATTTCGAAATAACACTTGTTATTTCGAAATAAAAGAAATTTAGTCTACACGACGTTTTCTTATTTCAAAAGGATAGATTCTGTCCTTTCGAAATAAGAATCATTGTTTCGAAACAGTTAAACCTGGATGTTTTCGAAATGGCTGTTATTTCGAAATGGTCATTTCGAAATGATGCCATTTGGACATGTTGTTTTGGAAAAAATGGATTCCGAAACAACATGATTTGAACTTCCTCCCAGGGTGCTTAGCACCCTGGCCAGGTTGCTGAGGGGGTGGCTGCTCCTCCCAGGGTGCTAAGCACCCTGGGAGGAAGTTCAAATCATGTTGTTTCGAAATAAAGGTTTTATTTCGAAATAAGTCATTTCGGAATGACTTATTTCGAAATAAAACCTTGTGTGTAGACATAGCCATAGTGTTTGTTTCTTTTCTTCATTAATCCTTTCTAGTATAATTTCTGTGTCTCCATTATAATAGCTTAACTAGTCTGTGTGCTGAATCAAAGGATTTTAATATCACTCACTGCTTTACGTATTTAGTTTAGGTCTTTAGCTTGCTTCTTTCTTTCTTTCTTTCTTTCTTTCTTTCTTTCTTTCTTTCTTTC
>ML681963.1:106265108-106279556 GCA_007922195.1 Podocnemis expansa
AGATAGATAGATAGATAGATAGATAGATAGATAGATAGATAGATAGATATGCTTTGGGTATCCAAATAGAATGAAGCATAAGGAACAAAGAGATACTCTGTTAGTAGGAAATCCTTTCTATCCATACTCAAGCAAAACTTGCACTAAGTTTGATGATAATTTGCTTTAGTAAATATTGTATTATTTGACCCAATATAATATTTACAGAGTACTCTCCATATACCACATGAGTAACTGGACAATAAAAACATAAATAACACTGACAAACTAAATCTCTTTGTGGCAATTTGGAGGACACAGGAGTATGGAAATCAGCTGAGTAGGGGGGAAGAAGTTTTTTTTTAAAAACTGGATTGGTGAAAGAGTCCAGTGCCGGGCCTACTTGGTTTAAGACTATCTAGTAAAAATAATAATGAAACAGTTTCCAGTTAGAAAATTGAGATTTGTTGAAATGGGAACACGTTGATTTTGAGGATAAAAATGTTAAATTGAATCATTGTGACTTTCAGGGTTTTTTTGGATTCTAAAGATGTTTTTAAATTGTATTATAATTATAATGGATTTATATTTAATATTTTATATTAAAATACTTTAACAGTATTGAAATTAAATTAAACTTTCACATTTAAATATTTTGGACTTTCCATTCCACATTCAGGTTTTTCAAAGTTTTGACTTTTTGATGCAATTTGAAATGTACAAAGATTTCTAAACATCAGATTGAATGGGACCAATGACGTTTTCCAACCTCTTCTCCATTTGCCTCTTAGCCTCTCCTTCACGTCTTCTCTGATACAAATGCAGCTATTGTTAATACTAAATAAAACCCATTACAAATAAAAATGCTGTATTTTTCTGATGTATTTGAAAAAGAGTCAATGTTAGTACAGTTCCCAATGGACAAGGCTCTATATAATAGAAATCATTACCCACATTTGCTGGAAATCTCAGCAAACACACTAAGGAAGAACTGACTATGGAAACTTAACTAAATCTACTCACCCTTAAATGTGGTTTCTGAAAGGGTCATGTTGATCTATATTTTCTTTACTGCTGCCTCTTGATACAAAGATTATTAGGAAAATATTTATTTCTTTATTTCTATTTTTTGTTTGAAGTTATTTCCATAGTAAGTGATGTCCGTCTTGGGCTTCAGCCACCTTTGAGATATATTTACAAAACAAATTATCAGAAGCAACAGCACCTGTCCTTCACATTCATAATTCATCAGACAAAGATAGTTTAAAACAGTGGTCTCAAACACATGGCCCGTGGGCCACATGTGCCCCCTAAAGCTGTTCCCTGCAGCCTGCAATGACACTATCATTACTGATATTTACAATATTGTTGTATGGAAAGGTTTCAGTGGTGCAACCCTGAGGCTAATATGCTAGTCCTCATGCAGACCTGTACTTGTCCTCATGTGGCCCTCATGGTCATTTGAGTTTGAGTCCTCTGATTTAAAACCTTTGTCTGTCAATGTCTGTCAAAATTCCACCACCAACTGCCTCACCCAATGCCAGTACCTGCTCAGGCAACAGGGCCAGATTAACCAAGGGACTTTAGAGGCTGCAACCCCAAACTCAAGGGGCCCCTACTGCCTTGAGCCCCTGCAAAAATAAATTGGGTGCTGTGCCAGCCTGCACTGTGTCACACGTGGAGCAGGTTGATCTGCCAGGCCCCAGCACTTCACTGTCTCAATAGCTGACTTGTCTGAATTCACAGGTCTCCCAAACTAGTTGAGCCCAGGGCCCAGCACCAAGCAACCTACTCCTGTGGCTGGCTTGTACGGGGGTCCCAGGATCTCTTTGTGAACCAAGCCCCACTAGCACCGAGCACAGGCCCCCTCCATCCCCCCTCAAGGCTGGCAAGTCTCCTGCCCACAGTTCCCTGAACCAGCCAGCCCCACCCCCAGTGCCAGCCAGACCCCAGCACTGAGTGTTGAACTGTCCCATCCCAGACCCCCATCCCACATGATGATTGCCCCACCAGGCCAAGTGTCAGCCCACCCAGCCCCCTTGCTGACTAGGCTGCAGAGCCAGGGCTACCACACTGGCCAGGCCGTAATGCCAAGCACTGCCCTTCTACACCCCCAGGCAGGGTGTCACCATGATCAGGGGGCCACATAAGTGAGCAGCCATGCGCCTCCAGCAGCCTTCATCTGGCCCTGTCAAGCAGATAAGAAGACTTTAATCTTCAAGCACTTCCATAAACTTTACATTCAATCGTAGTTTAATATAAAATAGAATTTGAGAGTTCTCTAGGCCTACTGAGAAAAAATATAATTTGAGCTATGCATATAACAGTGTTTTGATGTCTCACACGAAGGAAGGAATCATGATTAAAGCATTTCCATGAGAAAGCACAAGGGTTGGTCTAAAAATGAACATGGATGAGGCCAAAGTCATATCCAGCCAGCAGTTTAAATTAAAAGAAATTGTCACTGAAGGATTGAATGGATGGCTTTGTATACCATAGAAAAGTGGATATGTATAGACCAAATACTGAAAGTGATTAAAGGGAATGGCGATCACCTCAGACTGGTGGGAACACCTTTGAAAGGCTTTGTTACCCTGAGATACAAATGTGTGATCTTTCTGAACAGCTAGGACTCATTTATCTTGATATTCATCTAGTAAGACAAGATCAAAATAAAAGTTTCCACTGAAATTCAAATTTATTAATAGAGTACTTCAAAATTTTTAACTGTAAATGAGATATATGCTTACATATTTTTAAAGTATAGAAGGGATAAAATGAAATAATGATGCATTCACTGAACCTCATTAATTTAAAATCATTCAGTGCTCTTCTTCACCAGTCTTTCAGTAGCTATGTTCCTGCCTCCTCATTCCCAACACAAAGAGAGAAAGAACTAATATGCATTTAAATAGTTACTAAGGGAACAATATTGCTTCTGTATGTAACCCTCAGTTACATACAAAAATGAGATGTTGATGGAAATTACAGTGTGGAAACACATTTTTTCATTTGTGTTGTAGGTTCCTAAATTAAATTCACCTGTAAGACTTCATAAACTATACACAGTTCTTTGTTTTCCGTAATTTTAACTTGTTTTAAAAAGTACAGACACAGTGCTATTAATAACACTACCCTAAGTATATAGAGCTATTCCCAAGTGCTATGTCTTTTCACCAAAAAAAAAAAAGCTTGGAAAGAGGTAAATGCCCCACATCCACTTATTGTGTGTTTCCAATTAATGCTAGGGCCTATTGTCAAGAGCTATTGTTTGTGCAAATAGATCCTTTGATTGATTAACAAAAGAACAGGTATTTTATGTGGAAGTAAATTTCTTAGCTGCTACAGAGGCATTTTGGAAAATAATTTTAAGTGCTTTGAGATCCTCAGCACTGCACAAATGTAAAGATCTTTAGGGGGTAGGAGGTTCAGTTCTCCTCCCATTCAACTACTGTTGACTACAGCTTGTGGCTACAAAATATTCAGCATCATTTTGAAACTAGCCTATGAAATAAGATCCAGATGTCACCAATGGCTCTTAATCTTAAAAACACTCTTTTTCTGGAAAAATTATTTGTATACATGAGAAGGAAAATAGTCTCTATCTCTGTGAGACACTGAATCCTTTTTGTGTCTTCTGTGGCTACCAAAAAGCTTGCTACTGATTTTGTGGATAATGTTCTCACCTCTCTGGTAGAAACTAGTATGGCAACCAATGTGAAATGAGTTAATTATCTGCAGATATAAATCAAATGGTAATGACTATATAAGTCCCTTCTAACTTGGATATTCCATAGGAGATGGATCTAGAAGCATAGTAAAAACAAAGTCTAGCTGCAGTAGCATTCTCAGCTAGCAATTCATATTCTGAGCTTCTTTAAAACATAACAGTTTGTTTCCCTGTATGTTTTCTCCCACAACAACACTTTCCTGCCATAATAGTTTGTGCAGTTGTCTGTTTAACACAGAAGAGGGAACTTTCCCCCAAGACTGTATATCATTAAAGACAAGCATTAATCAAATGAATTGCAGTTTAAAACTGTGACTTATTTATAAACTCCTCATCCAGAAATATTGATTGTGGGCCATCAAGATTATGCCAAGCAAAAATACATCATATGTCAGTATGTCAACACTACAGCATGTTAGCTATACAGCAAGGTGCCAGTGTGATTATGCAAATAGAGGCACTGTTGGCTTATCAGTCAAAAACATTGCCAGAATGCTTGGGAGACAGACTTTAGTAAAAGGAGATAGAGTATATAACAGTGAGGCTGGCATTAATAATTTATTATTAATCAGTTTATGGAAGCATACCAACATAAGGATTGGAGAGAGGAAGATGGATCTCTTGTTTTGGTTTCCCCTGATGCATTTCCTCCCATTCTGACTCCTATGACTTCATCACTTGAGAGCCAAATAGAGGGTTTCATCCTGTCCAGTGCAAGTGTGTGCAGCAGAAAGTAGCAGTAAAAGATTTAAAAAAAAAAACTATGAGTAGGAACAGGAAGTGCAGAATCACCTGATCCTGCAGTAATGGGTTTTGCTGAGCTGATGCCACATTCCCTCACTCAGTAGGAGAAATCAAGTTTAGGCTGGGAGAATGTACCTAATAGCTTCATTAGCATGATGTGAAATTTTTGCAACAGAATTCAAAATTCTTGAAATCTGAGTGTTTTCAGATTTACTATGAAATGTGAATGTTTACATACAAACCACTCCACCATTGGGAGAAAAAAAAATCACTCAAGAACAGACCATGTTCAATTTAAAAAATGATTCCTTCGGAGCTCCAAAAGCTCATTATTATTTTGAAAATGGTCAATTATAAATATAATGTCTAATTCAGAGACGCAGACTACAAATAAAGTCAGTGTGGAATTTTCAAAAACACACAGCATTGGACTGAGTATCTTGAGTGCTTTACAAAACCCACACAGGTAGGGTCCCATCAGTTAGGTGGGAAGTCAGTTTAGCCACTGACTTCTGTAAGAGCAGGATTGGGTATCCAGATCAATGTAAAAATATTTTCAGAGATTCTTTTTATAAATGGGTGGGATACCCTGTTGAGCATTTCATTGCTATATACAATTTGGTGCACAGACAACATTTTTATTCTAAATAGAGCAACATGTTTTAAGCACAGTCATATGTGTATGTACTCATCAGTGTTGTTGGGGCATTCTTAACCATGGTTAACTACTTGGTCTGAGCCTCATTTTCCTCTTTGTCAGGCTCCTGGAGAGTTGGTGTCTGTCTCTTAGATTAAAACTGATTCTAGTGTTTTTTAGTGATTTAACTCACTGGAGATATGAGATTTCATAGAATCATAGAAACTGGAAGGAACCATGAGATGTCATCAAGTACAATCCTCTGCACTCATATCACAACTAAGTACCCTCTTAAATTATATGAGATTTCAACTAATTTTTCTGGCATAAAAAATGTCCAGAAAATCCCCACTCCAGCTGTTAAGCCTTCCGGACCCACATGAAGTATCTGGCTTACCACAGTCAAAGACGCAATGGAAAATGAGCATCAGTCTAGTACCATGTGTCATTTTCTACTCTACTATGCTAGTTCAAATAAATTAATAAGAATAATCTATCTAGTCTTCATAATCTTTCACCTTCACTGCTTTTCTTCAAGTTTACAGGCGTTCTGAAGCAAACAGATTTAATGATTCAGTCTTTTGGAGATTTCACCAGGAAGAGGAGGGTAAATCTACAAATCTCCTGTCTTCCCCTTGCATCAATTAACTGAGCTTTTTATATAGTGTGAGAAAAGATTCTACCTTCAAAGTGTCCTTGTGGGTATGTATTTTCAGTACTTGGCAATGGTGCGCCTAGACTTGCACATAGCTAAAGATCCCTCCTCTTAGCCGAGAGGGGGAAAAGACTAGTGAACATGGCTACTACTGAATACTGGAGAAACAAATGAAATAAAAGGGATGGAAGGAAAGTTCCTGGGGTAAAAATCAGGAACAGGAGGAGGATACTAGACAGAGAACCCCAAACAGTGTCCATGTCTTCCCAAAGGTGTCTAAGGAGTCAGTGGACAACACACCTGGAACTCTGACTAGAGGTATGACGAGATAAGGGAATGTAGCCCCATCAAGGATACTGGAACAATTTATATAGTGGAGGCTGCTGAGAGCCAATGAGCCAAATAGTAAACCCCATATATGTGCAAGGTAAACTGTGGAAGACCATTGTAAGGTGAAACAGTGGTGTCTTCACCCTGACAGACGTGCGCCCTGTCAATGTGTATAATGACTGATATCACACCAAGTCACTTGTGAATTGTGATGTGCAACTTGTGACTTGTAACTTGTGTAGGTGACTTGTGTATGTCTGACTATTGCAGCATATGGCTCATATATGTGCATGAGTATGTGTGTCATATTTAATGAATAGCTACTCCTTTGTACAGACATGACTTATAGCTAGGGGGACTTTCAAAGTATGACGGGTTTCCTCGACACACTATGAAACTGCATCTGGTGCCTCGAAAGCTATGCCTAAGAGCCTGTGTGCTGTTGTAGTACAGACCCTGGCTGCATAAGGGATGTAAGCACTGTACCCCATAACAAAGCAACTTTTATTCTATCTGTCATCTGGTCACATTGGTAACATTGTCATTGTCTCAATCTGTACCTGGAACACATAGCGTCATATATGAATGCATAGTGTCAGAATATGACAGAAACTACCTCAGGCCAGAGGGTTTAGCAGTTGCAGAGCACCTCGCCTGAAGCTTACTCCACCTGCTAAAAAGGATAACTATGTTGGTCTGTCCCTGGAAATAATTGCTGAGGTGGTCTCATGACTTGGAGTCAGAGATAGTGTGTGTGTAGATCAAAAAGTATAGGGAAAGGGGCAGCCAGAAACTTAGTAAGAGGTCTGGAGGAGCTTGAAGAAGGGTTGCAATCTGATATAAAAAAAACCAAGGAGTCGTGTGGCACTTTAAGACTAACAGATTTATTTTTCGCATGAGCTTTTGTGGGGGAAAATCCCACTTCATCAGCTGCTTCCAAGATGGGTGAACTTACAGAAAGGAATGAAAATAAATGCAAGGGGTGTAAAACATAGGATCAGGTCATACAGTAACAGCAAATCAGAGCAGTTGTTAGGTTCATAGGTACCTGAACACTATAAATATATTATCTCATTTTTCATATTAAGTCCATTTAAAGCCACTATACAATATATTTCTTTTGAAATGAATTATCCTGACCATGGGAAAACTTGAATTAATATGCAAACTAAATTCTGTGAAAGCAGGATTGAATCGAGACTATGGGTTCTTTTCCCATTACTAAAGGTAATTTGACTTCAGGCTTCCCACGGTTTGAACCTAACAACTGCTCTGATTTGCTGTTAATGTATGACCTGATCCTATTTTTTACACCCCCTTGCATTTATTTTCATTCCATTCTGTAAGTTCACCCATCTTCGAAGCATCTGATGAAATGGGATTTTCTCCCACGAAAGCTCATGTGAAAAATAAATCTGTTAGTCTTAAAGTGCCAGACGACTCCTTTGTTTTTTTTATCTGGGCTAGACTAACATGGCTATCCCTTTGGAAATTAATCTGCTATAGTCTATCTATATGCACTAGGGTCACCCTCTTATCACAAAAGGAACAGGTCTCAGGGACTTCCAGGAACTGCACCAGGAACTGCTCACGACTCTGTGAAGTAACCACCAACTTCTTCATCATGTATTGTGGAACCTGAGTGGAGTGCAGCCTCTCCACTGGGATTCCTCACCCTCCTTAAGCGGCATCAAGTCTTGCCAGTTGACATCAGGGTAGGACATGAGGGCAAAAAAGTGAATGGTGTGAAGATGAGCAGGTATAGATGTTTTCTGTGTATGGCTCAGATATGAACTGGTTGGATAACATCCAGTCAATCTGGATTTTATATGGAGGGCAGTCAGGGAGGTTTGCAGGGCAGGGGCCTGATGACAAGTTTTGGAGAAACAGAACTGATGATACCTCACACATAGTCCATACCTTCTTGCAGGCGTCTTCAGCAAGATGTGTAAGCAGTTGTAGTTTGTCTTAAACTCTTCTTTGTTAACTCAGTGGATGGCTCTGCAAACCTATTACAGATACACTAGCAAGTGTTAATAATCTAGGCTTATAAATGCAAATTTAGGCATCTCTACAAAAAACCTAATATTCAAAATTGAGACACCCATTGCCATGTCAAGACCTGTCAGGAGTTTTGAAAATCAAGCCAATTACTCAGGAGGCTGCAATATAGAAAGCTAATTATAGTTACCCATTTTTAAAATGCTTGATTGGTGTTTGCTGAAGCTATGTGTTTGACTTTGTCCCCTTAACCCTAGATGAATTGAATCAAATTATGGTTCAAGGGAAATTTTTTCTGAAAATAAAGAGTCTTGTTATTTTATACTTTTGCTCCATTCCAAAGTTCACAGGCTTCTCTGAGGAGGAGGGCAACCAAAATGATTAAAGGGCTGGAGCACAAGCCCTGTGAGGAAAGACTGAAAACATTAGGCTTATTTAGTCTGCAGAAGAGAAGATTGAGGGGGGATTTGATAGCAACCTTCAACTACTTGAAGGGATGCTCTAAGGAAGATGGAGCTCGACTGTTCTCGGTAATAACAGAGGACAGAACGAGGTCCAATGGTCTCAAGTTGCAGTTAGGGAGGTCGAGGCTGGATATTAGAAAAAACTTTTTTACTAGGAGAGTGGTGAACCCTTGGAATGAGCTGCCAAGGAAGGTGGTGGAGTCTCCATCTTTAAAGGTGTTTAAGGCCCGGCTGGACAAAACCATGACTGGGATGGTTTAGTGGGAGTGGTCCTGCTTCCGGCAGGGGGTTGGATTAGATGACCTATGAGGTCCCTTCCAACCCTATGATTCTATGATCCCTCACTGGCAATGGCCCAGTGTATGTGCTTCCTTGGAAATGAGTTTACTCAGAGGATGAGTTCACTGATCACAGAATTTGCATTTGCAGACCCAATGTTTTCAGGCACTATGTGCTTAATTCTACACATTGTTGATCACTCCTGCAAGCTTGTGAGCATGTTCAACCCTGCAGTGAAGTCGGAGGAGATGAGGGCAGTCTACCACTCACATGAATACTCACCACCTTCAAGGGTCATCTATGATCTATTCTGCACCTGTACTTTTCATTTCATTCCCTGGACTACTTTTACAAAGTAATATCCCCCGTACACTGCAGTAGGTTAAAGATGCCATCCTTAGTGGCCCATTCAAGCACTGTAAACATCCTAGCAAAAGTTAACGATTTGCCTGTCAATGTTGCTGTGGAAAAGGTCAGGCCATCTGGACTCTTTCTAAGGGCAGATATTTTTTGTTCAAAGTGTTGAACACATCCTAATCAATTGTCTCTTAAAGGAATATTTCTGATATTGTTTAATATAGTTACAGTTCATAACACTTCATTCTTTCACTTTGATAACTTGATCTTATTGTGTAGTTTCTTCATATTTTTAGTGCTCAGCATAACACAACACTTTAAAACTTTTAAAGAGTGAAATGTTTGCTGAAGTGCAATAAGTAAGACTTGAATCATAAATATATCAGCATGAGAATCTAAGTATATTTTATTATTCTCTTGTGCAGTGAGTTTTAACATTTGAATGTCATAATTTATACTTTCAAATTTTGACCTAAATATAGTTTACTATTATTAACCTCCTGAGATTTTTCTAAGTGCCTTTAAGCCTGTGCTAATAAACTCTGGTGTAATTAAATTGTGCCATATCACAATGCATGATACTTCTGGAGCCATCAGTGGCAAAACTAATTGATAAATCAACCAGTAATTGACTTGAGATAATGAAGCTACTCTTGGGTTGGAGTGAGATTGTCACCTAATTAACTACTTTGAGAAATAAGGCTGTGTTTATTAGATGAGTGGTGGGCAAGTGGCTGATTCTAACATAATCAAATTAACATGCAAGCTGATATCATTGTATGCCATGTGCTGTACAATGTTGTCTTCATGCAGCAAAAGACTTAGGAACTGTCCAGTTTTGTAAAATCTTTCTTATGAGCTATACATTCATATGCATCAACAGATAAGTGCATATATCATGCTGTGCTTTAGGTTGTATGACTAATCAATAAGAGATGATTGACTAAGGAAATTACATAAGGAATATTTTAACTTCTTGGCTGCATTTAGTGTCCATTCTTGTAGTTTCCCTAAGGTAAAGTATTCCCATTTATTTCAAACAGATTTCTCATCTGAGAAAACAGCTGATCTTTAAGGAATCTTCTTGCAGATTCTTAATACTGAGAATAACCCAACTGATCTGCAGTACAAGTTGAAATAGCACATTCCATAAAGTAATGTGGAGTTTTTTATGCTTGGTTTCCCTGGATAATGGCTAGGAGTCCTACCTATCCACTAGAAGGTGGAATCAGAGCTGTAGGAAGGTCATAGGGACACCGGTAGCTGACAAAGACAATTGAGACTCTGCTGCTTCCTTTGACACCCTGTCCACCACAACTGTGTATATCCTATCCCTCACTGTCCCTCTCTGGAATAAGCAGCAAAACCAGCACTTTTTTGTATTCCCATAGGCCCCAGTATATATCCTGACAACACTCTACCATCAGCAATGAACTGCACCTTGTTGCTAGGTAAAAAGTGTGCCTTTTGAGAAGTGGAAACTAAATGGTTCTGGAACAGAGGCTGAGGAGTGCCAGGAGCAGGGAAAGCACGACAGATGAATAAGGGAGGAAAACCAAGAAAAAGGAAGTTTGAAAACTAAAAATAAATTAAAACAGTAAAATTCAGTTTTATGGAAATAGGATATGGGATAGAGCAATAGAACATACATAAAGCTCTGGGGTGAGCAGGGATTCAGGTGGGAGGATAAAAGAAAAATATATAATCATGATATCACTTTTTATTATATTGTTGAAGCACTAGTTGTGCAAGTGAGTAACCTAATTCCATTGCCCCTCCCCCCACCTCCCGTTTCTTTGGTGCCAGCAATAGTTGCTATCAAGCCTCCATGAATATTGCAAGGAGATCTGGAAACAGGAACTCATTTAGTCACATGGGGTATGTCTACACTGGAGCCTTAGGTCAACTTATTGAGTCAGCTGAAGCCAATGTAGGCAGGGAAAATCCTTGTCGACATACTTGACCTCCAGTCCCCTTCCCAGAGTTTCTGGCCACTAGGAAGAGTAAACCTAGCACCTGCTGGTGTGGGCACAGGCAGTCAACAGGAATTTTTCAATGTGGACTTTCTAAGTCGACTGAACAAGGTCAACATTAAGCTGACTTAAAGTTGACCTTGTTAGGTTAACTTAATAGAGCCTCCAGTGTAGACATACCCATGGAAACTCACTGAAGGTGGATATAAGATATTGATACAGTGAATTTCTTTGCAAAATTATCTCTTATTTTGTAAGCTGTTCCAGGAAGGAGGCTGAGTTTTTTCTGAGTTTGTGCAGCATCCAACACAAAGGTGCCTTGATCCTGACAGTTACTGCTGAATGCTACTGCAACATATATAAAGAATGAAAATTAAAGCTGGGCAGAAATTGCTATTTTTAATTTAAAAAAATACATGGCTTATGATACATTACACCTATATCACATACCTTGGCAAAAGAAAATGATATTCCTTCCCTATGTAAATCTATCTACTACTGCTCATAAAATAAAGCGAGTAGAAGGGAAAAAAAACCCATGAATACTTATTTTCTCTTAGTTAGAAAAAAAATAGTGCAAGAAACTTAGATCAAATATTGGAGGTACTGTACCTGTTCAATTAATGATTACATTTACAGCAAGAAATAAAATCCAAAAGCAAAGAGTCATTACTCTCTCTGTTGCTATATTACACACATCCTCAAACACCTTAATTAGCTTCCATTCATTTTCATAACAAACTATAAATTGCTCACAGCTCTTTTTTAACAGTCCTCTGGGAACTTTTCCTAGCCTATGTCATGATATTCATCCCACACTACCAGCCTTGTCCAGTCACAAAGTGGGGAAAATCTTCTCCGCAGCTGTTATCATCTGGAACAGCCTCTATATTTCTCTCATTGACTCTAAGAAGTACAAAGTCTGATGTCAGTTACCAGGGCAAAACAGAGTCTGGTCCCATGTCTCTTTTTGTTTCCTAATTTCTCATATGTCGCATTCCCTGTGACCCATTCTTCCAGTACCAACACACCAAGTTGGGTTTGGCTTCATGCTCAGCTGCTGTGTCTCTCTCATTCTTTTGCCAGCTGCTCTGTGCATCCTGTCCAAAGCTCTTCCCTCTGTTTCATTCATTGAAAGAGACTGGAGGAGCTGATTGCACAGAAGGAAAACTAATTGGCTAGTAAGTGAAAGCTGGGGAGGAAATCTCAGCTACGGACTTTGCCAGCTGGAAAATGACTAAGGAAGTCTGACACACAGAGGTTGCTTCAGATTTGAGGATCATTTATATCTCCAAATCAGTGGCACTGCTATGGGCACCTGCATGGCCCTACAATATGCCAACATCTATATGGGCGACTAAGAACAATGTTTCCTCAAGTCTCATCCCAAGACACCTCTTCTTTACCTGCGCTACATTGATGACATCTTTATCATCTGGACACATGGCAGGGATGCTCTTGAAGATTTTCACAGAGATTTCAATAATTTCCACGACACCATCAAAATGAGACTAGAACACTTCACACAGGAGATCCACTTTCTTGACACTACAGTACAAATCAGGGATAGACGCATCACCACCACCCTATACCGAAAACCTACTGATCAGTATAGTTACCTACATCCTTCGAGCTTCCATCCTAAGCACACCACACGATCCATTGTCTACAGCCAAGCCCTAAGATATAACCGCATCTGCTCTGATCCCTCAAACAGGGACAGACATCTTGAGGATGTCTATCAAGCCTTCTTGAAACTACAGTACCCACCTGGGGAAGTAAGAAAACGAATTGACAGAGCTAGATGGGTTCCCCAAAGTCATCTACTACAGGAGAGGCCGAAGAAAGAAAACAACAGAACACCACTAGTCACCACATACAGCCCTCAAGTCAGACCTCTGCAAAAGATCATTAAGGACCTACAGCCTATTCTAAAAGATGATCCCTCTCTCTCTCAAGCATTAGGAGACAGACCGCTCCTTGCTTATTAGGCAGCCCCCTAATCTTAAACAGATACTCACCAGCAACTACAGATCTAACAACAGGAACATTGACGCAGGCACACACCCCTGCAAAAAACCACGCTGCCAAGTCTGCCCACATATCTACACAACAGACACCATCATAGGTCCTAATCAAGCCTTCTACTCCATCAAAGGCTCATTTACCTGCTCACCTACTAATGAGGTCTATGCCATCATGTGCAAGAAATGCCCCTACACCTTATATATTGGACAAACAGAATGATCGCTCCGTAAGAGACTGAATGAGCACAGAGCTGATATCAGAAATCAAAGAACAGAGAAACCAGTTGCTGAGCACTTCCATCTTCCTAATCACTCAACAATGGATTTGTTAACGACTGTCATTAGAGCTGTACCTGGGACATCAAGACTTCAAAGAGAGACAGCTGAACTCGAATTAATATGCAAGCTAAATTCTGTGAAAGCAGGACTGAATCGAGACTATGGATTCTTTTCCCATTACAAAGGGTAATTTGACTTCAGGCTTCCCATGGTTTGAGCCTGTAAACTGCTCTGATTAGCTGTTACTTTATGACCTGATCCTATGTTTTACACCCCCTTGAATTTGGTTTGATTCCTTTCTCTAAGTTCACCCATCTTCGAAGCATCTGAGGAAGTGGGATCTTCTCCCACGAAAACTCATGCAAAAAATAAATCTGTTACTCTAAAAGTGCCACACAACTCCTTGTTGTTGCTTATAGAGAAATCAAACTCTCCAGCCGAAAGTCAGATGTGCCAGGGTAGTCCAGGAAGCTGGGTAACAGACTTAACCTTAGAGGATCTGGTCAAAAGGTGCGAACTCATGCAGGTGAGTCTGGCAAACTGAAGAAGAGGCCAAAAAAACTGACTCATCTAGGGGTTCTCTTCCCTACGGATCCATATATACATATGGTAACTGGATAACGTAGTGGCTAAGTGCGCTGCACTTTGATATGGGAGACTGGGGTGCAAATCCCGGTTGGTACCTACCTTTCCAGTAGGGGTCCGTGGGCAAAAAGATCCCCTAACGCCTCACTTGCCTACCTCAAATATGAGAGTGACACGAACTAGGAGAGTCATGCTGGCTCGGACGCCACCCGGATTAACAAGGTCCGTGCCAGATGTTGGGGAACCAGGACAATCTGATTATAAGTGGGCTACTGGAGCAAACCACACATGGATGAGACAACAGAACCTGGAATTGATGGAATGCTACTACAACAGTAGACCTAATGAGAGGGGATATATAAAACATATGAGGGAACTATGGATGGACAAAAGACCTACATCCACACT
>ML681963.1:106289556-106347701 GCA_007922195.1 Podocnemis expansa
ATGTAGGTCTTTTGTCCATCCATAGTTCCCTCATATGTTTCATATATCCCCTCTCATTAGGTCTACTGTTGTAGTAGCATTCCATCAATTCCAGGTTCTGTTGTCTCATCCATGTGTGGTTTGCTCCAGTAGCCCACTTATAATCATATTGTCCTGGTTCCCCAACATCTGGCACGCACCTTGTTAATCCAGGCGACGTCCGAGCCGGCATGGCTTTCCTAGTTCGTGTCACTCTCATATTTGAGGTAGGCAAGTGAGGTGTTAGGGGATCTTTTTGCCCAAGGACCCCTACTGGAAAGGTAGGTAGGTACATATATATAGGTATGACTTCGAAGGAAGTGAATGATGATTGAGCATCTTATAATTTACAGCTAGTTATATAGTAATGAAAGAAGCACATAAGCCACAAAGACTGCTCAGAGATCCAAGTTCGTAAAGTTTCCAGGCATTTTAGACCAAGGATTTAATTTATGGGAGCAGTCACAATTTTAACTGCTGAATAAGCTTCTCCTAAATCTCAGGAATTGTTGGAATGGGGATTTTGTATCTGTGTCTAATAACATTACACACAATATTTCTTATTGCAGCATTTTTCACAATTCAGAATATTTGCAAAGATTTGCTCTACCACTTTTTCTGATGGAATTAGATGAATGTTAAAGCTTTGTTGGACTCTTTGCTGATCTGTTGCAAACATAATATGTTACTGTGAGGATGTAAGAACCTTCTATTGTCCAGTCTGATGTTGTTATTCATGTACCTTTTCAACAGCATTATCAAATAATTATTTTAATACAGTAGATTCACCAATGCTCTTACTATCTTTGTTGCAGAGATGAACTTCTGGATTTCAAGCAAATGCCAGACTGCTATTTGGTTCAGTCTAGGCTAGATGGAATAGCATTCATGGTTTAAATTATCCCCAAAATCAAGTGTATGCAGATGAGCTTGATGACCTACCAAGAGTGTGTATTCCAGGATGCTTTGTTAATTTTTTCTGATTACTTTCTCAAGTGTTGGGTGAATCTCAAAATATTTGGAGAGTTCAGTTGAGATAAGAATTCAAATCTTGGGCACTTGTAACAATCAGTGATATTACTTGAGCCTGCAAAATAATGCTGAAATAAAATCTCATAAGATTTATGCTACCTTTTGTGGTGGTTAAACTGTACATGTTGCATATGGTTTCCTGAAATACCAAGAAGTGCAGAGGTGCAAAGAACAATAGAGGAAAAATGAACCAAATCTTTTTCATTTTTCAAGAAAGGTGTGGCCTGAGATTTCCATAAAGATTTTGATTGCACCTTAATATGCCTAGCCCTTGTGGAATATAAAATAATCTAGCCATCTGAGAATCTTATTTCCCACATTCAGCAAAGGATAAGCTGTAACTGCATGACTCATACACAGGTTTTATTTTCCATCAGAAGTGGTTAAAATCACTCATCATATATCTACACTTCGCTGGTGATTTTAGTAGAGTTTGAATTTTAGAACTTGCAAATCAGATGTTTATTGACTGGAGGAAACAGCTATTTATGATTCTTTATTTTTTGTTGTTATTATTCCATCTTCCCACAAATTCTAAAGAAGAGGAATTTGTGTTGTATGCTTAAAGTAATAAGTAATTCATTCTACCTGATCCCCATTTAGTAATCATAAAACTGATACTAATTACAATTCTGACATTTCTTGTGCATAGACCTTACATTCCTTCACAAAGCTGATTTGTAATTATTAAAGTAACATTTTACAGGTGGGCAAAGCAAGGTAGAGAGGTTATTTCTCCAAGTTTACATAACAAATCAACAGCAGAGCCAAGAAAGGAACCCTGATCTCCAGCCCTCGAGTTTGGCATCATAGCTATTGCCTCCTTAATCTATGTACTGATGACCAGTATGAATTCAAAATGGAACTGGTAAATGAGGAACTAAGAGAAACCACTCCATACTGATTTGTATAGGAAAGCAAAATATCTGGCATGTATGTTAAGTAGACCCTATTTCTATTAGAACTAGGAAACCTGGATTCCATCTTGAACTTGTGAAATATTATTCATCAAGGACCTGGTCCAAAGAGGGCTGAAGCAAATGTAAGAACTTAGACTTCAGTAAGCTTTGATCAGACCTCAAATAAAATATTTGATTAGTTTTACAATTTTTTATTAAACACCAGACGTAGATTCAAAACCCAAAATTTAGTCAGTGCTAGGCTAGATCTGTAGCTGATGTAAATCAGAGTAGCTGCATTGACTTCATTTGGAATCTTGCTACTCTATCTGATGTACAGCCCACTGAATCTATAACAGGTCTATTCTATCACACACAGAGTGCTTAAATCAATATCGTGGCTTACCCTAGACAGTACAAGACTTTAATTACTAATTAAGTAATTACATTTACTTATCTTCCGCCACAACTACTACTGCCAAGATGGCCCTGTGTATTTGGAGGAGATCAGTTTATGGATAAAGAACTGCAGACTGATGCATAGCCCAAGCAAGTCTAAGGTTATTCTGGTGGGCATGGGAAAAACATTTTGAGAAATTTGCAGCACTGTGAAATCTCCTTTTGGTTCAAGGTCCACACTCACAATTGGTCAGTTGAGTCTGTGGTTGAGGAGTGCCCTTGGATTCCTCAGTGACATTAAGTTCTTACATAGAAGCACCTGTTAGTAACACTTTCTTCCATCTCTGGCAGTTTAGAAGATCTGCTTGGTGTGCAATGCCCTCTGTTATACAAGGCATGCTCACCTCCCATCTGGACCACAACAGTGCACCATACCATGGCACAAAACATGTACAAAGTCTATGGATTTTTTGTTTGTTTTGCTCTGCATTGGTACAGTGCCTAGCACAATGCAATACTGGCCCATCACTAAGGCTCATAGGTGCTTTGGTGTTGCAAATAATGAATGATACAAAATACCTCAGAAGGCCTTCTCCACAACAAAGCCTGCTTCAAGAACTTCTATAGAAACACTCCTTGCCTTCCACTTCAAGTTTAAGGCACATTTTCTTGAATTTTACCCTTTCCCATATAAACGCACAAGTGTGCACACATATTGGAATAGGCTTTGGGAAAACACAACAGTGCAGACACTGCTTTGCTTCTGGGGAAAGACTGTAAGAGAGAACTAACCACCTGCCGAGTTACTTATGTCACTTAATGCACTTCTACTCAGAGACGGATTTTTAAAGTATTTAGGCATATAAGGATTCAGACAGATGCTGAGTGGAATTTTATTTACTTATTTATTTAGGCACCTAACTCCCACTGATTTGAAAAATCTGGCCTGACAATGTTATTTTCTTTCCTTTTTAAATTTCAGATTAGTTCATATCAAGCCATTTGTATTAATTAATTTACCATAAAATGATACATTTGAACTTCATTTTGTCCATGGAAAAGCACTACATGATAAATACTATTTCTATTTGAACATTTCTCTTTTGCCAGGAAAATATTTCTTTTGCAGCTGTTTCCCTCTTTCTGTTTGAATCTATTGAGGGACAGAGCAGGACAGCTGCTTCTATTTAAAGTGTTCAAGTGTTCTGTTGGTTTTCTATTATTCCTGTGGGTTTCACCATTCATTCACCTGATATGCAGTGCAAAATAAATACTATTTTCACATGGATAAGCTGCCTTATTCCTGAAAACCCACACCAGATATTTTGAATTCAAAAGAAAGTTTCCTGAAAGCAAATCTTGTTAGTTATGAGAGACAAGATTTTTTTTTACTGAATCATTTCCTCCCCTAAATTATCTCAGTCACTGTTTATGAGTGACACATTAGGTGATGGTCCATTCAAACATTAACTTAATATTCAACATAATTAATAAGCCTTGTTTTTAGTATCTCATCCCATACTTATATTAATATAATTTAGGGCAAGAATTTGAGCTATTCATCTCAGATGACTGAAGATATGGATAAAATATAAATTACTCATGCTGGTTCAAACTTTCTATTTATTATCTTATTCTGGGAAAGATCCCATACTGCCTAGTAAGTGAGAAATTAATTTAAGATTTGCAAATTATCAGTCTAATCTATCTATAGAAGTTGGTTTAACATATCTTTCACTATAGTATCAGAGTGCATACGTTAGCCATCTGATTTTTAAAGAAGCCACAATCCAGTTTCCCAATTTCTGCCTGCAATTTAATGCCCACAAATAAGTGTGAGCGACATGCATCCAGGCACAGTCATCATTTGTAGATTGAAATATGGACTCTATCTATAGGGTAAATCCAGATAACTATATCTCTGCATGCCATCAAAAGCAATAAGGAAGGCCTGTTTTCTTCAGCAGTCTATGTGTGTTTCTGTTTATATCTTCCTAGGAAAAAACTGTGCTTAAATAAATTAAGATTGACAGTACACATTGGTAATTTAGGGTAAAAGAGTACAGGGACAGAGTAATTACCATATAAACAAGCATTGTAAATCTGGGAAATTCAGTTAAGTTTAAACTTAAAAAAAAAATCTGACTGTAAAGAGCAGGTACAGTCAAGACACCCTAACAACCTTAGCTCTCACTTACCGTGACACCATAAAATGAACATTTGAGTATTATTAAGGTATTTTGGTACTGATAGTTCCAAATTAGGCTAATCTGATTTTTGAAGTCACATTACATTTTCCCTCTTAATGTGTCATACAGTCCCTAACTTTAAACATCCAAACAGACTCATGGGTCCTAAAATGTACAAAAAATTAGGTGCATGCTTAATAACATCCTAAATCAGGACCTTGAATGTTCAAGAGAAAGCATATACTACTGTCACTAAAGAAAAGTTAACAAATATTTGACCAAGTGGTATACATTACTTACAGAAATGGATTTTAAAATAACACGTTCTAAAAGGGTAGCCGTGTTAGTCTAAGTCAGTAAATTGTTACAGGACTCCTTGCTTGTTAAAAGTTACAGAGACCTGTGCTCATAATGCCTTACACATAGAATCATAGAATCACAGGGTTGGAAGGGACCTCATACCGTCATCTAGTCCAACCCCCTGCCAAAAAAGCAGGACCACTCCCACTAAATTATCCCAGCCAGGGTTTTGTTCACCCAGGCCTTAAACATCTCCAAAGATGGAGATTCCACCACCTCCCTAGGTAATCCATTCCAATGCTTCATCACTCAACTAGTAAGAAAGTTTTTCCTAATATCCAGCCTCGACCTCCCCAGCTGCACCTTGAAACCATTGTTCCTTGTTTTGTCCTCTGTTACTCCTGAGAACAGCTGAGCTTCATCCTCCTTGGAGCATCTCTGCAGGTAGCTGAAGGTTGCTATCAAATCCCTCCTGAGTTTTCTCTTCTGCAGACTAAATAAGCCTAGTTTCTTGTCTTTCTTATTAGGTCTCGTGCTCCAGTCCCTTGATCATTTTTCTTGCCCTCCACTGGACTCTTTCTAATTTTTCACGTCCTTTTTGTAATGGGCAGCCCAAAACTGGACACAGTATTCCAGATGCGGCCTCACCAGTGCTGAATAGAGAGAAATGATCACATCCCTCAATCTGCTGTCAACGCTTCTTGTGATGCAGCCAAGTATGCCATTGGCCTTTTTGGCAGCGAAAGCACACTGCTGACTCATATCCAGCTTCCCATCCACCATGACCCCCAGGCCCTTTTCTACAGTGCTGCTACTTAGCTAATCACTCCCCAGCCTGTAGCAGTGCATGGGTTTTTTTCTGTCCCAGGTCAAGGACTTTACACTCGTCCTTGTTGAACCTCATGAGATTTCTATTGACCCATTGCTCCAATTTGTCAAGGTCTCCCTGAATCCTCTCCCTGCCCTCCAGTGTGTCTACTGTTCTCCTTGGCTTGGTGTCATCTGCAAACTTACTGAGTGTGCAATCAATCCCATCATCCAGATCATTAATGAAAATGTTGAACAGAACTGGCCCCAGGACCAACCCCTGGGGCACACCACTCGTTACTGGTTGCCAACTAGACAGGGAACCATTGATTCCTACATGCTGAAACTATTGATTTAACCAGTTCTCTATCCACCTTGCAGTCCACACACCCAACCCATACTTCCTTAACTTGCTAACAAGAATGCTGTGGGAAACTGTATCAAAAGCCTTGCTAAAGTCGAGGTATATGACATCAACAGCTCTTCCTACATCCACAAATCCAGTCATCTCAACATGGAAGTCAATGAGGTTGGTCAGGCATGATTTACCCTTGGTGAATCCATGCTGACTGTTCCTGATCACTCTATTTTCCTCCAAGTGTTTCAGGATGGATTCTTTGAGAAGCTGCTCCATGATTTTTCCAGAGACTGAGGTGAGGCTCATAGGTCTGTAATTCCCTGGATCCTCCTTTTTGACTTTCTTGAAGATAGGCACTATATTTGCCTTCTCCCAATCCTCCAAGACCTCCCTCATTTGCCACAAGTTTTCAAAGATAATGGCCAGTGGTACTGCTATCTCATTGGCCAACCTCCTCAGCACCCTTGGATGCAGGTTGCCCAGCCCCATGGACTTGTGCACATTCGGCTTCTTTAAGTAGTCCCAACCTGACCTTCCGTCACCAAGGGCCTCTCTTCTTCTTTCCAATCTGCCATAAGAAGTGTAGTGGGCTGGAAGCTGGCCCTGCCTGTGAGAACCGAAGTAAAAAAAGCATTGAGCACTTCAGGCTTTTCCTCATCCTCCATCACAGGATACCTGTCCCATTCAGTAAAGGACCTTCACCATCCCTGATCCTCTTCTTGTTATTGACATAGTTGTAGAACCCCTTCCTCTTAGCCTTCACATCCCTTGCAAGCTTTAACTCCAATTGTCTTTTGGCCTTTCTGATTTTATCCCTACAGTCCTGAGCAATATCCTTATATGCCTCCTTAGTCATCTGTCCAAGCTTCCACTTCTTGTAAGCTTCCTTTTTATGCTTGAGCTCAGTGCAGAGTTCTCTGTTAAGCCACACTGGGTGCCTTACACATTAGCCGTTCTTTCTGCTCATCAGAATGGTATCTTCCTGTGCCTTTAGCAGGGTTTCTTTCAAATGAGGCCAGCCCTCTTGGGCACCTTTCCCCTTAGATCAGCCTCTCAAGGGATCCTGCCTAACAGTACCCTGAGGGAGCCAAACGCTGCTTTTCTGAATTCGAGGGTCTGCCTTTTGCCTCTTTCCTTTTTTTTTTTTATTAATCAGCATGTTGAACTCTATTATCTCATGGTCACTGCTGCCCAGGTTGCCATTAACATCTACGTCCCCAATCAATTCTTCTCTGTTTGTGAGCAGGAGGTCGAGAGGTGCAAGGCCCCTAGTTGGTTCCTCCAGCATTTGTACCAAAAAGTTGTCCTCAGCACTCTCCAAAAACTTCCTGGATTGCCTGTGCACTGCTGTATTGGCCTCCCAGCAGATGTCAGGGTAAGTGAAGTCCCCCATGAGAACCAGGGCCTGTGATCTGGAAACTTCTGCCAGTTGCCCATAGAATGCCTCATCCACTTCCTCCTCCTGGTTTGGAGTTCTATAGCAGACACCTACCATGACATCCCTCTTGTTGCCCTCTACTTTAAACTTAACCCACAGACTTTTAAGTGGCTTGTTTCCACTTCCATAATGGAGCTCTGAGCAGTCATAGAGCTCTTTTACATATAGTGCTACTCCTTCCCCTCTTCTTCCTTGCCTGTTTTTCCTGAACAATTTATACCCATCCATGGCAGAGCTCCAGTCATGCAAGCTATCCCACCACATCTCTGTTCCAATTATATTATAGTTCCTTGTCTGCACCAGTATTACCAGTTCTTCCTGCTTGTTTCCCAGGCTCCTTGCATTCATGTAGAGGCACCTAAGATACCAGGCTGATTGCCCTACTTTCCCTTGTTGATTTTCAATTCCATCACATCTACCTCCTTGCATTTTCTCCCGGCATTGTCCTCCTGCACCTGCCTCAGGTATTAAAGCTTCATTAGAACCTTTAACACAATTATTTGATAATTATTTGATTCCCCCCCCCATGTTCCAACTACCCTCTCTTTTATCATGCTCATCATTTCCCTCAAACCCCCAGAAAACATGACTTAGCATTTTCCCTCTGCCGTTTTCTCTAGGTACCAACTTATAGACAGCTTAATATGGACCATGGCTCTCAAATCAGTTGCTGTGTCAGACTCTATTATGCTCACTCTGTGCCTCTCTGCCAACTTCCAGCTGCCCTGACTGTTCCCTCCACCTTTCTGACAGAGGCATCATTTTAACCTCTCAGGGCCCCTCCATCTCAGCTTTATTTTTGGGAAGAGAAAAAACATCTTCATTTGGATAATTCCATTGAAGTAGTTCCTTCCCCCATCTGCATTGTTATCTTGATATTTTTGAAGTTCATATCTGAGAGGCTGTCTTATCTGTGTCATCATTGTATCTTTGCTGGGTTCCTTAATAATGCCTCTTTACAGCCTCCTTTTGATTGGACAATACACACTTAGGCAGGTAATAATATATACAAATTGAAAAGGGTTCTGCATGTTATTAGTGAGCAATAGTACAGAAATTTTAACACCAATAAAAAAGATTTTGAGAACACCATTCCCAAGGCTCCTTCTTTAATAGTAGATTAAGCTATACTTATCTTCACCATGTTACATTTATTACCCTCCAGCATCTGGAAAAAAAGAAAAATAAAAAAAGATAACCACACCAATTTAATCAACAATTTGCCAGAAGGAGGATCCACATATGACACATAAATGCAGAGAAGTAACAAAAATGTTTTAATTAACGTCACCCTAACTGACAATGTCAGGTTTCATCTCTTCCCCCTCATCACCTTACCCTAGCAGGAGGCAAATCACTTCTCCCAGTTAAACTCAGTTACAGTATTACTGTTAAAGTTTAGTCCTTAAAAATATCTATAATCCAGGAGGGTTTTTCAAAATCTAAATCCACTGGCAGAGCAAGGGAGCACCCCCAAAATCCCCATCCACAAAAAGCTTGCTCTTAGTCATGTTTATCAGTGTTCTGGCATTAGCTAAGTAATTATTTAAGGAGTCAAAATATGTCTCTATTGTGGAAGAATTGAGTCATTTGTGGTGCATGCCCTCATGGCTAGGCATGGCATAACAGGCTTTCCTCTTCTTGTGCCCCCCACCAGCTGTCATTCTGGTCTTGTTGTGACCTTTCTTCACATGACTTGGGCTTTCAGTTAGGTATTCAGTTAGATATTTTGTTCCCACCCCTTCTGGAGTAACAAAAATCTACACAACCAAAAGTCCAATGATCTTATGTCAGGTTTTTGAACCCCTGCTTTGAGCCCCATGGTCTTTAAACCCTTCTGTTGGGTTTTGGTCTTCCTTATACCCCTCTCTCAAGGGGGTTTCCCACCACTTTTCCAGGTAGTCTGTGGAGAAATCCAGGCCCTCCCTCTGGTCAGGGTTCTATCCCAAGGACCCTACAAGGGATCAGACAGGGACTGTGTATACTCAGACTTGCTCTTGCTTACTTCCTTGGCTTCTTCCTACTTTAGGTTGTCAATAGTCCTTGTTTACAGCCCCCTCCTGGGCCCCTGTGTACCTGTCATTCCTTCAGGTTCTCCCAGGTTTCAGCCTTCACCCTCCTTCAAAGCCAGGATGTTTCTCTGAAATTCTTCAACAAATCCCCAAAACAAAAATACAAATTTAAATTACTTTCAGCATTCCTGGCTTTGAACTTGAGGTCCTCCCCAGTATTCTATTCCTTACTTCTCTCTGTAATATTCTCAACATGCCAGCTGGTCCTTGCATATGTGTCCAGTAACAGGAGCCCATAACTCTTCCATACGCTACTGCAGTTCCCTTTCTTGATTTCGGCAAATATGCCTAAAAAATCATCTTTTATCTTAAGGTCCTTGACATATTTGGAAAACTCCAAGTTTTTGTATTCAATATTGAATCATCTTTTTCTTGTGTGTGACACTCATGTTCCCCAAGTTTCAGTCAATTATGAAAATCTCTCAAATGACCCTGCATTGCTATGTAATACTTGTAATGAGTCATATACAGGTTTCCTGAAAAAAACCATATAAAAACCAACAGGCTTTGGTCAATTCCCACCATTCCATCAGGGATGCCTGATACTCCCAGGCTGATTTTTGTTCCATAAAGATACCTTCATCCTTTCTACTTGAAACTACAGTACTGAGTAAACAGATATTTAGTTTTCAATAAGAACCCCAAACAAAAATCACTGTCCCAACCTCAATGAATTTAGCCAGAACCAAACAGTACTCACTTTACATTATAACAGAGTTATACCAGAATTGCCCAGTCCTCATACTAACTTTCATATATACCCTGCTCAACAAACTATACAATTCACCTCTATCAATGTAAAAACCCTGTATCTGCTTAACAAAGAATGTAGCTTAATGAAGAATGTGCAAAACATCCCTGAAACACAGCAGCATTACCTACCACATGTAAATAAGTAAGTTTCTTTCACAGAATCATAGAAACTGGAAGGAACCATGAGAGGTCATTGAGTCCAGTCCCCTGCACTCATGGCAGGACCAGGTATCCTCTTAAACCATCCTTGATGGGTGTTTGTCTCATCTGCTCTTGAAAACTTCAAATGATGGAGATTCCACTACCTGCCTAGGCAACTTATTCCAGTGGTTAATCACCCTGACAGTTAGGAGTTTTCTCCTAATGGCCAACCTAAACCACCCTTACTGTAATTTAAACTTATTGCTTCTTGTCCTATCATCAGCAGTTAAGGAGAACAATTTTTATCCCTCCTTCTCAAAACAACCTTTCAGGTAATTGAAACCTGTTATGTCCCCTCTCAGTCTCCTCTTCTCTAGATTAAACAAACCCAGCTCTTTCAATCTTCTCTCATATATCAAGTGTTCCAGAGTTCTAATCATTTGTATTGCTCTTCTCTGGACTTTCTCCAAATTGGCCACATCTTTCCTGAAATGAGGCACTCAGAACTGAACACAATACTCCAGCTGAGGCCTAATCAGGGTGGAGTAGAGCAAAAGAACTACTTCTCGTGTCTTACAACACTTTTGTTAATACATCCTCGAGTGGTGTTTGCTTTTTTTGAAACAGTTTTACAGTGTTGATTCATATTTAACTTGTGGTCCACAATGATATCCAGATCCCTTTCCTCAGTACTCCTTCCTAGGCAGTGATTTCTCCATTTTGTATGTGTGCAATGAATTGTTCTTTAGCTTCCTTGTTTCACTCTTTTGGTCATGATAGCTGAACAATTAGAAAAAACCCTCCACCCTCATCCCCCACCTCCAAAAAGCTATCAAATCATCAATAAGATAGGAACAATTTGTAGTAAAAAAAAATCTTTCCTCGGTTTCTGATGCTGTGGGCTGCTGATGGTGATGCCTTGATACCTCACACTCAAATAATAGAAATCAACCCAAAATCATTCCCTGGTTATACTTCTGTTCTCCTGTATACTGCCATTGCATAAGTGAAAAATAGTATCCTTTTCTACTGTAAGTATAGAGACCAGTGAACCTGCTACCAATCCTTCTAGGTTTCACATTTAGAAGAATAAAATCTTGTTCTCTAGATCCTCACTCTGTCTATATCCTGCCTCTCCAAAACATGAAAGACCATCTTCTCCCAGTGAACATTCAGGATGGAATGCATATTCTAAGCTCATCTTTTCAATGCCATCTAACAAAGGCTCAGAACTGAGTCTAGCTGGCAACTCTGTTGCAAATGCTGACACCTGTTTTATTTCTTTCTGCATTTTACTCTTTCCCTTTCTTGGACCATTTGTTCTTATTTACTCCCTCCTTACTCTCATCTAAATGGTCTTCTGAGTTTCTAGATCCTGTTTTCACCTTGACTAATTCTTCCTTAATCTCGTCAAGCAGAGTAACCTTCTGAAGTTCATTTTGTAATACATGTACTTATAATGCATCCACAGGATCCTTTCTAGTCTGTCCATTGCTTGAGGCAGTGCCTAGTATAGAAATCCTGTTATCTATTAGAACAGGAAAAAATGCCTTTTGATTCTGATGTCAATGAGCCACTCTTAAATTCCTAAAATCCCGGCATTCTCTTTGACTCTTTTACTTCCCTTTCCCATAATGAGAAACTCACTCCCTCCTGAATTTGGATAATGGGAATTAGAGAGTACGCCATGTCTGTAGCCTGTTTATCCATCTTAATTTTCTCAGATTTCTGCAAAACCTGTGGATGGTCCTTACCAAATTCTCTTTTCCCCATCCCATCTCCCTTTATCACTGATAGTCTTCCTCACATCATGAATGCTCATGCTCCAATCTGTAACATCCTGACTCTCATTTTTCCCACTATATTTTCCATAACCAAATCCTATATTTGTAAATGGCACAGTCCTTCTCACAGAAGAAGTGAGATCCTGCCACTCAAATTGGAGGCATCATCAGTCTTTGAAGGGCTCTATGGAATTCTTTGATCCTTTCACTCAGGGAAAGAGGAAGGAGTCTTGTGCAACTGGAATCTTTCCCTATTGTACCGTGTTGCTGGGCACTATATATAAACATGTCTACTGTTCCCATACATAATGCATCTAATGAATCCTTGTAGTCTTCAGTCCTGTGATTATGAGATCCACAGCATATGCACTTCCTGACCCTGAGTCAGCACTAAAATGAACAGTAGAACCACTGGTAAAACAAACATATGACCACATGGAAAACCTATGATACCCATGCTCAGAACCTAAATAGTATATGATGGGAAGTCATTGTTCTAAGTTATTTACCTGGGAAGATTCAATCTTGCCTTTATATTCAGCATTCAAGACACCTAATTACAATTTCATGTATATTTCCATAGAGTAAAACTAGTAAAAACAGGTTTGACAGGTCTGAAATAAAGAAATGATCACTCTATAATCCAAGTCCCTTGTCTCTTCTTAATTAGAAACCTTTCCACGAAGTTCTCCATAAGTATAAAAAGCTGACATAACATTTCCTGCTGCCTGACAGATGGATCATTGATTTTAGATGAACAGGATAAAAAACCCAAGATTTTAACAGAAAAGCCTAACTGCAAAATCTGTAGTAGGGCACTTTCCCATATTTGCTGTGAAAGGCACAGAAATCATACATCTCTGCTGAAGTGTCCTAGAAAAATGTTTGCATTGAAAATAATCCTCTCCAGAGGTCCCAACCTCAGAAGCTATGACTGTTACATAGGATTTTTCCTGGATGTCTCCTTGAGAGAACCATGAATGAAAACAAACACCACAAGATGCTTCTTATTACCCCCGTTCCTCAGTTGCTCATTCTTAACAGATGTTTTTGGTCCCTCATCTTTATTAAGGTTTTCCTTTGTATTGCCAGAAACCTCAGGTTCAAGAAAGATAAACTCTTTTGGGCAATCTTTGCCTCTGCTTAGCAGCCCCTTCATTAGAGTCCCTTAAAGTACATTTCCCAATATTAGAAGAGTCCTCATGCCAGGATACTACAGGAGATGCTGTATTTGCAATTTTTGAAGTATTTCTGGTAGTGTACTAGTCTTAATGATAGGCCCTTGGCCAATGCTTTGCTCTGTGATTCTGCTACGCCAAGACTTCATTTCCTGGCTTCAGTACCTTTGTTTCTCACCACATTTTCTTCAGCAGGTCCAAATCAGTCTGGACCCTATTGGAAACACACTCTTGGTATCTACACAACCAGCAAATGATTGCTGCAACATAACACTGACTTTTCATATTGACATTATTTATTAGGCCTTAAGGAATACAGTGTTCAGAGATATTGGGTTAAAAAATAGTAAAGAAAAGCCTAAACATATAACTCTCTCCTAACCTGGTATTTTCCTATCCTTGCTTAAAGAAAGTCCCGCTTTGCTCTGGCTTGGAAGATAGACAGTATGCCTACAGCAAGCCTTTGTGGCCCTGCCAAAGAGTCATGGATTGGAATCTTCTTTAACAGTGGGTGAACAATTTTCTCAATTTTCTGTTTGTTTCAAGTCCTCATCAGGCTGTTTTCACAGGTACTTTACACCCTCTCTCATGGTCTCAGTTGAGAGGGGGGTTATGGTCAGACATGAAATCACCTATCTACATTCTAAAAAGTCCCCTTGGTTGGAAGTTGTTAAAGTTAATGCTGCTGTTGCTGGTCTTCAATGACAAGGTTTTCAAGGTTCACATGTTGACAATTTTTACTAGTTCATTCGTATCAACACAGACGTGTCCCTGTGACCCAAAAGAAGTTGATTCAATGCTTACATCCCAGACCAAGTGTATCTAGAAGAAAGTTAACCTCTTATGACCAAGTAGGCATAAATAATATTTTTTTTTAAAAGTGTGGTTAAAAAGAGTTAAACATTTTTAATAAAAATGTCCCATATTTTTCACACCTCAGTAGTAACTTGCTCCCCAACCTTTTATTTACGGAGAAAAGGTCAAATACAGATGTGGCAGCTAAGCTATTCTTAGCCTCTCACTCTTCTGATTCTGCCCAGCTGTGGCAAAACCCTTCTGGATCCCTTCCCTTTTAAAGGAGTTTTCAATAGAGCACATGCCCTGAAAATTTCCTAGAATTAGTGAACCTGTTCCTATTAAACCCACATCCATATCAGTTGCACACTCTTGCAGCTCCGCTTGACCAGCAGGCATAGTCAGAATAAACCTTTTTATTTTCTTTTGGATAACTTTCACTCCTGCTGTCTGTCCCTTTACCTCAAAAACTTTCCCTATCCCCAACAAAATTCTCAGATGAGTTTCATCATTTGAAATCTCTTCTCCCTGGGATCACAAGCTCCCAGGCACTGCAGGAGCAACCATTATAATATTAGTCATTAAACCAGATAATAGCACCACTGGATCCAAAAGTCTGGGTTTTTTGACCTCTCCTAGAGTGTTTATTTTGTGCAGTCAACTACTACTCAATTATCCATTATCAGAGAACTCATGGGAGGAAAAAAGCCTCCTCAGGCCCATCCAACTGAGGCAGCATTTTGGCAGGAAAGAAGTGAGAGCCCCATGTCTGCTCACAGTAGAATTTTTCACTGGAATATTCCCCAGTCACTTAAGAAAAGGGAACAGCCCTTGTGCTTTTCGGAACACAAGAATTACAATTCTTGCCTGCCTCTTATGGCAGGTAGAAATTAGGTATACAACATGAACTGAAAATCTGTGTATGGATGAAATTATTCTTCAGTAAGATAGTTCTGATCAAAAATCCCAGTTTTGGATGCAGCCACACTTTATAGAAGTTCTTACAAAATTCTGAACTTTGTAGTTAGTCTTCTGTCTATAATGGACCAAACAGAAAATCTTGAACCAAAATTTCCACCTGCCCCTGCATCCCATCATACCTGTGCTTAAACTTGGGTAATGTTTGGCTCTAGATCATGCCTATCCCTATTATTTATAAGGTTCCACATGTGGCCTGCACAAGTCTAGATGGAAGAAGAGCGAATTTGGAATAAGAAACATTGGTGGTAAATGAGGTCAATAGAACTTATGCTCCAGATTCTACCTGGATTGGCATGTAACTATACAGCCAGGCCCATCAGCCAGCACAGAAAGCCTTAATATCAGTCCAAACATTTATTAGATGAAAAAAATTAATACAGTAGAAAGCTAATGTACCATAAGAAGAAAACATAGGAATAAAATAACTTGAATACTTTCTCATATACACATTTCCACACCAATTGTAGCAGGATTTTCATTATGGTTACTATACCTATTTTTACATTATTATTATATGGCCCTAAAAAATCTTTAGGCCATTTACATACTAAGTTCATACCTATTGGTTTGTTGAGGTTAGAGAAATTTGCTTCGTGCATTTGAATCATATTAGAGAGCAAATCAGATGAAATTCTAGCTAGAAAGTGTTGCTATAGGCTAATGGCAAAAGGTTTAATGATTTTTTGATACTTATAAATTAGAGCTGTTAGACATTTCTTATCCTTAATTTCTAAGACTATCTCTACTATATTTTAAAATACTGCACTTATACGTGTAAAAAAACATTTAAAGAAAAAGCAGTTTGAAAAGGTACCACTTATCACTGGTTCCATAAAATTCTGCAGTTTTCAATTTCAGAAAAGTATTTAACACCAGCACTCTTGCTGTGTGTGTCTGCCCTAAAGAAACCTGTAGTTGTGTATGGCATATTTTATCTAAGATTCACAGAATATTAATTAAGAGTTACAATATTATTTTGAGTTAGATAAATATTATAACACATTTTATAGATAGTTGACATGAAGCTGTGATTTTGACTACATTCCTATCCTGGATTAGAGACAGAATTTTGACATAGAACCCAGAAGTTCTGACTTGCATTTCTTTTGGTGTAACCATTAAGATAGTGTTCCTTAGACTTACAATACTCCAAAAGCATTATTTACACAGCTGGAAAGAAAATGGAATTACTTCCCATTCTAGAAATATAGGAAATTCATTATTCATTTGTAATTTAAACAGATATTGTCCATGCCCCACAGTTTGCAGTCAAATAGTCAAATCAATATGTACCACTTTCAGATTGCAAAATAAGCAAAAGAAAAAGGAGGCTGGAAAATAATATGAGAAATGAGTGTGGGTGGAGAAAAGTGTGTGAAATGTACTTTAATGTATTGGAAAACTGGTTGATAAAATTCTGAAAACAACAAAGCCTGGGGATGTGAAAAATAGAGTAGCCAAAAATGTTGAAATATCAACTATGTTTTTGTGAAATTTGTATCTTTTAAATGTCATGAAAAATCTTCTGAATTTTTGAACTAGCTCTGGTTAAAAACATATATCATGAGAGACATATATATGTCCATATAGTATGTGTTTATATCACATACATAATCTTAAACTATTCTGTTATCTATTGTTAATATCTTCATGTTCACAGTTATTTCTGATATCAAACGCTTAGTAAAGCTTTTGATATGGTCTCCCACAATATTCTTATCAGTACATTATGGAAGTATGGGGTGGCTGAATGGACTGTAAGATGGATAGAAAAGTGGCTAGATCATTGAATGCAACGGGTAGGGATCAGTGATGTGATGTTTAGTAGGTAGCCAGAAATGAGTGGAGTGTCTCAGGGATTAGTGCTGGGGCCAGTAATTATTGATGGAGGATGGGGTAGATTGCAATGTCAAGAAGCTTGTGGATGACACTCAGCTGGGGTGGGGGTAGATATACTGGAGGGAAAGGATAGGACACAGAGTGACCTAGACAAATTAGAGAATTGGACTAAAAGAAATCTGATGAGGTTCAGCAGGGACAAGTGCAGAGCCCTACACTTAGGACAGAAGGATTTCATGCACTTCTACAGCTTGAGGACCAACTGGCTAGGCAGTAGTTCTGTAGAAAAGGACCTGGGGGTTACAGTGGAAAAGAAGCTAGATATAAGTCAACAGTGGACCATTATTGCTAAGAAGGCTAATGATATATTGGACTGTATTAACAGGAGCATTGCCAGAAGAATGAGAGAAGTGATTATATCCCTCTATTTGGCACTGGTGAGGGCTCCTTTAGAGTATTGTGTCCAGTTTTGGGCCCCCACAACAGGAAGGACAAATAGGGAAGAGCCCAACAAAGGATTGCACAAATGATTAGGGGACTGAAGCACATGACTTATGAGGATAGGCTGAGGAAGCTAGGTTTGGTTAGTTTGCAGAAGAAAAGAATGATGGAAGCCTTTAACTACCTGAAAGGAGGTTGCAAGGAGGACAGAGCTACACTGTTCTCAGTGGTGGCAGATGACATAACTAGGAACGATGGTCTCAAGTTGCAGTGAAGGAGGTCTAGGTTGGATATTAGGGAAAACTTTTTCACTGGGACAGTGGTAAAATCATGTGAATGGGTGACGTAGGGAGGTGGTGGAATCTTCATCCTTGAAAGTTTTTAAGGCGTGTCTTAACAAAGACCTGGCTGGGATGATTTAGATGGGGTAAGTCCTGATTTGAGAAGCAGTTTGAAGTAGATGACCTCCGGAGGTCCCATCCTACCCTAATTTTCTAAAAGTCTAGGTTCTGTACATTACAAAAAGATGACAAGGATATTCCTATAGCAGATAGGCCTCCCTTAAACTGTATTTTGAAGGTATTGGAATAAGAGCCTAGTTTTAGACTGTAATTTCACAAATGTTCCCTAACTACAGAATAGAACCAAATCCCTGATGTTATTGGGTCTTCTGATGCAACCTGGACTGTGAAACTGCTAAGTCCTCTGTCCCAACAACCTGGGCTGGCCCTCACACTGATGCTGATGTCAAGTTACAAGACAGTGAAAGGAACTGCACTTATACAGACATCCACAGGCAGGGATACATTCAACTGTGTCACATGAATAGTCTCCCAGCCACTTATGAACCAACATTAGAGAGATTACAGCCAATTCTCCCCAGCAACCAAAGCTTAGACCCCAGAAAAGTACCATCTTTTACTGGTCAGAAGACTGATCAGTGTGTTAAATTCTATACCCAATTCACCACACCCTCAGTGTAGAGTTGATGCACACTAGTCTTTGTAAACTGAGCTGAGATTTCCCAAGCACTTCAACCAAACACACTGTTCTAGTTAAAATATAAAAAGATTTATTAACTACAGACAGATAGATTTTAAGATTTTAAAAGTGGCAAGCATAGAGCTCAAAGTTGGTTACTTAAGAAACAAAAATAAATTTGCAGTCTTAAGTTCTACAAACTAAGCAGGATTTGAATTAAATAGTGTCTCACCCTGACAGATGGTACAAGCAGCTCACAGAGCCTTAATACACAGGCTCAGATTATCTTCCAGAGAGAGAACAAACTCCCTCAGTTCATAGGAATGTTGCTTCTAAGGCCCTGAGACAGCTGAGCAACTTATGTTTCTCACTGTGTGGCCCAGTCCCCTTGCCAGCCTGATCCAGCCCCCACAATCTCCCAGTCACCTCTACACCCCAAGCTGGCCTGATCCTGCCCCCCGTTCTCCCAAACAGCACCCCTGAGCCAGCCCAACCCCCCTCCTTCCACTCTAACCTGCTCCCCTGCCAACCCCCCAGCCGGCCAGATCCCCAACCATCCACACCCTTACCTGGCTGCTGGAGTGGCACAGCTGAGCTCCTCCAGCTGGAGGAAGCACTGACAGCATACTCAAATGTTCTCAGCATGCTCCATCAGAGCTTCTCTTGGCAGGAGTTTTAAAAACTCCCAGCTCTGGAGGAGCACTTAGCCAGCTGGAAGACAGAGTCTTCCGACCAGGTAGGGACCGTGGCTGTCAGCTTTGTGCAGCTGGTGGTGTTCCCTGCATCAGTCAGTGGTGGGGGCTGCGCCCCCATGCTGCCACACAGCTTAGAGGAAACACTGGTTCAAAATTTTTGTCTTCCAGATGTTCTTCCAGGTGTTGAGTTGGAGAAGGAGGAGAGGTCAAGTGATGATCTCACATCCTTTCTTTTATACTTTCTTCAGACTTGCTGGAGAGATCCTTTCTATCATGTCAGGGGCAGGCAATCTCCATTGGATAGGCAGTTTCCACAGCCTACGTGCTCTCAGTGAGAAGTCTTTGGGATGGCCTTTAGGAGAGTGGACTCTCTCATGGGTCATCAGCACATGTCTGGCTGGTCCTTTGTTGCAGCTGAAAGGTCAACAGTGAGCATCTCTCTCTCTTATAACATATTTCAGTAACACATTCATAGTTCATATGTTTACATATAATGATAGCACATGTAGTCCAACAGGATATTAATGGTCGACAGATCAAGACTTTACAAATAATACCTTACAAGACAATTTTTGTACACATTGTAGTCATATCAAAATGGCGAATACAGAGGCAAACCAAAGATTTTATGACAGCAAAGAATTAGAGGGCAGTGTGGAGCCCAGACAGTTTTCACTCTGCCAGACTATGTAGTGAACAAATAATTGTTTGTGAAATTCCTAGTGTTTAAGTAGTCTGTAGACTTATGATAGTAGGAATTAACACAGCAGTCTACATGACCAGGGGCAGGGCCTGATCACCCGTCCCCATGAACAATGGGCTATAACTATGGCTCATTTCCCTAGCTTTATGGACTTGGCCATAGGATCCTGAGGGTGCCTCAGACTACACTTCCCGTGGTCACCAGGGGTCCTGCCTGCTGAAAGAGTGTAAGTTGTTCATCTTGCCTTACTTTTAACTCATTATTTTCCATCGTTTGGATAAAACAAGTAGTTTATTAGCTAATAAAGCATTTTTATTTGCTACATGTGTCTCACTGTTTGTTGCTACTGAATCCTCAAACCTTGTCCCACTTTGAGGGGAAGGGGACAGGGTGCAACTTTGAGGTACTGCATGTCACACCTAGATCTAATGAAACTGTTCCAAATATGGAAAATACATAACATTGCACCACCATTTAAATACCTCAGTGGAAAACAGCTTCAGTTCGTGATGTGTATGGCACATGTTCAATCATGAAATTCAGCTTCTTAGGACAAGAAGCAATAGGCTTAAATTACAGCAAGGGAGGTTTAGGTCGGACATTACAAAAAAATCACTAACTGTAGAGTGATTAACCACTGCAATCAGTTGCCTAGGTAGGTTGTAGAATCTCCATCACTGGAAGTTTTTAAGAACAGGTTACACAGGCACTCATCAGGGATCGTTTAAGAGGGTACTTGGTCCCGACATGAGTGCAGGAGAATGGACTTAATGTCCTCTTATGGTTCCTTCCAGTTTCTATGTCTCTGCAGTTCCATAGAGTAGGCTAGTAACTCTTTGGGTTGTTATTCATGTTGACCCGCTTAGGACATATCCATACTGCAGCTGGAACTGAATATCCCAGCATAGGTAGATAGTTTTGTGTTAGTGCCTAGCATGCTAAGAACTGCAGTACAAATGCTGAGCCTGGACATAGAGCTCAGACTTTCAGGCAGAAGGTGTCAGTTGGATTGAGTGCCTGAGCTCCAGTTCTGAGCTGTGATATCCACACTGCCATTTTTAGTATGTTAACTCAATCCCTGATAGCATGTTCTAAAGGGGTAGCCATGTTAGTCTAGTTCCACTAGTTTTCAAGCATCTGACAAAGTAGGACTTCGCAGATAAAGCTCATGTGATAAATGTGTTAGACTTTAAAAGTGCCACAAGACTCTGTTTTTCCTGCTAGCATGATGATTCCTTCCTGCTCCAGCACCAACAAAGCTTTAATGATCAAATATGTTTTATCATTCATCCTTATCCTTACAATAGACAGCTGTTTGATTGTGCACACTCAATTTGAATATGAAATTTTACCCCCATCAATGAAATTATTGCTTTTGGAGACCACAGAATAGATGTTCATGGCAATTGTAGCTGTTGTTGCATTGGCTGATGTTTTGTCAGTTTTAGCAGTGGATTAGAACAAAAGTTTGAGGGTGTAGGTGTGTTTTTTGTTTTTTTTTAATTTCCCACAGATTAACTCCTATGGAGATTTTTAACCAGAGAACAGTGTGATTAAGAGGGTATGATACTGTAGAGTGTAAAATAGTTTTGTGCTCCATCTGGCTCCATCTCAATAATCTGTAGAATTAATTTTCTAGTAGAAATACTCCCTTGGTTATCAGCGGATGGGGCTAAGAATTACAGGATGCCATGGGACTGCAGTGCTGACTCTTCCTCTAAGGGAAAGATCAGTTTGATATCCATCATCCTCACTTGCAGAAGCAGAGGGGATGATCTCAACAGTCTTATGAATTGTGGCCCTTCTGCCAGTCAGAACCAGCAGTAGCAAAGGGCTGGGTTCTAGATCTAGGGATTCCTATCAACAATATAACACCAACAGGCTCAAGTCCCCACCTAGTTTCCTGGGAAATCATACCCTGGGCATCCTTCTCACAAGCACATAGTCTGAGTGTAAAAACATAAACCTTTTAATAAAACAAGAAAGAGGCAACATCAAAACCATAGGCAGAATTTTTACACAATGAGCAAAACCCACCCCACCCGCATGTATGTAGGGTGTGTCTCAGAGGCAGCCTTTGGCAATTGGGGGCCCTAGGTGAAGGCCCTTTATGGGGCCCCATGGACCCCCAATGCCGCCATCATCAGGGCTCTGGGCCCCCGTTGCTACCCTAACCACCCCATGGGGGGGGGGCAGGAGACAAGCAGGGGCTGTGGACTACCAGGTCCAAAATCTTTGCCTCTTGCTGGCCAGTGTACCTGCCAGACCAGCCTCTCTCCAGTGGTGGCAGAGCAGTGCTCCCCGCCTACTTCCAGCTGGCTGCACCTCCCCAGGGGGATGGAGGAGACCAGCCAGCACAGCACTGAAGCTTGCTGGGAGTGGGGCCTCCTGGAGTTCGGTCGCTTTGCCCCCGGCCACCCCAGGCCTGGAAGTGGCCAGAACTCTTCAGAGCGTGCCGCTCCAGGGGGCCCACTCCCGGCAAGCTGCAGCGCTGCACCGGCAGCTCTCCTCCCTCCCCCTGGGGATGCATGACCAGCTAGGAGTAGGTGGGGAGCGCTGCTCCGCCCCTGCTGTAGAGAGGCTGGTCTGGCAGGTGGGTGGCAAAGTTTTTGGACCTGCTGGTCTGCCGCCCTCCGCCTCCACACTGCCCCACAAGTGCACAGGTAAATGAAATAGGCAGCAGCTATGGGGCCCCCTTACAGCTCGGGGGCCCTAGGCCACCGCCTGCTTTGCTTACCCCAAAAACCACTTCTGGTGTGTCCTTCACTTCTCCCCTAACTCCATGCTGATCATCATAGTTTCAGTGTCCATCCCTCAGGGAGGAGAGTTCAGTCAGTCCCCTCCAGCTGTCTCCTGCCACCTCTGAGCCTTGCTGAGTCTCATCTGCTGACCCTCATCACCAATAAGGACCAACCATTAATGGATTCTCTCATTCACTGGCACCATCATCCCAGATGCTGCTACTCATGGCTCTCACCAGCCAGTCCCACCAGCTGCTTCCTTGCTTTCCCTCCCTGTTGCCCAATCTGCCAGCCATTCCCACTGGCCACTGCTGGTCCCTCTTGGCTGTTAGTCAGGTTTTCCTAAGGACTGAGATCATTAGAGAGCTGAACTCCTTTGAGAAATTGGGAAAGCTTTCTGCTGATACAGGAGCAATGTCTCTGCTCCAAATAACAAAAAAGACCCCACAAGGAATCATCAACTCTGTCTTTCAACAATGGGAGAGGGATTAAAGATTTCCTGCAACATAGCTCTTTGTCAGAGGCACTGAAAGCCCAGGAACAAGCCCCTCACCCCTCCCTCTTACAATACTGAAACTTTGTTTGCCACCTTTTCTGAGTTCTGTTTTGGTGAGAGTGACTCTTCCACAGGCTGTCACTGGCCTCCAAAAACTCCATGAGCCAGGCTTCCCACCAGTGTCAGCCCTTCTGCAGCACAGGCCCTGCCCCTAGCCCCAGTCTGGTCTCAATCCAGCCCTCATCCACTGCCAGGGTTAGGGCCAGATAGGTGGCCTGGCCCCACATCTGTGCTTGGAATTTAGGCCAGAACTTGGCGCACTACTAGTGCTAGTGCCACACTAGCACTGGGACTTGGGCTCATGAGCCCTGTGCCCAGCACCAGTGATGCTCTTGTACTTCCATCAGCACAGTCTAAACACAGTTCATACTACCAAAGGACAACATACAATCAAAAGACTATGTTTCATTGTCCCTTCAGATAAACCAAAAGGGATTTGTAACCAAACTAGTCATAGTAATCATTTCTCATCATGCCCATCATCTGGATGGGTTTATCCATATACAGTGAAATTGTGCTAAGTACTTAATTGCATTCATGAAAATACAAAATTCATGCAAATAAAGTCCCCTCCTGTTCAGCTGACTTAGCAGACGAAGGGTCTATTCACTCAGACCTTGTTTACAGGAAGTTTATTTTCTGATTTTTTCAACCTGTTACATAGAGGTTGACAAACAGGATTTGGTTTTACAGCACTTTGTCCATTGGATTATGCTTTTGTTAAATTATATCTGTAACACCCACGTGGCCAGATTGAGTCTGCCTTGCAGGCAGCTCTGGCCCAAGAAAGGTGTGCGCAGGAACACAGCAAGAAGAGCCCCTTTGCCCCAGGGGCACCTGTTCCAAACCCCCAGAGTGACCACACACACACTGGGATAGCACAGGGATTATGGAAATGGGAAGGTTTATTTACACGGGTGCAAAGGGGAAACCAACAGGAGAGATAGGGCAGCAGTAACACAGAGTAACAGCTAACACAGGGCCCTGCAAGGCCCAACAATAGAGCAGACTGGAGGCAGACGTGACCTCATTCTGCACCATGAGTTCAGGAGTCCCAGCACAGCTCCAGTCCAGAGTTCAGTCGAGCAACTCCTAGTCTTCGGCACCAGCACTTTCCCAGCAAAAGAAAACCCTCTGATGCCTCTTCTCCCGCTCACTGCGAACCCAGAGTGACACCCTCCCCACTTAACTAACTACAACCTCCCCCACTGAGTTACAGGTGCTGTACTCACGGCCCCTCAGCTCCAGATGGCCAGTCACTGGATCCCACTCTGTCCTTGGGTGACTCTCCCCAGCACAGTGTCCTTCTGTGGGTGCTGGCCTGGCATCCCAGGTCAGCCGCTCTGTCTTCCCTGCCTTCAGGCAGGGCCTCTCCCCCTGCTTCCTTCCCCAGGGCCTCTGGCTCCCCTGCTGCTCCAGGCCCCCTCCTCAGCTCCATAAACCCTCTCCCACAGGGCAAAGATTTAAAGGAACCACGCTCCTTAAAACCCCAGGGGGGGTTACATATTCTAAACCAAGTATTAGCCTAAATGGCTAAAATTGAGCCTTATTTCTTCAGTGTCTTTATTGCTTATTTTTAATAGCTTTAGAATCTATTTAACTTTTAAAATATTATTAAAATAACTCTTAAGATGTTCAGCTTCCCCACTGCAAAGAGGTGTAGAGTTTTGAAGGCTTCCATTCCATCCCTAACTCAGCCGTGGCAGGTATGTGGCACACTAAGCAGGGTAAAACAAACAAGGAGTCCTGGGGCACTTAGGCTATATTAATTCGAATCAACTGAATTTGAATTAATCGATTAGACCTAATAATGATTAATTCAAATTTAGTCAATTCAAATTAACATGGTCACACTAGAAAATCCAGTTCAAACTAGCATGTCCATGGACAGGACTTGTTAGTTTGAATTGGAGGAGCGGCACATGGGAGTGTGGCAAGATGGTCTTCGAAAAGGGCCACCACCACAGCCAATCATAGATAAGCAGGAAGTTGCTTCAGTCTCCTATTTATTGTGGTTGGCAAGAGGCAGAGCGAGCAGGTCGTGGAACGAGCCCAGCTCCTGTAGCTTGCCACTGAGGTGCCCAGCACCCACACAACCCTGACCAGTGCACTGGTTGCCTTGAGTGTGATGTTCTTGGATCCTGGCAACACAGAGGCAGGCACCAGCACTACTACCATGCTGGCCCTGCCTGCTGCTGCAGCCATGCTGCTGCCCTCCATGCCCGTCACTTCTGGGCACGTGAAACCAGTGGCAACTGGAGGTACTGCATCTTTCTGACCACCTGGGACAATGACCAGTGGCAGAAGAACTTCCAGATGAGGAAGCAGACATTCTAGAGCTAGTCCACAAATTCACCCCACAGCTGCAGTGAATGGACACCTGTCTCAGACCCGCCCTCCCTGTGGACAAGAGAGTGGTCATCACCCTGTGGAAGATGGCCACCCTGGACACATACCGGTCAGTTGCACACCAGTTTGGGAATGGGGAGGCCACCTTGGGGGCTGCCCTTCTGCAGGTCAGCAGAACAATATATGAGGTCCTGCTAGCCTGCCTGGTCAATCCTGGCAACCTGTAGGAAACCCTGGATGCACTCCACATCCTCAGATTCCCCAGCTGTGCGGCATTCTCGAGCCCCACCACACCAAGATGCGGAGCACTGGAACCTCAAGGGCTACTATTCCATGCTGCTGCAGCCGCTTGTCAATCACCAGGGCCTCTTCACAATGTCTAGGTCAGCTGGTTGGGAAGGGCGCATGATGCCCACATGCTGAGTAACCCAGGCAGTCACCTTCCTCCTGCCACGTGACGTGACTGTCAGGAAGATCCAGGTGCCCCTCTTCTGGAAGGGGATGTTGCCTACCCTCTCCTCCCATGGCTTATGAAGCCATACACAGGCCACATAGATGTGAGCAGGGAGGTTTTTAACAGGAGACTGAACAGGTGTTGCCAGATGGTGGAGTGCACCTTTGGGAGGCTCAAAGCCAGATGGTGTTGTCTTCTAACATGCCTCCACCTTTTGTTGGAGACCATTCCAGAGGTCATGAGCACCTGTGTTGCTCTGCATAATCTTTGTGAACTGCAGGGCAAAAGAGTGTCCCCCCCCCCCCGCAGTCTTGGAAGTTGAGGCCGAAAGACTTGCTGCATGTTTTCAGCAGCCAGCAGCCAGGCAGCAGCCAGAGTGGGCGCAGCAAGAAGCTCACACCATCTGTGAGGTACTGAAGGACATGTTCCTTGGGGAGGAGCCATGAGGACCCAGGCCTGCCACCAAATGCCCTCAACAGCCCCACACTGCACATGCCTCCCCCACACACCCTCACCCCCCCAACACCCCCCATCACCAAACCAATAAACAGACAGAAATGAAATAATTGTTTGGAAAGCTTTATTTAAAAGGGAATGGGACAGAACTGAGGGCAGGGAGGAGGAGGATGTGGGGGCCTCGGAGGACAAGGGACTTGGAGGAGAACTGGGGAGAACAGGGGACTTGACAGAGTACAGGGGACTTGGGAGACAACTGAGGAGAACAGGGGACTTGGGGGAGAATGGGGGACTTGGGGGAGGACACAGCCTTCGGGGAGAAGTGGGGCGATGGGTGAATTCTAAGGTTAGGAAGTGGGAGGCAGTCCCGGTGCTGTTGGGGCATTCCCCGCGGCTTTTGCTGCATCTGACACCGGTGCAGGGACGCTGTGGCCAGGGAATGCAGGGATCACATCAAGCAGCTTCTGGGGAGGCAGGGCCAGTAAAGGGTCTGCCTGGTGACCTATGGCAGCCCCAGTGCCCTGAAGGTCCACAGCAATGGCCTGGCTCTGGCACTCTTGAGCAATGGTATGGCGCTCCTCTAGCTCCACAGCACTCTCAAGGAGGTGCAGGGCAGATGCCTAGTTGCCCAACACTTGCCACCACAAGGCCCACATGCTCTCCTTTGCCCCCTGGCTCAGCTCTATCAGTTCTTGGAGGAGATTGTTGCGGGTACAGTGTGCCCTCCTACTCTGCCGGGTGGTGGATGGCAGGGTCCCTGCAGCACAGCATTGTTCCACAGTGCGACATGGTGGAGAAAGGGGGAGAGAACAGGGTTACTTCCATGGGGCTATGTTGCTGCCACTCTGTGTCACCTAACGGCAGCAACACCCCAGGCTCTGACCATCCCCATGCCTCCCATTCCCTGTCCTGTGAAAAGGGAGCCCCCAAGGTGCATGTGACAGTGCTGTTTGGGCCGGCTCGAGTGTGGTGCCCACAGTGGTGGGCAACACTGAGCCCGATGCAGCTCCCAGGCATCACCAGAGGCCACGTGCCAGGGGTCAGGGCTGCACAGGGTCTAATCTCTACATTGGCACTTCAGGTTCCCCCTGACCACCCATTCAGATGTCCCTGTGCCACTTGACTCTGCTTCCCTTACCTCCTGCGGCTCCCCTCTGGTGCACTCCATTGGACAGCCTCAATGCCCCCTCCAGTGGCCAGGACTCTACTTGTCCCCTGGCCCTGGCCCTGGCCCTGGCCCTGGCCCTGGCCCCGTCCCCCTGCCCTGCCTGTGTCACAAGCAGGTGCAGCTGTGCCCACATGGAGGAAGAAGGGAAGACTCACCCACAGGTCCTGGCATTGTCCTGCAGGATGTACCCTCGCTGGCGTCCTCCTCTGTGGTGGGTCCCTCTTCCTCCGGCACCTCCGGGATAGCAGGTGCCTCTTCAGTAGTGGCAAAGAGGTCAGGGCTGCTGGCTGGGGAGCAGGCGGATGGTGGCCCTGCTGCCAGGCTGGTGACGTCAATGTTGGCAGCTTCCCCCTCCTCTGGGGCCGTTGCAGTTGGAGCTTTGGCACTGTCCACTGTGCTGGTGGGCAGGCCTGATAATTCCTCACTTAGGAAGCTGTGCATCTCGGTGAAGTAGGGGCACATGCCTCCCTGCTCTGTCCCCCCTAGAGATGCCTGGCTTCCCAGACCCGGGCGTAGTCCTGCTGAAGGTACTTAATCTCGATGCAGACCTGCTCCATGGTCCAGAGGTGCCCCTGGGCAGAGAGAGCCTTGGCAATCTCCACCTAAGTGGCCCAGTTGCAGTGGGTTGCCCACAACTGGGACAGGATGTCCTCTGTCCCCCAGATGGCTAGGAGACAGAATACCCCTCATGGCCCCAGATAGCTGACCTGCACCTGCCCTGGGTGCTGGCACTGGCCTCTGCCATCCCCACTCCCCTACAACGTGGCTGTGGCTGCAGGAGATGTCAGCAAGGATGGGGGGGGGCACTGTGCTCATGAGCACTTCCCTTTCCTGGTGCCATGAACCATGGAAAGGAGAAGGGCAAAATGCAGTCAATTTGAACTAACTGTTAGTTTGAATTGACATGGCTACACTTTGTCAATTCGAACTAACAGGTTCGAACTGACCACGACTTCGAAGGGAAATGAGGTTTTACCACTTCACAGTCAACTTTCATCAATTTGAACTAAGGCATTTGTTTGTTTTACTGAACAAGACGAAGTTGACTGCCCCTTTGGAACTAAGCTTAGATATTGTCAGGAAAATGACTATCCTTTGAAGCAATATGGCATTGTTTCCTAACCAATGTGCCACAGCAGACAGGTGTGCCATCAGACCTGAGGAGGTGTGCCACAGAATTTTTTTGAAAAACTTTCCAGAGCTCTGGATTGGCTCATAAATATTCATAAGTTCATTTAGAGGCTATACAATGGTATGCCTCAAAATAGTTAAAGGTATCAAGGTGTGCTACAGCCGAGAAAAGTTTGGGGATACCTTCAATAGGGGTAAGACAAGGATGTAGCAATAACTCATAATGTCCTTGCCTTCCTGGCAATAATTAAAAATATTTTATTGTAAAGATATTGGGCTGGGTGACCTCCCTTTAGCTGCTTCTGGGGAAAAAAATCCTTTTGAAGTGATGGTGAACCTGTATTCAGCAGCTCACAGCAGTTCAGGAATGCTTTTTTGCTGTGAGTCTCATTGTTTTGCTCTGCTCTAATTGAAACAGCCACTCTTCATAAAATTCAACCTTACCCCACCCATCTCTCAATACCATAAGAGCTTTATTTTGAAACATTTTCTCTACTGAACCTGACACTTGCTGCTCCTGATCTCTATTGTCACCTGTAAACAGTTGAAGGAACAAGCTATGTGTGAAAATTCACTGGGAAGCCAGTCTTTAATTCCAATAATTGCATTTCTCCTAGCAGTTTATTCACATACAGCTCAAGGTTACATCTATTTGTTTTGGCTGAAGGGAACCCAGACTGGATAAAGAGGAGACTCATAGGGTAAAATAATATGCCACACAGAATAGAGTAATCTGAGGAGAAAATAAAGGCTGAATGGCTGACACAGAAAAAGGTAATACCAAGGCCAAGGTCATGCCTTTTAAAGGATGAATTTCGCTCCCATGCTCATGAGAGCAGAGATTCTGAGGCAAAATCAAAACTCACTCCCTACCTAGGACTTGGCTTTATTGGTAAGTCAAACATAAATTTAAGCCCTAAGCTTCTTCCCTGAACTACACTGTAACTGGGATTTCCTTACAGGACTCTCCTCCATCCTAGCTCCCTACTTCTCTCTCTGTCAAGAGCCATTCTCTTCACCCTTATATCCTAACTGAAGTTACTGAGCTTCACGCTGTACGTGGTCTGGACTAATGATTGGAGAAAGAGCCTGGCCTACTAGCTAGAGTGGAACTCAGAAGTGGTGGTCCTGAAGTGGAGCCAGGGGTTGGAACTGGGAGTCAAAAACCAAAGCCCAGTCACAGGGTAAGCCAAGAGTCCAACCCAAGAGTCAGAAACCAAAGCTGAAGCGAACTATTAACTAGTTTCACTACTGGGAGTCATAGCTGAAGGTCAGAGCTGTGAGTCCAAAGCCAGAAAGTTCAGACTAGGGCATGTTGAAACAGTCAGTGATCTCCTGTTGCTGCAGCCAGTTGGACCATTCCAGAGCAGTACAGCTAGGCCTTTTAGCTGCCCAGTAACAAAGTTAGAAGGGAAGAAGGCCACCAACATGGTCTAGCTATCCTGACCATTAACTGTCTCTCCCTACCCCCATATTTTGGAACGCTTTCCAGGAACCCAAGAGCTGTTTTTTTTTTAGGGTATGTGGTGGAAGGTGAGCAGGAATTCTGGGCAGCAGACATGTTCTGCAGGTTCCCATAGAAAACTGTCTGGGCCATATCCTTCTTAATCTTGTAAATAATGGAGTTTCCCCAGATTAGATGGGAGTCCTGAATTTGCCGAATCACATATTTCTCTTGGTCCTAAACAGTTATTAGCAGGGAAGACCAGGAGTGTGATGTGGGAAGGCATTCTTGAAATAAAATTTTAAAAAGGAGATATGAAACTCACAGTGGACCTTTAGAGCTTCTGAAAACAGCTCACCAAATGCTACAGGACTAATTTGGCCACTAGTACTGGTGGCTCAGATTCACAGATAGATAAGTGGATTTAAAATTTCAGGCAAATAACCACAGCTTCTTCCCTACTGTGAAGCTGGGAGCCAGCTGATTGTGCCACTCAGCATATTATTTCTGTTCCTCCGTAGCTTCCCAATAACCATGAGAGCTATTCTTGGTATACCTGGTGGATCCAAATGGTGAGCTCAGCAGCAGAGGGTACTGACTTGCTGGGGATCTCAGGGTGAAAATGAGGCTGGAACCCAAGTTACAAGAAAGAACAGGGATCTGATGGGTGGCGACATGCATGGTATTGTTGTAAGCAGGGGCAGTCTTAGGGTTTCCAAGGCCTGGGGCAAAAGTCAAGGGTAGGGCTACCTTATGCCACACCAACTTGGCCCACCTGGCCCCACTGCTCCCCCCCCCCAGGGTTCCTGGTCTCACCGGGGCCTCCCTGGCCCCACCATGGTCCCCCACCAGGGTCCCTGGCCCCCCCACTGTGCCCTCCCACCCTGCCGCCAGTCTCTCCAGGGCCTACCTGACCCCCCTGTGGCCCCAACACCCTCCACCAGGGCCTCCGACCTCACTGCCAGCCCCACCACCCCTGTGAGGGCCCCCAACACCAAAGGGAGTGGCTGTCACAGGCAGTCTTAGCAGGAGGAACCAGCAGCAGTCAGGCACATCGCGGGGCACCTCCCTCTGTGGGGCTCTGGGCAGTTGCCTGCACTGTCCACCCACTAAGACCACATACAGTTGTAAGCAAATCAGTATGGAGAATAAGGGGTAGCCAGTTGTCTTGGTGATCATCAGAGCGGTACCAAATTCATGATCCATTTTGGTCAATTTCACATTTATGAGATTTTTTTTAAAATTGCAAATTTCATGGTTTCAGATATTTAAATCTGAAATTTCACAGTGGTGTATCCATGGGGTCCTGACCTAAAATGAGCTTGTGAGGAGTGGGTCATAAGGATTTTGTAGGAGGGTCACAGTGATGCCACACTTATTCCTGCACTGTGCATTTCAGAATTGGGTAGCCGGAGAGTGATGGCTGCTGACCAGGCACCTAATTCAGTTGGCAGCACTGCCACCAACAGCAACACAGAAGTGGGGTTGGCAAGGTTGGGAGAGGGAGGGATATCAACTTTTGTGGGGCAGAGCTATTCTTACTGGAGGACAAGTGGATGACTGCCCAGAGTCCATGGTGAGAAGGATGCCAGGGTCATTTTCTCACACACATACAGTCAGCCTCAAGCCACGATTGCTCCACAGCACTGGACCCAGATTCTGGGAGGCACTTGAGGGAGCTAACAGGGCCTTGGGCTAGCTGTGCGAGCATGGGTAGTTGAACCCCTCACTGCAGCAGCTGGAGCAATCACCCACTTGCACAACTCTAAGGCTGCCCTTCCCTCTCCCCACAAAATGTGGCTCCCCAACTATAATACCACCCTCACTTTTGTGGTGCTGATGATGATGGCACTTCCCTCAGATCTCAGTGCCTACCCAGCATCTGTGGAGCTTCCTTTAGCCAAGAAGGGTTTCTGGGGGTGAGTCTGACATGGCCCCAGGAGTGGGCTGTAAAGGATAAAAGGAAGTCCCTTCCCTCATCAGCACAGCCAAGACTAGCATTTATAGCCCAGTTTACAGTAAGAGCCCCTGGCTGGGGTGTCTTAAACTTTCCTCTCCTCTACTATAGTCAGATTTCATAGGCAGGGCCATTCCTGATGGGGGGGGTAGGGTCCAGGGCCAATTGGCTTGTAGGGGTCCCTGCTCCCCCCCTGCACTGGGGGTGTGGGGTGGGCCAGCCCACAGGTGGGGCTCTGTACTATCACCCTACTCCTTGCCTTCTGCTTGCTGCCACAGGCAGTGGGGAGATGGACAATGGCATGGGCCCCAATGGCAGTGTTCAAGGGGGAGATCAGATTTCTCTGTCCACAATTTTCATAATAATGAATATGGTAGGGCCTAATGACAGTTAAGGAAACAGTGTAGATACTGTTCAAGAAGCTGATTATATCATCCAAATGCCAGTAGACAAGGAGAGTGGGGCAATTAGGTCCTCAAAGAATCCTTGACAGTGTTTAACAAAAACACCAATGTCTAAGCACCAGAGTTGCCACCTCTCTGGGTTTAACCCGAAGATTACAGTTTTAGTTAAACATCTCCAGGCTATGGATTTAATATTCAAATCTCTGGGCGACTGGTGTGCATACACTATGCCAGAGGCAGGCAAACTACGGCCCATGGGCTGGAGGCAGCCCATGAGAGCCTGTTCTCTGACCAACAAGCTGCTTCTCCCCACCTTCTTCCCCCAGCTGCAGCAGTGGCTCCCGCCATGGCCATAGCGCTGCCATCACTGCATCCCTCAACCTGATCCAGCTGAAGCTGGGAGACAAACGAAAAGCCTGCAGCGCTCTGGCCCAAGTGCAAGCTGCTGCTGTCCCTCTTCCTCCCAGATCCAGCAGCAGCTTGCACTGGTCCGAGCTACAACTGGGACCTGGGAGGAGAAGGGAGAACAGTAACTTGTGCCAGGGCAGAGCACTGCCACCCCTCCATCGCTCTCCCAGTTGCTGGAGCTGGGAGAGAGACAGACAAGTGGCAGCACTCTGATCTCACTGCAAGCCGACATGGAAGCTGGGAGAGGATGGGGAGTGGAGCCAGCTGCTGCTCTCCCTCCCCCTGCCAGGCCTAGCAGCAGGTTGTACCATTGGCATGAGACACTCCTTGACATATAGGTGGAGGAGGGAGAGTGGCAGCTCATGCTGGTCCCAGAGCACTGCCACTGCTCCTTCTCCCTCCCAGCGTCAGTCAGACCTAGGAGCCAGAAGAAGGAGTGGCTGTGCTCTGGCCCACTGGTGAGCCGCTGCTGGTTTGGAGAAGGGAAGGGGGAGGGAAAGAGGCAGCAGCAGCTCACGCTGGGGCCAGAGCACAGCTGCCACTTCTTCTCCCTCCTAGCTCCAGCTGAAGCTGGGAGAGTGAAGGAGCAGTGGCAGAGCTCTGGCCCTGACCCAAGCCACTGCTAGACTGGGGAGCAGGAGGGAGAACTGCCTACCACTCCTTCTCCTTCCTTCCTCTCATGGGAGGGGGAGTGAAGCCCAGCACCCACCTCCACCCCTTTTTCTGTGGAAGTGCACTGGCCATTGTGGAAGAACAAAAGCAGAGGTGTTGGTATAAAATGTACTCTGTTGAGTGATTTTTTTTTTTTTAACCTCTGGGTTAGCATTCACCTCAAGGAGGCGACCCTGCTAAGGAGAATGGGGCATAGACATTCCTGCCAAAAGCCAGGCATGAATTAGAACCCAAGGTTAAATATTGCAGTCATTGGCAAACCATGGAAATGGCAGATGTTTTTCACAAAAAGGATGGCTGATGGCTGTCTCCCAGGCAGTGGAAAAAGCATAAAACTGGTCAAAAACTTCCATTTTAGTTGGAAGGTTGGTGATGATTAGAACTGTAGCATACCTCTGGGAGGATGGTAGTTCCATGACAAAGTCTGACGAGATAATGGATGAAGGCCTAGGGGCAGTGGTCAAGAGCTGGAGGAGGCCAAGTGATTTCATACAGAGTGTCTTGACCCATGCATAGATATCACAGAAGTTTATGCAAGTTGCTGCAGAAGTATATAGAGCCAGCAACCAAAAACTCGTAAGCATTGAGATTTGAAGAGGCTGAAGTATCTTGCAAAAGGATCATTATTACCAAGTTTTAGGACTTAAAACCTTGTTGGGCCTTTGGCCATGTAGATATTGCCTTTGCTATACACGTTGGAACATTAATTGTCTAAGATCCAGTAGGTGTGAACAGTAAAGGCTCACTGGGCAACAGAGAGCACATGGAGTGGGATTGGGTTATGGACTGCAATATCAAAAATAAAGGTGTGTTTATGAAGATTGTGGACAGCGTCACATTGCCAAGTTGCCAGGACTCATTCTTTCTAGACAAGGAATCAGCCTTCCTGTTCTTTGGCCCTGGTTAGCAGATGATCATTGTGATGCTGTCTGGGTCTGGGGGACTGTTTATGGTTATCTTTCATATTAATATTTCATATTTGCAATAATTCATATGTGATATTCCACGTTTGATATCAACAGAAAGGTTGTAATCTGCTAGGAATTATTATATGGTTTATATATAGGTATCATATCTGTAATGGTGGGTTACTTACCAGTAACTGTCCTTCTTCAAGATGGGCTGCTTGCATATATTCAGTATTAGGTGTCTACGTGCCGCAGCACACAACTGGTCGGAAACTTCTTAGCCCTAGCCTGTCAGAGCAGGGTCGGTGGCCAACACCCCCCTTTGGCCTATCCCATGGCTATATATATAGTCCCGACCCTGATCCTCCTCAGTCCCTTCTAGTCACCAAATCCAAGTAGCAGGGATGATGGGAGGGTTCTGAACATATGCAAGCATCCCATCTCGAAGAAGGATGGTTACTGATAAGTAACCCACCATTCTTCTTCGAGTGGTGCTCTCATCATTCAGTATGATTCAGGTGACTATTAGCCGTACTGTGGATGGTGGGCAGAGGTGGGTTTTTCCCACCTTCAGTATGTCTTCCCCCATAAAGGCAAACCCAAGGCATGGAAGGGTGTCTGAATAGTAGGCTTTTCAGTCTACCTACAGGAGATGTACTGTAGCCCTTGATTTGTTCTGAGAGAACACTGTAAGAGGGAGCCAGTGAAAGGTTGTGTGCCACCCTGCCTTGGAGGCTAGAAGAGTTAATACCAGGCCGTCCTAAATCACTTTGGATGCCCTCAATTTTGAGTGTGGCTAAAACGATCAAGAAAACAAAGGAAGTTCCACACTTCGTGTACCCACTATGAGATGACTGACTCTCACATCCTAGGAAGTAAAGGTGAGGATAAAACCCACCCTCTCCACACTCGTGCAGTTTTGTCACTTCAGCGTGTGACTGTCTAGGCTGGTTTGACAGATCAAAGCACTGATAGCTCAACAAGAATGGTATTTGTTGGACAATCCTGTTCTAGTGGATGTAGTACTGACTTGATGAGGGAGCTCCTTTTGATGGGTATTAGCTAACCAGGCAGAAAGGAAGCTAGTAACAGCGGATATGAATTCTGGGTCCCTTCGATGAGGTGGGAAAAGAACCATAACACAGACTCACCAGGTCGCTGGTTTGAAGTCTGTGACCTCTAAATATAACCCTGTTCAGACTCTGTCAAGATAGATCCCAGTGTGAACCCCCTCTGAAGGGAGTAGACTGTCCTGAGGGTAGTAGGGCCGGTGGGGGCCCCTCAATAATTTAATGAGGGGAAAAACCTCAAGTGGATGGCATATATCCATTTTCTGATATGAAGAGGAAATTCCTTGTTTCAGGACCTCCTTTTGGTAGGGACCTAAGAAAACCCCACCGGGAATGGGAAGGGACCTTTGGGGTTTGGAATTAAGATATGAGGTAGCAAGGAAAAGGGAATAAGGGTGTTTGTCTCTGGTCTAGTCAGTCACTAGTGATTCGGGAGCTGACTGCCCTCATTCTCCTGGCTCCTCTTGCCCCACTGAACAGATATGATCAAGATTGGGTAGGGGGAGTAGAAGAGGGATAAAATGATAAGCTAATAAGAGTCCTTCCTGTCATCTGTGGTAAGCGCTCAGGGTATGTAACTTCTCCAGTGGCCCTTTATAATTAAACTGTGGGCCATCTGTGGGTCACAAGGAGATGAGACCCAGGAACTGTGGAGCTGTCCTACTCCTGAGAAAGGTTTGTATACTTGAGTGAACCAGGTAGCATCTCAGAGTCTCCCATGTGGGAACACTGAGGCTTTTCCCTTATGCCACTCATTCGCTGTGAGTGTGCCCTCTGGTACAGGGGGATCTGCCCCTGGATGTACAGGTGGGGTATGTACTTTATTATCCCCCCCGCCCCGGTCAGAAGCACTGATGTGTTTCACCACTTTTCCAATACCCACGGGTGTGAGGGGGGGAGGCAAGAACTGTTGAGGGTCCTACCTTGATGAGGAGTGGGGAAGGGGGTACTGCCCTGAAAAGTTAGGTCTTTGTTCACCAAGGGGATGACTTACCTAAAAGTGAATCAAGCAGTACATTGTCCGCTTCACTGGAGGACCACCATGTGGTCCATACCGCCATGTGATATGTTAGTCCCAGCAGGTATGGGCTATTGGGATACATAGAATATGGGTGGGTCCCTCATGTATGCTGCCCATGGAGGTGCAGATGTCCCACAGCTCTGGTAGCCATTAGTTCTCTTATGGGGAACCAGGGAACCCCTAGTGGGGAAGGGGAGGGTTAGGCATATTGTTTATTACCAACTTGGTGGTGGTGGTTAATTTCCCTCTCAGAGAGCCAAGACACTAATGTAGGCTGGTTTTGAGGTGTAAATGCTCAATGCAGTGTAGTGTTGCTAATAGAATTGAAGGGTCATCCCAGCACAGGGCTACGGAGAAGTCCAGGAGCCCCAAGAGGTCTGTAGGGGAATCTGAGACAAGGGGAGGGAGGGGAGGAAGGGATGAGAGAGAGAGAAAGAGAGAGAGAGAGCCCATGGGAGGGCATCCTCATGGGGCCCAATGGGACTAACATTAGTGCCCCATGTTCCCTGCTTCCTGCTGCTAGAGTTGTACGCAGCATGGTACGGAAGTGTTAAACTATTCCCCATCTCCTTCGTGGGTGGGAGGAGGATTTTCTCCACAATGGTATGATGTATGAGTACCTCCAGGGGCAGGCCACCTTAGCAGTGCAGTGGCAGGGCAACTCAATCAGGTTGCAAAATGGCTAGGAGGGGATAAGGGGTTTTTCTTGCCCCTTGCCTCCAACAGCAGGGATTAGAGGTCTACTCCCTTACCCAGCAATATCGCAACATCAGCCCTGGTGTGAGTGGAAGCAGGACTGCGGCTAGTCAAGTGGATGCTAAGTCCTGCATGGAGGAACAAATTTAGACAGCTAACTATAAAATGAGTGAAGTACGCTAGTATGTGTCCAAGGTAACTCAGGCTCTTGTGTGAATGGAACAGATCCTGGGAGGGAGGGCTGCAGGGAAATGTCTGAATGCCAAGTCCCTAGGAGTGCAGTTCAGCTCAAGAGTGGTTGAATACGATACCAAAGGAAGACTCTGAGTGCATTCATACATTTCAGCTTTAGCATGAGGAATACTGGAAGAGAAGCCCTGGATGTATCAAGCTAAGGGGTGTATAATACCCTGGGAGAGAATAAGGGGGGATTTGAATCTGATGCTGAGAATTGGGCCTGCAGGCTTGGGACTGGCAGCAGTTGAGAGAAAGAGAAATTGAGGTCGAGCCCTGGGGCATGGAGGAGTAGTGTGGTGTACCTCCACTGCCTCCTGAGCCAGGTCACTCTTCACTCCAACCTGGGTAAAGTGTTCTTGTACCCCAGATATATCACTCCTCCCCTTCTAACTGCGGATAGGGTCCCACCTAGGGCCTCTGCCGCTGATTTCTGAGGGATTACTGAAGTATAGGAGTGGTGGGTGGAATCTAAGGGGGTTAGTGAGCCAATAGAGGCCCCTTTGGCGTGGGGGCCACAGCACTCTAATGGGAAGCCCCCAGGTGGTGGTGGAGATCTTGATGCCCTAGAGGGCAGACCTTGCCTCTCAGTCTACTGAGGAGGCTCCGTTTGGCACCTCTGCCAGCAGTGCTCACGCTGCTGGTCAGGGCGAGGGGAGTGACTGGGCAGCTGTGGGGAAAACATGCCCAGTGATCTGAGGGCCGATCTGTGGTCTCTTGTGCAGTGCAGCAGATGGTCCATTGTCTCTGCAAACAAGGGAGGTCTTGTATAGCTTGCTGCATGTCTTGAGGCAGGCCTGCCTTCTGCAGCCATGCTGCGCGTCTCATATCAGCGGCCAACACTATACCACGGCTTGCTGTGTCTGAGGCATCCCATGCCACCAAAAGAGCATCCTGGGATGCTAGTGTGCCCTCCTCTATAAGGGAGTCATAATCCTCCCTGTGTTCCTGGGGAAGGAGATCCCAGAATCTCTTCATGGACTTCCAGATGTCTAGTGTGTATTGTCCCATCAACACTTGGTGGTTCACGATGCAGGGCTGGAAGGCGGAGGTTGAGTACACCTTCTGTCCCAGGAGGACCAGCCCCCTTGCCTCCCTGGATCTCAGTAAGGGATCTGGGGAAGGTTGACTCCCATGCCCAACGGCAGCTTCCATCACCTGGGAACTCGGTACCAGGTGATCAACCAAGAAGGGGAAGCCTTCCGGTGGAACCTGATATTTTTGACCTGCTATGTCTGAGACCAAAGGAATTGATGCAGAGGTCTGCCACTGTACCCTGGCAAGGTCATGCACACTAGGGTACAATGGGACTGTGATCACATCCAGGGGAGATGTTAAACCCGGACCAAATGGGGGACTTCATCCCCACTGATGGGTTCGACCTCCAGGCCTACATGAGCTGTAATGTGGCAAAAGAGGTCATAGTGCACTGTACTGTGCTCCCTGGAGGACCACAGTCTGGGATTCAAAGCCCTGTCAGGGTTTGTGGGCAATGGTGGAGTGGTCCTGGGCTCTTCAGTACTGTGGGAAGTTTCCTGCAAGGAAGCTTCTTGTGGGGGGGACCACTCTCAAGATCAGTACCGGGAGTGGCACGGTGCCGGTGATTCCTCACAGGCCTGACTGCCCCGTGTGAAGGGATTACCTCCTCAGGGCTTGGGGAGCATGATTTTTCCCAGTGCCAAGGTGTTGGGTTTGTCCTGGCACTGATGCGAGAAAGGGCCGGGGCCATCAGTGCCAGTGACGAGGCGGTGTCACAGTGCTGTGGGGAAGAAGAATGCGCTCTGCAGCACTTAGCTGTAGGGCCCCAACTGGTACCGGTGGGCCCTTCAGCAGAGGGAGAAACTCCCTCTGACTGTGGTCCCGGTGAAGTCATTACCAATATGAGGGATGGAGATCGGTGACACACAGGAGCAGTCCGTGTCCCCGAGAGGGAAGCCCGTTTTCCTCTCTGTTTCTGCGGGTTGGGAGGTGGAGGTGTAGGGAAGATCAAGAGAGCTTTTGCCCGCTCAAAATCCTCTGGGGTGGAGGAGAGCTCCATGACCTGCTGACCTCAGTCCCAAGAGCAGCCCGGTCAGAAAGAACTGGAGCAGCGCGTGCGCTTTGGCACCGAGGTGGACACCGAACACGTCGTCTTGTGCTCCTGAGGGGTGGGGTGCCAAGAGGGTTTCAGTGCTGATCTGGCACGCATTGCCAGCGATTCCAATGGCGACCCTGTTTTTGTGAGGATATGCTGCTGTGCTTGCTCCAGGGCCAAGACATGGCACCTCTGCTCCCTGTCTTTCAGAGTTCGCGGTTTGAAGGACTGACAGATGGAGCAATCGGTAGCCTGTGGAATTCACCCAGGCACCATAGACACTTCTCCTGGGGGCCATCCTGTGGGAAGGCTTTGCCAAAAAGAAGTGCAGCTTTTGAAGCCTGGCATTGCTGGCGGCAGTTGGGAGTAGTTCTCCGGCTCCGGGTTCGTACACTCAGTAAGAGCAATGGTTCTCGGTGGAACGATGTCCCTGAACAGATTTTTCAAAGCTGAATGGGTTCCTCATACATAGTAGGACAGACAGGCACCTGTCTCATTGCAAGGAGCAGGCTGTTCTGAAGCCATTGCTGAAGGCAGAAAAAGGAACTCAGGAGGATCATGTTCAGGGCCATATATAGCCACCAGAGTGGCCAGAGGGAGCATTGGCAACTGTCTCTGCTCTGACAGGTTAAGGCTAAAAAGTTTCCAACCAATCATGCGCTGGCATATAGACACCTCATACGGAATGATGTGGGCAGTGCTCGAAGAAGAATAGATATTAGGAATGTGTTGACCCTGCCAGCGGTTCAATACTTTTAGGATCTTGGGGGGTAATTACCACACCAGTGGGGTACAATTTAACCTTTATTAAAAATGGATATTAATACAAAATTAATTATGAAGTGTATGTATATGAGGTTTGTCATGGCTTTTTACAATGGGGTTTTGTTAAATAAACTTAATTCTATGGAGTGGAGCAAGTTGGGGGACAATGGGGGTTCTCAAACTAACTTAACCTACAGTTATGAATCAAATCACAGTGGCTTAAAAAGATGTTCTAACACCATATAAGTAAAAGGGGGTACAATACAAACTCAGTGTGTGGCACTAGCAGAGAAGAGTGGAAACAGGTGGGGGAGCAGGAATATTAAGGCTAGACAGCAACGGGGAAATTCGGGGGTTACAGAGGGAGGCAGAAGGGGGCTGAACAGTGGGGAAAGGAGCCGCGGGAGCCATGGGAAGCAGCGGGGAAAAAGGGGCGGCGGGAGCCGGCGGCAGCAGCAGCTGGGGGAGCTGGAGCTGCAGGAGCCGGCAGCTGTGGGAAGTGGTGGCCAGGGGGTTCTGCAGGAGCAGGGAGCCGGCGACAGCAAGGGGGAGCCATGGGGAGCCGCAGCAAGGGGGAGGCGCAGGGAGCCACGGGGAGCCGCAGCAAGGGGGAGCCACGGGGAGCCGTGGCAAGGGGGAGCCATGGGGGCAGCAGGAGAGGCAGTAGAGAAAGGGAAAGGAGCAGAGGGGAAGTCGGGGCACACGGAAGGAATTCAAAAGATAAAGAGGGTACAAGCAAAGTTTAAGCAAGAAAAGTTTATTTAACTCAGGGGAGTTACAGAGGGGAAGGCAAAATGACCCAGCACAATAACTCTAAGGTTTACAAACTAAATGAAACAACCTTACAATTTATCCTAACACTTCTAAGGCTTACAGACTAAACTGAAACAATGTTACAACTCAAAGTAGTACTTCTGAGGTATCCTAAGTTCAAACAAATTTAGAGGGGAGAGATACAACAAGCAATAAAAATTAGAGCAGTGGCGAACAACTGGAAACACGGGAACTTCTTTAAATAGTGGAGAGCGAAACAGCAATCTAAAAAAAGGAGAAGCCAGAAGGCAAAAGACAAGCCTGCTCTTAGGAGCGTGGGCTTGTTGGAGCTCAGAGAGAGCAATGGCAAAAACAGCAGCCAAAGAGGAGGTAATTTGTTTTAAAGAAAGCTGCATGGGCAGGTTCTTACCAATTCCACCACCAGCAGCAGCAGCAGCAGCAGCAGCAGCAGCATTACAAGCAGGAGAGAGACTTGTTACTCAGCCGGCAGTTTCAATCGTGGTATGCTCAGGGAAGAACTTGTGAGTGGAGGAGGTCAGCGTCTGGGTGATCAGGCCAGGCAGGATGTCAGAAACCATCCCGCCTGATCAACCCAAACCCTGGGTTTTTAAACTGTTTGTTCCCCACCAGTGGCTATGATTGGCCACAGTTCGCTGATTACAGGTAAGGCTGGAAACTTCAGGTGAGCATGACTCATGCCTTCACCATTTCACAGATCTTGCAATTTGGGCAGTGCCCACCTACGCCTAGCCCTGTAGAAATCAATTGGGTGTCAACAGCCATTCAGTTGAAGGGGCCATCTGCTCCACTTCACATACTTAACTGATGGCCTGGGAGGGGTGGCCATCCAATTAACTTAATGGGCAACGGACATGTGTTTGTCTTATTTGTACTCCAAGTTATTTGACTCCAAGCAATCCCAGACTGGGTGTTTGCAAAACTATTGTAATCTTAATGGCTCATTAAGGGGACTCACAGCTGTGGTGGGCCTAGGGAGAAACCTGTTTGATGAGTCACCCAGACTGACTATGTGACTCAACTGCATTTTGATTTGGCAAGGATTCTGAGAGTGTGGGAGAGTCAAAGGTGATAAAAGACAATAGTCCCATCTCCATTTTCTTTTCAGTCTTTAGTCTTCAGTCTGCAGCCTGCAACCAACATCACCCTCTGGAACTATTCTTCTGGGACTGAACAAAACTCTGAGACACACCTATGTGCTGGGTGCATACCAGAGGAATTGGACTAACCTGCAAACTGCAAATTCTTCAAGGACCTCCTTTCCATGGACTAAATCATCTGCATGCATGTGATTGGTTTTGGCCCTTTAACATCTCTCATGTTTTGTTTGTTTTCTTTCTATATTAAACCTTTAGTTTTAGTTACTAAGGGATTGGCTGGCAGCATGAAATTTTGGGTAAGATTCACGCCTATAGTGTTCTGGCTGCTGTGGCTGACCCTTTGGGGTCAGGAGAACGTATTCCTTAAAGAGACCCAGGAGCTAAGTGGGGACCAGAGGAGCTGATGTGCAATAAAGGGGCATGTTTCTATTTTGTTAGGCTTGGTGATGACCAGAATGGGGAATCAGAAGCATGTTTTGTTACTGACTGGAAGACTGGTTTAAGTACCACCCGTCAGTGGTTTGGGGCTTGGCCCCTGGTTTTGCAGCTTGCCCTGATTTTGGCACATTCAGGTTATCCCAGAAGGCCTGGGTCACACCCTTCTTCTGATTACAGTTATAACTATTTCCAAATGTTGTGTATGCCATTTGAAACAGCTAAATGGCTACAGGACACTCTCAACTGACCCTAGAAAACCTTCCAAAATACTAAAAGAAAATGGTGAGAATTTCTTCCACACTGTTTGTCATTGTGTTTTCCATTCAATGTGCCTTTTATCCTGTATCCAATACATATATTTTTTTAAAAAATCACATTTGCATCATGCTAACGTGTGTTGTTTTTTGGGTTTTTTTTGTTCCATTAACACCCTTTTCTATAAGCAGAAAACTTCAGAGCCCTCCAGAGCACACATGGCACTGAATTGGTTAAAAAGATGGGCCAGTGCCTATCAATTTAAGTATGCAATGAAAAGACCTAACTTAACATACCTAAGGATGAGTCTATACTGACTGCAGCAAAATCGCTGTCATCAGTGTGATCTTCCAGGTGCAATTCAGCGGTCAGTATAAACCTACTGAATCACTCCAGAAATCACCATAGTAACTCCAGCCTTGGAACTGGGATTGCTGTAAGCCGACCACTAGACATTTACAGTTGGCTTACCCTAGTCTAGTGCATAGGAGCCTATCAGTGAGTTGATGGGAGATCCACAAGATATTTTACATACCTTGTGTATCTACTATCAACTGTCGTCGAAAAACGCAGCAAGTATAGACTCAGGCTAAATCTTGCTAACCACAACTTTATCCAGTTAGAAAATTACAATTGCCTTCCTCGGTCATGCTTAGAGATCAAACAGGTCTCTCTTTGAACCTAGTTAGGGTCCTCCTTAAACAGTCACTTATATACACCCACCTTCCATTTAGGAACCTAACAGAATATCCACACTGACATTAAAAACATGTGGCTGGTCCACACAAGCTGGCTTGGGCTCATGGGACTTGAGTTAAGCTGTTGTTTATTGCAAGGTAGCCTTTTGGGCTACAGCTAAAGTCTGGGCTCTAGGATCCTATACAATGGAAGAGTCCTAGTGCTATATGTACAGTAGAGGGCTTGGTTAAATTGACTTAACAAGCTTGACTTAAAGTCAACTTTATTAAATCAAGTTAGAGAGTCTACATTTTTTTTTAAGTTGACTTTAGTAAATTGAGTTAAGCCAGGGTCACCACTTAAGTCGACTAATAAAGTCAACTTTAAGTAGGTCCCTGTGTGACCCGGTCCTCCTGAGATAACCTTCTGAATGTGCCAAAGTCAGGACAAGCTGCAAAATCAGGAGCCAAACCCTCCAACCACTGATGGGTGGTACTTAAACCAGTCTCCTAATCAGTAACAAAACATGCTTCTGATTCCCCACATTGGTCATCATCAAGCATAACAAAATAGAAACAGCCCCCTTTATTGCACATCAGCTCCTCTGGTCCACAGTGTCATCCACAAACTTACTGAGTCTGCAATCAATCCCATCATCCAGATCATAATGAAAATGTTGAACAGAACTGGCCCCAGGACCAAGTCTTGGGGCACACCACTCGTTACTGGTTGCCAACTAGACATGGAGCCATTGATTCCTACACACTGAAACCGTTGACCTAGCCAGTTCTCTATCCATCTTACAGTCCACACATCCAACCCGTACTTCCTTAACATGCCAACAAGAATGCTGAGGGAAACTGTATCAAAAGACTTGCTAAAGTTGAGGTATATGACATCAACGGCTCTTCCTGCATCCACAAATCCAGTCATCTCATCATAGAAGGCAATGAGGTTGGTCAGGCATGATTTACCCGTGGTGAATCCATGCTGGCTGTTCCTGATCACTCCATTCTCCTCCAAGTGTTTCAGGATGGATTCTTTGAGAATCTGCTCCATGGTTTTTCCAGGGATTGAGGTGAGGCTGACAGATCTGTAATTTCCTGGATCCTCCTTTTTGCCTTTCTTGAAGATAGGCACTATATTTGCTTTTTTCCAGTCCAGTCCTCCAGCTCCTCTGGTCCCCCATTCGCCACGAGTTTTCAGAGATAATGCCAGCGGTACTGCTACCTCATCGGCCAACTCCCTCAGCACCCTCGGATGCAGGTCATCCAGCCCCATGGGCTTGTGCACATCCAGCTTCTTTCAGCAGTCCCAACCTGACCTTCTGTCACCAAGATGCTTGGAACTGCTTCAAGACCTTAAGCTGCAGGAATTATCTGAAGCCTACATTCCAAAGAAGAGGAAAAAATTTTCAGGCATTGGTTCTAAACCAAGCTGGATGAATGTACATCTTAAACAGGTGATTAGGAGGAAACACAAGGCCTACAAGGCGTGGAAGTTAGGAGGGACAGGAAAGGAGGGCTACCTTTTCAAGGTCAGAGCATGTAGAGATCAAGTGAGGAAGGCCAAAAGCCAAGCAGAGTTTGACCTTGCAAAGAGAATCAAAACCAATAATAAAAGGTTCTTCAGCCATATAAATAGAAAAAAAAACACAGAAGGAGGAGGTTGGACCACTATACACTGAAGATGGCATAAAGATCAAGGATAATCTAGGCATGGCTGAATATCTAAATAAGTACTTTGCCTCTGTGTTTAATGAGGGTGATGGTGGGATTGGGGACAGAGATAGGGCAGCTAATGGGAATGTAGAAGTGGAAATTACCATATCTGAGGTGGAAGCCAAGCTTCAACAACTTAATAGAACTAAATCAGGGGGTCCAGATAATCTTCATCCAAGAATTTTGAAGGAACTTGCACATGAAATTGCCATCCCTTTTGCAACATTTTTAAAGTATTGGTGAACACAGGAGTTGTACCTTATGACTGGAGAATTGCTAATGTAGTCCCTATTTTCAAGAAAGGGAGTAAAAGTGATCCAGGTAACTACAGGCCTGTCAGTTTGACTTCAGCAGTATGCAAGGTCTTGGAGAAAATTTTGAAGGAGAAAGTACTTAAGGATATTGAGGAAAATGGTAACTGGGATAAAATACAACACAGCTTTACAAAAGGTAGATCATGCCTGACCAACCTGATCTCCTTTTTTGAGAAGATAACAGAATTTTTGGATAAAGGGAATGTGGTGGACCTAATTTACTTAGATTTCAGCAAGGCATTTGATACAGTTCCACACAGGGAATTATTAGTTAAATTGGGGGAGATAGGGATTAATATGAAAATAGAAAGATGGATAAAGAACTGCTTACAGGAGAGACTACAGAGGGTCATAGTGAAAGGTGAACTGTCTAGCTGGAAGGAGGATACTAGTGGAGTTCCCCAAGGGTCAGTCCTGGGACCCATCTTATTCAACCTTTTCATTACTGACCTTGGCACAAAAAGTGGGAATGGGCTAATTAAGTTTGCAGACGACACCAAGCTGGGAGGTATTGCCAATACGGAGGAGGATTGGGATAGCATACAGAATTATTTGGATGACCTAGTTAAGTGGAGCATTAGAAATAGGATGAAATTCAACAATGGGAACTGCAAGGTCATGCACTTAGGGACAAATAACAGGAATTTTTCTTATAAGTTGGGAATGCATCATGTAGAAGTGATGGGGGAGGAGAAGGACCTGGGCGTACTGGTTGATCACAGAATGACAATGAGTAGCCAATGCGATATGGCAGTGAAAAAAGCTAATGCAGTCCTCGGGTACATCAGAAGGGGTACTTCCAGCAGAGATAGGGAGGTGTTAGTACCATTATACAAGGCACTGGTGCAACCTCACTTGGAGTATTGTGTACAGTTCTGGCCACCCATGTTTAAGAAAGATGAAGTCAAACTGGAACGGGTGCAAAGAAGGGCTACAAGGATTATTCGTGGAATGGAAAATCTTTCCTACGAGAGACAACTTAAAGAGCTTAGTTTGTTTAGTTTGACCAAAAGAAAGTTGAGAGGAGATATGATTGCTCTTTGTAAATACATTAGAGGGATCAATACAAGGGAGGGAGAGGAATTATTTGAATACAGTGCCAATGTGGACACAAGAACAAATGGATACAAACTGTCCTTTAGATAATTTAGGCTTGAAATTAGACACAGATTCCTAACCATCAGAAGAGTAAAGTTCTGGAATAGTTTATCAAGGGAAGTGGTGGGGGCAAAAACCTTAGGTGCCTTCAAAATAGAGCTTGATAAGTTTATGGAAGGAATGATATGATGGACAGTGTAGCTTGGCCATTGTCTGTCTTTTACTACTGGTGATGGGTATGATAGTGACCTGGGAAGGGACATTGGATCGAGTGGGTTCTGAGTTATTACAGAGAAGTTCTTCTTGACTGGCTGTTGTGGACTTGCCCTCATGCTCAAGGTTTAACTGATCACCATATTTGGGGTTGGGAAGGAATTTTCGCCCAGAGCAGATTGGCTTGGGCGCTGGGTTTTTTTGCCTTCCTCTGTAGCATTGGGAATGGCTCACTTGCTGGTTAATTCTATGTATTAAAGTATTTAAATCATGATTTGACGACTTTAATAGCTCAGTTATGGGTTTGAGGTTTACTGTAAGAGTGGGTGGGTGAGGTTTTGTGGCCTGCAGTGTGCAGGAAGTCAGACTAGATGATCATATTGGTCCCTTCTGACCTTAGAGTCTATGAGGGCTTCTCTTCTCTCCAATTTGCCATACCCAGTGTAGTGGGATGGGAGCTAGCCCTGCCTGTGAAAACTGAAGCATAAAAAACGTTGAGCACTTCAGCTTATACCTCATCCTCCATCATGAGGATACCTGCGTTATTCAGTAAGGGACCTACGCCAGCCCTGATCCTCTTGTTATTGACATCCCTGTAGAACCCCTTCCTGTTATCATTCACATCCCTTGCTAGCCACAACTCCAATTGTCCTTTGGCCTTTTTGATTTTATCCCTGCAGTCCCGAGCAATATCTTTATATGCCTCCTTAGTCATCTGTCCAAGCTTCCACTTCCTTTAAGCTTCCTTTTTTATGCTTTAGCTCAGTGCAGAGTTCTCTAAGCCACACTGGGCGCCTTCCACATTTGCTGTTCTTTCTGCTCATCAGAATGGTATCTTCCTGTGCCCTTAGCAGGGTTTCTTTAAAATGCAGCCAGCTCTCTTGGATGCCTTTCCCCTTCAGATCAGCTTCCCAAGGGATCCTGCCCATCAGTTCCCTAAGGGAGCCAAAATTTGCTTTTCTGAAGTCCAGGGTCTGTGTTTTGCCTCCTTCCTTTTTTCCATTAATCATCTCATGGTCACTGCTGGGCAGGTTGCCATTCACTTCTACGTCCCCAATCAATTCTTCTCTGTTTGTGAGCAGCAGGTCGAGAGGTGCAAGGCCCCTAGTTGGTTCCTCCAGCATTTGCACCAGGAAGTTGTCCTCACCATTCTCCAAAAATTTCCTGGATTGCCTGTGCACTGCTGTATTGGCCTTCCAGCAGATGTCAGGGTAATTGAAGCCCCCCATGAGAACCAGGGCCTGTGATCTAGAAACTTCTGTCAGTTGTCCATAGAATGCATCCTCATTCTGGTCTGGAGGTCTACAGCAGATAAATACTACAACATCCCCCTTGTTGCCCTCTCATCTAAACTTAACCCACAGACTTTCAACTGGCTTGTTTCCATTTCCATAATGGAGCTCTGAGCAGTCATAGAGCTCTTTTACATATAGTGCTACTCCTCCCCCTCTTCTTCCCTGCCTGTCCTTCCTGAACAATTTACACGCATCCATGGCGGAACTCCAGTCATGCAAGCTATCCCACCATGTCTCTGTTATTCCAGTTATATCATAGTTCCTTGTCTGTGCCAGTGCTACCAATTCTTTCTGTTTGTTTCCCAGGCTCCTTGCATTCGTGTACAGGCACCTAAGATACCAGGCTGATTGTCTTACTTTCCCATGTCGATTTTCAATTCTGTTGAATCTGCCTCCTTGCATTTTCTCTCGGTGTTGTCCTCTCGCACCTGCCTCAGGTATTAAAGCTCCATTAGAACATCTAACACAATTATTTGACCCCCCCCTCCATGTTCCAAATACCTTCTCTTTTATCCCTGGTGTTACAGTCCCAGCACCCCCCAAGTTCCATCCCTTCCCCCAGGTCTCCCACATTGTCACTCACCTGTGGGCTTTGGTCTCCTTCCTCCTTCAAACCTAGTTTAAAGCCCTCCTCACTAGGTCAGCCAGTTGACATCCGAATATGCTTTTCACCTTCCTCGACAGATGGAGTCCATCTCTGCCTAGCAGTCCTTCTTCCTGGAACAGCATTCCATGGTCAAGGAAGCCAAAGCCCTCCAAAGACACCATCTTTGCAGCCAAGCGTTCACCTCCAGGATGCATCTGTCTCTACTCAGGCCTCTACCCTTGACTGGAAGAATCGGGGAGACCACCACCTGTGCTCCAAATTCTTTCACCCGCGCTCCCAGAACCCTGTAGTTACCTTTGATCTGCCGAGGATCCCCTGTTGCAGTATCATTGGTTCCCCCATGGATGAGTGGCATGGGGTAGTAGTCAGAGGGGCGGATGATTCTCGACAATCCCTCCATAACGTCTTGGATGCGGGCACCTGGCAGGCACCATACCTCCGAAGAGGCCTTATCAGGGCAACAGATGGGTGTTTCTGTCCCCCTCAGAAGTGAGTCTCCAACCACCACAACTCTATGTTTCCCTGTAGCTTTGATGGATGTGATCCTCCCAGCCTCGGGGGTGCATGGTGTTTCCTCTTTCACCTCATCCATTGTCTCTAGCGCTGCGTAACAGTTCTTTACCACAATGCAGGGAGTGATGGAAGCAGGGGTCTAGCACTGTCTACTGCCAGAGGTAACCAGCTGGTAGTGTCCTCCCTCTGCCAGAGGGATCCCATCCTTCTCCAGCGGTGCAGCAGGAGTCTTCGGCACCTAGATAGCATCCTCCTCCTTGCATGTCTCCTCGTGGATGCTATCAATGAACTTCTCCAGGGAACGGATACTCCTTAGCCTAGACACCTCCTCCTGTAACTCTCCCACCTGCCTCCTGAGAGATTCCACCAGAAGACACCTTTCACATTGATTCATCTCCCCAGCCTGATCATCAGAGACAAGGAAATGCAGGCCACAGTCCCTGCAAGTCCACACCAGGATCTGGGTAGAGCTCTCCATGCTCAGAATGTCTGCCTGGCTACAGGCACAGGTAGAGGAGACAGAAGGGGCGCTGGTGCAAGCAGTGCAGCTCTTCTTCACCATCATGGCCTCATCAACTCCTCCCCAACCTCCCTCTCAACCTCCCCTGTTTTCACTCCCCCTTATTGCAAGCTCCCCCTGGTCGCTCAGCCACTGACTTTTAAGGCGTTCTCTGCCTAGGTCAGCTGTTGCCCCTTGTTAAACACACAGGGGAAGGGTGATCACAAGGCTGATCGAAAATGGTGATCAAAGATGAGCAGGAAACAATGGTCCAAGCAGCCCCCAGACAATCACACAATCACAGTCCCAGTTCCCACAGTAACTAACAGAAATCACCTGTAGGGAAAGACACAAACACACATTTAGCTATTCACTCACCCAAGCTTCACTCTCTCCCTTGCTTCTTCAGCTAGGGGATCGCCTTCACCTCCTTCTCAGGGCTTCACCAACTCCTTCCCTCTCAAACTCCCCTTTTTTCAATCCCCCTGTTCACAAGCTCCACAAGTCAACTTAATAAAAGCCAAATGTTGTCACGGAGTTGCTTAAATCAACTTAAGACAGGTTAAATTGGCTTAAGCCTCCAGTGTAGACATACCGTTAGAGCTCTGGCTGCAGTCTGACCCCAGACATCACCTTGGCTGCAGCCTGACCCCAAATGTCAACATTGCAATTAAACAACAGTTTAAGCCCAAGCCCTGAGTCAGCTGGTACAAGCCAGCTGTGTGTGTCTAGCTGCAATGTGGATGTATGTTAAGAGGCTTTGAAAAGTCTGGCCAGAGTGAATCAGTAACAAACCCAATAATAAAACATAGGTCTCCTAGTCCTATATCCTGTCCACTGAACCACAGCACCTTCTAGGCATTTATCTATGGTGCATTAAGTTTCTTCTAAGACAGGAGTCTGCAACCTGGCTCCGGAGCCACATGTTGCTCTTTCGCTGTCCCCTTGTGGCTCAGGGCTCAGAATCCCACCCTGCCAATGGGGGACCTTGCGGCTGTCCTACGCCTGGCTGCAGGCTCCCTATACCACTGGGGAACCCTGCAGGAGGCCCATTCCTGATTCTACGCTCCCTCCCCTGGCCATGGTACCCTGCAGTAGTTGCCCTGGCCCAGCTCCCCCCAACATCCACAAGAAGACTACACTCATTGTGGCTCTCGAAGCACTTGGTTATTGAAAGAATTTTTTGAAATGGTTCTTCTTATCTTTTGGGTAGCCGATCCCTGTAAAGAAAACCCAGGATTCTGTCTGCCTTGAGTGCAGTCCTAGTAAACATGACAGCTTTGACTAAGTCTCCTGTAGCAGACAGCAGTCAAGCCTATAAAACCACTCTGTGTGATTTAACAGTGCTGGCCAGAGTGATTTTATGCTGCAATGGGACGCAGTGACTAAATTGTTCTGGTTCTTTTGAAACAAAAGCCAGAGTTCTTTTCCTGAAAAAATTGCAAGCGTTAATTATTTACCTCTCCACACACATTTTTCTGCTGAATTTACTGACACAAATGGTTAGGAAAACGTGTTCTTATCAGACAATGGCACTTTGAAGCTAGGACATCTTTCTTAATTCCTCACACGCATGGGAGTTTGACACCACTTTATGGATGCACTGTATGACAATTTAAAAATGAAAGTAATCTTTCAACAGCTTGAATGGCTTTCTTTTTGCTTTAAAGAGACAGCACGAAAAGAAATAATGACAAAAAATCCTTTTAATTTAAATTTTTTCCAAAATATCATCATTTTAGCTCCCAAAAATATGTGACTGCCAGGTAGTTATCTTGCAGGAAAAAAGCAACTTGAATAGCTTAGTAGAAACAAATGTTTTACACTCAGCTCAAATGTTTCTTTTCTCTCATCTATCCAGCACACTATGAGGCAGACTCTTATATTACATATTTATTTATTATTTTCAAAGGAATTATGCTAATCTTGAGGTTGACAGTGACTGTGGTATGAATTATGTGGATTCTTAATAGCATGCATTTCTGGTGAGGAGCTGGACCCATATTTAAAAAAAAATTATAAAAATCCAGTTGTATTTTTCAATTGACAGCAACCCTTTCTTCCCTGCTTGTTTAACCATACGAAAACATGTTTTTTTGGTTTTTTTTTTTGTTAGCTGTTGTGAATTGAGGAGAAAAGGGGAACATAGACTATGAGAAGACATAAATAGTCATACAAGCAATCCTATATAACACAAGCAAGGAATCCTGTGGCACTTAAAGACTACTAATTAATTTATGGCATGAGCTTTAAGGGCAGAAAGAGTTCCAAAGTGGTAGCCATGTTAGTCTAGTCCAGCAAAACAAACAAGGAGTCTGGTGGCACTTTTAAAGACTAACAGATCTATTTATCCCATGAGGTTTCATTGGAGAAAATTCTACTTTGTCAGATGCTTGGAGATGGGGAACTTACAGAACGGGAGCGAAATAAATTTATTTTTTATAAAATCATTTATTTAGTTATTTATCATGATTATTTAATTTTATTTTGTTCCCATTCTGTAAGTTCCCAGTCTTGAAGCTCATGCAATAAATAAATCTGTTAGTCTTTAAAAGTGCTGCTAGATTCATTGTTTGTTTTACAGCAATAGAGAAATCTCTTAGTTTAAAATAATACATTATCTGCCAGCCAGTGGACACCTGGAAGCAGGGCCAGCACAAGGCGGTAAGCGCGGTAAGCACCACAGGGGGGGTGCCACCATTTGAGGGGCACCCAAATGCCCTGCAGTGCGGGGCAAGCATCCCTGGCCCGGTCATCCCATGCTGGCGGGCACTGGGAGAACCAGCCAAAAGGGCACTCCGTTCAGCGCTGCCGGTCTGCCGCCTCCCCGCCATCGGCGCTGCTCTTTGCTCTGTGCCTGAGCAGTGTGGAGGGGGCAGGAAGCAGTGCGGAGCCGGCATCGTTCTTCCCCGCCTGGCCGCACTGCCTCCGTCCCCCTCCCTGCTGTCTCTGCACAGAGCCAAGAGCAGTGCCCATGGCGGGGGCAGACCAGCAGCGCTGAACTGGGTGCCGTTTTGGCTGGCTCTCCCAGTCCCTGCCAGCATGGCCCAGCCAGTGCAAGGGCCGGTCCCTCCCTTGGGCTGGCCAGCCCTGCCCCCCAGTGCTGAGGGAAGGGCCAAACCTAAGGTAGGGCAACCAAGGCGGCCACCCAGGGCCCCGCGCCTTGGGGGGCCCCGTGCAGCTGCACCTCTGCCTCCCCCACCCCCATGCCTGGGACCGGGCAGCGGCTAAAAGGGCAGCTGGTGCAGCACTGCCGATCCACCCCAGCCCCCACGTGCGCTGCTCTGGGCTCCAGTGCTGGAGCAGTGGGGAGGGGGCAGGTGGCAGCATGGAGCTGGTATCACTCCTCCCTTCCCCGTCCCAGCTATGCTGCCTCCCACCCCCTCAGTCCAGAGCAGTGCTGCACTGGCTGCCCTTTTGGCCACTCCCCAGTCCCTGGCATGGGGGGGCAGCACAGGGGTCTACCCCTCCCCTGGGCGAGCTGGCCCCACCTCCCAATGCAGGGGTGTTGGGACGCCCACAGAGGACTCATTTGCCTGGGGCTCCTCAGCCCCCCAGGACGGCCCTGCCTGGGGAGGGGGAGGGAAGAAGATGCCCATTCATAGGTTGCATGGGGGCACTGGAAACCCTAGCACCGGCCTTGCCTAGAACCCTCTCTTGTCACAAACTCCAGTCACCAAGCCCCCACTCACAGGTACAGTCATTCTCATTTGTTGCCAACATGCATACAAGGTGACTCTCTGCTACTGGTATGGTTCAGTCCTGATAGAACTATCTTGCCAGGTCCCTCTCTGATAAGCAGCTATCTGATCCAGTTCACTAATTTTAGCTTGGCTTCTTCCAGCCAGGTGAGTTGGAGCCCTGTGAATTGAGCACATTATTGCTGCCACCATCAGTATAGTTGGACCTAGTGTGGAGTCATTCATATAGGGCACAGAGTCTACAGGTGAGAAACTGAGAGAGAAACAGGATGCTTGACAGAGTCCCTGTTCCCAGATATAGAGCTTTTTCTTCAAGGACAGAGACCTCTCCACTTCTTCCTCTTGCTGATCCCAAGCTTTGCTATGCAACCAAAGCCTATTTCTTGTACACAGTGGGAGACCCTTCACCCTTAAATTCCCAAAACAATTTAAGGGTACATGGTGTTTTAGGGGTTCAAAATAACCTTACTGTATAAGCTGGCTTCAGCACTTGCATCACTTTTAATCCCTAAAGCAGTTTATGCTCAGAGAATTGTAAGGAGATAAAATGGCTTTGTTTCTTAATCTTACACATTTAAACGCTAAACTTCCTTTTTGAATTGGTTTATACTTTAAAACCACTTTAAGACTTAAGCCAAAGTGCTACACAATAATGCTGGTTTTGTTACTGACTCCCTCTATCATTTTGAGAATGTCATGTAGTCTCAGTTTGTCACAGTTTCCCCACCTAGAAATAAGGAACAGTAATATTTTGAATCATTGTCAAGAACTAATAAATTGGTTAATATCTGCATAGCATTTTAAGCCAGGAAAGGCTATGTAAATGATTAAAGATGCTGTGTGTGGCATATGCCCAATAAATAGTAGAAATCTCATATTACAGAAGTAGTTGTGCATGATTTTTAGAATGTAAAAATACGTGTTTCTTATTTTCCCTTCAGATTACTGAAAAACTGGTGAACAATGGCCATATGATAAAAGAAGACTTACTTCTGAAATGCGTATGTACCTATGCCATCAGTCACATGATCACATTTAAGTACCATCTCTTGAAACAGCTTTCTCAATTATGGTTTACTCTTTTCCCAGAAATAACTAGCTGCGGTTCATGCATAGAAGGCTGCTCACTGAGGCAAGATAAGAGCATATAATGATACAAGTCATACACCGTGTTGGTATTGTTGACTCTGGCCTGCAAAAAATCAGAAGAGGCAAATGTAAAATGGAGCATACAGTGGCTGAAGTCACGAACTTCAACCATAGAGGTGCATTTGAAACACATCCAAAGATCAAAACAACTCTTCTAGAGACACGGTATGTGTGTGTACATGTATGTATGCATGTAAATACTATGTTGGCATGCATATAAACAAGCCTGGAATTTGGTACATAAAATAAATGGACAAAGATTACTTTTGTTTATTTTATAATAAAGGAACCACAAGTACAAATGATGGAGAAAAATTGACGACACAACCAATAACCTTTGTTGGGGAGGGAAAGAAGTTGCATGCTATGTAATTCTGACAGACAGATGTAGTGACTTTAGGTAATCAGAGTAAAAATTGCTGCCTGACAGAATCCCAGCAGCGAGGCCCTCATTTTGTGAGATACTTGATGAGTTTTTACAGTGTCATAGCGTTTGAGTTTTATGTTGTATGATATTCACAAAGTGACAGCATGACCCTCTTCTCCCCCAAGATGTTATCACTTCTCTATAGCAAAGTAATTCTGTCGCTGTCTTACTAGAGATGAACTCATGAATCAGTGATGTGGGCAGAGGTGGCATTCCAGATAGCAGTCCGTGAAATCTATAAATCCTTTCAGAAAGATAGTTTCTCTACTGCTGACTGTTGTTATTGTGCTCCAGTCACGCAATTCAGTGGTGGCTGAGGTTTGGGTAATAAAAGGAGAAGAGCCATCTGAAGATCAAGGAATTAGCACATTTTTTTTATTTGAGATCAAAGGTATGAAGTTCAGTAATATTTATCTGCTATTCAAGTTATTAGTGATCACAAAAATTGGAGTATAGTTAACTTTTATAATGTTTAATAATGTGCTTTCATGCTCACAGGTTAGCAGTAAATACTAATAGAGAATAGAATCCAATGTTTTTGTTTCCTTCAACAGGTCTTAACGAAAGGTGTAAATGTGCTCTGAAAACTTTCAGTAATTAAGCCCTGTAATACCCCTATGAAGATATTCACTTTAAACACAATAATAATAACAGTCAACATTTACCTAGTACCTTATCTGTTCAAAGCATGGTACAGACCATAATTAATCCTCACAGCAACCCTTGTGGTATAAGTGGGTGGGTATTGTTATCCTTATTTACAGATGGGAAAACTGAGACAAAAAGGTAAAGTGATTTGCCCAAGGTCACACATTAAATCAGTGCCAAAATGAGGATTAGCACTCAGGATTCTCTGATCTCTGTACTCAGCTTCCTTCAGCATTATGATTTTAAAGTTTGCCTGAAAACGGATAGACATTAATGTTAGAGGTCTCTACTCTCTAGAAACTGATGGGGAAACTGAATCAAAAAGAGATAAAGTGACTTATCCTGTAGCACAGAGAACATATTTGGTCTCAGATCAGGGAAGAGGAAGTCGGTGGCATATTTGATCTTAAATGAGGGCAGAGAAGGACTCCTGAATCCTAAATCATTTGCATATCCAGTACACTACTTTCCTAGGACTATTTATGTGGATGAGTTTTCTCTGAATTCCTTAAAATTTGTCTCTGCTCCCGATTTAAACTATAATCTGTTTTTTTGATGTTGGAAGTAGTTCACAGAAAGCCCTTCTTGCTTTTCTTATCTGTTTTCTGTAGAATCATGCACATTGTGAAGAAGTGAAAGATAAATTATTAGTTTTCATCTTCAGGGCAACATATAATATATTTTCATAACATCTAACTATGCATAATTTAACTTTGACCTAGTCATTTTAATTGTGACTGGCTGAATAGTAACAATAATAATACTTTCCTTTTTTGTTTGTTTTAAGGTATTTAAAAATATTTTCCTCTATAAAGGATCGAGTTTGCTTCCCTCTGACTTATGGGTTTCATCATTTGTTATTCTTAGCTAGTATTTAAGTAGTCACCTGGCATATGCCAAAATGTTCAAGAAGCCTGCAAATATCACTAATTTTAGCTGAAATTTATCACTGATGTGAATATTCATACTGGCAAGTTATTTTATTTTACTGATTTATTTTCCTGTTTAAAAAGTTTGAGTTACCCTGGTAAAAAAACAAAGAAAATACAATATGACTTAGATGAGATCAGAGAACATGAATAATGGCTAGCAACTGTAAGCTATTCCTGAACAACCCACAGGCCAAAAATCACTCCTCCATGCTACGTGGTGAGTCCTTATAAATAAACTCCAGCAGTAAGGACTGGTAATTGTAACATAAAAAAGGGTCTAAACCCAGTCAGATCTATACTTAGTAAAGTTGAACCATATTTAAAAGCTCCATGAAAATTCATTTGCAAGCTAATATGTTTCAAGAAGGAAATACCATGTAAGTTCAGGGGGTAGTGAATGAGCTTAGATGGCAAGCATTATGTCCACACCCTGAACTGCATCAGCTAAAAGGAGCTTAGGACAAAGATCAGAGGACTCAGGGAGAAGAGCAGAGACTGAATTAAGCATCTCAACTATCTTCTGGCTATACTGACTAATTGAGAAAAATGTCAGCAATTGATTCATGATCGGTGCCACTTTTTGTAGCACCATTTGTTTTCCTTCAGAGATTCCCAATGCAACTATTATCTCAGCGGAGTCTGCAAGAGCTGATGGGAATCACAGAGTATGCTGGCATTGCTAGCCAATTTTATTCCATCTGAAACATTTAAAATAGTTATCCACTAAGCCAGACCTAGAGTATAGTCTATTTATTGCACTTATGCTTTAAAAAATGACAAGAGAGAGCAAAATTGTTCTTGCTCTGCTTGGTACAGTAGTTTCTAATTTACTTTGCTTGTCAGGAGACTCTTGTAAATAAAACATTACATTTCAGGAGTTTCTCTCTGCTGGATAAATATTTTGAATAATTAATAAAGCAGCAGCATTCCATTCCCTTGCATTTAGTGTAATGTTTACTCATAAATGTATTGTAGTATATGATGACATATCACACCTTGCCATGGGAACATGAAGGACAGCATTTCTCATTTAGTTTATTTTCATACTACATTTAGTGTGGGCTCTTCATCAAAATCTTAATACTTTGAGTGTAAAGGAGGACACTCTGACTATAGTTTAAATCTCATTAATAAGGAAGCAGCCTGATCACTTCTTGCAGAATTCAGCTTTAACCATTACTTACTAACTCTGTGCAGTAAAAGTGAGTGGGTACTGAATTTATTAAAGCACATCCTGTTCTCTGCTGAAGCTATGTCAGTTTTTACTTTTTTCTTCCATTGCTTAGCTGGAGATGATAAAGCATCAGAATGGACTTAGTTGCTGGTCATGAAATTGACTATGCATGGACAGACCTCTAAACCCATTGGGTGTGTTCACACAGCATTCTTGTTTCGAAACAACAAAGTTGTTTCGAAATAAGAAATGCCATGGCCACATGACGCATGGCCATTTC
>ML681963.1:106348101-106392558 GCA_007922195.1 Podocnemis expansa
GGCACTTACAGGATCAAGTTCCTAGTGACTAGAGGTGGGGGAAATGGCTAATAATCTATTTGCTACTATTGCTTATCTAAATTGTTATTTTATGTCAGTTGCTATGGTCAACTGGTTACAGCAGGTGATTGTGCCTGAGCTGGATTTAGTTGAGCAGCACACAAACAGTGTTCATACCCATTTGTTTTAATTCAAAATGGCTCCACATTCCAGCTATAGTTAACAATTCCAATCACTACAACTTCAGTTTGTTATGACAGGCAGGAGCATCGTTGCCCCAGGAAAAGACACGGGTCCTGCCCCTGGGCCCTGGCCTCATCCCCTGGGCCCCATCCAGAGTTGGGACCGCTAGCACCTGCCACTACCAGGCTGGCCTCCAATCCTCGGCCAGGGATGGGGGCCGAGCGAGGCAGTGGCTGCAATGGGTGGCTGAGTCCTGGGTACCAGGTCAGGAGAGGCAGGCAGTGCCATGGCCAACCCAACCCCAGATACCCGGTCAAGAACAGGGTCGGGAGAGGTAGGGGGTGCACCAGCCATTTGAGGCATGGGCACTGGGACTTGGGGCTCATGCCCTCTGTGCCAAGCACCAGTAACACCCCTGGTGATAGGACATAAGTGTAACAGGCAGTTCCTTCATTACTGATCAGTACCATCACAAACTACCTAAGCTTATTGTTGAAAAAAGGAATTGCTTGTCTAAATTTATTAAAGGGTCCATGCCTGTTCATACTGACAAAGGTTTCTGTCAGCAGTCATTGAGGAGGTCCCAGTGATGTAAATAATTCTTTATTTTTTTTTCCCCCTCAGCTGGGCCAAAGCAACCTACAATGTGTTTAGTGCATATTGGGAAACATGGTAACCAGAGTGGCAAAGGATTCACTTCTGATTCATCACATAACCTTCAAAAGTCTTCTCTGGTGAGGCTGCAAGAAACTTATAAATTAAAGCTGCCCTCAACTGCTGGTAATCCTCAAAGAGGGCAGGCTCTGGAGCTCTTTACACACAAAACTGGCATCAATTAGTAGTTCCCTATGGGAGCAACTATACTTGTATAATGCCTGTATAATTGTGTCTACACTATGGCACACTAGGAATTATAAAAACTGGTGGGGTTTTTATGTCTATTTAAGTATTTTGCGTAGGGGTAGAAAAATTATACCCATACCCCCTCAAAAAAGTTAAATTGATATTTAAAAAAAAAACCTGTGAGTAGACAAAACTAAAATAAATTACATCTACTTGCATCTGCTTTCCAAACTCCAGCCTCTTATATATTAGATATGTAGGGAATGTGTTTTACTGATAACACTGACAAAGTAAACTAACAATAATTGGGTAATTTTTGAAGTGTTCTGCACTGCAGGGAATCAGTTAAGACCACTTCTCTGTTTTTGTATTTTAAGGACATTCTTATGAAATGAGAACTTGGGCCTTTGAAACTAATTGAGGATGATACAGTTGATGCACTAGTTAAGCAGTGTTTTACTGACTCTGTTTGAATAATGTAAGATGTTAGGGGGCTTTCTGGTTTTGATTTTTAGATTTCTTCCCACACTGATAATTGCTCATTTCTGGTAGTAAAAAAATGAAAGAAAAAAGGCAGAGAGGACCTCTCTAATAGGTCAGCCACTTCTCAGCTTTGATTACAAATTAAGATTTCCATGTGTTCTGGCAAAATGAGAAAAGAATCAGAGTTCATCAGTTGAACTTTAACTAAAGGTTGCAATAAGAAAAATCCAAGCATCATTATGCAATGCAGAATTAGAGAATGTAATAAGTTATATTTTTTTAAAAAAATCTTCTCAATGTAGGGAATGTGAAGGTAGGTGACCTGCCTGTGTGATAGAGAGATTTCAGCTGGAACACTGAAACGGGAGGTTAGAAAACCATCACAAAGTTATGCCAGTATAAAAGATATATTCACACAGACCAAGGATGATTTTCACTCAAGCCGGATCAGTGATTCATACAGTTATAGGGCTGGAACAGACCTCATGAGGTCATCCACTCCAAACCCCTGATAAAAGCAGGACACTTTCACTAAATCATCCCAGCCAGGGTATTGTCTAACCAGATCTTAAATATCTCTGAAGATGGAGATTCCACCACCTCCCTAGGCAACCCATTCCAATGCTTCACCACTCTCCTAGTGAGAAAGATTTTCCTAATATCCAACCTCAATCTCCCCAGTTGCAACCTGAAACCACTGCTCCTTGTTCCGTCCTCTGTTACTACTGATAACAACCTAGCTCACTGCTCTCTGGAGCACCCCTTCAAGTAGGTAAAGGTTGCTAACAAATCCCCCCTCAGTCTTCTCTTCTGCAGGCTAAATAAGCCTAGTTCCTTCAAACCCTCCTCGTAAGTCATGGGCCCCAGCCCCCTAATCATTTTCACTGCCCTAAGCTGGACTCCTTCTAATTTGTCTACATCTTTTTTGTAGTGGAGAGCCCAAAACTGGACACAGCATTCCATATGTGGCCTCACCAGAGTTGAATAGAGGGGAATGATCACATCCCTCAATCTGCTGGCAACGCTCCTACTGATGCAGCCCAATGTGCCATTAATCTTTTTGGCTACAAGAGCATGCTGGTGACTTATATCCAGCTTCCCATCCACCATAACCCCCAGGTCCTTTTCTACAGTAATGCAGCTTAGCCAATCCATCCCCAGCCTATAGCAGTGCATGGGGTTTTTCCATGCTAAGTGCAGGACTTTGCACTTGTCCTTATTGAACTGTATGAGATTTTGTTTGGCCCACTGCTCCAATTTCTCTAAGTCTCCCTCAATTCTGTCCCTGCCCTCCAGCATGTCTACCATTCCCCCCAGCTTGGTGTCATCTGTGAACTTACTGAGCATGCAGTCTATCCCATCATCAAGATAGTTAAAGAAAAAGTTGAACAGAACAGGCCCAAGGACCGACCACTGGGGCATACAACTCGTGACTGGTTGCCAACTAGACATTGAGCCATTGGTTCCTATCCACTGAGCCCATTGATCTAGCCAGTGTTCTATTCACCATATGGTCCACTCATCCAACCCATACTTCTTTAACTTTCCAAAGAGAATGCTGTGGGAAACTTTATCAAAAGCCTTGCTAAAATTGAGGTATATGACGTCAACAGCTGTTCCTGAATCCCCAAATACAGTTATCTCATCACAGAAGGCAATCAGTTTAGTCAGGCATGATTTGCCTTGGTGAATCCATGCTGACTGCTCCTGATCAGTCTATTTTCTTCCAAGTGTTTCAAGATGGATTCTTTGAGGACCTGCTCCATGATTTTTCCAGAGATTGAGGTGAGGCTGACTGGTCTGTAGTTCCCTGGATCCTCTTTTTTCCTTTTCTTGAAGATAGGTACTATATTTGCCTTCTTCCAATCCTCTAGATCCTCCCCCTCCCCAACCAGGAGTTTTCAAAGATAATGGCCAGCGGCTCTGCAATCACATCGGCCAACTCCCTCAGCACCCTGAGAAGTAGTTCATCCAGCCCCATGGACTTTGGCACATGCAACTTCTTTAAGTAGTCCCTAACCTGACCTTCCATCACCATGGGCTGCTCTCCTTCTCTCTATTCTGCATTACCCCGTGTAGTAGCCTGGGAGCTGACCCTGCCTGTGAAAACTGAAGTTAAAAAAAGCTTTGACTACTTCAGCCTTTTCCGCCTCATCCACCATGAGGATACTTGACCCATTCAGTAAGGGACCTACACCATTCCTGATCCTCTTTTTGTTATTAGCATACTTGTAGAACCCCTTCCTGTTATCCTTCACATCCCTTGCTAGTTTCAACTCCACTTGCCCTTTGGCCTTTCTGATTTTATCCCTGCAGTCCTGAGCACTATATTTATATGCCTCCTTAGTCATTTGTCCAAGCTTCCGCCACTTATAAGCTTCCCTTTTATGTTTCAGCTCACTGCAGAGTTCTCTGCTAAGCCATGCTGGGCACCTTCCACATTTGTATTTCTTCCTGCACATTGGTATAGTATTTTCCTGTGGTCTTAGCAGAGGTTCTTTAAAATACAGCCAGCTGTCTTGGGTGCCTTTCCCCTTAAGATCAGCCTCCCAAGGAATCCTGCCCATAAGTTCCCTGAGGGAGCCAAAATTTGCTTTTCTGAAGTCTAGGGTTTGCATTTTGCTTCTTTCCTTTCTTCCTTTGATCAGAATTCTGAACTCTACCATCTCATAGTCATGATTCCCTTGAATATAAGCAAGAGCTAGCTTTACTCAAGATTCTATGTAGACAAATGTCAGTGTATGACATGATGATAGGTTACGAAGTAATGCTTGCTTGTAACACTAGGGATATTGCCTATGATCTGCCTTCCACCAGAGGACTTATAACTGGTGAATATGGCAGCAGGTTTCAAGGCTTCTGCATCCATCAGTGGTACTTCTACAGATAGGCCAGGTTAAAGCTGCTTCTCCCAAAATCTGCTAGTAATGATGTCTACACTCCTAGAGGGTGGATCACTCTCTGGACTGGAGCTGCCTTTACTGATACATGGGACTGCCTCCAGGGCTGACTGTGATCCTAAGACTTTGTACTGTTTTTCTCTCCAAGGGTGTGTTCACACAGGCTTCTTATTTCGAAACAACAGAGGTTGTTTCGAAATAAGAAAGAGCATGTCCACACAACGTACTCCCATTTCAAAACAAGGGGTTTCCTTGTTTCAAAATAGGACCGTGTTTCAGAATGGCTTAAACCCACTTCCATTTCGAAACAAGGTTGTTTCGAAACCAGTGGTTTCAAAACAACCCCGTGGGGACATGTTGTTTCAGTACAAACTGTTCCGAAACAACATTTGACCTTCTTCCCAGGGTGCTAAGCACCCTGGGAGGAAGGGCCAGCCCCTCAGCACCTTGGCTAGGGACCCCTCAGCACCCTGGCCAGGGTGCTGAGGGGTGTCCTCTGGCCGGCAGAGGGGAACTGCAGACCCCCACGGGGTGAGCTGCAGCCAGCAGGCAGGTTCACCCCGCTGGGGTCTGCAGAGGATGGTACAACCCAGCAGGGTGAAGTGGAGCCAGGCGCTTCACCCCACCGGGGTCTGCAGGGGACTGCAGAGCCCCACAGGGTGAAGTGGAGCCGGGCACCTCACCCTGCCGGCTTTTGCCTCTCACCCTGCAGGGATCTGCAGCCCCCCCGAAGCGACATGCTATTTCGTTTCCCTTATTTTGAAGACACTTTTTTGCCTTTCGAAATAAGGTGTTTCAAAATAAAACATTATTTTGAAACAGTTTGTTTTGAAACGTCTTGTGTGTGAATATAGCCCAAGAAACCACTGAACTCCTTTAGATATTTATAAACAGAAACATTCCAATTGATGCTCCATTTGTAACAGGAATAACATGGCACCTATCTAAGTACACGGCCTATAATGTTTAATATTTATATCTTACACCACGACTAATATGATAAATTGAAGACCATTGCAGAACTCTTAAGGAATACTGGATAATGTTCAGCTGAGTAACAACTTGGACTGTGAATGACCTTTCCTTTATTTCCCTGTATTATCTCCCTAAAACTGGTCTCTTTGTTGATTCATATTTTCATGTGTTCAGTTCTATATTTTCCTGTGTTATTTGAGGTCTTATGCCATATCCATATTCGTTTTGCTGCTTGACCTTCATCATCACTCACTAAGAGTGATGTGATGTCCGTTGACACCACCAATGTAGGATATTTAATCTTACATTTATATTTAGCAGTCAAAAAACAAAGACTGGAAAATATTGAAAGTCTCCTAGATTCAAGGCTAGGTTTATGCTAGGAAAAAAATAATTCCAGACCTCTGTGCAGGTTTGATGTTGTCTTACTGATATATATACATTCACAACATTAATATTGCCCTGCTAGATAACTGCCACAAATCTTGTGCAAAGTATGCCATGTAATGTGGCAATGGAAAAGTTTAGGTTTGCTGAGCATGATTATCCAGCTTATATGCATGCAATATTTTGGTATCTGAAATTATAGATATTGACTTCATACCAGAATTCTACATAGTTCTGTAATCCTAGTTAACATCCACCAACTACATTAAATCCAAATGGTTTTGTGCTGATGGCCCATTATGGGCAATTAACTCTCAAAATGGACCATAGAAGTTCATACCCATCTAGTAAGTCATTCCTGTGGATTCCTTTGATGGGGAGGGCAATAATTTTGACTGGCGGGCTGCGGAGCCAGCAGAGAGCTGGCCCCCAGGCAGCTGGAGGGTGATGGAGGAGGGAGCACTGCACAAAGCCGGCCATGGGGAACTGACAGGGGGAGCCATGCAGTGCCAGCCAGGTGGTGTGCAGAGCCTCTCTCCCACCTTCAGCTTTCCCTTCCCTCCATCCCTCTCCCTCCAGCTCTGAGGTTGACTGTCAGCTGCCACATGGCCCTTCAGTTGGCTGAGGGTGTGGCGTGCTGGTGCACAGCTGGCCCCAGGAAACCAGCTGAAGCCACGGTGCAGAGCTGGCCTCAAAGGTGGATCAGAATGGTGCAGAGCCATTGTGGGGCTATGCAGTGATTGAGTCCAACCCTGGAGCTGGGAGGCAGGGAGGAGAAGCAAAGTGGTAACGCTCTGGCAGCACTGTGACTGCTCTGCTCTGCCTTTCTGCTAGCTCCCACCTGTCCCTCCCTCCCAGCTCCAGCAAAAGTTAGGAAGGAGGAGGAGGAGGAGTGGCAGCTTTCTGACCATGGCAAGCTGCTGCTGAAGCTGGGGAGCAGAGGGAGGGGGCAGTGGCAGCTCTCAGGACAGAGCACAGGCAGTTGTAGGCTGGATCTGGTTCATGGGCCATAGTTCGCCCTCCCCTGCCTTAGACAGATGGATGGTGAGGGTTGCTCCTGTGAGTCATCAAAGCATGTAAGGACACGTGACTTGTTCATGTGACCCTGAACTCCATCTTGTGCCTGTAATTTTCCACAGACTAAGACTGAGAACTTTGTTTGGTACAGTTAAATTCTCTCCACCTGGGATAATGTATAAAAGGCCCTGAAAACATCTCCATTTTGCCTCTTTACTGCTTTGACTCTCTGTATTTTGGATTTACAACAGAAAAGAGCATATTGACGATGGACTGAGGACTCCTCAATCTTTTGGGAGTTATCAGCAGTCTGTAATATCAGTGCTGGAAATCTGATCCAAAAACTTTGCTATGATTTATTTATATGAGGTCTTAGACTCTTCTAAATCGACTTTTAGGAATTAAATACTAAAGGGTTGACAACAGTGTAATTATTGGCTAAGATCTGAGTTATATATTAACCAGGCTATGAGCCTGAACTTTCGAGATCAGAAGAATCCTTTGTGTGATCAAACTGGTTTCCAGTAACCACTGATCACATATTCTAGTGTCTGGGAGTGTGATATAAGTGCTGGAATGCCTCAGGGGCTGGGTTTTTTTTTTTTTCCTTTTGGTTAATCACTGTGGTGAGATGGAAGCTTGCTAATGAAGCTGACTTGGTATATCTCATGGTAGAATAACCACCAGTCTACAGTGAGTCAGACCTATTTCCCAACAGTTTGTTCTGAAATCTGGCATCCTTAGCTTTGACCGAATAGGGTATGGTGAAAGCAGTTTGGCAATGACGTAGAGTCTGTTCGGGGGAAGAAGTTGTGGTAGTGCTAACAGATTGTTACCTTAGGGAATGTCTACTCTGATAGTGGCAAATTCTCCACTTCCAGTTCAATCTTTCTGATTCAATTCAGCAGTTAGTGAAGACATACTCAGTCAATCCAGAAGTCAATGCAGTAAGTCCACCCCCTCAAGAAGAGTTAGTGTTTAGTTGAAGGGACTTCTGTTTTTAATGTGTTAACTTGAGAGTTAGAGTATGTCCACGTAAGTTTGGGGGTCACACCCCTTCCTCTCCCAAGTATAGAGGTAGCTTTATATGCAAGAGATATAGAATGGACATGGAGCCAGACCCACATTGGCTGTGTTCACACAGCAGTCTTATTTTGAAACAACAGAGGTTGTTTCGAAATAAGAAACGCCATGTACACATGACGTAACATTGTTTTGAAACAACTTAAACCCCATTTGGTGATCAAACAATGTTGTTTCGAAACGATTTTTTTGAAACAATCCCATTGGAACATGTTTCGAAATAACTGTTGTCCGAACATGCTATTTCGCTTCCTGCTTTTTTCCTTAATTCAAATTAACAAACTGTATCGAAACAACTTGTATCGAAATAACCCCGTGTGTGAACATAGCCAATGTAGAAAGGAAAAAAGAGAGAGAGAGAGAGAGAGAGAGAGAGAAACCTGTGCTTTCAAATATAATGTTGGTTTTTTTGTTTGTTTTTTTTCATCAGGCTTGATCTTAAACTGATTAGCTTTAATCTATCTTTATGCTCTGAGAGAATCATCTCAGTGACAGGCTCACAACAGTTCATTAACCTTTACAGTATGTTTACAAATGCTACTAAAAGGCTGATTCCCCAGGAGGTCAAGGCCTAGAATGAAACCATCTCTTTGATAGGCTTGGTGCATTTCACACTCTGAACTACCAAGTGGGAGTTCCTGTCCTGATCCTTTACTACCTAAGCTAGCATCATGGGAACATCCCAGAGAAAAGAGAATCTCCTATCTTTCTAACCAAGAGTACTTCCAACTGATTAAGGATCAATATTGATAAGCTCTGGAAGAAGTCTCTCCTATCCCATCTTGTGATGTGGGGGTTTAAACATGCAGGCTTTTAAGTGAGGAAAATTGGGCCTTCTTATCTTCACTGCAAAGAAAGGAAGCAAATAACACTTTCTATAAGATTTGATCTTTCCCCATTTGAGTCTTTAATCCAACTCTGAACAGGGATATATTCTGCTCAGTTTCCCAAAGCTTTATTGAAGCATTACACATATTTAAGTATTGAATAAAAACTATTGCTTATCTCTCATGTTCAATATCTGTCATTTGTATGTCATGTATTTCTGTACTCCAGTATGAAAGGAGGGCAAAAGGAATTTGGCTTGGTTTGAGAAACATCTATTATAAAATAAAAATCACTGTTTTGGTAGAAATGGTCAAGGTGATACTGAGAAATGCTTCTAACCTTTACCAACATTGTATTATGTTCACCCTGCCATAAGGAGGTGAGTTTCTCCTCACAGAATGACACAGATAGTTTGGTCATTAGAAGGGATCTGTCAGAAAGTACTCTGGTGTCTATTTGCATGGATTAGCAATCTTTGAGATATGCTTATAATTTTAGCTTTTAAAAACACATGGGCCAAAACCAAAATGGCAAATATGATCTCTTCTAAATGTTGAGCTTTTTCAAAGTCTGGTTCTGGCTCCAAATTTTTCTATTTGTCTTCTGTGTATAATAAGACAAACCGTAGCCTCTCTTCCAAATACTACTAGCATTAGGAAGGTGTGAAATCCAGAGGTGATGTTTTCTGTTTGATACTCTCTCTAATTTAAATTAAACTTAAAGCCTTCAAGTAAAGCTCAGCTATAACAGTCAAGCCCATGAACATCAAATAAAAAAGTTCTTCTTTGCATCTATTCATATTGAGAATATGCATATTTTACCTTCATTAATGTATTAATTCCCCCCTTTGAGTGAGTTTTTATGCTGATGATGGGTGGGGTTTGTTTGTTGTGAAAAATGATGTTCATAAACTCCTGATCAGGCTACCTGTAAAAATTAGAGTGAGCCCTAATACTATTTGCAAAAACTGGTGAAAATTCCACTTGTTTGAAAAAACAATGGTACAACAAAAGAAAGATGGTGTACCGGGGGGACGAAGGCAAAAGAGAGAGAGGTTTTCTTTTCAAAAAGCTTAAGCAAATGAACCCCAGAATTTCAAGAGAAAAGCCTTTGTTCAACATTTGCCCATGCTATACCTATATTTTTTCCTTTATGCAATGATGATGGGCACCACATACATTTGCTAAACAGATAAACCAATCACTGCTCACCTGAATACAGACACAGGTGAAAATCTTTCTATCTTGTGCCAGTCCTGCTAATCTGTTTCATATACGAGCCTTTGATGGATTTTTATGAGTGTCAAATTGACTGAAAGCTGCAGCATATGGCCCAGATGCAAGCACAATGATAAAACATGTCTTGTGTTTCCTTGTCAGATTCATTTCTGCATTCATTCTACTTCATCTGAATTCATTCTTTATTTATTCCTCAATTCCAAAAAAATGACAACTGCCTCCACACATATGAAATAGCAACTCACTGTACAAATTTGCTAAAGAAAAATCTTGTTCATAGAAAGACAGGGGACAACAAATAGGCATTTCATCTTACCGTCTCCTACTTCATAAGGAACTCAGCTCCATTGGGGGGCAACCCAATTCCTGCTGAAATCAATCAGAGGTCTCCCACTGATTTCAATAGATATTCCCTGCCTGCCTTCAAAGAATTCTTCACTGATCAGCAGAGCTAATATAGAACTTCCTGTGTTTTCACTCAGTTCGCTCATCACTCAGTTTAGACAAGCATGAGCTGAGCTCATATTTTTATATTCAAATTTTATTAATTTTATGGAAATTCATTTTATAATACTAATTAGTATTCAAAAAGAAAACCCTCCCCATAAAATCAAGTAAATTTGTACCATTATTCATTACGTCCAGTTTAAAAATAACAGACCCTCTACAGTAGTCTTACTTCAGCATTCTAGAAATTGACATTTTGATGACTAAAGCTCTACAATACGAAAAGTGCAGTTATGTATTTTGGAAAATCTTTTTGAAAAGTGATTTTCACACAAATGCAGTTACATTATGTAATTTAATGTATACTAATAGTGGCAGAAGGAAACAAGAATTTATGGATAGCTGGAGTTAAAAAAAAAAAATTTTCCATAGGAATGGCTGGACCATTTAAGATGCAATATAAACTGACTCAAACCAACCCACAACCTGAAATTAACACCTAAACTCATGAGAGATTTAGAAGAGGGGGGAAAAATGGAAAACATCTACAGTTCTGCTTACCTCTTGACTTCCTAGTTTTGACCAGAAGTAAATCAATAGAGGCTATTTTTACTATAACTCAGCCATATGATAAACCCTCTTTTCTCATTTCTACAAAAAAAAAATTTAGATACAATTCAAAATAAACATCTCCAAATTCTGCTGCTTAACAGAACGGCCTCAGAACATGACAGAATTAGAGTAAGCACCTATTACAAATGGTACAAATGTCAACCTTCAACATGTTGGTAAATGATGACTCACAGGGATGGATATTTTTGGTGTCTCACTTCTTATCTGTCAAATGTAAAATAGTAACAGCCCTCTGATATTGATAGTAACTTTTTATTTTTGTCCTAATTTTAAGAGCACTGAGCATCTACAGTGCCCAATGAAATACCATGGGATTTGTTTTGTGCTTAGCACCTCAGAAAAACAGGCTTTAACCAAAGAAGAAGAACACTGTCTTGTCATTTTTCTATTATCTAACATCTGTTGTTAATGCAACATTCACAAAATGGGCTTTTAACAGCATCTCGTAAGAAGTGAATTATCTCATTCATTTTGTTAATACAAAATCCTGCTAAAGATACATGCCCTCACTCACCCTTTCTGGAGTGTTATGTGTTAGTCTCACTGAGGGTAACAGAAACTCTTGACCTTGGTCCATGTGTTTATTAATGCTAATGAAATTCAACAAATGGTTTCAGGGAAAGCAATGAAAGCAGAGAAAAAGGACAAAGGCAGTAATGAGTCTGTAATTATTTCTATAAATAAAAGCTGGAGAAGTCTCAGACAAGAAAGAAACATCATGTAAAAACAATATTAATAGACATGGTAAAGAGACATGCAAAGTTTATTCAAAGTTGTGTAATGAAGAGAGAGGATTAAAAGAGGAATTAGCAAAAGCTGAAACAAATGTTATTCATGAGTTAAGAGCATTAACAGTCAGTACATTATCTGTGTTACCACTGATCTTTAATGTAATGAATGAGAAACTTTATCTCATTAAAGATCAAGCAAAAGGTTCTTTATCTGCAGCTTATTCCATGAATTGCAACACTTCAGCTATTTCAACCTGTTGTACTCAAGAGAGGATTCAACGGAAAGAAAATTTACCAGAGGTAATGACACCATAGGGAAAATATTGACTAAATTAAACCAGAAAAGGAAATAAAATGAGAAAGAGAATAAAGAAATTAAGGTAGAAGGAAAAGTGTATATACCTATGTCTATCTATACTGAATATGTGGAGATCTAAAAAATACATTGGAAAGTTATGCAATTGATTATGGAACCATGCAATAAATTGTACTAAACACAGCTTTGTCTCATTTTTGGCTACTTCATCAGCCCAATAACTTGTCAGTTCACAGCTTATTTTATCATTCTAAATTTGAAAACATTTTAAATGTAACGAATTATTTTCTCACATTTGGTGCTGTCTCTCTAATTTTTTTTTAAAATTGATCAGTTCTAAGATATCAACGCTTCCCTCAGAGAGCTGTGCAGCCATTTCTCTTGTTCTGATGGTTCTCATAAGACCCACTTTAAGGCTATGTCCATGCTTACAAGTTATTTTGAATTAAAGAGGCTTAAGTCATAATATCTTATTCCCTGGCCAAGGAGGCATTTTATTATATCAAATTAAGTGGTTCCTTAATTCAAAATAAAGAACCACTAATTTGATACAATAAAACATACTTTTACTTTGAAGTATCACTTACTTCAAAGTTATTAGTTCGAATTAAGCCATTTTAAGCTGCAGAATTGGCTTAATTTGAACTAATTCCCCTATTCTTTTGCCTGCCTTCCCTTATTTCAAATTAGAGAGTCTACTGAAGACTCTCTACTTCAAATTAAGAAAGCTCATTTTATTGTGAATTAGAGAATCTTCATTGGACTCTTAATTCAAAATAATAACTTTGAAGTAGTGCTAATTCAAAGTAATAACTTTGATTTAAATTCAAAGTAGTTTATTTCAGATTAACTACTTCAAATTAATTGTGTAAGTGTAAACATAGTCTATATGACTGATCATTTAAGTAGGCAGAATCTCGCTATGCTGCTATAATGTCCTAATGCCACATACCATGTCACAGTCATATGATTACAAACATACAACTATGAGTACAGTTAGAGACAACAGGCTTGATTCTACACTGTTTTTTGGAACTTTTGTAGTGATTTTGCACACCTATGCATAGCAGGTAGCACTGTGTGGGAACAAAAATTTTCTTTTTGTAGGAAATTCTGCAATTATGATTTTTCTTCAAATCTCAGATCAGCACAAAATCAAAGAATTTTGAATTTCCCTTGAAACAATTTAAAAAAAAATAATAAAATTTGCTGGGGTCAATTGAAATAAAAATATATACAACCAGTGTTTCAATTTTAAAGATTTTTACAATATAATTTTTTAAATGAAAAATCATGTTGATACAAAAAAACCCCAAAGAACAAAACAAAACATTCCATTCTGAAACTACTGATGCTCCTGGGAGCATATGTAGGAGCCCAGTTTGTAATGCTGTAGTTAACATTCTCGCAATCTCTGCACGCAAACTGTGGCTTCATGAAGGCCTAGTTTTCACCTTCATGTAACCTCTCCATTGTTGTACCATTCACATGTGTCTTATCACTTGTCTGTCGTCCTCCTCACAGAGCTGATCTTCCACTGGAATTTGGTTAATGGCACTCTATCAACCAGTGCTGTGAAATGATGCAAGTCTAACATCTCCTCCTAGAGACTGAGGTCACTGCCTAAAGTCATAAGTATTTGTTCATATGAAAACTGACACATTTTCACTTTTCAGCAAATCCCGCTCGGAGTGAAAAGGAGTTTTCACAAATGAAATGACCCCCTGCTTTTCCCATTCAAACATAAATAACCTTTTCTAATCAGTGGGGAAACTGACACCTGTAGACATTGAAGGTCTCATGGAATAGGTACAAAGGAAAGAGAGGGAAAATGTAGCTATCCCAGCTGGTTAAATGTTGGGCTGAAGGTGTTGGAAGGACAGGATTGGTTGCTATTTATCACAGCCACCATTCACATTCTCTAGGATCCTGCTTTCCACAGAAAGACAATGAGATCCTGGTTTCCTTCCAGTTGTCTCTTTAAGCAGTAGTAATGCAGTGTACCACTTGAATCATCCAGTGAAACTGCAGCATTTAGAGATTTCATTAAATAGCAATATTCTGCCCTTTAATAGCTCCTTCCATCCCAGGATCCGAGACAATATTTAAAAGCAATATTGAATTTAAGACTAACCACAAGCCAGTTATCTTCTCATTTTTATGTATGAGGAAACTGAGGCAAAAAGAAATTAAACACCTGTCTAGAACAGTGTCTGGCAGACTCAGATATAGAAACCAGGTCTCAATACTCATAATACTTTGTCTTAACCTGTGTCTAGTATTTTGTTTTTTTGTTTCTGTTTTAACCTCTTGGGCAGACCATTGGTTTCATGGTTACTGGACTACCCAATATTATCTATTCCAGATCCCTGATTAGGTTTCAGATAACCCAAAGAAGAGAATGTCCCCAGAGATTCTGTCAGAGTATTTATACAGACCCTATCATGTTGGCACAGGACTTGAGAGATTTAGTCAGTGCTGATATAAAGTTCATGATTTTGCACCTCAATATTGCGTATCAGTGCTTTTGATTTTTTTTTTTTAAATCTGCTGTGTAAGCAACACTGGGAAGTGATGCTTAAATGACACACAAGACAGGATTTGACATACTAGTAATGAAAGCCACTTCCCAATATACACTCCAGGGAAAGCTTTTAAAGAATAACATTTCTTCAGACTCAGGGGGTTAAATTATAATTTGGCAGGCCTTGGAAACCTCCTAAATTTCCTTCATGCATGTCTGGGGCCCCTTCATGCACCCCAGATACTGCCCCCCCCAATGCCTGCCCTCCCACCCCAGCTACTCCCCCTGAAACACCTACCCCCCCACAGACTTCTCTTTCCCCATGTTTTCCTCAGCCCCAATCCCCATTCCCTAAGCTCTCTGCCCCCATGTCCCCACACCAGCACTCCTAACACCCCACACCCAGCTCCCTCATCTTCACTTCACCACCTTCAACTCTCTAAACCCCTCCACATGCCCCAGCCCACCATCCCGATCTCTTCTTCCAACCCCAGCCCCCCACAATGAGCCACCTGCTGCCTGACTGTCCCCAAACCACCCCATGGACTCCCTTACCTGTGCTGCCAAGGTGGCTGAGGACCCGGGCTGGGCCAGGGGGAGGGAGGCTGTGGTGCCAGCCAGTCGGCCAGTGAAAGGGGACACAGGCCTGAGACTGGATCCCGGATGCGCTTGCCACCTGGGCCCAGCAGGAAGGGGCAGGGCTGTGACAGACCCTGGGGAAAGGAGGGGAGAGGTGGCCAGGCTTACTCCAGCCCACAGACCCTTGAGTTGGCCCTGGGGGAATGTGCTGAAACGCTGCATTCCTGTGCATTCTTCTAGTTTTAGGGGGCTCTGGAATGCAGTGTTCAGATGCATTCCTCTGTTTTTAGGGGCCCCCAGACTGCTGCCCCCATAAAAATACAGGGCCCCAGAACACTCTTCCGAGGTGTTCCAGCTTACTTTAACCCCTGTACCATACTTGATTCTCTAAGACCATCATGACACTTCTTCTGTGGGAGCAAGGTATAGACACATAATGGGCACAACTTTTTGCAGAGAAAATTAGACATACACGATTTTGCAAAGTGAAAACAATACACTTCAGACAGTTTGAGCATCAACTTGGCAGTGTTTCCTGTGTCTGACAGCTTTGACAGAGAATACTTGAGTACAAATTTCAAACCTTGATGTCTTACTCAGTAGGATATATCCTAATCCTGCTGGCCATTGCTTTCTATTTCTAGATGACTTCGTTATCTGATGGAACATGAACAGTAATATGTCTCTTCTCTATAGCTCCAGGAGTGATAGGAAATTGGCAGTGTCATATAACTCACATATTGTTTGGTCTGGGGCCAGCTATCTGTCTGAAAACTAATTTAGGGCAAATGGGTCAATGAAAGCTTTGTCCAAATAAGAATCACAGGATTTGGTTCATATTGATTAGTTGTCTTTAGCAGAATGTCTATAAATAGATCAGCACACTGACTAGGCAAACATCCTTATGATTACACTGTCTTCAAAAGTTATTTGAAATATACCTTTATTGAGAAAGTCAAAAGTGATGGGGGGTTTTTAACCACCACAGGAAAACCATGGTCTTTGTGTTTGTCTGTAAATCTCTTTAACTGCTTGCAGAGATTTAAAATTGTCTGCCTATCAAGTCTATATCTTTAACAAATAAAGTCTTCTCACAAAGTCAAAAAAAGGAGTCTTACTCCATAAATTGTGTCTGCTGTAAAATTGTCAGTATATTCTTTCTTGCTCATGTTTTTTTCATCTTACACCACAAACTCTTTGTGAGAAAAAAAAAAAGACTGACAAGATAATTTTGGCCTTGTAGCACTTCCCTTATCTACTGCAAATAATTATTCAGCTATTTAATTCCTCCAAATTTGTCTGAGTATCTATTTGCCTGCCCACACATTTTATTTTTGTGTAGAATTGCAAATGAGCAACTAAATCTATAGACCTGCCCACTATCCACCCTCTTCACTATTGTTAATTTTAGACCATGTCAAAATACACTCCTTGAATGTACTTTTTGAAAGTAACTTGTCCGCCCAATGCCTCTAAATCCATACTGTTAATTAATATCTCAGATCCTATAGGGATGTTTATGACATAAAAATTTGAGGGGGGTTAGGGGTAAACTGAAGGTTAAAAGCTAAACTGTTTTAATTACTACCCCAGCAGATATTAGCAAACAATAACTTTGTTAAGTGACAATTAAGATAGCGGCAGAACACATTCCATTGCCCATACCTTAAAAGAATGAAAACAGGAAGTTAAGGAGAAGATTTGTGCATTTCCACCTTCACATTGTCTACAACTGCTAATAGCATACATGAGCATTACCTATGACTTTCACATTTATCTGCAGCAGATACATAAAAGCAATATATACCCCAGCTTCATCCCATTTGCACTCTAGGGAAGAACGTTGTATGGGACCTCATCTGCTTTCATATCAGTAGACCAGACCATCTGACCACCACACAATTCATGAATTTGGGAAGCTATTTTGCATTTACACTGCAGAAAAATGTTTTGTGTTACAGAGTGCACTCAGACAATTTGGTGAAAAAATTGCCAAAGGGGGGAATTTTTAAACTGATATTATTTTTACTATATGAATTCATTTTTTTCAATAAGCAACCATGAAAAATTCAAATAGAACTCAAAGTTCTGTTTTATGCCACTTCAAAGAAAATTTTTACAAATAAATATGTAAAGCTCCTGTGAAAGCCTATCTCTGAAACACAACCTTAACTTCACCTAGATCTATGCTACAGAATAGTGGTGTGATTCCTTTAGTTGCACTGACTACGAAACTACTAGAGCTCTTGGTACATACACAGAATGGCTAATCCATGTCAGTGCTGCCTGTGTTATTGTAACAACATTTCAGTTTTTAGTGTGCTAGCTCAATGAAAGCTAACACAAATACACTTATGCGAACTGTGAATCCACACTGATAGCTCATCAGAAGTAACTTGTTAAGCAGCTACTGCTATACCATGCAATAGGACATATCCATAACAATAACTCTTGTATGGACCAATGCCACCACAGACAGAAGTATTTCATGAATTTTCTCATAACATTTTTTTCTTATTTTCCACCTGAGGAAGTCTGAAGAAATTGTGCAATAATTGTAATTTAGCTAACAATACATACCAGACTTAGCATGGGCAAAAGCAGGGGTGGTGGTCTCTTCTGGGCATTTCCCTAAAGTCCATGATGATTCAGTAGAGTCTCAAGAGGAAAGCAGATGAAGAACACATATGACTTGAAAATGGAAGCTTGGGCAGCCAGCCAAAGGAGAAGCAAAACTGAGAATGGTGGCAAAATGGTTCTCTCTTGTTTATGCTCATTGAGGTCTAAGCAGCTGAGAAGCTAGCCTGCTTCCCAAAAGGCTTCATAATAGACATCTAGTGCACTACCAACTCTTTCATTATGACACTAAAAGGAATAAAATATGATGGTTCTGAGTTTCCATCAGTTTGCCAGTAGAAAGTGACCTTCAGTTTCATTTATGCTTATCCTAAAGTCCTTTATACAATCAGAGCAGAGGAAAGTAACCTTGCTATAAATGGAAATCAATTCCAATCTAAAAAAGGGACATCCTAAAACTAAAAGAATATTAAATTTCATGAAATATTTAAAATAAAACATTCAACTTAAATTTCTGTCATTTACTATGGAAAAACAGTGTATCAGTCTATTAACTGGCATACTTCTAAAATCTTATATGTTGGCTGGTGATCTGAGCTATTTAAACCGAGGCATGCTCATGTGCAGGTAGACACCAAAATCCTCAAATCTCAATTTCTTATCTCGATAAGATTATTTGAGCTGGTTCACCAAGAAGCTAGAAAGAGAGACTGTTCCTGGTCATTGACAAGCCCAGGACAATTGTATCCTAACATTCTTAGGCACGATTTCTTCCCAAGAAACCATGACATGGCGCATGTATGCACCGCAGTAATGGGTAGCACTTTTAGTTTCAAGGTCAGATCCTCAGTTGTTGTTGTCAGTGGAGTGACACAGATTTACACCAGCTCAGGGACTGGAGCTAAATATTTATCTATCCCACAATGAATAAAAGATAGGATTATTTTTTCAGGAAAGCACATACTCAGATCTGGAAATCATCTTCTCTTAAGCACAGTTCATTATCTTTGTTTCCTTGTATTATTAAAATATATGGGTGTGTAAGAAATGTAATTTCAGCTGTGGTACAAAACATTAGAGAATTTCTCTTCACAATAGAAAGGATTGAAGTGTAAAATCCCCTGAAGCAAAAGAGTTCACTCTTCCTTTCCTCCACTTTGATATTTCACTTTCTCATTTTATTTATTTATTGAAGTGTTGAATTTCTATTAGAGTTTTAAAGATTTTGCAGCTGGCTGAAGGAAAACATGTGAAGTGAGCTAACATCCATAAGCCTGGCTTTTCCCCCCTCTATAATTATCCACTAACCTGATTTCTAAAAATAATGCCACTTTCTTCTTTCTTTTTTAAAGCCTTCACCTTTGTCAAACAAATTAGTCTGAGCTACAGCTAGAAACTCCAGTTTTAGCCTACACTGGCTGGAAGAAGTATGTTACTATTTAAATATTATAATCATCATCCTGAGTTATAACAAGCATTGTCAACAAATTTACAAGCCAGAGCATGTACCTGAGTGGAAAATGGAAAGAGTGTTAAACCATGTGTGCCACTTCCTCTTTTACAAGGAGTCCTTTGCTTTTCCCCTAGCTATTCAGACTTGCTTGGGAGATGGTGCTGCTGATAAATCAGACCCCAGAGCTGGCAGCCATGCTTGCACCGGTCTGACTTTGTAGCTAACCTGAAAACATCCTGAACTATCAAAGAATTTGGAAGCAAGAAGATCCTCATCCTGTAATGATGTATGGTTAAGCTTAATTTATACATCCCTGAATAGTTCCTGATTACTCTGTGTATAACTTTACCATGCCTGAACTTTAGTAGACCAGCAGTAAACAGTGTACAAATGCGACAGTGCTAAGATCTAATGGGTGGGTCAACAGTCTGATCACTGTACTCTCAATTAGTTCCTCTGGTGATGATTGATTGAATAATAATTAATCAAAGGAATGCTGGGTAGGTAAAGAATTAATTAGCCATCAGCTGCCAACCTGATCAAATCCAGGAAGGAGGTGTTGTAGGAGGAGAGGGAAAGAGGCAGATAGTACTAAGGGAGCCTAGACTGAAAGAACTTCTTAAAGAAGATGTCTTTCCTTCCTATGGCCCTAGTAAAAAACTGCTGGAAGAAATAGAGATTTAAAACCAGTGATGTTGCACTTTATTTGTGTGGATGGAAAGGTGTAGCAAGAAATTCAGCCTGAACACTAAAAGAAAGTGGATGTCAGCGGTTTCTGGGGCATTAGATGAGGACAGGGTGTTACCCCATCACAACAAGGAACCCAGTCCATGGTAAAGATGAAACCAGATACCTGTTGAATGGCATATTTGGGGTTAGTGGCAACCTGTGCACCACTTCATCTTCACCCCCTTCCCCCACCCCCCCAGGGACAGGGGGAAGAAAAAGAACATTATTTGTTATCTCCCCCCCCCATTTTTCATTCTTTTTTCTTCATCCTCTTCCTATGTTGTAAGAAATAGGAAGTAAATAGTGTAGTGGCTAGCACCTCTGCTTAACATGCAGAAGGTCCTAGGTTCAATTCTCAGGGGGTTGGACTCAATGATCTCATGAGGTCCCTTCCAGCCCTATGATTTGATTGATTGATTGGCTCAATAAATGAAACTAGAGTGAGATATCTTGATTGTTTTTGTAATCTAACTTTTGTTTTTTTCACAGACTACTTAAGAATTGCTGAGGGTCTCAGTGGACCTCTTAACAATCTTGCCAAATGTTGTTTGCATTGTTAGGTATTGTAAAGCACTTTGGAAAAGACTGTATTTGCATTATGCTAACGTGAAAAAATGTGTAAAAATGAAAAGGAAAGATGATGACTAAATACAGGAGTGGTGAGCAGCTGGGAAGAGCAACAGGAACTCTGGGCTAGGCCCAGAGCAGAAGGACATAACCAGCCAAGAATCCTTGCAGGCCAGATTGGAAGGATAATCCTGACTCCGATAGGGATGCCAACGCTGGGGAGAGGAGCCCTACCTCCCTAGAGGCTGGGGGCATGTGGCCACTGCCAGAGAAAGTGTTTGACTCTCTGCATCCCTGCAGCACAGCCAGGGTCTGGGCAGGAGGCCTGAGACATGTGAGGACCAGACTATAAACATGTGTTACATGCCAGAGATGTGGGAAGGCAGGGTTGTGTCTGGGAGCAGCTTTTGGTGTTTGCCTTTAACTTACTCATCTTTTCTTTATTTTCTTATTTGATTTTTTGATTGCTGTTCAGTTACTAAATTCTATTGCTGGGAACTAAGTAAAATCATTAGTAAGTCAGGGAAGCCCCCAGTTCAGAATTAACATCTAGACTGGGAACATCTTAGATCCAGGGCCATTGCTGCGGGGGGTAGGACTAGGGCCTGAACCAGACTGGGGGCTCTGGGCTGCCCCCCCATGGGACCACCTGGCTGGCACCCCCCACTGAAGGGGACCTGCGGCCCCTGACCACAGCCCCTCCTCCACACCTGGGCCACAGAGACTGGCCCCTTCTCCCCTGTTGTTGGCTCCCCAGTTCTTGCCTCAGCCCCACTCTGCCCAGGATGTGGTGGGGGCCAGCTGGCATGCAGTGAGCTCCTAAATGCTGAGTCAGGAGTGGCAGAGACCTCAGCAGCCACGAGCCATGCCAGCTGCTCCCCTTCAGGCTCACTGCCTTACAGCAAGCAGGGGCTGGCCCACTCTGCCCCCCACCCCCAGGGGCAGGCCAGCTGGCCCAAGGGTGGGGCAGAGCACAAATACCAGCCTCTGGCCCAGACAGGGACTCCCCCCCTTGCTGCAGTGCTGCAAGTCAAAATGGGAAAGTAGGGCAATCAGCTGGGTATCTTAGGTGCCTATACACAAATGCAAGGAGCCTGGGAAACAAGCAGGAGGAATTGGTAGCACTAGCGCAGACAAAGAACTATGACATGATTGGGATAACAGAGACGTGGTGGAATAGTTTGCATGACTGGAGCTCTGCAATAGATGGGTATAAACTGTTCAGGAAGGACAGGCAGGGAAGGAAAGGGGGAGGAGTAGCACTATATGTAAAGGAGCTCTATGACTGCTCAGAGCTTCATTATGAAAGTGGAAACAAGCCAGTTGAAAGTCTGTGGGTTAAGTTTAGAGGGGAGAGCAACAAGGGGGATGTTGTGGTAGGTGTCTGCTACAGACCACCAGATCAGAAGGAGGAAGTGGATGAGGCATTCTGTGTACAACTAACAGAAGTTTCTAGAGCACAGGCCCTGGTTCTCATGGGGGACTTCAATTACCCTGACATCTGCTGGAAGGCCAATAGAGCAGTGCACAGGCAATCCAGGAAGTTTCTGGAGAGTGTTGAGGACAACTTCCTGGTACAAATGCTGGAACAACCAACGAGGGGCCTTGCGCCTCTCGATCTGCTGCTCACAAATAGAGAAGAATTTATCAGGGAAGTAGAAGTGAATGGCAGCCTGGGTAGCAGTGACCATGAAATGATTGACTTCAAGTTGATGATTAAAGGAAAGAAGGAAAGAAGCAAAACACAGACCCTGGACTTCAGAAAAGCAGATTTTGTCTCCCTCAGGGAACTGATGGGCAGGATCCCTTGGGAGGCTGATCTGAAGGGGAAAGGTGTCCAAGAGAGTTGGGTGCATTTTAAAGAAACCCTGCTAAGGGCACAGGAAGATACAATTCCAATAAGGAGAAAGCACAGCAAATGTGGAAGGCGCCCACTGTGGCTTAACAGAGAGCTCTGCACTGAGCTGAAGCATAAAAAGGACGCTTACAGGAAGTGGAAGCTAGGACAGATGACTAAGGAGGCATATAAAGACATTGCTCGGGACTGCAGGGATAAAATCAGAAAGGCCAAAGGACAAATGGAGTTGCGACTAGCAAGGGATGTGAAGGATAACAGGAAGGGGTTCTACAAGTATATCAATAACAAGAAGAGGATCAGGGATGGTGTAGGTCCCTTACTGAATGGGGCAGGCATCCTCGTGACAGAGGATGAGGAAAAAGCTGAAGTGCTCAATGCTTTTTTTAGTTCAGTTTTCACAAGCAAGGTCAGCTCCCAGCCCACTACAATAGGTACGGGGGACTGGGGAGAAGAAGAGAGGCCCTTGGTGACAGAAGGTCAGGTTAGGGACTGCTTAAAGAAACTAGATGTGCACAAGTCCATGGGGCCGGATGAACTGCATCCGAGGGTGCTGAGGGAGCTGGCTGATGAGATAGCAGTACGGTTGGCCATTATCTTTGAAAACTCGTGGCGAACGGGGGAGGTGCCAGAGGACTGGAAAAAAGCAACTATAGTACCTATCTTCAAGAAAGGCAAAAAGGAGGATCCAGGGAATTACAGACCTGTCAGCCTCACCTCAATCCCTGGAAAAATCATGGAGCAGCTTCTCAAAGAATCCATCCTGAAACACTTGGAGGAAAATAGAGTAATCAGGAACAGTCAGCATGGATTTACCAAGGGTAAATCATGCCTGACCAACCTCATCACCTTCTATGATGAGATGACTGGATTTGTGGATGCGGGAAGAGCCGTTGATGTGATATACCTTGACTTTAGCAAGGCTTTTGATACGGTTTCCCACAGCATTCTCATTGGCAAATTAAGGAAGTATGGGTTAGATGCATGGACTGTAAGGTGGATAGAAAACTGGCTAGAACAACGGTTTCAGCGTGTAGGAATCAATGGCTCCATGTCAAGTTGGCAGGCAGTAACAAGTGGTGTGCCCCAGGGGTCGGTCCTGGGGCCAGTTCTGTTCAATGTTTTCATTAATGATCTGGATGATGGGATAGATTGCACACTTAGTAAGTTTGCAGATGATACCAAACTGGGGGGAACGGTAGACACCCTAGAGGGCAGAGACAGGATTCAGGGAGACCTAGACAAACTGGAGCAGTGGGCCAAGAGGAATCTCATGAGGTTCAACAAGGATAAGTGTAAAATCCTACACTTGGGACGAAAAAACCCCATGTACTGCTACAGGCTGGGGAGTGATCAGCTAAATAGCAGCACTGGAGAAAAGGACCTGGGAGTCATGGTGGATGGGAAGCTGGATATGAGTCAGCAGTGTGCTCTTGCTGCCAAAAAGGCCAATGGCATACTGGGCTGCATCAGAAGAAGTGTTACCAGCAGATCAAGGGATGTGATCATTCCCCTCTATTCTGCACTAGTGAGGCCACATCTGGAATACTGTGTCCAGTTTTGGGCTCCCCACTACAAAAAGGACATGGACAAATTAGAGAGAGTCCAGAGGAGGGCAACCAAAATGATCAAAGGGCTGGAGCACAAGCCCTATGAAGAAAGACTGAAGGAACTAGGCTTATTTAGCCTGCAGAAGAGAAGACTGAGGGGGGATTTGATAGCAACCTTCAACTACTTGAAGGGTTGCTCCAAGGAGGAGGGAGCTCGACTGTTCTCGGTAGTAACAGAGGGCAGAACGAGAAGCAATGGTTTCAAGTTACAGCTGGGGCGGTCCAGGCTGGATATTAGGAAAAACTTCCTTACTAGGCGAGTGGTGAAGCATTGGAATAAGCTGCCTAGGGAGGTGGTGGAATCTCCATCTCTGGAGGTGTTCAAGTCCCAGCTGGACAAAACACTGAGTGGGATGATTTAATGGGAGTGGTCCTGCTTTTTTTGGCAGGGGGTTGGACTAGATGACCTCGTGGGGTCCCTTCCAACCCTATGATTCTATGATTCTATAACAGTTTTAGCACTCCTGACATGCTTCTGCTGAGCTGGGTGGGGAGGGTGGATTATCAGGTATTTGGGGCTGGAGCCTGGGGCCCACTTTTGAGCTTAACTGCCTAAAGCCCCTTTGATAATCTGGCCCTTGGAAAGGCCCAGAACCAATTGGTCTGTGGGGCCCTCAGTACTCCCCCAGTGCTGGGGTGGCGGGCAGAGCAGGCCAGCCCAGAGGCCAGACTCCATGCTTCCACCACACTCCTTGTCTTCAGCTTGCCATCAAAGGTAGCATTGGGGGTGCAATAACATGGCCCAGATGCGGTCTCCCTGTTCAACCACCATGCCCCCCAAGGATGGCAGGGTTTTAGCCTAGTCCCTGCCTTTGGTGATCAGAACAAAATTGGGAGTTGAGCCCCCAGGAATCCAGGTTCCAGCCTTATCAGAGTTATAGGGACCCACCATATTGGAGAGTGGGAGGGGAGTCCTTGAGGTTAGGCAAACTTCTGGGTAAAGGCACTGGGAGAGAGGACTCAGATCCTTTTGCTAACTAGTTCCACTAAGCCAAGATAATTCCCCACCATAGTGGGCCCATTCCTTCAGTTACACTTAGGTTATGTCTACACTAGCCAATTAGTCCGGACCAAGCAAGTTTAGTCCAGACTAATTTATCCCGTGACACACTAGGCTGTACTTAGTTTGAACTAAGAAATTTCTTAGCTCAATCTCGGCAAAGCTTAGTCCAAACTAATAAGTTTGTCCAGTTAGTCTGGACTAAGCACTTAGTTCGAACTTTAGTTTGAACTAGACACAATGTAGACACAGACTAAAGCTTAGTTCGAACTAGAAAAGTTCAAATTAAGCCATTAAGTCAAACTAGCCGCGTGTCCTTGTTCGAACTAACTTTTTAGGACATGTGGCTAGTTCGAACTAAAAAGCTGCAGTTAGTCTGAACTAGCCCGAGGTTAGTTTGGACTAACCTTGGAATTTTTTATTTTGGGCTAGCAAGTCTAGACTAAAAAAATAGACATAGACATAGCCCTTGTTGCTTTTATGTCATTGCCAAGACAGGGACAACATTATAATGCAAATTCTTTGCTAGACTACTTCAAAAAAAAAAAAAACACATTTAGACCATAGTGCAGAGTAAATTCACAGAACGCAAAAAGACTGGACTGTTTCATGATTTGCAACACTTATTAAGATCACTCATTTGTCAGATTTGTCCTGAATTTTGGGTACCCCTTGTTGTTGGGAGCCCATGCCACGGCAGAGTTTATTTCATGGCAAATCCACCCTGACCTGATGATATTCATTTTATCTAGGGTATTGTTAAAGTAGTCCTCCTAATTGTCACTTGGAGTCGCTGAGACATACCAGGACACAATACAGACTAATAAACAGCAGAGTTACTCCAGCTCTGCAACCTTGGCTCCCTTATGGCGCCTTACTGAAGTAGCTCCCACTGCGCCATTCACAACCAGCCTTCCAACATACAAGTCACACTGTATCTTTCTGTAACTGCATCATGCCAGTCACACTTGGGTTATAGTTTGGCTCTCATCAGCCTTGGTTATACTGCAGAACGACCCCAACATAACCCCAGCTTTTGATTTTTCCATAGAAATGTATGTTTTGTATTGCCCAACACTCTCCTGAACCTTATGAGTTATATGAGGTCTGTTTCAGAGGGGAAGCTGTGTTACTCTATTTTCAGCAAAAACAATAAGGAGTCTTGTGGCACCTTAGAAACTAACAAAAAAAGATGTTGGGGGTGCATAAACTTTGTGGGCTAGCACCCACTTTGTCAGATTCATGAAGTGGAAGCTTGGTTTGTTAGGGATATATTCACATTAAAGGGTGAGTACATTCAGTATGTTATTTCTTTAAAAGAAATAATGTGAACACAACTGGTCAATGGAGTTACCCAGGCACTTCAGCTTAAACATGTTAGGTAAGATAAAACAATTAAGCTCTATTTAAGCGAGTACAGGTGATGAGGCAAAAAAAGTCAGGTATGGTTCTAAGAAAAATAAAAATAAAATGACACTGATGCCTAATTTAACAAACTATATTGAATTCAAAGCAAAGTTTTCACACCTCATGCCTTCAAGCAGTCCTACTGAACAAACATCTTTGGTTAGGACTCCTTCTCCCACAGTCCAACAAAGGCTTCCTTTGTTGCTTCAGATGCCTAAGGTAATAGGCAGGGACAGAGGGAGTGCCATGGACTGTTTGTCCCTCCTTTTTTAGAGTTTCAGTCCCCTTTCTGTAGAACATTTCCAGCTGGGCATCAGGAGAAAAGAAGTTTGTCCAGAAGGATGTCTACCTGTCTCATTAAGCAGTTAGAGAGTATTTATCACTGTATTCTTTAGTGGACAAGTATCCACTTAAAATTGACACTAACTGGCATCCTTGTTAGTGATCTTGAAAAGGACTGAATAGATGTAGAACTATTTTCTCAGTCTGAGGCAAATTCTCCAGAATACAGTTTTAAGGAATGTGAGTTTGAGAGTATGAGAGCAATCATTTACTGCCATTAATTGTGTTGGATGAGTTCTGTGGATAAAAAGAAGCCAGGTTTGTTTATTTCCACCTTTCAGCACCACAAAATGCAAAATGTAGTTTAAAAAACTGTTTACTTACTAAGACAATTAAACCTTTCACTTTACAAAAATCCTACAAGGAAGCAGGTTTACTACCTCCAAATACACTAGTCCTTTTCCAGCTATTGTCTTGGTTAAAAGAGTAACTTTTCATTGGACTAAAGTAAAATGCAATTGCAAGTTGACTTGCTGAAAGAAATAGAATTGCTAAATGAACACACATCTTCCTATCTACAAAATCCAAATATATGTTATAATGTCCTCAGCAAATGTCTGTTGAAGGAGTTGGTGTGCTGAAAGAATATGTTTTGTGTGCAATGTAACAAGGTTAGGCATTCAACACATTGCCATTATATACTGTTTTGTGTTGCCAAGACTGATTGACAGAAGGAGATAACATTTCCTAAATAGGTTCAAATGGTACTTTGTTGAAGAATATAGCAGTGCAAACAATCAGACTGTGGCTCCTCAAATTCTAATTTCTTTAATGTAAGTAGTTAGTGTGTATATTACATTTCAAATGTGCAAAATATATTACATGTGCAATCATTATTTATTATTAAAATACAATAATGGAATTTTTAGAGGGGTGCACTTAAGCACTAATGTGTACCTATAAAAAAGGCAAAATATGTAAAGGAACAAGAGAAGAGAAAGAGACAGTAAGTCTTTAGAAAGAAAATTATCAAACTAAACCACGAAAAACTAAGGGATGACTTTTTTTTAGAAACTGGTAATATGGCTCTGAAAAAATAAGAACATCAACACACTTCCCTCCTACACTGAAATGTCATCCAAAATATAAAGTATCTTACAGAAATACTTTTTAGAAGCTGTGGAAAAAAGTCATTCTTGTTTCCCCTCCTATTTTTCTCTGTAATGATCTTTCTTGTCCTCTTTGGAAATGCCAGTCCTAAAATAACCTCAAGAAAAGTTATATATGTCAGATTTCCTGTTTACTTTGGCAGATTGTGGAGGATCAGCGCCTATTTAAAAAAAATCAGTATTTGATATCTCATACTGAAGAATTTCCATAGATGTTTCCTATTCTAAAAAATTAAATGTTAGCATTTCTGTCAGTGGCAATTATTTGCAAAAGCTTACATTTTAAAGGCAACTACTGTAGTTTGATACAGAATTTCCAGAATTTTCTAAAACAAATCTCCAAACTTTTAAAATTATTTTATAGTATATACTTTAATGCTAACACAGAAGGTAATTATGCGTTGTCCATTGTCTCGAGATCTTTCTGCACAGACTCAGTCTGAGACTCTAAGGTCAGAAGGGGCCAATATGGTCATCTAGTTTGACCTCCTGCACAATGCAGGCCATAGAATTTCACTTACCCACTCCTGTAATAAACCTCTAACCAATGACTAAGTTATTAAAAGCCTCAAATCATGATTTTAAGACTTTAAGGTACAGAGTAAGGTGCCCCATACTACAAAGGAAGGTCAAAAAGCCCTACAGCCTTTGCCAATCTGAGCTGGGGGAAAATTCCTTCCTGACCCCATATATGGCAATCAGTTAAACCTTGAGCATGTGGCAAAACTCACTAGCCAGACACTCAAGAAAGAATTCTCTGTGAAGAGAACCCACCCATCAAATGTCCCATCTCATGCCATTAATATATTCAACACCCATAGTCAAAGATCAGTCCATTTACCAAACTAAGTTGTCCCATCATACCATTTTGTCCATAAATTTGTCAAGCTCAGCTTTGAAGCTAGCTACATTTTTGCCTCCAACAGCTCCCCTTGGAAAATATTTCAGAACTTCACTTTTCTGATGGTTAGAAACCTACATCTAATTTCAAGTCTAAACTTCCTGATGGCCAGTTTATTTCCATTTGTTTTTATGTTCACATTGGCACTGAACTTAATTAATTCCTCTCCCCCCCTGATATTTATCCCTCTGATATATTTGTGGAGAGGAATCATATTTCCTCTCAACTTTCTTTTGATTAGGCTAAACAAGCCAAACTTTTTCAGTCTCCTCCCTTGAGGCAGGTTTTCCATTCCATAGATCATTATTGTAGCCCTTCTCTGCACCTGCTCCAGTTAGAATTCCTCTTTCTTAAACATGGGGAACCAGAACTGCACACAGTATTCCTAATGAGATCTCACCAGTACCTTGTATATCAGTACTACTACTTCCCTGTCTCTACTGGAAATACCTTGTCTGATGCATCCTAGGCCCTCATTAGTTTTTTTCACATCCACATCATAATGGCAGCTCATAGTCATCCTGTGATCAAACAGTACTCCCAGGCCTTTCTCCACCTCTGTCAATTCCAACTGGTGTGTCCCTAGCTTATTGCAAAAACAATCTTGTTATTAGTTTCTAAATGCATAACCTCACACTTCCCACTACTAAATTTTACACTATTCCTATTCCTCCAGTTTAGAGTCATCCAGATTGCCCTGTAGGATATCCCAATCCTTCTCTGTATTGGCAACATTTTTGAGTTTTTGTGTCATACACAAACTTTATTCGCACCTTCCTATTTTTTGGGTCACGGTCAGTAATAACACAATTTGTTCCAAAACTGATCCCTGAGGAACTCCACTAGTAACCTCCCTCCAGCCTAATTGTTCATCTTTCAGGACTACCCATCGTAGTCTCCATTTTAAACGGTTCCTTATCCATCTTTCAATTTTATATTACTCTCTATCTTTTTCAATTTAATGAGTAATTCCCTATATGGAACTGTATCAAAAGCCTTGCTAAAATATAGGTCAATTAGAATCACTGCATTTTGTTCATCCAAAAAGTCTGTTACCGTCTCAAAAAGGGAGATCAGGTTGGTCTGGTACAATCTACATTTTGTAAAGGCATGTTGTCTTTTATCCTAATCACTGTTAACTTTGATATCTCAACTACTTTCTCTTTCCAAAATTTTTGCAAGACCTTGTAACTGGGTAGGTCAAACTAAGAGGCCTGTAGTTACCTGGATCACTTTTTTCCCTTCCTTTAAAATAGGAACTATGTTAGCAATTCTAAAAATTTAACTAACTTTTAAATTTAACTAGCTAACTAACTTTTAGTTTGAACTAAAAAAAGGGCATAGTTCTAACTAAATTTCAAAATAAGTTTGAACTAAGCAATTAATTCAGACTAACCAGCCGAGTTTATAAATTTATTAAAGATCCTTGTTAATGGGCTTGAAATTTCATGTGCTAGTTCCTTAAATAGTCATGGATGAAGATTATTCAGGTCCCCCAATTTAGTCCAGTTAAGCCGTTTGAGTCTGGATTGTACCAGATGTGATAATTTCTGTCTATATATTTTCACTCCCATTAGCAACCTGATCACTATCCCCAATCTCATCATTAGCCTTATTTAAAATGGAGGCATTGTATTCATTTAGATATTCAGCCATGCCTAGATCATCAATAAGCCCCACCCTATCTTGAGTGTTTAGCTGTCCCACCTCTTTCTTTTTCTTCTTATTTGTATGAGTCTAAAACCTTTTACTATTGGTTTTAATTCTCATTGCAAGGTCCAACTCTATTTGGATTTTGGCCTTTTTCACTTTATGTCTACATGTTCTGACCTCCAAGAAGTAGCTTTCCATGCTTATCCCTCTCATCTTCCACTTCTTGTATGAAGGAGTTTCTGTTTATGCTTAATAATCTTTCTGAGATGCTTACTCATCCACCTTCATCTACTGTTCTTAAGTATGAATTTTCCCCTTCCTTGGGATGCAGGATTCAGATAGTTCCTGCAGCTTTGATTTGAAGTGATTCCTAACTGCTTCCACCTTTAGAGCTAAGAGTTCTTCTATCCAATTCACTTCCCCAACTCAATCCCTAAATTTTTTAAAGTTAGCCCTTCTAAACTCAAAGACCTTAGTCACACAGGTGTCAAAGGCTACGTCTACATCTAAAATCTTAGTTTGGATTTGCTGAGTTTGAACTAAGTAATTTAAAGCTAGTTTGAACTAAGCATTTTTTTTTTTAGTTCAAACTAACTTTTAGTTCGAACTAAGCACTTTTTTTAGTTCAAACTAGCCACTAGTTCAAACTAAATTTCAAAATAAGTTTGAACTAAGCAATTAGTTCAGACTAACCAGCCAAACTGACTATTTTTAACTAAGCTTTGCTTAGTTGGAACGAAAAAGTTTTTTAGTTTGAACTAGGCAAAACATAGCGTAGACAGGGCTCAAATTAGTTTGAATTAAGGCACCCTAATTTAAACTAATTTGCTAGTGTAACACAGCCAAAGACACTAGCCACAGGGGGAAGTCAAAAATTACTGAAGATTGGTACAACATCAGAGCTTCTTTGTAAGTGTTTTATGGGGGTAGGATTGGGCAATGTAAGCAAAAGAGTGAGGGGTGGGCTAATTTGTTTTTCTTATGAGGATAATAAGATTATTTGCGTGATTCTCCCATTTAATTCACACATATTATTAATCAAAGAATAGAACCTACAGTCCCAAAAGACCAACTCCCTCATTTAAAGTCACAAAAATAGAAGTGATGTTAGGCATCTTGACAAAATTCCAGTGTGGATAATTACATTCTGTTTGCCTAAATTATCTCTGAAGCTTCAGCTGGATGCAGTATCCTGCTTTGCTTTCTCTCCAACTGCCTTCATTACAGTTGAGACAAGGTATTTTTTGGACCAACTTCTCTGGGATGAGAGACAAGCTTTGTAGCTTACACAGAGCTGTACTTAACCGGTAATGTTAAATAGCTGCCATCTTCCTGGCCACTCTTCAGTGATTTGTGAAGTATATCTATATCTAAATTATGGGTATATCTTCATGAGTACAAATGAGCGGAGAGGTCACAAGAGGCCACTTTTCCCCTTGCTGCCAGTCATATGGCTGCTTTTGCTTCCTTAGGACACTGCAGGGATGTGTGTTGTTCATAAATTAGTCCAGTCTTTTGCCAGGAATTTTGGCTACCATAAAAAGTAGAATACCACAGTGATTTGCAGTTACGCTAAGGAATAGAAAAATGCCTGCTTGCAAATGGTATCAGTAGAAAATACAAAGGACAACAGACTGGAAAATATATAAGTATAAAGTGCAAATACTAAAAAATCATGGCCAATGAATGAAAGTCTGTCTATGCATTTGGAAATTTATGAAATGTACTAAAAATAAGGACATGTTTGTATATGAAAAACAGTAACTAATCAAAACCAACTCTGTAAATCACCTGGAGTGTAATTGTACAAGCTATAGGCAAACAATCAGAACAAAACAGGACAGGCATCACTGTCATGACTGCCAAGACCAGTTCCATGGTCTATGGTAACTATACCTTTCTGTTCTATGCTGTTTATTTAACTGATTGCCTAATCAATGCATTCAAAGTGTTTTATCTGAGGTCTATCTGATTACTGAATGACTTAGACCTGTATATATCAATTCCCATCAACTGATTGGTTATGTAGCTCTTAAAATAATGACACTACTATTTTGCCACACTTGATATTTATTATGAACAATCACAAGTTCTTTCCCAAAATGACCTACACCTGAGATTCATTTTCATTTTCTGCATGGGAATTAAGTGACTGGCAATAAAGTAGTTTAGATTAAACTGTATCCTTACAAAGAAACCAAATAATTACATTCCATTTAATTATTAAACAGCAATAAACCTATTCAAATAATTCATAATAGTTCATACTAATACAACAGATCCTGAACACAGCAATTTTTATAACCCAATTACTTATGTTCATCTACTTGCCCTTCATGGATGTTTCAAAGTAATAAGCAAAGTTTCAATGTCAATCATATAATACTTAAAATATCATTGCACTGATTGCAAACAGCAAATGCAGAGGAAGCAGTGGAAAAGGCATAGGTTAACAGTTAAGTATAATAGCACAATCTGAAGTTCTCAGTATCCCAGTGGTGACATAACTGGGTGGAGTAGAAAAATGGGCAATTCCCAGCAATCTTGTGGACCAGCTTGTGGGTGGAGGATTACCATGAGAAAAGCACAAGCTAAAGCTCCTTCAGCTATCTAGCAATCTCACCACTAATAAGGGTGTTACCCTCAGAACATGTATGGGTATTATAGTTTCTACTTGGAACCCACAATCTGTAAAGTGCTGTGGAAACTTTTGGTATAGTAGGTACTATAGCAGATAGTTGAATATATACTTCTTTAAGTTGAGGGTTACAGGAGAAAAGTCCACATCCATAATTAAAAGTTCTTTTTACCCTGAGAGCCAGCCGGGATGACCAGCATCTCTGAGAAGCTTCCCTAAATTCCTAACACACTGAAATGAGTTCTAAATCTAAAACACCAAAGCAGAATGAGAACTGCTGCCTCTACAGAGTTTTGGCCTTCCACCATTCAGGGACACATAGAGGTTTTGGAGGATCAGGGTATTCTTCCCCCCCACCCAACACTTCCAAAAAATTACTAAGGTTACAAGAAAACTGAGAGGAGGCCTGCAGGGGGTGCTACTGGAATGGGAGCCCACCCTGCACTCACCCCCCAGCTGTGACTACTGTCCCATGCCACTGGGCACAGCTCCATGTTGTGGGTGTTGCGACCTGTTTGGTGCTGTGTTCATTTGCACTAGGCTGCAGTGCCACTCTCAAACTGCTACTTTTGCCCCTTCTCCCTTCTGTCATTCTAGACTTTTCTTCTTTTCACACGACTCACAGGGAATGCCTTATTATATTAATCAGGATCAATATAAAGTGTTTTGCAGTTCTTTGACTGTTTACCTCAGGGTGAAATTCACACCAGTGTGCAGAGGGCCACACAAATTCTGTTAACTAGTTAAGCCTTTCACTAGGACCTAAGCGGAACAAAGCCCTTTCTCACTGACAGAACATGGTCCCTTCAAGCCACTTTGAAGGTTAAGTTGAGATCACACCCCACCAAACCCATGAAAAACAGTGATTTAGAGTGGATAGGTTCATTCGCTATCAGATAATGGTCACTCATAGCATTAACATGTACAGAATATGTATTCTGTGCTATCTTCCTTCTTCCCAACTCTGTTATGAAACATTTGTCTTCCTCCATTTTTTCCTCCTTTCCCTTCCTTCATTGCTTCTGTACCTTTGCTACTGTAACTGACAAGTTGTACTAGTCCTTCAAACCCAGTGGTGGTCCTGATTCTTGTTTACTTTGATGTCTTTTTAGTCATTGCCTCTGCAAAGTGAACAGAAATGTAATTTATATGCAGGTACTTTAGCCAATAAGGTTTATTTTTTTCTTTTTTAATTCCAGCCTATATCAAATATTCACTCTCTTCAGTCCTTGAGGATTTAATAGCCTGGGCTGAATAAAACTGCAGAAAAGACTGCTATTGCTTATCCAATTTATCTTTTTACCATTAGCCTGGATTTTGATTGTCTGGGCCCTGTAAATTCTGTATTTTAAAAATCTCATCTGATAATTACCAGTTAAAAAACTATTGAGATTATTCATTTCGTTTTACATGATTATCTGATTTCTAAGTGATTTTTGTCTTATTGCTCTGTAACAATGGATGCACAGTCATTCACAGCATACTTGTTCCCTAATGTGGCATGTACTCTGTCAGAAACAGAAGTATGCCAATTAAGCAATCATCTTGATTACCAGAGCCTCATAGCAAATTAGGAATATGTGGTTGTAGCAGATTTTTAATTCCTTTAACTCTTTTTTTAAAGCCTAGAACAAATTATTAAGAACAAGATTATGCCATGGTCCCACAGAATTCAATAAAAGAGTAAGAGGAAATAGGGCTCACACCTGCCACTGAGAGGACACATGGCAAGGATGCTCTTGAAGATTTTCAAAGAGATTTCAACAATTTCCACTCCACCATCAATTTGAGCCTGGAACGCTCCACACAGGAGATCCACATTCTCAACACTACAGTACAAATCAGGGATAGACACATCACCACCACCCCGTACTGAAAACCTACTGATCAGAATAGTTACCTACATCCTTCAAGCTTCCATCCTAAACTTACCACAAGCGCCATTGTTCACAGCCAAGCCCTAAGATATAACCACATCTGCTGTGATCCCTCAGACAGAGACAGACATCTTGAGGATCTCTATCAAGCATTCTTGAAACTACAGTACCCTCCTGGGGAAGTAAGAAAACGAATTGACAGAGCTAGATGGGTTCCCCGAAGTAATCTACTACAGGAGAGGCCCAAGAAAGAAACCAACAGAACACCACTAGTCACCACATACAACCCTCAAGTTAGACCTCTGCAACAGATCATTAAGGACCTACAGCCTATTCTAAAAGATGACCCTCTCTCTCTCAAGCCTTGGGAGACAGACCTCTCCTTGCCTACAGACAGCCACCCAATCTTAAACAGATACTAACCAGCAACTACAGATCTAAGAACAGAAACACTGAAGCAGGCACACACCCCTGCAACAAACCATGCTGCCAAGTCTTCCCACATATCTGCACAATAGATACCATCACAGGTCCTAATGAAGCCTGCTACTCCATCAAAGGCTCATTTACCTGCTCATCTACTAATGTGATCTATGCCACCATGTGCAAGAAATGCCCCAACACCTTATACATTGGACAAACAGAACGATCGCAGCACAAAAGGATTAATGAACACAGAGCTGATATCAGAAATCACAAAACAAAGAAACTAGTTGCTGAGCACTTCCATCTTTCTAATCGTTCAATAAATGATTTGTTAATGACTGTCATCAGAGATGTGGCTGGGACATCAAGACTTCAAAGAGAAACATCTGAACTTGAATTAAAATGCAAGCTAAATTCTGTGAAAGCAGGACTTAATCAAGACTATGGGTTCTTTTTCCATTACAAAAGGTCATTTGACTTCAGGCTTCCCATGGTTTGAACCTAACAACTACTCTGATTTGCTGTTACTGTATGATCTGATCCTATGTTTTACACCCCCTTGCATTTAGTTTCATTCCTTTCTGTAAGTTCACCCATCTTCAAAGCATCTGACGAAATGGGATTTTCTCCCATGAAAGCTCATGCAAAAAATAAATCTGTTAGTCTTAAAGTGCCACACGACTCCTTGGTTTTTTTGCTGGACTAGACTAATACGGCTATCCCTTTGGAAACTGACATATAAAATCTGCTGTGGTCTTGGGTTCAGAGATCCATAAGAAAGCAGGGATGGCATGCTTGATATGCTTTCCCCCCTTCTCAAGAAAGTGGACAGACAAGTGGTGGAAAAGGGCAAGGAGCAGTTGGCACTATGGCTATGTCTACATCAGAAAGCTTAGTTTGGACTTCCTTAGTCTGAGCTAAGCAGTTCCCAGTTAGTTTGAACTAACTGCAAGTTAGTTCGAACTAGCTGTGGCTTTTTAGTTTGAACTAGCTGCACTGACTAGTTTGAACTAAAAAGTTAGTTCAAACTAGACAGCGACAGCACAGTTAGTTTGAACTAACCGCTTAGGCGTCTACATTGTGCTAGTTCAAACTAAAATTCAAACTAAGTGCTAAGTTTGAACAAACCATCTGAACTAACTAGTTCAAACTAAGCTTTGCAGGCTAGTGTAGACACAAACTAAATTAGACTGTACTAAACTTGCTAAGTCTGGTCTAATTGCCTATTGTAGACAGCTATGGGTCCATCCCCTCATATGATAATCAGTACTGCTGGCGAGATGAGGGGATGAGTATGCTGTATCAGGTAATGGACTGAGGTAATGCCTTCCTGCCTCTGAGTTAGAATTCCTTTCCAGTCTTCTCCAGAGGTAACACTGCTACGTGCCACCCCATACGTAAAGCAAAGCATAAAAGCTCAGTCTAGTTTTAAAAATTATATATAGACAGAGATAGAGTTAGAGACAGAGATACCATAAAATCAATTCACCTAGAACCCATAAGAGAGAAAAGGGAAACCACCATTGAATAGATGGCTGCAAATTGCATAGTTTATGCTACAGCACTGCAATCCACACCCTATAACTACTGTGATTCAGCTACAGGCAACTATTTTTAGCTGTCTCTGATGTGCACTGAACACATAGAAAGCTACTTGATGCTGGTCCCAGTTTAACAGTGATGTCATTCATTAGCTCAAATGTTACCTTACTTCTATTTCTCTGTTGATACATGCACTTTTTTCTCATTTGCTTTTCTAGACTAGAGTGCCTTAGTTCCACAATGAGCTAGCAATAGCTTCGTTTGTGGCCTACCTCAAAATGCCACATGTTGCAGTCACCCAACCTGCATATAATCAAACCATGAATTATCATCACTAGGTCTCTACCTGAAAGTTAAGAGCTGAGTCTCCTGGCCAGCTGAAGATGTCAGAAATGCCATCCTCCCACTGTTTTTAGATGAGTATTGAACAGTAATAATAAATAGAACAATACCCTGAGACTGCCTACAACTTTGACCATTAGTTGGCTTATGTCTTCACTAGAGAGCACAGTTCTTCATATTCTGTAAGAAGGTTCAGTTTTGACTCTTCTATACTGTATTTCACTTTGAAATTGCACATATTTAATTTTACTTTAATTTCTAAAATGCCAATGAATTGTTCCACCTGCTCTCTGTCGCAGAGGACAATGTGAATGAATACTTGCCAAACCTGGAGGAACTATATTTTTCAAGTGACCCGAAGTGTATGATTGATATTAGGCATAATTACTTCATCTCTCAGTACTTACATGGAAAGTCATAGATCTTCTGCCAGCTTCTTGCCACAGTCCTGTTAACCTCCTCAAAACTATTGGGATAATAACAAAAAAAGACTAATTTATAAATTATGTGACTGAAATTGTATCTGCCACAGAATGTATGTGGCTCTAGTGACCATCTCCATGATCCACCTCAGAATTTACACTTAAACAAGGATCTCAGTGACCTTGTCAGCCGGTGTACTATAAATGTCTCTATTTGAATCATGTGGGAATAGAAATCCAGTGCCTGAGTTACCATGCAGAAATTTGTGTTGTACATGGAAATGACAATCAGATATAAGTATCACATTTCAGCATGATTTCAGTATTTCCTTGCAGTTGTATGTTGCAAAAGATAATTGTTTACATTATTGCACTTTATAAATGAATATTAAAAAATAAATATTACCTATAGCAGAAATACTGGATCCAGGTGTCTTATCTTGGTAATCAACTGTGCCTAATGTCCCAATTTTGAACACTCCAAAATAAGATGATTTAAACACTGGATCCAAATCAAAACATCAAGATCACAGGCCCTGGTTTTCACAGGGGGCTTCAATTACCCTGACATCTGCTGAGAGGGCAATATAGCAGTGCACAGGCAATCCAGGAAGTTTCTGGAGAGTGTTGAGGACAACTTCCTGGAACAGATGCTGGAGGAACCAACTAGGGGCCTTGCACCTCTAGACCTGCTGCTCACAAACAGAAAGGAATTGATTGGGAAAGTAGAAGTGAATGACAACCTGGGCAGCAGTGACCATGAGAAGGTAGAGTTCAAGATGCTGATTCATGGAGAAAAAGAAAGAAGCAAAAAGGAGACCCTGGACTTCAGAAAAGCAGATTTTGGCTCCCTTAGGGAGCTGATGGGCAGGATCCCTTGGGAGGATGTTCTGAAGGAGAAAGATATCCAAGAGAGCTGGCTATATTTTAAAGAAACCCTGCCAAGGGCACAGGAAGATGTGATTCCAATGAGCAGAAAGAACAGTAAATGTGGAAGGTGCCCAGCGTGGCTTAACCATGAACTCTGCACTGAGCTAAAACATAAAAAGGAAGCTTACAGGACATGGAAGCTTGGACAGATGACTAAGGAGGCATACAGAGATATTGCTCAGGACTGCAGGGGTAAAATCAGAAAGGGCAAGGACAATTAGAGTTGCAGCTAGCAAGGGATATGAAGGATAACAGGAAGGGGTTCTACAAGTATGTCAATAACAAGAAGAGGATCAGGAATGGAGTAGGTCCTTTACTGAATGGGGCAGGTACCCTTCTGGTGGATGATGTGGAAAAGGCTAAAGTACTCAGTGCTATTTTTACTTCAGTTTTTACAGGCTACACTGGGTATGGCAGATTGGAGAGAAGAAGAGATGCCCTTGGTGATGGAAGGTCAGGTTAGAGACTACTTAAAGAAGCTGGATGTGCACAAGTCTATGGGGCTGGACAAACTGCATCGAAGGGTGATGAAGGAGTTGGCCGATGAGATAGCAATATGGCTGACCATTATCTTTGAAAACTCGTGGTGAATGGAGGAGGTGCCGGAGGACTGGAAAAAAGCAAATATAATGCATATCTTCAAGAAAGACAAAAAGGAGGATCCAGGGAATTATAGACCTGTCAGCCTCACCTCAGTCCCTGGAAAAATCATGGAGCAGGTTTTCAAAGAATTCATCCTGAAACACTTGGAGGAAAACACAGTGATCAGGAACAATCAGCATGCATTCACCAAGGGTAAATCATGCCTGACCAACCTGATTGCCTTCTATGATGAGATGATTGGATTTGTGGATCTGGGAAGAGCCATTGATGTCGTATACCTCGACTTTAGAAAGGCTTTTGATACAGTTTCCCACAGCATTCTCACTGGCAAGTTAAGGAAGTATGGGTTGGAAGTGTAGACTGTAAGGTGGATAGAAAACTGGCTAGATCAACGTTTTCAGCGAGTAGCAATCAATGGCTCCATGTCTAGTTGGCAACCATTAACAAGTGGTGTGCGCCAGTGCTGTTCAACATTTTCATTAATGATCTCGATGATGAGATAGATTGAACACTCAATAAGTTTGTGGATGACACCAAGCTGGGGGGCAGAGACAGGATTCAGAGAGACTTAGACAAATTGGAGCAGTGAGCCAATAGAAATCTCATGCAGTTCAACAAAGACAAGTGCAAAGTCCTGGACTCTGGACAGAAAAACCCCATGCACTGCTACAGGCTGGGGAGAGATCAGCTAAGTAGCAGCACTGTAGAAAAGGACCTGGGTGTCATGGTGGATGGGAAGCTGTATATGAGTCAACAGTGTACTCTTGCTGCCAAAAAGGCCAATGGCATACTAAGCTGCATCTTTAGAAGTGTTGCCATCAGATCGAGGGATGTGATTGTTCACCTCTATTCAGCACTGGTGAGGCTGCATCTGGAATACTGTGTCCAGTTTTGGGCTCCCCACTACAAAAAGGATGTGGACAAATTAGAAAGAGTCCAGTGGAGGGCAACAAAAATGATCAAGGGGCTAGAGTGCAAGACTTATGAAGAGAGACTGAAGGAACTAGGCTTATTTAGTTTGCAGAAGAGAAGACTGAGGGGGGATTTGATAGCAACCTTCAACTACTTGAAGGGATGCTCCAAGGAGGATAGAGTTTGGCTGTTCTCAGCAGTAAGAGAGGACAGAACAAGGAGCAATGGCTTCAAGTTGCAGTTGGGGAGGTCAAGGCCGGATATTAGGAAAAACTTTCTTACTAGGAGGGTGGTGAAGCATTAGAATGGGCTACCTGTGGAAGTGGTGGAATCTCCATCTTTGGAGATATTTAATGCTTGGTTAGACAAAACCCTGGATGGGATGATTTAGTGAGAGTGGTCCTGCTTTTTTGGCAGGGGGTTGGACTAGATGACCTCATGAGGTCCCTTCTAATCCTATGATTCTGTGATTATATGATTCCCCAGACTTCAGGGTATTTGGATTCATTGTTCAGATTTGGTTCTTTTTAGTCACAGATTAGAATTATGAATTTATGCATCCACACTTAAATCTGAAGACAGATCTGCGGTTTTGGTTCAGGTCCATCTCTAAATTATTATTATTTATTTGTATACTATGGCAACTAGGGCCTCTAGAAATACATTATATAATACTGTAGAAATACAGAATAAAATACAGGGATGTTTTTTCCTTTGACAGGAAACAGTCACTTTTGGGTTTAAACACAGCTGTTTGCACAGATTATAGCTACAAGTGTTCACCCCATAAAGTAAAAAGTGATGTCTCCAACTGAAAGTTCAGAAGTAATTTAGGGTGACATAATATTATTAACCCCACCAATGATAAACACCATTACTTTTATGAAAAATTCCATGAGATCTTTAATCAGCACAAGTCATCAGTATTTCCCTATTATATTTCATACAGAAATCCATATTTCTAGCTATACAACACACCCCAATGCTGTGTTGGGGCACTGGTTTCACTGACTCACCAAAAGTAGTTTTATCTACTTAATCACCAACACCCCCATATAACTGTGACTAATTAGAGTAATGAGAGAAGTCCTTCTGAGGACAGTATAAAAATATAATAAAACAAGCAAACAAAAAGGATCAAATTTATGCAATACATGTGGTTTTTTTAAAGATGGAAGGGTTATTTTTGGAGCCCTTCATATTTGAAATTCATTGTGTCAAGAGATTTAATTTCCTGAATGTCTTCCTTAATTTCTTGCTGTTCTCATGTTTTCTCTGTTGACTGTGGTTATGCTGCTCATCTTGGCTCATAAGCATCCGTAGTTTTTTAAAAAGACAAAATATCCATCATCCATCCAAGAGCTTGATCCTATCTCTCTTCTTTGGCCAAATATCTTTTGGAACCAATAACATACCAGAAAGTTTTATATAAGTAAGATATGCAGGTGCAGGCTCCAAATGTATTTTTTCAAGCCGCACACAGCACCATTTATTTGTGCTAAAGTATCACATTTAGTTGTATTGAGCTCAATTGACTTCAAATGGATTTAAGCCAATGCTTAAGTACCTTCCTGAATGGGATCTTTTTGAGGTCCAGTTCATTGGCTTTATTACATGCCACCATGATTATTGCAGAGAACCATATAAAAACCAAAAACAATTTGGATTCTGGGAGCACTTTTACCTTTTTGTGAAATGGGTCTAACAATAGCATATTTGTGGTAGTGTTGTGTAAGGGTTTTTTTTTGTTTGTTTCATTTTTTTTTTTAAGAAGCATGTAGAGAGAATCAAACTTGGTAAACTGATCATGCGCTCCAATTTTTTATTAAAATTACTTTACACACAGAAGTAAATGCAAGCAAAGAATACATACAAACACATCTCACTGTTAGACTATAGGCTGAAACATATTCACCTGAAATATTAATCAGGTAATTTCACTAACACTTTGTGGACTGAAAAAAGGGTAAATTTTTAAATGAACTGTTTGCTGATTGTGTATTTCTATAGTTCACTCAGCACTAACATAATGGGTATGATATTTAAGTCTATTACTAAAACAAGGGCAAAACAGTTAGTGATCTAGCTCTTTTTGTTTCAGTGAAATAAAATCGAGTGATTAATGTATGGCTCCAGGTAACACCTATCTTCAAATTTATAGCATCACCTTCCTGGACAAGAATATTTTAGGTGCTTTGGATGTTTGTTTGCTTCTGTCAGCATCCCTATATTATAATGACTCTATAAGAAATGTTAGCATCCCTTACTGATCCAACAATATTATTATTTTTTCCTTTAGGTGCTTTTAATCTCACATAGGGTTTGAAAGATAAGGAATTACTTAAACTATCAAATTGTACACTTACTGGTGGGTTATTTGCCAGTCCCCCTACAACCTCTAAAGCTGAAGTAATAAATTCAAAAAGCTAGATAGGCACTGTTCCCTCTAAGCTGTAAGCGTGTGCGTGTGCACATGGGTCATGAAACCTGCGCACACAACAAAATAAAGCGCGCACAAAAAGATTCAATAGGGCTAATATTGGTGCTCACAAAGAAATGTTTTTGCGCACACACAGAAATTGTTTACGCACACAGTCTATAAGTAGTTAGAGGGAACATGGACCTTTGGTGATTTTGACTGGCTTCAGTCTGAGACTTATAAATTATAGAGCAGTAATGGCATGGGAGGGGGCCACTTCACCTACACCTCTCTTAGGCCTTGTTTTTCTAATTATAGTAGTCTGTGGCCTTAAATCTGATAGTGACCATCAACTCTTTCAGGTTAAATTTTGCTCCCCAACTCCATTGTATTGATTAATTCTTGTTGGACAGTATTTCACTGCTAATTTCTAAGTTTTATAGAATCCACTGGTTAAATCTAAAATAGTGACTCTCTCCCGCAGTGATCTACTAGGGTTAAATATGAGGGGTATTTTTAGATCTTAGTGATGCAAGTTTGTGCCTTAATATATTTAACAATATTGTACATAAATTACAGGTTGATATGACTATCAAAAAAAGATTATTTTTTCCCCTTTGGAGATAAAACAATTTGTATGATACAGGTCTCCCCTTCCCATGATGAGAACAAACAGCTACAGATTATGGCAAGGAAGGTTTAAAAAGAAAGCTCACAGTATTCTATCCAAAAGCAAGTTAATTTTAGAAAGCTTTATAAAAGATTGCTGAAAGGGAAGTGTTGGAACATAGCATGGCACTGTGGAAGGAATTCAAATTTACTGCTCAAGTGAAAAATTCTATACATCTTTGGAAACTGGTAGTATTGGGTTCCAAGATCAGGAGTAATATTGAAGCTCTGTTTCCCAAGCATGTTTGGAAGAAATATATTTCTGTACTATGTAATGGTAGGCCATTTATCAACTTTTTGGCACAATTGGATCTGTAGTTTCCATTCCCAATTTCCAGATTGATTTATAATAGCTAGTGAGTAAATTCAATTTGTAACTTAGTATTGCAACAAAGTGCAAGGAAAGGATTCAATTTACAGGAGTATTTAATGTTGAATTGTGAGCACCTATTTTAGTTAATATAAACAGTACTGGGAATTCCCCCCTAAGACTGGGATACCAGTATTATAATTCCACTTTATAAAAAAAAAGTAAAAGAAAAGACCAAGGAAATGATCATCCAATTTGTTTATTACATGTTGCTTTAAAAATTTATATTAGCTATCTCTTGGGCAAATTAGAGGATAAGACAGGAGAAAGTAATTTATTTTTAGAGAAACAAGCTTGTTCTGAAATGATAGTTCCTCCAAAAATAATTGTTTTAGCCTTTCTTATCTGATTGACAAATAGGTACCTCCTAAGGGTGAACAACTGTATGCAGCTTTTGTTGATCTAAAATCATTGTTAGATTCTGTTGATAGGTGTTGTCTGAAAGGCAAATTCAGACTGGTGAAATAGATCCTTATTTTTTCTTTTAGAGCTCTTGACAAACAGTATCTGAGATTCAGATTGGCCTGCATGGGAAATAAACTGATTCCACTACACTTACAATGGGGATTTACCAGAGCTGCCTTTTATCCCTTTTGTCTTTTAGCTTTTATATTAGTGATGTTGCTTCAGCATTAAAAGAGGACCAGTATTTCTCCCCCTAAAATTATGAATTGTTGTCTGTCATTCTTATCATTGGAAGATGAGTTGGTTCTGCTATCAAAAACACCATTGGGACTGAAATATTTATTAAATGTGTTTTGCTGATATGCTTTATGAGAGGGCATCCTGATAAATTATTCAGAAACTAAAATAATTCTTATTAATCAGAAACACAGGTTGATTAAATGGAGGATCAATGGGTATGTCCACACACACTCCTTATTTCGAAACAACAGAGGTTGTTTCGAAATAAGGACTGCCATGGCCACACGACGCA
>ML681963.1:106397558-106434904 GCA_007922195.1 Podocnemis expansa
CAGGTGAGGCGCGGTGCCTGCAGTCCCTTGCAGGTACTGGCGGAGTGAGGCGCAGCCCTGCGCCTGACTCCGCCGGTGCCTGCAGCCCTCTGCAGGCACCCATGGGATGCAGTGCCCCTCTGCACTGCACCCTGTGGGTGCCTGCAGTCCCCTCCCCAGGCGAAATAGCAGGTCCACACTGTGGACCTGCTATTTCACTCCCTTATTTCGCGGACATGGTTTTTGTCCAGCGAAATAAGTTGTTTCGAAATAACATATTATTTCGAAACAGCTTGTTTCGAAACGTGTTGTTTTGAAACAAGCACTCCCCGTGTAGACATAGCCAATGAGCAATATATTGAACAAGATATTTCTTTTCCTCTACCATGGAATTTGGTTTGTGGGACAGGCATATTCCAGTAACAAAACAAAAGGCTTCAAATTCAATGCTAGCTGTTTTGCATTTTACCTGTATTCATGGGGGCCATTTAATTGCACCAGCCATCTCAGTGTTTGAGACCAAGTTATGAGCTCAAAGTGTACATGACACAGAAATATAGGGATAGAATAATCTTACAGGACAAAATAAATTTCTTAGGAAGATTCTCAATCTCCTTAATAATATCCCAACTATTCTTCTTAGATGTGAGACCAAAAGGATTCCTTTAAAAACTGGAAATCAAAACATTACTGTGGAGAACATACAGGAACATAACTCAGGCAAGGCAAGTGTCAATATGTAATTAGACATGCCAAAAAAGAATTTGAGGAGCAACTATCAAGACATAAGACCTAAAAGGATAGATTGATAGATAGATAGATAGATAATTTTAATGTTCCTCAGAATCAGGAAACCTACCAAACAACCTTTGTGGCCACTGAATGATTGAGGTGCTAAAGGAGCTTTCAAGGCAACAAGGCCATTGTAGAGAAGTTACATGAATTCTGTTGCACCAGTCTTTACTGTAGATGATATAGAAAAATTCCCATACCTCTGCCATATTCTTTTTCAATGATAAATCTGAGGAACTATCTCAGATTGCGGTATCAGTAAACGAGATTTGGAACAAATTGATAAATTAAGCAGTAATTAGTTGCCAGGAATTTGTCCAAGAGTTCTAAAGAAAATCAAATATGAAATTGTAGAACCAATAAATGTTGTATTCAGTCCACCACTTAAATCAGCCTCTGTACCAGATGACTAAAGATAACAAACATAATAGAAAATTTTTAAAAAGCTCCACACCGCAATCATAAGCTGGTAAACCTAAATTCAGTGCCAGGCAAATTGGGTGAAACTGTACTAAAAACCAGAATTATCAGACATGTAGATTAATATAATTATGTAGCGGAAGAGTCAGCATGACTTTGGTAAAGGAAAATTGTGCCTCACCAGTCTATTAATATTCTCTGAAGGAATCTACAAGCATGTAGACATGGTTAATCCATTTATTATAGTGGCTGTAGTTTTCACATTGGAGAGAAATAAATAACAGAGTCTCTCAAAGACCTGTATTTGAACTTGTATTGTTCAATATTCATAAATGACCTTGAAAAGGATGAACAGCCAGGTGGAAATTTTTTCAGATGATACAAAATTACTCAAGATAATTAAGTGCAAAGCTGACTACAGAGAGTTACACAGGGATCTAAAAATTAAGTGACTGGACAACAAAATGGCACATGAAATTCAATGTTGATAAATGTGCAGTAATTCACATTGAAAACATAGGCCCAATTATAATATGAAAGGATGGGTAATTAGGTGCAGCTGAGGCCAATCAGGCCCACACAGGTGCCTGATGAAAACCCCCTGTACCAGACAAACAGGGAACAACCTGGAGGAGAAGCAAGAGTGTGGTGCCTTGCAGAGCAAAGGAGATTGAAGAAGGTACTGGGGCTAGGTGATGAAGTACAAGCAGAGACAGAGACCTAAGAGAGGAAACCTACTTTAAAAGGAGGCAGGGTACAAAGAGCTGCAAGGGCAGAGGAGGGAAAACAGCCCAGGGGAGACAGTTGTGGCTTTGGAGATTGTCTGCAGCACCTAGCTGCACCTCACTTGGCCCCTGGAATAGAGGGTGGGCCTGGGTCCCAAACTCCTCCCCCCACAGAGCCACTCTGAAGTAAGCACCCTGTGCAGTGGAGTTGGGGTAACTGGAGTTGCCCTGACTCACTACCCACAAGAGATGTGCAAGACCTACTGGGGGAGACCCAGCAGTTTGTCACACATGACAGTTGCTTATATACACATATTGCTTGTTTACTAGTTTTCTAACTGTTCTTAGTTTACTTTAGGAAAAACAACTCTATATATGGTAAAAAAAGTCAGAGCAGTGAGACAGGTGGTCTCAACAGGTAGGGGAAGACTGACTTCCATATAAGGTGGGGTTGGATGGGTATGTGACATGAGACATGGGTTCAGGGGAGAATGAAAGACAGCCTGCATGCTGCCTATTTGATCAGCCTCTGTATTTGAGGCCTAGTGTGTTGGCATGGATATTTTATTCTAACACTGCTCAATCTGCACTGACATTCAAAAAAGCTAACAGAATGTTAGGAACCATTAGGAAAGAGGCAGATAATAAGGCAGTTCTGTTCAGCCCCATCACAAAAGGATAGCAGAACTGGAGAAAATACAGATAAGAACACCACAAATTATTAGAGCTAAGGAACAACTTCCTTATGAGAAGAGATTAAAAAAAACTGACTATTCTGATTGGAAAAAGGGAAGAGTACCTCTGGAAATATGATAAGGATTGTTGCACTCATGAACGGTATGGAGAAAGTGATTAAAGAAATTTTATTTACCCCTTCATGTAACACAAGACCCAGGAGTCACCCAATGAAATATATAGGTGTTAGGTTTAAAACAATCCTAAGGAACTACTTCTTCACACAATGCACAGTCAGCTTGTGGAACTCATTGCTGAGGATGTTGTGAAGATCAAAAAAAATGACTAGATTAAAAAAAAGAATCAGATAATTTCACAGCAGTTACGGTTCATTAATGTCTACCAGCCAAGATGTTTGGGGTGCAACCTCATGTTCTGGGTGTCCCAGAACCTCTGACTGCTAGAGGCTGGAGCTGGATAACACAGAGTGGATCACTTGATAATTTCCCTGTTTTCTTCAGTCCCTCTAAAGAATCTGACATCAGCCACTGTTGGAAGATTGACCAGTATTCTCATCAAGACGGACATTCTTATTAGTTTTTGTCTTTATATTCACAATATGTACTCCCAGGTTTTGCCAAAGTTATATTTAGAGGAACTGCTCAGTAGGACTTTTTGATGTAAATTTACTTGTGTGAAGTATACTTAAAACTCTTTGCATTCTTGAGGTTTCTCAGAATTGGAAATGATTGGATTTAAGTTTAAAACTGAAATCCATAATCGCATTGAAAATAGAGGCTATTAAAAAACCCCTCAGATATGGCAGTTGTTTCTATTTCAAATACATCACCTTGATTCCCTCTTCTTAAAAAGACTCATGGGTATGCCAGATATTTAGGTTGCATGTGTAATAACATGCAAAAGTAAGCCCTTTCTAGTACTTCAATTTCAATCCATGCAGATTATTTACTTACTCACTACTACTACTTGATTTGAATTGTGACAAATGCAATGTGAATTGCCCTTCCTGAGTCAGGTAGAAGTAAGAAATCACCACAGCCCAGGTGGAAATGGGTGCCAAAGGGGAAAGGAAAAGGAATGAAGATACTGAGTGAGGGACAAGCTGCTGGCTTTCTGCCCAAGAAACACCATCTTGATGCATCTGCAAGATATGGAGCCTATCCACATGACGAGGAGTGCCTGAGCTGGCTGAAAACCACCAATAGTCAGACTTGTGAATCAGAATTAGCAGAGTAGACTAAAGACTAACCTTAGAGCAGTGTTAGTAGAATATCATGCATTTTACATCCTTTATTTACTTGTAACTCAAAATGCCTTTATTAAATGATTGTGCATCGATTTGTTACATACTCACTTAAAATCATATGCCAATCAATAAACTAGTATTTGTTTTATCTAAAGCTGTGCGGACTTTAGAAGATATAAATGAATGAGGCTGGGCCTATCCATTTATTTTATAAATGGACAGACATGAGTCTATGGTGATTGGGGAAGGGCCCCAATTCCTGTAGCACAGGAGTTCCTGGCAATGTTCCCCCCTAAGAGCCTGAGGCAGCTGAGCAACTCACATTGCTCGCTGCACGGCCCACCCCCCAAACAGACCCAATTCTGCCCTTCCGCTGGCCTGATCCTGCCCCCATGGGCCCAATCCTGTCGGCACCCCTGCCAGCCCAATCTCCTCCTCCCATCCTAGCCTGCTGCCCCAGTAACCCCTCAGCTGGCCTGACCCCTCCCCCAGTCTTACCCAGATGCTTGAGCGGGATTGCCGAGCCACAGCTTCTGGGGCCAGAAAAGTACTAACGGAGCATGCTCAGACATTCTGGGCATGCTCCGTTACAGCTTCTCTGGGCAGCAGTTCTAATAACTCCCAGCTCCAGAGGCACCCTCAGCCAGGACTCTGGCTGTTGGTCCTGCATGGCCAGCAGCATTCCCTGTGTGCGCCCGCACAGCTTATAGGGAACGTTGGTTCCTGGTGTAGCGTCTGGGAGCTAGGTGTGCTTGCTTGGGGACCATTGTCTGAGTAGTCAAACAGCATTTTCCTGGGACCAATTACATGCAGGAGGTTGGTATTGACTAAGTCAGGAGTGAGTGGTCACCTGGCAAAGCAGGGTAAGTCAGGGTTCAGGAGTGAGAATCAGGGGGGTCACAGCAGCACATCAGACCACATTCTGGGAGCAGCTTGTCACAGAGCTAACTTGGGAAAACAAATCTAAAATAAACATTTTCAAAGTGAAGTGCCAGCTTTGTCAATATAACAGAGCTTTTCTTTCCCTTCACATTGGACTTCAAGAAATACAGATGTGAAGGAGTTGAGCCTGGAAAGCATGTATGCAAATACTTCACTTTAAGGATGTAAATAATCTGCTTGCCATTAAGAGGAACTTCTCATGCTTAAAATTAAGTTTATACTTAAGTGCTTTTGATAAACTGGGGCCGGAACACTTCAACATATCAAAGCCTCAAAAACAAACCAACAAACAAAAAAGGGGGAATCAACATAAAATTGTTTCCAGTTCAGACATCTAAACCTCAGTAGTACTTAGTCGTACATTTAAAAAAATGAAAATAAAAGATTTGCAAAATTATTGAAACACAGATTAAGTCTGTCTCTTGGTTACAAAAGATATTATTCCATTTCCCACCCATGCTTAGTTTATTAATTTAATAATAATTAATAGTGTCATTATATATAAATAATTCAGCAAATTACATATTATTTCTGAAATGCAGAGCATGGTTTGTAATGGAAGAAATGCACCCATCTGTAATGCAGCTATATATGCATATAGATAGATAACACACACACACACACACACACACACACACACACAGAGTTAAAATTATTTATGGCCCTGGATTTTGTAGTTGTAGGTCTGTATTGTTCTGTTCATAAAAAAATGTTTGTTCCTAAGGGATTAAGGTGTTTTAAACCTGAGGCTACAACATGAAACAAATAATTTCCAGTTTTGTATAAGTGCCAGCATTCCCCTTTCAGCACTTTATGGGATGCAGGATGTCCTCTCATCTGTATCTAATCTCAGCCCAGGGTCCTTATGCTTGAAATTTGTGTGAAATCAACAAAGAAGCAGTTATGATAGCAAGCAGTCAGGAAAAAAGCATGATGATTTTGAACCCATAGTTCCAGTAGCATAATGTTTTACAGTGTATTTTGTGCTATAACAACTCCGTGGGAAATCTGTCATACAAAGTCACATCACTGTTCTGGCATCTGAGTAAACGAGGCAGGCTGATCACAGGAAGATTCGGCGCTCTCAAGACAACTTCCAAAAGTGCACTTCTTGTTAGTGTGATCCTTATTTTAGCAATAATATTTTGCTACAACCCTCTATTTCATTTCCAAATAGCCAGCATCTGGGTTTTTCTGTTTGAAAATATAAATTCTACCCCCAAATGAGTTTTGTGGCTCAGGAAGGAATCCCAAACCTTTTACTTCTCTTTCCAAAACTGAGGGAGGGAGGTCAAAATAAAATCCATATAATTGTTCAAAACTGAGCACACAAAGGGAGAGAATATAAATGAAACAATAAAGGTGATTTTTGGGAGCTGCAACTTTTTCTTTTGCTTTTTCACTATTATTTTTCTCCTTCTATTTGGCTATCAAATAATGAATGTGAATGGCAGCACTGGAATCCATTTTTCAGCTATGTTTTTATACAGTTACTATCACTGATAATTCCTATTGCTCTTAAAAATTAAAGACTATCTGGAGACCCTTCTCTCTTTTGAAGAAAAAATGAGTTAATAAAACTCATTTATGCAGAACTAGGTTTTGCTGCTGGTGCTTTCACTATCGTCCCTTTCCTCATCCTGCCATTAGTTTCTTTTTTTACTAAACAAAAAAAAATTCCACAATTGTTTAAATGTTTGAAACTTTCATCACATATGTTCATCTTAAACTATGTGGCTGTAACCAAAACTGAACATAGGATTTGTCATGCCAATGAATTCCATTCTCAAGGAATCAATATATAGAGCTTTATACTTAATTTCTTTTCTGTCTTAATGAGCAAGGGCCAGATGAGTTGAGAGCTCACAGGAGCTTCATGCAGCATTACAGATGGAGAAACAGCCTTACAATATCAATTAATATAAGATGTTTATAATCCATGTGTTCAAAACACACCAACTGGAGATCTCACACTGATAAAATCAATTTTCAAAGGGTAAGCATGTTAGTCTAGGCCAGCAAACCAAACAAGGAGTCCTGTGGCATATAAAGACTGACAAATTTTTTTATCGCATGATCTTTCATTGGAAAAGATCCTACTTCATCAGATGCTTTGAAGTATGCTGTTCCCGTGTTCAAATCTTAACAACTGTTTTGATTTGCTGTTACAGTGTGACCTGATCCTATGACTTACACTTTTGTGCATTTATTTTGCTCCCATTCTGTAATTTCTCTCATCTTCAAAGCATCTGATGAAATGGAATTTTCTCCCATGAAAGCTCATGCGATCAATAAATTTGTTAGTCTTCGTGCCACAAAGCTCCTTGTTTGTTTTGATAAAATCAATGTTGTTCAAGAAAAGCTTCCTTTTGTCTTCATTTGGGGTGTGAAGGAGAGTCTGAGGCTGTCAAACACACACTAAAACATTTGCAATTCAGCTGTCACAGCTGTAGCTACTGACCCTTGGAAGATAAAAGGCAAATGGAGAATTTCAACATCTTACTACTAATTATTGGAACTATGTAACCATGGGAAACAGAGGTTAGAAACAATCTTTCCCTCTCTTTAAAATATAACATTCTACAAGATTGCAGCAGTTTATATAATTAAAGCAATAGGTAAATTACACCATGAAAATAAAGGACAGCCAAAAATGACAGAAATTTTAGATGTTGCAATTCAACTCAGAGGGACTGAAGAAATATGCCAAAAATCGATACAAAGGTTGCCAGCTATACTGTAGTAGAGAACAACGGACCTATTGGTTCTTGAGACTTTCTTGGAGATACTGGCCTCATAGCTGAAATTAGTGTTTTCCAAATACAGTAAGATCCTAATGAACCTATTGAAATTTCCACTAGGAAGGATGGGAAAACTCTTGATACATTGTTTTCCCAGATAAATAATTGAATTCAAGAAGAAAAGTTCCAGAGGGGTAGCCCAGATCCAATAAGGAAGGACACCTTCTGCTCTTTCTGAATAGCTATTTATAGACTGTTCCATTGAACAATAGGCATCTTTTATAACTGGATTAAATATGCCTCCATAATATATTCTTCACCTGTACAGAAAACATTATTCCAAATGCTGCCTTTCAAATATTTTCAGGTATATTCATTTTATCCTTCTTTTGTTTAGAAAATCTAAAGCTTAAAGTAAGTTGGCAGTATCCCTTTAAGAAAAACACCATTAGGTTTTACAGTATTTACAGACACCAGAATCTCCACTGCTCTTATATTTTTGACTTGTAATCTGTTCTCAATTTGATTTAAGTTTGCCCTTGGGTCCTGTGTGTTCCTGAATAAATTGAGTAAACAGTGATTCATGACCCTTTGGGATGGCCTTGAGAGTAGCAATTTTACCGTCCATACTAGAAATGTTAACAACCAGATCTGTGTAAAGTTATTATTTTTCACAGTAATAACTCCTCATGGGGAATTGAGTACTTTATTAACAGGTACCTTGCAGTAAATAATCAGTTGTGATAATCTTTTAAATTCAGAATCCTTTTGCAGTTTCTCCAATGGAATGGAATTCTGATGATATTCTTTCAGAGCAGTGGTCTGAATTGAAAAAAAAATGAACTACTGTTTAGTACACATTGTTTTATATTGAATTATTGTAGCCATGTTGGTCCCAGGATATTAGAGAAACAAGGTTGGTAAAGACGTATCTTTTATTGGACCAAATTCTGTTGGTGAAACAAATTTTTGAGCTTACACAGAGCCCTCCTTCAGGTCTTGGAAACTTACTTGAACTGCCACAGCTAAATACAAAGTGGAACAGATTGTATAGCATAAGTAGTTAACACAAGAGGGACCACTCAATAAAGAGAAAAAAGGTAAAGAGGGGTTAGCACATCAGATGATTGTAATAAACAACAAATCCAGTGTCTCTATTCAGTCCATGAGTTTTATTTCTGTGGAACACTCCCACATTAGCATCAACTTCCTGCCCATCTCAACCAATTTCAGCCATGAGTTAGAGTATAATTTGAGGGGCCTCAGAACCCTCCCAAATCGGCAGTCCCCCCCTTGCACCAGGGTGGGCCCCCCTCATACCCCAGCTACTCAGGGGTTAAAGTTTGGGGGGGCTCGAACCCTCCTAAATTTCTAGGCCAACCATCATGATGGTCTGGGCCTGCCCTCATGCAGGTTCCCCACCCAAGCTACTGCCCCCGAGCCCAGATAAGCATTTGTGACCACTTGCGAATGTCACATGCATCAGTTATCACTCCACTACACCCCCGAGCTACACAAACCCCCACACACAGCCACCCCATCCCCCAGCTACACACCCTCCCCACCCCATGCTACATATCCACTCCCACCCACCTCTGCTACACACACACACACACACACACAATCCCCAGCAGCACCCCTCCAATGCCCTTATCTTGGCCCTTTGCACATTGCCTTGACTGGCTGGAAGGTGCTTCCAGCTACGAGCTGCTCCACCCTGTGGGGGGAGATCCACAAATTCCCAGCCTGCCACAGCTCCCTGCTGTTTTAGCGTAAGGAGGAGCAGTGTTGAAGGTAGAGCCACCGGAACTCTGCCTTCCAGCTGCTCATGCTGTTTTTAAGGGGCACTGGCAACTCTGCGTTCTGGTACGTTCCTCTGTTTTTAGGGGGCCTGGAACAGTGCCCGCATGAAAATAGGGCATCCTGGAACTGTGTTCCAGTGTGTTCCCCCTTACTTTAACCCCTGATTTCAGCAAATGATGTACCACAGTTTTTCCCAACCAGTGCGCCACAGCGCACAAGTGTGCTGTCACGTCTGAGCAAGTGTGCCACGCATCTGAGGAAGTGGGACTTTCTCCCATGAAAGCTCATGCAAAAAATAAATCTGTTAGTCTCAAAGTGCCACACGACTCCTTGTTGTTTTTTTTTTTTTTGCTGGACTAGACTAACACGGCTATCCCTTTGGAAATTGACAAAATTTTTTGAAAAACTACTCAAATAGTTCTGGACTGGCTCATGAATATTCTTGAATTCATTTGGAAACTATATGGTGCTGTGCCTCAAATTAATTAAAAGCGGTAACGTGTGCCACGACAGCAAAAATGTTGGAAACTGCTGGTGTACTATATACTATAATATACAACTTTATATAAGAAACCCATAAATCACCACACCTATCTTTCTAGATCCAGTAAACACTCCAAACACACTCAGAAATCTGTTATCTACTGCTAAGCACATGCTGCAGACTATGATACAAGGAGAAAATCCAGGTATACTCCTTACCATTAATGTAAGGTTAAAAACCTCCTTTGCAAACCAGGACACTCCACCAGAGAAACAGATCAAATCATGGACCAGACCACCCAAATACCCTGAGAGAATCTGCTTCAATACAGAAATAAAATTCTCTCCTATTCACAACCACTAGTTGTCACCTACCACACACTTAGTGTTCTCAAACAAGTATAACTTGCACACAGAAGGGACCCCATCCTGAAAAAAAATATTTTCTGAACTATCATTTATGACTTTCTAATAACTTCTATCTTCTCTAAGCTTATCATGAGGAGCAAATTCCCCACGGAGCAGGACATACCAACTCAAAGTGGCACAAGTCCCTGCCAGAAAAACAGATGCAAAACCTTTTGACCTCTCTCTGCTACAAGGATTAACATCCCCCCACACATGCACCTTTCAAAATCTATGAGTCCATAGGATCTATGTCTTTTACAACATGTGACATACATTGTCCAGTGCACTAAATGTCCCAATAACAACTATGTGGGTGAAACTAGACAATCATTACACTCTTGAATGAACTTACACAGAAAAATGATAAAAGACAAAACACCAAATCACCTACGGCTGAACACGTTTCACAAAGTTATCACTCTATATGTGACCTATTGGTCATCATCCTCAAATGAAACCTGCACAACTCTTGCAAAAGACAAATTCATAACTTTGCTAGACACATAATCATAGAATGACCAGAAATATTTGATTTGCGGCTTATTACACCAATTTATAATCCACTTGCACTTTCCCACCCCCTCCCTTTCCCCAGCTGTCTTTACCTGCTTTCCTTCCTCTCACTCTATGATTGAAAGACACGTTAATAGGCCACTTCATCTAAATATTTCCTTGAAATATGTTAACAACATATGCTAAACTCTCTGTTCCACCTTGTATTTAGCTGTGACATGTGTACACTGGCGAGTTAGTTTGAATTAAGAGGGCTTAATTCAAACTAACTTACTCCTTGTCCAAACTAGGCTTTCATTAGTTCAGATTAAGAAATTCCTTAATTCGAACTAATGAACACTTACTTCAAATTAGTAAGACCTGCTAGTTAGTTTGAACTAATCCCTCAGTTCGATCCTTAGTTTAAACTAAAAATGGTGTAGACTAGGACTAACCCTTGGTTCGAATTTAATAAGTTCGAACTAAGAGGAGTTAGTTCGAATTAGTCCACTTTGTTAATTCAAACTAATAAATTCAATTTTATTGTGAATTAACCTCAAATTTATTAGTTCAAATTAACAAATTTGAACTAACTTTCTCTAGTGTAGACCTATGTTCCCTCTAAGCTGTGCGCGTGTGCGCACGCACACAGGTTGTGAAGCCCGCGCACACAACAAAATAAAGTGTGCACAAAAAAATTCAACAGTGCTAATATTTTTATGCTACTTTAAGAAGGTTATTTCAAGTAGCATGTTTCGAATAAGGTTTTGTAATTTATAAAAATCATTTCCATCATCATATCAAAATAAAATTTAGACATTATTTGCATCATACACACTTACTTAATTGCACTCACAAGTTTGACCGCACTCACTGGAGTGTGCACAAATTTGGACACTGGTTCCAAAAATTTGCACAAAAGAAATTTTTTGTGCACACAGCCTATGACAAATTAGAGGGAACATTGGTATAGACATAGCCTTGTGGTGGGTTTCTTAGACATGAAGAAGAGTTGTATGTAAGCACAAAAGCTTGTCTCACTCACCAGTAGAAGTTGGTCCAATAAAAGATATTACCTCATTCATCTTGTCTTTTTAGTACCCATTCTGGAATTTTTAAGGTCCCGTTCTACATTTGTAGCCTGATGCTGGAAACATATATGAACATAGGTCCCATCAGAAAAGCACTTAAAGCTGAAGATTAAATATAAGCATGTCTCATTGACTTCAATAGGACTTTTTATACTAGTAACTACTAGATATTAAGTGCCTCTCAAGTTCATGCCTCTAAGCCTTTTTTCATCTTATTATTTTGATGAAATGAGACTACAAAAATTCCAAGAGACTCTTAGAAATTACAGAAGGCAGCATTAATTAAACAAGTCATGAGTCTAAAATTTAATACCTCTTTCAGGAGATCTGTTAGACACATGTTGTTTTATTTTCTGAAGGCAAATGCTGTGGCAGAGAAATATATTTTTGGGGTATCTATACTATCTGATATTTCTTCCTTCTGTCCCATCCATCCTTGAACTCATTCTCAAATATCTTAAGTCAAAATTAGCATGTTTATTTATTTTTTAAAGGAGTTCTATAGTTAGAATGCTACCCTGTGACTCAGGAAATCAGGGCTTTATTCCCTGCTATTCTACAGAATTGCTGTGTAACCAGGGATAAATCACTGTGGCAATGCCTACTCTACCAAATTGGTCTGGATTAAGGAGGCTTAATCTGGACTACTTTGGTCCCTGTCCACACTGGGCTTTGCCTAGTTCAAACTAAATATTTTTAGTTTGAATTTATTTCACATGATGTAGTCATGCTAGTTCAAAGTAAATCAGTTTGAATTAGCAGTTACTTTGAACTAACCGTGTTTTTTTAGTTCAAACTAACTTTTTACTTTGAACTAGCCACATTTTTTAGTTTGAACTGAAGTAAAAAGTTAGTTCAAACTAAAAAAAAAAAAAACATGGTTAGTTCAAACTAACTTTGAACTGCTTACTTCAGACTAAGCAAGTCCAAACTAAGCAGTTAGATGTAGATATAGCCTGTCTTTCTGTGGCTCAGTTCCTGATCTGTGAGGAAGGGATAAACTGAGATGAAATGCAGCACCAGGTGTTGGTTAGTTGTAAGTACTCACATGATATTCTTTCTGTTCTCTGACTGGCTAAGGATAACTCTCTTAGGAGTGGGTCCTAATAAGTAATAGGCTACTCCAATGAGGTAAAACGTTCCCTTGGTTCTCAAGCAAGCAGATGTCAGCTGCTCACACTTAATAAGACTGGACCAATAAACAGGAGAGATGAAGTAGGGGCTTTGAATTCCTCAGTAAGAAATTGATATTGGAGAAGTAGTAGATAAGATAGAGTAAGGAATAAAATATAGATTATATGTTTATCTTTTGGGGCACATATGTATCAAGCATACAAAATAGGCAACTATGAGATGTATTATCTAAGTGCAGATATATAATGATTTTTCTCCCATCTCATTCACCCAAAATAGTTAACTGTGTCATTCAAGTTGCAACCAGATTCTAGAATACTTCATATAATTGGTTTTATGCCAGAGCTTTGGTGGGTTTGGAGAATACTGTTCCCGTCAGATCAAGTTGTCCCCCATCCATATAAAATATGCTATTTCCAAATACTAAATCATATGAACTAACAGAATGCTTTATATAAGCATTTATACACACAAAACTCTGTCACCTATGAGTTCAAAAATAAAGCCCAAAACAAGTCCAAACCAAATTCACTTTAAATTCAAGCAAATGCTATTTTGCTTTGGGGATTTTTTTCCTAGTTCTAGCTATTTACCAAACAAGGTACTGTTTGTTTGTTCATTACATTGAAATCATTACCCACATGCAATAAGGGGAGAAATCTGGACTATGATTTTACCTTACAAAAGGAAATGTCTCTTTCAATAAAAACAATATAAATCTACACATTAGAAATTGTCTTTGGCAATGCTTTTTCTTTTTTCTTTAATGACAAGTTTAAAAGCCTGGGCTTTCGTTCTTGTTCCACAAAGCAATATTCACAATTTTTGAATTCTCAAGCATTCATAGGGCTATCAATTGATAGCTTCTCTTTTATCTTTACAATGAGGGCTCTGACATTACTTGTTGGTATTATTCCTTCAAAATGCTTTTGTTGTTAGCCTCAACAACAGGAGCAGAATAGCTATAGCAAAAAAAAAAAAAAAAAAAAAAGGCTGACAGAGAAGTTTGTAAGAGGGGGTAAGGGAGATTGCAGTCTAGTTGGCAAACAGAAGTGGCCTCAAGAAACATTGTGACTCTGACTCTCCTGAAAGTAAATAAATCCATTTATCAAAGGAAGCCAGAAGGAATAGCTCATACTAGTATATTATTTCCAAAGATAAACATAAGGGGTTTTTTTCAGTTTTAATGTTTCATTTTTGCAGATTTAAGAGAGGTGGAGGATGATTCTTTGAATAGGTAACTGCCAAAAATTGTAAAATTCTATGAATTCAAAGGACACAAACAAAGAAGTGCCAAAGAAAGTTGTCACAGGGAGACTCTAATTTTATAAAAACAAAAAGCAGTTGTGTGGTACTTTAAGACTAACAGATTTATTTTTTGCATGAGCTTTTGTGGGAGAAGATCCCACTTCCTCAGATGCTTCGAAGATGGATGAACTTACAGAAAGGAATTAAACTAAATGCAAGGGGGTGTAAAACATAGGATCAGGTCATAAAGCAACAGCAAATCAGAGCAGTTTACAGGCTCAAACCATGGGAAGCCTGAAGTCAAATTACCCTTTGTAATGGGAAAAGAACCCATAGTCTTGATTGAGTCCTGCTTTCACAGAATTTAGCTTGCATATTAATTTGAGTTCAGCTGTTTCTCTTTGGAGTCTTGATGTCCCAGGTACATCTCTAACAACAGTCGTTAACAAATCCATCATCGAGTGATTAGGAAGATGGAAGTGCTCAGCAACTGGTTTCTTTGGTCTTTGATTTCTGATATCAGCTCTGTGCTCATTCAGTCTCTTTCGGAGTGATCGTCCTGTTTGTCCAATATATAAGGTGTTGGGGCATTTCTTGCACATGATGGCATAGACCACATTAGTAGATGAGCAGGTAAATAAACATTGAGCTGCAGTCAGTTTCTGATTGGGAAATGGATTGACCCATAAAAGGATATCTTTTTAATGTATCTAGGCAGAGGCATGGGCCCAGGCCCCCCTCCCCCAGTTTGCAGGCCCCGCCCCCTGGCCGGGGACAGGGCCAGAAGCCGCCACACCACCACAGGCAGCCAGGCTCCACATCCCCAGCTGGGGACAGGGACGGAAGTGGCCACGGGAGGCCAGGCCCCGCATCCCCAGCCAGGGATGGGGCCAGAAGCGGCCGCGGGAGGCTGGGCCCTGGATTGCCTGCCACAGCCATGGGTGGCCGGGCCCCAGATCCGCAGCTGGGGACGAGGCAGCCACTGCCACGAGTGGCCAGTCTCCGGATCCCCGGCCAGGGACGGGGCTGCTGCAGATGCTGGCGGCTGGGCCCTGGATCTCCAGCCCAATTAGGCCAGAGGCCGGGAGAGGGGTCGCCCCACTAGATCTGGGGCACTGGCGCTGGTATTTGGGGCACGTGCCCCAGGTGCCCAGTGCCAGCGATGCCTCTGTATCTAGGTAGTGCAATAAATGCTACCTTAGGACTATAGTTGGAGAATAAGGTAATATATGTCAGGCTCCAAGGCAGCCTGCAAACCTATCACACATTCTGTTTTACTATGTAGGAGTGAAGACATTTTAGAACGATGCTTGGAACAGTTGGCCTCATTTTTGGACATCACTTCCTTTGCTCCTTCTTGTGTCATCTTGGTCCTGTTGATCTTAATTGCTATCTCACCTCATGTTCCTTAAAATGGTTCTCTACTATTTTAATTGTAACCAAGAGGGTTATATTGAAAAGGAGAGAAATAACTACTTTCCAACACATTAGAGTGACTGTCTGAGAAAGATATAAGATATAAAAAAATTCCCTACCTGACACATTATAGAAGCAGTTTAAAATATAGTGTATTGTAACAGCCTGTACTTTACATTTTATAATGTGCTGATTGTGTGTGGGAAGGAACATAGGTGAAGGAAAGAGAGAGACACACACATACAAAAACAGACAGATAGAAGATCCTTGTCCTCTACTGGACAGAATCAGAACTGCTCAACTGTGCATCATAAGCCCCATACTGGTACTAGTTAATTGAGATCCTCAAGTGGCCACGTCTTTGGTTTTAAAATTAAAGCAATTTGCATTCTAGCACTGCTGCTTTTGTAATTGCTAAATGGCCCTGGACATGTAGTGGAGTGGTTATGACAAAATCTTTTCTGGCCTCAGCTTTGATATAGTATTATGGAAAGTGCTTTGTTTTTTCCCTCATGTGATAATAGACAAGAGAACTTCAAAATATTTAGCAAAACAAGCAAGGAGTCCTGTGGCACTTAAAGACTAACAAATTCATTTATCACATGAGACTTCATGGGAGAAAATCCTACTTCACCTTCAAAGTGTCTGAAAAGGGGGATTTTCTCCCACGAAAGCAAATGTGATAAATAATTTTGTTAGTCTTTAAATGCCACAGGACTCCTTGTTTGTTTTGCTGACATGACTACCCCTTGGGAGCTTAAAATATTTAATTAGCTAGTTCACCTCATTGATGTTGTTAGGCTACATATCAATTTATTTTTATGCTTTTTCTCTGTATGCAAAGATTTTTTTTTATTCCTATTTGCTTCTTTTCTCTGTCTTCTTTACCCCACTTATTTCTTTTATTTAATACCAGATTGGTATTAACCAGTAGCTTTTCTTGTAAGATTTCATTCTAAGGTAGTTCGGGAAATACCACTGGACTTTTGAACATGGAAATATTTAAAAATATATAACTGGTTTCTGAGTAAAATCAAAGTGGGCTAAAATTTTAACAGATATCTACTAAATCATCTACTAAATCTGCACATAGACTCATCTGCACATACAAAAGCCAGTTCACAAGTTTGATTAATAGGGACCATGAGTCACATACAACTCAAAACACAATCCCTCCAGTTAAAAGAATCCAGGGCATTTTTGTTGTTGTTGTTTTGATTTTGCTTTTTGTCCTATTGCTTTAATTCCTCTCATTATTTGTCCTTGCCCCTGAAAGAAACTGGCCCAAGCATGTTCTGGTGAGCTTTCTGAGTCACAGTGTCAAGCAATCCCCATTGTGTGAGGCTTGCCCAACTGTCTCCTGATGAATTGTAAATCTTTTACCGTTCCCCTGTTAATCAATAGTCATTAACCACCTGTCTTGGTGTGGGTAACATCCTTTGTTATTCTTGGAATATTAGCAGTGGATGACTCCCAAACTCCCAGTATATTTTTTATAACAACCATATAGCAAAATCTCATAGCTTCATACACACTAACAAAACACATTTTGACAGCATGATGAGTTTGAGCAGATCCGCTATGTCTACACTAGAGGGCTCAGGTAAGTTGACTTACTAAGGTCAACTTTAAATGGGTCCCCTGGCTTAAGTCAACTTATTAAGTCGACTTTGATGGCCACATTTTGTTAAGTTGACAATAAAGTCAACTTAACCCTTAAAGTGAACCTTAAGGGTGATATTTATTAAGTCAACTTAAGTCTTAGGTCAACTTAATGAACTCCAGATGTGGCCCTGGAGTTGTTTAAATTGACTGAAGCCTGGTTAAGTTGACTTAAGCCTCCAGTTTAGACATGCGCGTCATGATATCTTACATGGCATGCTTTGTATGAAGTATCACAACTATACACAAATGAACATGGGGATTACAGGGTGCTACTTTGAGATACAAATTTATTCAAGAGCAGGTATGATTACAAAGTGTGATATGAAAAATTCTATAACAAAAATAATAAACGCAAGGAGGTGTAAAACATAGGATCAGGTCATACAGTAACAGCAAATCAGAGCAGTTGTTAGGTTCAAACCATGGGAAGCCTGTAGTCAAATTACCTTTTGTAATGGGAAAAAAACCCATAGTCAGACTTGCATTTATTTTCATTCCTTTCTGTAAGTTCACCCATCTTCAAAGCATCTAAGGAAGTGGGATTTTCTCCCACAAAAGCTCATGCGAAAAATAAATCTGTTAGTCTCAAAGTGCCACATGACTCCTTGTTGTTTTTTTGGCTGGATTAGACTAACACGGCTATCCCTTTGGAAACAGAAACTGATTTCCCCCCACTCTCCAAACTGTGATAATCATTCAGTCTCCTGATTCCAGAAACTGGGATTTGAAGAAAAACTCCAAATATGACAAAGCTTGCATTAAAACCCAGGAGATGACAGAAGTCCCTTAACTACCACCAGATTTTGCTCATAAGTGATGCCATGATGTTGCTCAGGAAACAATTACATGTGGCAATAGATAGATAAAGAATATGCTAAAATCAATCATACTGTTTGTTAAAGATGCTATCACTGTCAAGAGGTTGGAGGAAAGGAAAGAGCCAATGGGAATTATGCAATGGATAAACTGAGCAACAAAACCCAGATAATTGTGCCTGTTCAGTAGTATCTACTTCTCTTTTTCCATAAATAGTTGGTAAGAATCTGGAAATCATTCAGTTAGTGTCTGATTTACTATTAAACAGATCTTATGTCATGTGCTATTCAGGATAGAGGAATGGTTTCTACTGTAAATTATTACAGTCCCTTTACATAGTTTAAACTTGATTACATCTAAGAGTTATTTTCTCAGAATTTGGTATTACACAGCCTTTAATTAGATGTATATTAGGACTGAACTTTCTTTCTGCTTTCCTCAGAGTGATACCCAATCCTATAATTCATTATGGTCTTTGGGTCAAATGTCCTGATGGCATAATAGGGAGCAACCTATTAACTTTCAATAGCCCTTTATCATTTAGCTGGGATTTAGTTTTTCAGCATGCTGTTGATATTGAAGTGAAGGGAGAATGAAATTCATTAGAACTGCATACACTCCACTGCTTTCTTTTTCTCAAAGTGGCATATAACATACTTTTTTTTTTTTTTCTGGAGGTTGAGTGGCTCTCAGCAAAAGTGTGTCTTTGATCTATTCATGTAGTATTGTTGTGATTGTGTCCTCTGAGGATATTAGAGAAAATGGGTGAGGTAATATCTTTTATTGGATCAACCTCTGTTGGTGAGAGATACAATCTTTTGAGTTGCACAGAGGTCTTTCTCAGCAGACTGGTCTCTCTCACCAGCAGAACTTGGTTCAATAAAAAATGTTACCTCACCCTCTTTGATTTATGGGCAGTCCTCCCAGACCCAACTGAAGCTGATGGGTATTACAATTGCTAGTCATCAGTCTACTAGTCATTCAGGCTAAAAGAGAGAGCAATTACATGGGGTGTGTTTTTTTTTTGTTTTTTTTGTTTTTGTTTTTGTTTTTTGTTACTAAGACCTGAAACAATGGAAGCCACTTCTTAAAGACTAAACTGAATGCAAAAGCTGGGGCTCAGCATTGATTTGATTCCAGCTATCTCTATGTTCATTTAACAAAAAAAAAAAAAAAAGCCAAATATTTTTTGAGAAACAGGACTTTGTGTATGTTTGTTGGAAATAAATAGTATTAAATCCAAAATTTCTTCTCCTAATGGAAAAACTTTGCAAGGCCACAAATATTAGCAAACTGTTCAGGCCTAAAAAGGGCAATGATACAATATCTAGCAGACACAAAAGGACAATAGCCACAGGATATTTTGTTTCCAAGTTCTAACACAAGCACAACCTACAAATACAACTTCAGATGTATTCTTCTTTTAAGTCTGAAAACAGTATTAACATCTGTAAGATTTAGGATCTCATCCAAAGCCCAATGGACGCAATGAAAAATATTCTATTTCCTTCAATATGTTTTGGTTCAGGCCCTCACGTAACAAATGAGTAAATTCTGAACAAAGTCTCCTACTCCATCCATATCTACCTTCACATGCTTACTGTGTGGTTGATTAAAGATCATTAGGGTTGTTCAAAGGACAAACAAACAAATGAAGAAAAATTATTGCCAGAACCATTCCTGCTTTCTCACACCACATGGATTTACCAGCACAAGGAATTGCAATGTTATTTTGCTCTGGTTGCTTTTCTCACATGAAGTACATAGAATCATAGAATCATAGGGCTGGAAAGGACCTCATGAGGTCATCTAGTCCAATCCCCTGCCAAAAAAGAAGGACCACTCCCACTAAATTATCCCAGCCAGAGTTTTGTCCATCTGGGCCTTAAACATCTCTAAAGATGGAAATTCTACCACCTCCCTAGGTAGCCCATTCCAATGCCTTACCACTTGCCTAGTAAGAAAGTTTTTCCTAATATCCAGCCTCGACCTCCCCAGCTGCAAGTTGAAACTATTGCTCCTCGTTCTGTCCTCTCTTACTATCGAGAATAGTTGAGCTCCCTCCTCCTTGGAGCACCCCTTCAAGTAGCTGAAGGTTTCTATCAAATCCCCCCGAGTCTTCTCTTCTGCGGGCTAAATAAGCCTAGTTCCTTCAGTTTTTCTTCATATGTCTTGTGCTCCAGTCCCTTGATCATTTTTGTTGCCCTCCGCTGGACTCTTTCTAATTTGTCCACGTCCTTTTTGTAGTGGGGAGCCCAAAACTGGACACAGTATTCTAGATACGGCCTCACCAGTCCTGAATAGAGGGGAATGATCACCTCACTCGATCTGCTGGCAACACTTCTTCTGATGCAGCTCGGTATGCCATTGGCCTTTTTGGCAGCAAGAGCACACTGCTGATTCATATTTAGCTTCTCATCCACCATGACCCTCAGGTCCTTTTCTACAGTGCTGCTACTTAGCTGATTGCTCCCCAGCTTGTAGCAGTGAATGGGGTTTTTCTGTCCCAAGTGCAGGACTTTGCACTTGTCCTTGTTGAACCTCATGAGATTTCTACTGGTCCACTGCTCCAATTTATCAAAGTCTCCCTGAATCCTGTCCCTACCCTCCAGCATGTTTACCATTCCCCCCAACTTGGTGTCATCCGCAAACTTACTGAGTGTGCAGACCCTCATGAGATATGGTTTGTGACAACTACTAGGGACAAAAGCACTGGACATCTCTTTCCAGAATAAACTGTTGTGCCTCTAGAGGCATCGACCAAAGAATATTATTGCAAATTGTCCCTCTCCTCTGAAAATATCCAGGTTTGGATTTGGAAAGTCTCATCCTCAGATGTCCTAACACAGGGAATTGAAGGGAAATAGCAAGTATGATTATCAGCCCTGAGCAGAACTATCTCAGGGAAATTCTGCCTTTTGGATCTCACAATTTTGAGCCTTCCACCTTTTTTTCACCAAAGGGATGATATGATCCTGTTATTAAGATACAAGGTGATGAGCAGGGAGAGGTGAACCAAATGCAATTGGATGGGTAATAAAGAAAGCAATTAATGTTTGCATTTGCCTTTGTTTTGTGATTTCAGGTGCAGTCTGTATATTCTTGCAGAGTTCTGCACTCCGGACTGCCTTTGAAAAGCTCCTTTCACTTTAAAAATCAATTATTTCTGCAAAAACAATGAGAGTCCTGTGGCACCTTATAGCCTAACGAATTTTTTCTTTCATGCCTGAAGAAATCTGTTAGTCTATAAGATGCCACAGGATATTCGTTGTTTTTGCTGTACACAGAGTAACACTGCTAACCCTATGGCAATTATTTCTGAAGTGTCAAGCTCTTTATCCTACCTTTATAGGCCCTGCACAGATTTGTCCCGGCACACATCTCTTCCTTCATTTCCCTTCATATCACCTCTGTTCTGCCCAGGCCTCTGTCTATCATGTTCCCTTATCATCTTCTCCTGTTCTTGTCTCCCTGTAATTCTTCATACTGTTTCCTGTGCTTGAAAAAGTTTTTTATCCTGTGTATTGAGCCATTAATTTCCACCTTCAGTTCTCATCTTAAAGCTCCCATTGTTGACCTCATCTAGCATTGCTGATAGACTGTAAGTTGCTACCATCCTTCTCCCTTGTTTGAACTGTATCCATCCAATTTTGTCTCCTCAGTGCAACTTACTCAGCAATTTACCATTCTACATGCAGCACACCAGAGTCAAATACTTATATATGTAAGAGTAGAACTGAATATATATGAGGACATCTATCTGCTCTCTGCCAGAAAAATATATGTTTCCAAATGTTTTGGCATTTTTCAGTGAAGATTTTTCAGTGTATAACCTCTGAAGTGGATATGAGTTACAAGAAATAGCCAGAGAGTCTGAATTCACACTAATTTATTTAAGAACCAGAGTAATTCTTGGTTCTCCAGAAGTCTCTTACTACACAAGAAATATGAAATAAGTCCTGGATAACTAATGTGTGTTCTGATTCTCCTGAAGTGGATATGATTTCCACTTTGTGTTATTACTTAACTGCACAAGTTGGGTATAAATCATAACTATGTTGATATGATGGTAGCAGTTTACCTTCTCTTTGACAGGCTGGAATTAATGGCACCAGGTGAAAAGAGTAGAAAATCAGGCCTGTAGGCAGGGCTGGATTAAGGCACCTGAGGCTGCCCGCTCTTGTGTCCATGCCTTCGCCCCACCACCATGGTGATGCTCCACCTGTGGGTGAAGCAGTTCCCAGAACTGGAGGGATTATTGGGGCCACAGACTTAGGGCCGCTGCTCAGCACTCAAGGGAGCCCAGTTGACACTGTGAGAGCTGAAGCCCTGTGGCAGAAGTCATGGACAGTAGAGCTCCTGGCCCCACCCCTGGCCTGACTAATTTACCCAATTTGTCCAATGCAGTCCAGGGTTGAAGGCAGCTGGTGCTCAGTGTGGTCTCCAGCAGTGGCACTCCAGGTCAGGAGTGTTGTTGGGCCACTGTACCAGCGGCCACAGGGGACCACCTCAGCCAGCCTGAATGATGGTGGCCCTGGCATGGCAGCCCAACAGCAATCCTGGCCCTGGAGCACTGCAATCAGAGGCCAACACTGCACATCAGCCAGCCCCAACCCCTCCCCTAGGGCAAACCAGCCAGCCTGGGGATAGGGGCAGAGCACTGTAGACCATGACCCCCACACCTAGCACATGCCAGGCCCGTCCCAGTGCTCCCCAGGCCCTGCTGGCACTGTGCAGGCCTGAGCAGAACCAGATTTTAGCAGAGTGGTGCCGGTGGGGCCCAGGGCCCTCCTGTAGCCCAGGGCTGCAGCCCCTGAAGCCCTTGGGCTGATCCAACCTTCATTGTAGGCCTGAAAGGTATTCAGCATGTGTTTGACTAGTTTCAATAATCTACAACATTGTCATTCTGCCAATTCCAATTTAATATTTACTATTACTATTATTTTTAATATTCCCCATTACAATATCATATTTCAATATATAACTTTAGAATAGTATTAATTATTTCTATGAAAGAATTTCCCCCTCTAAATATATAACTTTAGAATAGTATTAATTATTTCTATGAAAGAATTTCCCCCTCTAAGTGAAAGCCAATTACTTATCACAATGTTTGAGACTGCACACATGCTTTCCTTTTATAGAAGGTCTTCAGGGGAAAAATAGGAAACTTGAAGTGCTTCTCAAACGTTGCAGGATTTGAGTATAGCGTTGAAGGAAATTCTGCTCTTGAATACCTGTTTTTGTCAAACCACAAACAACACCCCCCCTTCTCAGTCTAAGCAACTTGTTAAGTCAGTCTGTCAGTTAAACCACAAGTTTCCATGAACAAACTAGGTGTAAAAGACCCCCACAGGAGGAGTACGCAGGCTTAATAAGCTTATGAATATTTACTTGCACACCCAGGGGAGGCATAATTATTGCTTTGTGCAACATGCGATGTATGTAACGGGGGGGGCACATGTTAAGGAGAACATGAAGTAGGCGGAACGGAAAGTCTGTACCTCCTGACTACCCTAGCCAATGGGGAAAGGGAGAGGGAACCCTGCGGCCAGTATTAGGGAATAAAAGAGCTGCTAGGCTAAACACTGGCTGAGTTCGCTGAGTGGCTCCCCCACTCTGCGTGCTCCCTTTATTCGAATAAAGCTGCTTATAAACAGGCCTCCTCTGCCTCTGTGAATTTTATCACCTCAAGGAACCTCAGGTCCCATTCGCTACAGCATGATCTTGATGACAGTTAGTTCCAAAACTGGAACCACAGCACTACAGATACAGTTTTCTTCATCCATGTCAGCTGCAAGTTAAGCTACAGCAGTTATTGAATCCCCATTAAATACAGATGACACAATAAGTTGCAAAGATCTCTGAGGTCACTAGGTTTTAGTCTATGTACATCTTTAAAGTTAAGGACTCTCTTCTCCTCCATACATAAAACACACTAAGTTATTTCTCCCCTTTTTTTCCTATAGCAGTGTACTCCATCCTGTCTGCACAGACAGCAACTTGCCCCTTGGAGTTGTGGGGACATGAAGCCAAGACTTAACCCTTGTTCTGCACCCCTCCATTTCCAGGGCCATATTAAAGTTCTTGGGGGCCCAGGACTGCCTCCTCCCCACACTGCACAGATGCCAAGACTGGAGCTGAGGCAGTGCTTGGTGCTGGGATGGCCAGCAGGGCCAGCCAGCAACTGGTAGTGATGAGGCCTGGCCATCACTGGGGATGGGGGGAACCCAGGGAAGTGCTCAGTGATGGTTAGGAGTGCCGCCCAACAGATCCAGCAACTTCAAGGGCAGGGTCAACTAGGGAATGACGTGACCTCTGGCAGTAGCGCTCCAAGGCCAGAACCACTGTCAGGCTGCCACACCAGGGCTTCCAGGAGTCATGTCCCAGGATGATGGCTCGACAGCGCTCCTGGCCCCAGAGTGCCACTACTAGAGGCTAGTCCGTGCCCTACTCCTTGGGGTATAGCAGCTATAGGTTGGCCCACCTTGCCCCTGAGGCAGACAAGCCAGCCTGGGGAGGAGGGCAGGTGGGGCAGGAGCACCACGGCTCTTGGCCTCTGGCCCCAGGGTCAGCCTCAGTAAGGCCAGATTTTGGAGGGTTGGCCCTGTCCATTCCCTTCCAGTAGGCTGATAGTGGGGGCTATGAGATAAATAGCTCCTGCTCTCCTTACTACAGCTCGAGTGTTAGTCTAATCAGAGCCAAGTATGGAAATATAAAGAGGTCCTTACTCCTTCTTATTTCCCTGTGCAATCAAATAAATACTGGGCTAATCTAGTACTGTGCAAGGGGATTAGCAGACAGAGAAAGCAGTTTTCACTGTGATTCTTTGTACCACATTGTCAATCATAATTAAACACTATTGAGCATTAATGTTCTCATATAATTAGTGCTGTCTGATATGTAGATTGTCCATAAAATGTTCTAGTTTACCAGAATGCTTTCCCTTGTTGCTTTGTCTGTAGCTGAGCTCATAACTCTGTCTGTTTTCACTGTCACCACTGGAATGGGAGTTGTTATTTCAATCCCTGGTGCATTCTGAGAAATCCATGCCTCTGACCTTTTTGCTGTTTCTGGTTTGAGTGATGGCTGCCTCTTACTGCCTTTTAAAGCCTCAGCTGTAGGCATGAGAGAGTGGAGGCTTGAGGAACCAATCAAATGCAGAATATAGAAAAGGTTAACACAGAGCAGCAGCAGACTATTGTCTTCCCCAGATGCTATTGGGCATTAACATGCAGAGGCCTTCTTCCTGTGACAAAGATCATAATAAGAACAGATAAGGGCAGAGCTTGAATCTATTCTGGTGACAATGATAATAAGGAAAATGTGAAACTGTAGAACTTTGGCTATTTTCATGACAGTCTTCAGATTGGTTGTAATTGAGTGGCCCTTCCTAGATGCCACAAAAGTGATGCAGGTTTTACTGATTTGCTTCAGTACCACAGAGATTCTTACTAGCCTTATCTATATGCTATCACTTTACATTACAAACCGGTTTGCTGTGCTTTGTTTTGTGTTTTTTTTTCCTTTTAGTTTCTGTTAACTGTTCTTCACTAACATATGTTTCAGATTTTTATGAAAAGCAAATCATGCAATTTCTTCTGTTATCAAAAAGCCACATTTATTTACTGCCTGCTGTTTTATTAGGGTATGTAGACTGGCTTACTTCAATGATTGGTGATTTGCGGCAGGTCTTTCCAGATAAGATGGCCAGATCATTGGTCTTTAATCAGACTGCTTCATGCTTTCAGAGCTGTGAAAAGCATTTAGAAAATTGTTCTATATAGGCAGCTAAGAATTTCTTAGGAATAGGGAATACTTTGATGGCATGAAGTTGGCATAGCATTCTTTGCATCTCTCTTTTCCCCTAGCCCCATTGTTGATATTAAGAGAAGCTTAATTGCAGATGGAGCCAGAGCATGCCATACCATACCAATATTTGCTAATAAGATGAACCACAAGGAGACTATAAAAATTCAGAATGTTATAATTGCCCTTAAGCTGTTCCCACTTTTGCCTGCCCTAGGATCAATGAAAATGAAAAGACAGCTTAGTCCACTCTTCACTAGAGCCGAGAGTTTGGATCCAGGATTTGATTCTTGCACATCTCTCAAGATTTGTTCTAGCTTTGGGGGAAGGTGTCAGAGTCATTTCATCCATCTGTATTTATTAGCAATTTTCTCCTACCACCCACTTGTCCATGCAAGTTTCATTGAGCCATCACAGGTTAATTAAAATAATATCAAAGGTCAGGATTCATAAACGATACAGATGACTCTGCGGCCTATAATAGACAAGAAGACATTCCACAATAGAGAATGTGGAATTGAGCAAAGGAACTTGAATGCTCTTGATATGTGGAAAAGTCAACAACTCTTCCAGAGCACAACTATTAGTACTTCAAGAGTTTTCCCTCCAGGCAGCTGCCTTTTTTTTTTTTTTTTTTTTTTTTTTTTATGAATAGAAGTACGAGTAGTGTTTTGAAGTTAGTCAGTGCTAAGAGGCTATATTTCCTTCTAGAGGTTATTTCTTAACAGCCCCCACCTGCTTATCTACCTTTCTCACTATATTTCCATATGGAAGCACATGCTGTGTTGAAAATGTGCTTGCAATTGATTTTTATAAAGCCACAGGTGCGAACAGAAAATGCTCAATTGAGAAGCAATATAAAATTGAACACTGTGACAGTGAAAAAATATATAGAAAATATTTTTTAAAAATTGAACACTGAAGAAACTCATAATGAACAAAAATATGTATTCTTATAAATTCAAATGCCAAGATAATAGAATGGTTGCAGTGTTGTTTTAGCTGTGTTGGTCCCAAAATATTACAGAAACAAGGTGAGTGAGGTAGTATCTTTTTTGAACCAACTCATTTTGGTGAAAGGGAGAAGCTTTTGACCTACACCAAGTTCTTGTTTCTGTTATGTAAACAACAAATTATGTACCAATAGCTAGGTTCAATAGATGAAAAGTTTCAGAGATGTTTATTTTACTCTTGATTTGTGTAATCACATAAAGTAGATAGTGACACTTTTAGTCTGCAAACTGGCCTAGAAAGCTCGAAAGAACATTGTTTCTGGTGAGGTAACTTATTCTCACATCTCTGCTTACTACCAATCACAACATTCTTGAGTCACCTTAAATAGTCCATGGCATCATCTAAGAAAGCAGCACTAGTGGAAATCACAGTCTCACACAGAGACCTCTGCAGATTCAGCAATGCAACAATAAAACAATCCTAGCCATTTTGAAGGCAGCAAAACAACTCCATTCCTGAAACATGCAGGCAGACTGGTTTGACATTTTCTGACCAAAATGCATCTTGTATATTCTGAAGATATAACAATATTTTACATTTCTACCCCTAAGAATTAAAAACACTTTTCAAATTGTACACATGGCTGCAGTTAAATGTGGGGGTCTTGTCTAAGGAAGACCATGGTCAGCTGGCAGATAACCAATGCATGATAATAGAAGAATAAGGAAGGGAAATTCTGGAAAGGGAGGCAAAGGAAAAAACTGTGAAAAGCATCCTAGGGTAATCCTACATAGTATGCTTCTTGGAAAAAGAAAGGGATGGTCTGACCTTCTAGTACTCAAAATTGTGGTTCTAAGGATGCTGGGTATTTCAAAGCATATGTTTTAAAACAACCAAGACACCTCCACTCACATGTTATTATCTGCCGCAGAATCCATTACTGGCAATGAGCTAAATCACGACTCTTTGGCACTGCCCCCCACTAGGGGCTGCATAGAGGTGCATGTCTGCTGAGGGGTGGGAGGAAGCACTGCAAGCATTTTGATTCAGAAAAACTGATTCTTAGAGCTGCCAGGTACACTCTGGAAAATACAGTGTACTGCATTTCTTTAAGAGGCACAACATACAACTGCTCCTTTCCTTCCCCAACATGGCTAGCCATGAGTCCTAACTGTTCCTTGCTCCTACTTATTCCTTCTGGAGTACTGTGTTCTCTGTACAGAACATCTTGGAGATGGCCTTTTGATAGCCTATGAGCAGGGGCAGACTCTTATTTGAACCACATTGTAGGGTGAAACTCCCTACATGATCCCTCACTGCTGCAAGGCAGCATAGAAGTTCTCCAGAGTTTAGTCCACTGTGTTTTCACAGTGCAGTGATCACTCCCAAGCATTGATTTTCGAATGAATCTCAATGAGTCAGTTTTACTGCAGTATCTCTCATTGGGAGACAACTCAATTAGTAATCTTCTTCCTTTGTTTTTAAATTGTAATTGATCTATTATTGAGACTCGCAATTATTTATATGTGCAGAGCCAGAAGGATCTGGTGCTTCTTCTGGATTTTTTGAATGATTTTCCAGTTAAATCTAATATCAGAAGTAAATGACACTCATGCAACCAATATACATTGTTAAGCATTTGATGAAATCCCTATGGCTCATAAAAATAGTGTAAAATAATCTTTAAATAGGTATTTTCAAAGCAGTAAACTCCTTTTGACTTTTTTATTTTGCATACATTTCTTGTCCTTTATTTGTGCTGGATCATAAAATAATAATAAAAAATCAGATTTAGGATATAGGTGCTGGAAAAAGAAAGAGGTAAGGTAGATGATCATTTCAACTATTCGCTGAAAAATAGGAAATCCCAGAAGTTTTATTGCGGGAGGGAGATGGTATTAAAAGGTTTCAGATATTTGACAAAAGATCAAAATTTTCTGTGGAAGACAGATTTTTTCCATGAAAATAAATTGTTTTGTTACTTTCCCTGTCTAAAAAATTTGTAAAAGTTTGCTGCTCAGCTGGAAATGTATGGGGAACTGGGTAGCTTTTTAAGAAGACCCCTTGGTGTCAGCAAAGTAAGAGCTAAGGATATTTATTCATTCATAATATTTGTCAGGTATATGAGGAAATATTCACAAGTATTTCAAAGGGTTAGAGATTAGGTCCTGCTTATATATAATTAATGTCTCAGATTTCACTCTGTATGAATCAGTATCAGTACTCAAATGCTTAAAGTAAAGCATATGCGTAAGTAGCTTATTGTATCTGACGTCTAGACAAAAGGAAGCAAGAGGAGCATTGATGCTGAGTATACATTTCTAGTTAACAATTAAGGTATATTACAATGTATTAATACTGTGCCTTTCAGAACTACCTCTGTGAATTACCAATCAAGAGTTTGGCATCCTGGTGAGCTGTGGTAATTCTTATAGTAGTCAGCTCTTAAAAGTACAATATTAATACATAGCTAGAAATCAATACTCAAGAGATCAATACTCATCTGTAAATGTTAACATACATACTCAAGTGTTTGCAGGGGCTGGGTCTTAGTCTTCGCCTGTAAATAGCCTATATAGGTCTGTTCTGGGAACTAGGCTGGGGGATCCTGTAAGGTACTGAATCCTAAAGGCTTCACCCTTCAAAACACCAACCACTTTCAGCATTGTGATGAAAGTCCTCAACTTCTATTGAAATCATCACCATCCTGATAATGCTTAAGCCAGGAATCAGTTCTAATGCTGCCCCAACCTTATAAGGATCAGGAGCTGCAAAGGTTTGGTCACTTGAAGATGTTATAACCAGGGAAGGCAAAAGGAAGATGACACAGAAATTTTATCATTTGGTCAATGTTTAAATTCTCATAAAGTATTTATCAGCGCCCCCCCACCTCTTCCCCCATCATGCTATGAAAACTCCAGAGTGCTGAAATTATTGACCAAAGCTCTGCTCTGGACAGCTCCAGCTACATTTGGCCAAAATATTTTGGTTTTTGTTGCCAAAATCATAAGTTCCAGAGCTTTGTTCATTGAGATGAAGCAGTTGCTGACACCAAAACCAACTATGTTTTCCTGAAATAACTTTTGTAAAAGGTTACAGATGAAATACATGAAGTATGTGGTGAAAAGTGCCCAAATGACAGCATTGCAGTTTCAGAGTTAACTACACCTTTGCTGCACACTTTCTACCCCTGGTCTTTCTCGAGGGCACCCACTTAAACTTCCAGGCTCCAGCTGTTTCCTCTCTTAGGTAGTGAAACACGTCTCTCTCTCCAGAATAGGTTTGTATGCTTAAAGTCACTATACATCCCACTGTGAGTTTCCCAGAAAGTCTCAGTAGTAGTTAAATTTCCCCCAGGGTAGGGTGATCAAATGGCAAGTGTGAAAAATCTGGACACATGTTGGTGTTTTGTTTTTTGTTTTTGTTTTTTGCCAGTGGGATGGACTTTTTTTTTCTTTTGTGGGTGGGATAGACAGAGTTGCCTATGTAATATGACGCCTCTACTATATGGATGGTCCTGATTATATCAGGATGTCTGGTCACCCTACCCCATGGGGTACAACAGTGTATACCAGTTATCAACCAGCTTTCAAAAAGCAAAATTCTTTTTTTCTTAGAGCAAGAGCATTATGGGGGGAGGAATAAAACATATGAAAGCAATAAATGAACCTACACACACATTATCAGGGATTGCCCTGAGTTCCAGCACAGGGCCTTGGTATATGCAGTCTTTCAAACCCCTTAACTGGGATTGTTTTCCGCAGCTCATATTGTCTGGCTATCTCCATACACTTACTGGCTTTTTTAGGTTTTCTCACTTGCATCATAAAAAAAAAATAATATGATCTGCAAAGATGTTGCATAGGGTTGAAATATTTGTCATACACACTCCCTCCTCCCTGAAAATTAAAATCTTCTGTGTATGACAGAACAGGTTGGGCAGAGCAATGCAATTCTCATCACACTGTCCATTAGTTTTGACCTACAAGAACTAGGAATTTAAGAAATAGTTCCAATCCAGCAAGGACCCAGTGCAGTGGTCTGTCCTTCAAATAAATACTTAAGCAGATATATGGTATTAACAAGGTGGGTAACAAGATGGATCTTAATTATGGACCCGATTTTTAAATATATAGGTGCCTAGTAGGATTTTCAAAAATGCTTAGCTGCCTAATTCCCAAGGGAGTCAAGATGATGTAGATGCAACTACTGGAAGGCCAGAAGTAGAAGCCGCATACAGCATGTATTTACATGTAAATTTATTTATGAATAAAGATGATGGCATTGTGATCCACTTCATGAATAACAGTATTTTTCTATTCAGGTATCATGATCTACAAAGTAATAAAACCCATGGAAGTTAGGCACCCACTTTTGAAAATCCCACCAGGCAACTATCTGCACTTTTAGTTGCCAAAATGCCTTGCAAATATGACTGATCTGCTTAAGTGTTTTGTTGAATAAGGATGGATGTAAGTAAGTGCTTTCAGTGTCAAATTGTAGTCTTAAGCATGAATGTAATTTAAAAATATGATTCAGTACTTTGCTGAAACAGAACCTTATAGAGGAGCTCAGTATCATACCCCACTCAGTCCAAGGTTCTGTGCTGAGATGTTAATAAAAAGATTATCATTCATCTGAATGGTCTGCAGAACAAATACAATATAACCATGGGTTGTTGTATGTTTTTCTTATGATGGGGGCATTTTGTTCTTCTAGTTCTAATCCTAAATGGTGCTTAGCACCCACAAATCCTTTTAAAGACAACAGGATGTATGCTGAACACCTGTTAGGTTTAAGGCCTGGGAACTGGATTAAAAACCAACCAGCTCATTAGTATATCACATTTTCACACAAAAACACTAACTGTACACATTCTGAAGCTTCAGTTCTAGGATTTATTTATCTCCACTTTAAATTTAATTAAATTTTTTTTTTACATCTTTCTTCTTTATGCTAGGTATCTCTTAGGGTGTGTTCACACAGCAGTCTTATTTTGAAACAACAGAGGTTGTTTCGAAATAAGAAAGCCCATGTTCAACCAACTCACTGTTGTTTCAAAACAACGGGTTCCATTGTTTCGAAACAACGGCATTGTTTCGAAACAACTTAAACCCCACGTGGGGATGAAACAACGTTGTTTCAAAACAATTGTTTTGAAACAATGCCATCTGAACATGTTGTTTCGAAACAACAGTGACTCGTTTAGAAATAACTGTTGTCTGAACCTGCTATTTCGATTCCTGCTTTTTTCCTTAATTTGAATTAACAAACTGTTGATTTGAATTAACTTATTTCGAAATAAGGTGTTATTTCGATACAACTTGTATCGAAACAACTTGTATCGAAATAACCTCCTGTGTGTGAACATATTATTGATGTATGTGAAAGGAAAATCATGTAATGGTCAAAAGGCAAAAAATAATAGTCATTGTTTGTTTATTTAATTACAAAACAAGGCAAGAAGAACCTACCTCAAGATGTAGAGTATTATGTAACACCCACTGAGTACACAGAGATTTTATTTAAAAAGATTAAAATTGAAGAGGGAATGAAAAATCAGATCAGAAATCTGTACTAAAAATCTCAGAATTACTATTCAGACAAATTCTATATAGACAGGAAGACTTACAGATTGATAGATCAGTGATAGATATATACTTCATTTCTACTATCTATAGTTCAATGAAAATAACAATCTTGAATATCTGCTAGAATCATAACTGAATATGAACTGAAATTAACTTTTTAGTGAAGTCTACTAAAGTTAATTATTACCATGGATCTATTCCCTACCTGTCCATTTTTATTTATTTCTATTACAGCAGCATCCAAAAGTCCCAGTCCAGTTGTGATCCAGCTGTGCTAGCTGCTTTGCAAACATATTGCAAAGAAGTACATACTCATTTTATTTTGCAGACTTATGACAGTACAATGAGGAACATGAGAATCTCCACAGTCAGTTGCCAAATACTCAGTATAATTAGAAGAAACATAATAGGACATATTATGCCATTAGGAATGGCTCACAACTATTAAAGCCAACCACAGGTCAGGTACCGCAAACTAGTGCTATGCTCGATAGATTTCACCAAGCCAGTATATATGTAAACTCCTGGATCACTATAATACGCTCACCATGAAGTCATGGACATTGCCCTTCGACTCAACTTGCCACCCAGGGAAGCTGGACTTCATGATGATAAATGGTCACTTACACCAAAAATCACACCACATTCAGGTTGCTTCCACTTCCAAAAGATCAATCACTTACTCCAGATCAATTTGTATCTTAGCTCTCCCACCAAAGATAGAGCCTGCAGCCAATCCTCTCATAAACTAACTTAAAAGTTTATTAACTAGGAAAAACTTAAAGCAAGCAAACAGATTCAGAAATGATTTGCAGTCTAAATCCTGTTTGTGACAGAGTTGTAGTGTTCTGTCAGTTCAGAGTTCTGACAGAGCGTTACTCATGGGGATCCCTGGTTTCAGTTTGGTGTCTCTGCTCCTGTGAGGGTTCCTATAACAAAGAGATGCAAAATTCTCCCTTTTTTTTTATTTTATTTCTTTTCTTCAGCCTCCAAAGAAGGATATGTCAGTCACCCATCCTTTGTATTGTGAAGTTCCTTGATGTCCCATCTGATTTTGATAGATTTTCCTGATGGGCTTTGGGAAACATACTTCACATATGAGTTCTCAGATTTAGAGCAAACATTTTCAAAGTTATAAAGTAAAATTTACATATTTCCTTATAGCATGTTACACAGACATTACCCATAAGATTCACACATGCAGCAAATTACAAACATTCTACAAAGTTGAACCACTAAATATTCTGATAGGACTAATTCCTGTTTTGAGCAACATTAACACATGCATGAATTGGTCTCATCTCCAGGACTTATTTTGTCATTTCTTAGCTAATGCCTGCAGGAGCTACCACTTGACCTGCCAGCCTCACAGGAGAATCTATGGCTATGCCTGCACTGACAAAATTAATTCAAAATAGTTATTTTGAAATATATAACTATTTTGATTTTAATTCAAAATAACTATTTCAAATTAGCACTATTTTGAATTTATTATTTCTAATTAAGAGTCCAGTGAAGACTCTTATTTGAAATAAGGTAGGAGTTATTTTGTGAAATAGGGAGTCTTCACTAGACTCTCTAATTCAAAATAGGGGAAGGCAGGCAAAAGAATAGGGCCATTATTTCGAAATAAGAGTATTCCTCATCTTAGAATGGCTTATTTCAAAATAATAATTTCAAGTTAATTACTATTTTGAAATAAAAGCAGGTTTTATTATTTTTGAAAGAGTGCTTCATTATTTGAAAATAAAAAAATGCTTATTTTAGCATAACAAAATACCTGCAAGGACCGGAAAACGTTTTTTTCAAAATAAGCCTGCTTATTTTGAAATAACTTCTAAGTGTAGACATACCTTATCTTTTTCTTAACTACTACTCCATTATAGATTGTTTCAGATTTTTCTTTTTTACTTTTCATTTGCATCTGCCACTAGAGAAAATAAATAAATATTGTGAATTTTGATAAACCCAATATATGTTCTGAAATTGCCTTCAAAGGCACTATAGTGCTAGCACAAGTTTTTGTTCAGCAAAGCCATTTTGTATAATTTGTATCTTCATTGTGTAAATTATGCATGATGTGAGATTTGGTATTGTCCTGGGTATATGAATGATTTGTACTTATGGCTACTGATACAATGTCCTTCTAGATTTTCCTACAATATCTGTTGGATTTATTGTGAGAGTTGTGATATCCAGTTCGCATTTATCAATATGCTGTTCTGCTTTCAAACTGGATTTGTAGTTCTTAGCATTGCACAGTGGTTTGAATTGTTTCTGTGATACTAGTCTCCACAGTCCTGTTAAGGTGAAATTCACCCCTATGTAGGAATTCATTACAAGACCTGTGCATGATTTAAAGTCCATTGGAGTCTTCCAAATAGGGTTTTGTGTTAATCCTCTGCTACAGAATTGAATTTCACTCCTAAACCTGTTAGTTAATTCTGTGTAGTTATGACCATACTGTAGAATTTAGAAATATTAAAATAAATCTCTGCACCTTCTCTTTAATTTTTTTTCTTTGTATTAACTTGTAATTTTGGATCTAGAAGTTGAACAAATCTGGTATTACCTTGTTGGGTTGACTTTATAATGTTGATGATGTTGGAAATGTCTAGAAAAATAATGAGTTAAAATGAAATATGTTGAGATTGTTGTGAGCTGGCGCTGACCAAACACAATCTTAATCATAAGAAGCTTTCTTAGAACTGAATGGATGCAGTTGTTTTCCTAACTCATTGGACAGTCTTCTTTGTATGACTGATGTAAATGTAGAGTAACAACTATAATTTTACATTCAGATGGTTAAGCCAGATAATTGCATCTGAAATAGCAGAGTGTATCGCTGTGATATCTCATTTGTATTTGTGAATCGAGCAATGAGTTTTTATACATTCAACGGTCTGTGCTAGCCGACCATAGTTCCACACTGTAGAGTCTTTAATTTTCCATTTTTGCTGTAAGTATCTGCATCTGCTGCCATGGTTTTTGTGGATGCAGTTTAGGGTTGCAGTTGCCCATAAGTTTTTCAGGAGATGGAAGCCACAGATCTTCTGTATCAGGTCTTTTACAAGGTGTTCATTTGTAACTTCTTGCGTAACCCATTTGGCTTTCCAAACATTATCAGGTTGAAGTTACATTGATGAAGGTTAAACACATGGGCACAAAGGGGTTTATGCTCCTTCAAACAGCATTGAGGGAGATTGTTAAGGAATCAATGAATGGGAAGATGATTGTTTCAATGATCATCTAGAATTCCTGAAGGGTTGCTACATTGTCGTGAATGGGAAGAGGAACAATGTTCAACAGCTCCAGCAACCAAGGTGTTGGAGTTGAGTTAAGGGCTAGAGCGATTGATGGCATTGCAGTGTTCAGCTGGACTTCAACAAATCGAGTATGCATACTTCTGGTCCATAGCAGTGCACAGTACTTGGCTATAGAGTACACAAGGGCCATTGTTGATGTCTGTAGCACTTATGCTGATGCCCAACAACTTGTGCTTGCCAGTTTCCGGAACAGGTAGACCCTTGTCTTTGTCTTGGCAACTGCCTTCTTCAATTCTGGAAGTTTACCATACAATTCAACTTCATTCTGAAACAGATTGGAATGGGGTCATGTGTTGTACAGTATTATTATCAGAGAAGGTCACTTTCATGGCAGGCTTAGCATTCCTCTTATCAAGTGGGGGTTTTTTGTTCGGTGAGGATTTGGCTTGCTCCAGTTCTGGACATATTCCTCCATGGTGTAACTACTCACCAAAATGATGGAGTCCAGATGCATCCCACATGCCTGGCAGAGGACAATAGTCATTGCCATACTCAAACGGGGCACACCAACCAACAATCCTGGAAGTTAAAGGTGGATATCTCTTCTTTGCCCTACCTATGAATTCCTGAAATGTATCATCTTCTGGAGCAGGGGTGGTCAATAATACTCCACAGGTGGACCTCGTACAGCAGTAACAAGCCAGCCCTGGGATGGGGAGGAGGGTGTGATGGAGATCCAGCCAGGGGGATGGTAGAGAGATGACCCAAGAGCGTAAAGACACACTGGGTGGTGCAGCATGGTGCTAGAGAGCCAGTCCAAGAGCCAGCAGACAGCAAACTGGGAGTGGGTGGGGGGTAATGTGGAGCAGAACTGCCTAGGGGGAAGCAGAAATCCAGGCCCACGACCAGCAAAGAGTTGGCTGGTGAGGTGTGAAGAGCTGACCGGGGTGGAGATGGGGTGACGGACTGGAGAGAGATGTCTTGTGGGCTGGATCTGCCTCATGGTCCACATTTTGCCCACCTCTGCTCTGGTGTATCATTTTCCATGTCAAGTCAGTGATCCCCAAAAGAACATGCAGGATTCTGAACTAAACGCAGCTGTGTGACCAGTTCTGACCCTTGTAACATTCATCAAGGCTAGATTTCAAAGGAAAACCAAGACCCGTGAAGCCTTTGTAGACCTGTCATTGGCCTCTGATATGATCTGAATTAAAGGCTCAATGCTGAAACTTGCAAGGATCATTTCCTGCCACAAAAGAATACATCTGTTATGGACAATGCTGAGCAATAGGTGGCTATATCTCCATTTAGGCAACAAAGTCACTTCTCCCCATTTCTCAACAACAGACTCTTACAAGACTCTCTAGTCATGCCGATGTTTTTCAGTGTTTATGTGAGCAATGTAGCCTCAATGATATCACATAAATGCAGTTTGCACATGTGGATAATCTTGTCCTGGTAATGGAAACAGCCACCTTCAGCGACATCAGGTTAATCTTGAATGGGGACCTACCCACTTGAGATAAAATTCACACTAGTGGGAATGTTGGAATAAAATCTTGAACATCACTTAGGCTGTGTTCACACGGCACTTTTGTTTCAAAACAACCTCGTTGTTTCGAAACAAAA
>ML681963.1:106435304-106464401 GCA_007922195.1 Podocnemis expansa
CAGCGGCTCACCCGCTGCTGGTGCCTGCAGCCCCCTTTCTGGGGCTGCAGGGTGAGCCAGCAGCAGCTCACCCCCAGGGGTAACGAAATAGCATGTTCACACAGTGAACTTGCTATTTCGTTTCCCGCTTTTTTTCTTATTTCGAATTAACATTTTGTTAATTCGAAATAAGATATTTTGAAATAAGGTGTTGTTTCGAAACAAGTTGTTTCGACACAACTTGTTTCGAAATAACCCTGTGCGTGTGAACACAGCCTTAGGGATCACTAATGATTCATAGGGATTATATACTGGAGTTAATTTTAACTCCCAGGGAATCAAAATCTCACTGTTTTGTCAATATGTTTCTTTCTCGCTTTTCAGTTAGAGTTGGATCCAAGATGAAAAATATGAATCTGGATCTTTGAGTTCCACCTGTCCACTTTAATGTTCAGGGTGTATGGATCTAATTTTGAAGCCAAAGCTAAAATTTGGATCTGGATCCGGTTTGGAATTCTCCCTCCCACAACTCTCCCAAATTAAGAATTAGAGAGAGGTGGTCTTTTGAAGCCATTTTTGAAGAAAGAAAGAAAGAAAGAAAGAAAGAAAGAAAGAAAGAAAGAAAGAAAGAAAGAAATCTTAAGAAAAAGTTGTTTTCATCTTTTGAAACAGAATTGGCTGTCATTCCAAAACATTTTCCCTATACTGTTTTTTTAGTAATATCAGCAAATACCTGAGGAGTTCACTTATGTACTCTTCAAAGGGACCAGGCTATTTGTTCAAATAACCAGTAATGCATTTTAGACTTGGCATTTTCATAATAGAGTGAGTTGACAGTTAGACAACTTAACAATTCACACTTCTGAAAGATAAGCAAGTTTGCACAATTTTTTATGTATTCACATGAACCAGGGTATATATATTACTTTATATTAAGATCCAAATAATGTCATGTAGTAGATATGTTGTGCTTGCATTATAAAACAATACAGAGTGCATTAGATACACATCAGATAAGTTTTATTAAGTGTGATTCACACTATGCAATTAATTGTTACAATAAATGATTGATTCATTATTAAACTGGAATAAATAATTATATATCAAGTACCAATAATTATCAACTATCTTAGCTACCTTGCTGACAAAGCAGATAGTTTGCAACTTGGCATTTTAATTCATCATTACTTCACAAGAAATTCACCCATCACTTGATAAATAATCATCTTAGAAATATGTTGAGCAGATGCAGATGATTTGGTAATAAGAATATTTTGCAAATTTCTAACAACTTTCAACCAAAGATTTGTGAACTCTGAACATTATTTAGTTCTCACAGATACCCCATATGAGTGAGGTCATAAGAAACCTTTGATAGACTGGGAAACTAAAGAACAGGCAGGTGAAATGACCTGTCCCAACTCAGTGGCAGATATGACAGAGCACAGGAGTGAAACCTTGGTCGCTACTGGTCTTGTTACAAAGTTTTGCTCACTCTTTGATAAAAATTCTTGAGGAAGAAAAAGCCAAGACCCAGTGCAGATCCAACATTCTGAAAAACATAAAGCCAAAAGATCAAGCGTATTTGAGCATCAGAAGAAAGAGAAACCTTCTAAAGCTGAAACAATAGTTATGATGCTTTGCATTTAAAATTTCTTATTATTTGGTAAATGCTTGACGTATACTTAGTGCTGTACAAGACAGTATGGAAAGACAGTTCCTGCCTCAAAAAGTCTCAAGATATAAAAGACATAACACACTGCAAAACAAAGCAAAAGGACATTTTTTTCTTAAACATAGACATGCCCCCCCAACACACTCAGTGGGATATTCTCCCACGAAAGCTCATGAGATAAATAAATCTGTTAGTCTTTAACTGCTACAAGACTCCTTGCTTTTTTTGCTTTACTAGACTAACACGGCTGCCCCTTTGGAACTTGTTTGTACATGTGTGTGTGTTTCTGGGCACTTTACATGAATTAATATACAGCTTTTTTTAGCTGAGATTATCTAAGTGCTTTGTAAAAGTAGATGAACAAAATTTTCAAAAGTACCTGCCTGACTGAGGAACTTCTGTCCCACGGAAAATAATAAGACTTACACTCCTAAGTGATTTAAGTGCTTTTGAAAAGTTGGCCAAAGTATTATCCCCATTTTACAGATGAGGCTGTAAGACAGAGGCAGGCAAATAATGGCTGCCTCTGGGACCCTTTCGTCAGGCCCTCCAGTTGGGCCTGACCAGATCATGGCAGCCACTTCCCTCTCTTGGCCTCACTTCTTCCTCATCACATGGGCCCAACAAATGTGCCCTGGCCAGAGCACGGCAGCCACCCTTCTTCCATCATATGGGCAGATCAGCACCCTGGCTGGAATGTGATGGTCATTCCCCCACCACCACATGGGCCCAAAGGCACCCTGACCGGAGCACAGTGGCCACTACCCCTTCTGGCCCTGCCTCTTCCCCCACCACTCTCCCACTGTGTGGCCCACTATACAGCAGATGAACTTTTCCACTCCTGCTATAAGATCAAAAGTTCTGGGTGTCTTGTTTTTTGTAGTATCCAGTTTGAGACAACTTGATTTTCAGAGATGTGAGGTAGTGTAGCTCCCATTGGCTTCATTTGGAGTGATGCCCTACGTCTCTGAAAACAAGCATCTCATGGTGAGTGACTCAGAATTGTGAGTGACTATAGTTCTGAAAATCTAGTCTTAAGTGATTTGGACTATCATGAAAATCTAGTCCTAAGTGATTTGCCTGTCATAGATAGTATTTGGACATCAGAAGGCTGATCATTTTTATTCCCAACTCTCTCAAATTCATTGCTCTATTCTAACCAATACCTCTTCAGAGTAGTCCTGCTGCTGTCAAGGAAAGAGATGAGGGTTTTTTTGGGGGGGGTGTTTTGTTTTGTTTTTTATGTAAGGCACTTTATAAAGATTGTATATATTTTTGCTGAAGAAAGATGCCCAAACAAAACACCCACATACTTTGCATGGGGGAGACTCTAAACAATAGTTTTGGCTCAGTAGAGTTATTGTGTGGTGTTCTTATTTCACCTCCCCTTCTGCATTAAATATTTAAAAAAAAAAGCTGCATGAATCAGTCACCAATCATTTTTGAAAATTTAGAAAATGTATGTTGGTGGAACAAATTTTTGCCATGATGCTTAAACATCTGCTCATGCCCTATATAATAATTTGGACTCCTGCAAATGTTCATGTACCCAGACAGATGGCCTTTTCCCATGAGGAAAAAGGATTCAGTACTCCAAAAATTTTCCACTGGAAAGAATGTTAAGGATTCAAAAGAATTCTCAGCAGGAAAGACTTGATTTTCTAGATTGACATAGTCTCTTTGAAAAGTGTTGCTGAAGGGATTTTATTATTATTTAACTTCTACATGTTTCTCTTTTTTTTCTTTCATAAACTCTGTACTAGTCACATGAATTCTTCTTCTAGTCATTTGTTTTCTGTGTAGGGGGTTGTAACCTGCTTATCAGCAAACAGCTGTGCAGGGTGAACAATGAAAGAGGTCTCTGGACAGAAGGTATGTCCACACTGCAATGTAAGCCCAGGGTTAGTCGTACTCAAGTTAGCAGACCCTGAGTATGTTGACCTAGAGCTTGAGCATCTACACTTATTTGTAACCCCAGTTTGGGAATCATTGAACCTTTAGTTCCAAACTGGAACTTCAGCAGCTACGCTGGATTATGCAGACCTGTGTCAACTACCTGTATCCCAGAAATCCCAGGACCCCTCCCAAAGGCTATGCCTACACTATGGGCTTAAGTCAACTTGAGGAGGCTTAAGTCAACTTCAGCAAAGTCCTGGCCACATTTGGAGTTCATTAAGTCAACCTAAGGGGTTCCTTAAGTCAACTTAATAACTGCTGTGCTTAAAGTTGACTTTAAGGGTTTAATCAACTTTATTAAGTCAATTTAACACAATGTGGCCATTAAAGTTGACTTAATAAAGTCGACTTAGTGCAGTGCGGCCATTTAAGTCAACTTTATAAAGTCAACCTAATGCAATGTGGCCTCACTAAGTCGACTTAATAAGATCTAATTAAAGTCAGCTTTAAGTAGACCTTATTACGTCAACTTGACTAAGCCCTGTACTGTAGATATAGCCAAAATGTGGCTACTCTAGTCCTTCATTTGTGACTTGATTGTCTGCCAAACTTGATGGTCCAGAGGACAAAGAAGGTTGGCCTGTGAGATTGTGGGATGCTTTTGGTAGACTCCAAGGGCACATGTCTAGTGATGCTGCATTTACACTGCAAAGCAATCAGTTCTTAAACCCTAGGTTCTGGCTTGCCTCAGGCTCGGACCCTGCTTCCCCAAGGGAGCCTGGGACCCTTGGACTGAGCCCTGGGTTGACACAGTTTATGTGTAGATGGAAGGGAGGTTAGGCTTGAATATCAGTTTGAACCCTGGGCTTGCATTGCAGTATAGCCATACTTTAAAAGTAATAAAATAATAAATAAAACTGTCTTAGGAAGTCTTAAATTCTATAAGGAAAATGAGAAAAATATAAGAAGATTCTTGGAAGATTGGAGGATGCGCTCCTGTCTAATGAATGTCTGATTATGTAAACTATGCTAGAGCTATTCTTTCTGTAATCAGTTGCCTCTACAACTTTGAGATATAAAAATCTTCAGGAAAAAGTTTGCTTGCCTGAAATACTGTTAAACCAGCTGATCTATTCTACCACTTGTCATTTCCCTCTGTACCACAGTCCTATTTATCCAAAAAAAAAAAAACAAAAAAACTTTTACCTGAATTGCAGCCAAGTCCATTCAATATAAATCACTTTATCAGCCACCGTCCATTTTATCCAAATCTCATTTTTCCAATAGTGGATGAAAAATGTATGCATAAACTAGGGTAGCATGTGGTTGGTTTCTACTTTGCTTCCATGTCTTACATATTTATTTTGCAAATCACTAAATGTGAACCAATGAGCTTTGCATAGCGCTGACAGTCTGTATTTTTAATTAGGATGCAAATTTGTATCAGCTTGTTTAAATGTTAAATGCATATAAGCAACTCAACTCAGACCTCTTTGGGGTGTTTGGAATATTCAGACAATGTTATTTAATATTTTAGAAAATTTGAACTTCTCAGTTCTGGGCAGGCCCTAGATTCAGAAATACCTAAGAGTTTGTCTACTTTCAGCAGCAAAGAAATGCCTCAATTTAGATGCTAACTACACCAATAGGAAGAATTCTTCTATTGGCATAGGTAATCTCCCCAAGGGGTGATAACTAGGTCAATAGAAGGATTCTTCCATCGACCTAGTGCTGCCTATGTTGGGACTCAGGCTGACTTAACTACTTTGCATCTTGTCAATTTCCAAAGGGATAGCCGTGTCAGTCTAGTCCAGCAAAAAAACCCAAAGAGTTGCGTGGCACTTTAAGACTAACAGATTTATTTTTTGCATGAGCTTTTGTGGGAGAAAATCCCACTTTGTCAGATGCTTCAAAGCATTTTCTCCCACGAAAGCTCATGCAAAAAATAAATGTTAGTCTTAAAGTGCCACATGACTCCTTGTTGTTGGTTTGTTTTTTTGTTTTTTTTTGACTTAACTACGCCAGTCAAGGGAGTGGATATTCATGTTCCTGGCTGACATAGTTAAACTGACTTGATTTTCTAACATAGAACTAACCTAACTTGCCACAAGAGAAGCTATAGTTGCATATTTTCAGCCACGCATGGAAGCAGTAACCCCAACTCAAAATCAGTTATCAGCACAGCTTTCAGGCAGAGCAATTTTTGGCAGTTTGCCTAAGTTCACAATTATGGTTGAATCATAACAGTTAAAGATGAAAAAGATACTATTAAACCACTTAGTCCATTCTTGTGCATGGGGCTCAGTCCCCATCTTGGAAGATCATCAAATTCATCCTATTGCAAATGCAAATTATAGTCATACAAGAATGGGCTGACATTCTTGACCTTAGCTGACAGGTAAAATCTGACATTAAACCCCACATATTTGAATGTTTCCCGAAATCACATCCAATCTCTGAACCTTTTGATTTTGACCCCCAAATCAGTGTGTGTGACTGGTTTACTCACACAATAGTTGCCTGGCATCTCTTGAAGTGGAAAGTTTTGGTGCCCATGAATGATTATAGAGAGAAGAGTGAGGGAAATTACCATAATTATATCTCTTTGTTATTTGGTTCTCTCCTTTTCTGTGTTCTCAAAGATTATTTTCAAACTATTTCCTGAGGGGGATCCCAGTCCTGATGAGTGGTGACCTTTGCATTGTATCTCTTTTTCTAACCTGTGTTTTACATCTTGTTGTGTCATCAAACAGTATATCAAGAGTATTACTGCAGTTGACTTTCCTTATTTTCTCTTGACAGTGTCCTCAGGGTTGATAAATAGTCCTGCTTTCATGTAGAGGGGAATGTATTTATTTGGGGGCTATATATAAGTTTATGAAATCATCACATTCCACTGCAGTGACTGGAATAGCAAACATAGAGATGTTTTGTGGTACTCTGTTTCTCATCATTAATCCCTTGATGCCAGAGGTTGCATTTAAAAAAAAAAAAAAAGCCCTCAAAATTATGCAAGTGAACATTTGCCAAGGAAGCACTAGAAATCACTATTGTGAAAAAATAATGAATTCAAACATTTACATTTGGGTTGCAATTTTGTAAATGCATCTAAAGTGAAACCAATGCCTTCAAAAGCCAATATTTAAGGGAACTATTGCTTATAGAGAATGTGAAGGCAGGAAATTGAAAACATAGAAAATAAATCTTGCTTTTAGACTGCCGTTTTCTCAAAAACTTCCTTTAACTGATTCTGCTATCTCAGTAACATTTAGTCACAGAATTATGAGGTGCATCTCAGAAAAATGTAAAGGCTTAAGACCTGCAAAACATTTTTAAGAAGAACAAGCAAGAAGTCCTATGGCACTTTCCAAAACTACCAAATTTATCACAAGTTCCAAAGGGACAGCCACGTTAGTCTAGTAAAGCAAAACAAGCAAAGATATGAGCTTTTGTGAGAAAAAATATCCCACTTTGTCAGACGCTTTGAGCATGGGGGAACTTACAGAATGGGAGGAATATAAATGTAGGGAAGCATTCGTCATAGGCAGGGGCATCGCTGGTGTTGGGCTCACAGAGCTCAAGCTCCAAGACCCAGTGCCCGAGCCCTGTATCTGCCACTGGGCTGCTTGAAGTGGTGGATGCAGCAGTGGTGCACAAGCCCTGAGTCCCAGCACACAGAGCCCCAGGTCTTTTCCCAGGCCAGCAGCACTTCTTGTCATAGGATCAGGCCACAATGTAAGTTTCATTTAACAATAGCCAATTCCATCACATGCAGAAAAATCCTAACTACATTGGCATGTATGTGTGTATCTAGAATGAAATTGGCCAAGAATGGAAGAGTCAAGGAACAGATTACAGTTCTCCTTCATCCCTCTATTTTTCGTGGTGTGATCATTCTGTTTGCTTTAATTAGGGAACCAATGGTGATCATGTCTTTTCCTTCCACTACCGCAGGAGACAGCAACTCCTGTGCCAGCCCCTCCACCCCAACCCTTGATTCATGCCAGTGGCCCTCTCTGCTGAAAAAAAAAAGCAGTTCCCACCTGAAAATTTGGTAGCAGCCATGACTGGAGTGACCCCCACTGTGGAAAACCTCTCTGGGCAGATCTTTCAGTGGTGGGGCACCAGGTGGCCTCTTTCTATAGCATGCCTGAGGACCCCTGCTTCAACCACCACTGAAAGAACCCATCCAGAGTGGCTTTCCATGGAAGAAGCAGCAATTTCGGTGACACGGGAGAGTACACCACATGCCACTCCAAATGGGTTCATATGCCACTCTTGGCACATGTGCCAAGGATTGCCTACCCATGCCCTAGCCTATTCCAAATTCTCTTGAACATGCTGGACTACATATCAGGGTCCTTCCATGGCTGCTACACCTATTTGTTTCCAAAGGCCAGAGTCTTAGCAGGCTTTTAAAAGTGTGCCCACAAAATGTAGATTGTAAGTTCTTTGGAGTGGGAAGTATACTTTATTATATGTGCATACAGTGCCAAGAGATGCTGTGCTACTAATACTTGTAAGCACATTTGTTTTATGGATGCAAAACCTTCATCAACATGCCCAGAACTGATGTGTTCACAAATCAGTTGGCTTCAGTTTTAGAGAGACTCTGAAAAGTTGACTCTATGGGTGCTTTATCAGAACCATTCTCTGTCATGTGAAGATGACTAGGATTCTGCTGAAAAGCAACCTGATCTCCTTGCAATGGAACCAATGCAATGGAAACAACCAACTGTGGTCCACCATAGACTCTGTAGTCTTGTTCACCTGCCATCAATAATCATGTGTTTAAAATTATTACTGTAAGCAACAGGTTGTTGCCAATTACTGAATCAGTACCAAATCCACATTTGCTAAATGTTCGTTTCTGAATGTAACTGAATTATGAAATTTATTTTTATTTATGGTGTCATTTTATTGTGTACACTAATTGGGTTTCATATAATATGTCACCCGGGGGTTATTTGTACTTAAAAGGGGAGATGTGAAGCTCAGTCTCTCTTATGCAGTGTATTCATGAACTTAAACAGCAGTAAATAAATGTAATTTGCCAGCACACATAAATTTCCATATCAAGTTTGCTGGAAGACAGATCCAACAACCATGTACAATCAAAATAATCAAATATTCCCCTTTTTGAATGGCCTAAGAGAAAGTACAAGTAATTAAGTCAGAGAATTGCATTACTTTTGGAATATTTTGGAAACGGTGCTATTTAACACATAATGTAGCATTTCACTCCTTATAAAGTTCAATTCGGCTATTGCACCTGAAGTCAGTGCCACTTTAGAGCCTACACTAGTGACTCAGATAATTCATATAAAATAACTTGTAATGGAGTATTTGCTCAGACGCCATCTGTATCATGTTATAAGCTGATCCCCAGCTTTCCTACTGTAACACAGTAACAGTAAATTTGCTGGGATGAATTCCCTGCAGTCTCAGGTTTGTTCAGCCAAAAAAATAGCCCTGCCTGTCCTCCATGCAATACAATGACACTTGAATCTCACCTTTTCTGACTGCAGTTGTGAACATTTTTAAATATATATAAAATTGAGATAACAAGGCTATATGATCCAGACATTTCAACTACAACTGCTTTGTAACTCTTAGTCCTGTTGTTTCATTCTTCTCTTCCACAGTGCTTTCTGCTCTCTTCACGACACTCCTAATAGCACTAGGCTACTTGTGCTATTCTTTCTTTCTTTCTTTCTTTCTTTCTTTCTTTCTTTCTTTCTGTCTGTGGTGGTTTGCTGCCATTGAATAATTCGTACATGCACAGTGCTGTAGTTTTACAAAAGACCTGGCTTGATTGGAGTTTCAAACATGTGCCTATGGTGTCTTTTTTGATATCACACGGATTCTGTCCTGACTCAGGTGCCAGAAGTTTAAATATTATATGAGACACATCCCAAATGGTAAATGTGTGTCACAGTAGAACAGCATACTTAACTGCTAACAGTAAACAGCCAGGTCTATCTGCTTCTGCAGGTTCCTTTACAATCTTTTTTTTTTTTTTTAATTTCCTTCTCTGTCAGCTCTGGATGTACCTCATCTAACTGGTTTTCCAAATGTTAATAACATTTCACATAGGATACAAGATACTCCTAAACTGGAAGGAATTCTATTTCTCTTTAATGACCACATTAGCTCTTGTTTTTGAAGGAAATGATGACGTTCTTCATTGACATAATGCTAAGTTGATGGGCAAATATGTTTCAAGCCATTACAATAAAAATACCACTGCCACCATTCCCCAAAGGGAATATATATGCTAAACCCAGTTTGGACTTGCTCCTGATTCATTGCATAGTGTAGCTATTCATGGACCATAGTGCTGAGGCTGGTGCTCGCACTTTGTGTCAAGTATATGCAAGCCTTTAGGAAACCTCTTTGATTCTTCTGAACCATAAAGACACTTACCATAAGCACAGCAATCAGTGTTGTAATAGGTTGTATGCGACACAGGAAAGTATAGCCCTGCTGTCAGACCTGCTCACTGGAAGATGCACAGACAGCTGAATGAGCTTGAGATAGGGCTAGGATGAAGAAATCCCATATCTGTTGACCCTCAGTCAATGGTTAGAGTGATCATTGCCCCCTACATAGAGTAGAAACCTCATTTTACCTTTTTCATTGTAATACAGCAGGTCAAATTCACAGATGATGTGTAAATTAGTCATCAGTGAAGTTAAATTGGCATAATGTGCATACTAAAGAAGAAGGCATAAATTATACTAATTTTATTACCTGATCCACAGTCCACTGAAGTAAATATATACATTTTTCTTATAGGCATTATGGTGACAAACCCTGGTTGTCAGCAGTCAGGATCAAGTGTGGCACTCGAGCTGAATGCAAGACTCTCTCCTACCCGAGCTAAAAGACAAGGCTATAGCAAGACCATGAATCCCTAGTCTAGCTTGTCTAATCACCATTAGAGGGGGACAGAATGTCACTACGATGGCTTTTAGGAAATGCTGACAAGTGCCTTTGTGAATCTGGCTGCTTAGTCTATAGAGGAGTGGCAGAGACTTGTGCAGCAAGTGATAAAGACCTGTGAGGAAGAAGAAAGGTGTAGAGCGGAAGGTCTGATCTGAAAGTGCCTCCCACTTATTTAGCATTCAGCAGAGCTTTCCAAAGTCCCTTCCACATCACCAGCATTACAGAAACCTATAGCAATGGGAATACAAGGTGGTAACAGTTCCAGCCATATGGCTGGAAATGGATGCTTTACACTGAAAAGTGCAGTATGCCTGAATATAATATTTTCAAACACTGAGCAGGATCTGCATGGGTGCAAAAAGCAAATCTACCATTTCCTGGCAAAGTGGATTTGAAAAAAGGCATGGCACAAGCACTGCAAAGAGTGTATTTTCAATTCCACACAACACCTAGAGCATATTAATAGTCTCACAGGCTGTGTTCACACAGCACTCTTATTTTGAAACAACAGAGGTTGTTTCGAAATAAGAAATACCCTGTTCACATGATGCATGGTTGTTTCGAAACAATGGCACCCATTGTTTCGAAACAACGGCATTGTTTCAAAACAACTTAAACCCCATTTGGGGGCAAAACAACGTTGTTTCGAAACCATTGTTTTGAAACAATGCAGTCTGAACATGTTGTTTCGAAACAACAGTGAGTTGTTTCAAAATAACTGTTGCCTGAAACTGCTATTTTGCTTTGAGCTTTTTTCCTTAATTCAAATTAACAAACTGTTAATTCGAATTAAGTTATTTTGAAATAAGGCATTATTTCGAAACAAGTTGTTTCGACACAACTTGTATCGAAATAATGCCTGTGTGTGAACACAGCCACAGCATGTTATAAGTCTAAATATAACATCTATTTCCAGGTATAGGATGGGCAATTAGTAACTGCTGCCAAAGTCACTGGACAGTCAGTTTTTTGAGTATTAATGGTGCTATAGGTTCCACAAGAAAATGCAAGTAATACTTGTACATATATATATGAGCCATATCCTCAGTTGTGTAAACACACTCTGAAGTCTGTTGGAGTAAATGGAGGTGCATCAGTTTACACTAGATTAGGATCTGGTTCATAAATAATACTTACTGTTCTACAGGTGAGGGCTATCATTTTGGAGTAGATAAGCATTTCCATTGCAGGTATTTCATACAGCAAACCCACTCACACATACAGTAACTAAAGAACTGACATGTGCAATATTAATTGAGGTGGTTAGAACTAGAGATGGAGCCATCCAAAACCGTGAATCCAAACACTGTGGAATTTTGAGGAATGGTTGATATATGATCTTAGATCTTGAACTTTGCACCTTGATCCCATGGTATGTTAGTATATCCAAAAATAGTTTTGCACTCTTCCTGTTGTAAAGCTCTTGCTAGGTTGTTCATCTTAAAGGAATCCTGTCCAACCAGCATTAACTATATTTTCTTGCTTTCTACACAGCTCAACCCCCCATACCACCATATACACACAGACATAGAAAAAGACATACTTTTGCTGCTTACTGATTCGTTTCTAGAAGTGGGGCAGTGTTTCTCACAGCATTTCAGATTCTCCTTGCTCCTAATTCTGTCTAATATATGAGAACAACCTTGCTCATGGTCATTCAGCATTCATATTTCCTCTTTTTGGTACCAGAAATAACATTCAACTGAATAATACAGCATGGGGTTTTTTTGAATGGCAAAAATGTCTCCAGTCTCCATATTCTTGGTATTGTAAAGAAATATTCAGTTTAGTATTTTTATTTGAAATTATTACTATAATAATTTTCCTGCAAAATTCTAAGAAATTTATGGGTTGGGAAGAAGCAAGACTATTTATTATATCAACATTTAAATCACACCAAATTGACTACTCACAGGATCACCAAAATCTAGTTTCTTAGTAGAGGAGCATCTTCTAATAAAGAAGAAGTGCAATTATAGTCAGTGCATTCAGGGCTACTTTGGGACAGTCTTAATAAAACTATTTCTTAAAATTCAGAAGTTCACAGTTTTGTTCCTTGAAGATGCAGCCAAAGGCTGTTCCTCTAGCTCCATCCTGTGGGCAGGAACTAGGGAGTGCTCTGAGGTACTTACCAGAGGCCCCTGCATTTTTCACAAGTTTATAGCCTAATTGATCTTTCTGTCCTTTCTGCATTGTCAAATAAAGCTGACATAATGTAATGAAGAAGTCACAGTGGGAAATGTGCACTGCTTTACTGCTGACTGGAAAGCTAAACTTCATTTCCAAGATCGTGATTCCAAATAGTAAATGTTCATGGTTAGATGCCAGTATGGCTAATAAAACATATAGACATATATAACACAAGAGTTTGTAAAGGCTGATCACTTCAACACGACTAGAAGGGAACTGAATGGTATAAAAGCCCTTCATTATAAGTATATCCATTAAGTATATACATTTGTAACATGACAAATTATAGAAGGAACATAGCCAGAATCCAAATAACAAAACATCTCAAATGTCAAAATAAAATGTTTATTATTCACCTCTAGTAAATAACATTACGATTGGGTAGAACAAGACATTACAGCAAACAGCAAACTTCAGCTGAATTTGAAATTAGCCACGCTCTTGTCTTTTAGCAATTAGCAATGAAAGACTGTGTTTCAATGCCTGAAAAAAAAAAAATTATCCACCTCTAGCAAACTACTGTCAACATCTGCAACGCTGCATGTTGTAACCCTCACAAAGGGATACCTGGGACAAGAACAGCAGTGGTTTTTAGATAAATGTTACAATAACAAGAGGCCAAATGATAGAACCAAGAGGCACAGGCTGTAAATTAAAACTGTAAAAGGGCATACAGAAACAAAGGGACATAGGACAGAGTTGCTAGCTATTCTTGCTGAGGAATCAACAGTAATAACTGTCAACCCGGGAATCTCTCATACAAAACCAGCCAACACCATATTCTTCTACATGGCTAGACTTCACAAAAAAGAGCAAAACCACCCACAACACACACTTAGCCTTCCTATAGAAGAAAAAAAGACACCATACCATCTAAACTTCTATGTACCACATGAGAGAACAACAGTGACATTCTCAATCCACCCAGCAACTGTTAATACTTCATGCTACACACTTTCTCCAGCAGAGGAATCTGTGCTATCTTGGGGACTTTCTTTCTGCCTGACCACCTCCACACATAAGATACAATTCTGCGATGACCTGGAGGCCTACTTTCACCGTCTCAGACTCAAGAAACATTTCCAACACACCAAACAACACGACAACCAACAGATACTTCTTCCCAACACTGCAAGAAGAAATATTCTACGTGGACCCCTCCCAACTGTTGGAACATTAGTCTAGACTTCTGCATATATGATTTCTGCCGCCATGCAAAGGTTGAAGTAGTGGACAAACAATATCCCTTAGACCGTAACCTCAGCCTTGTATAACCCAATGCAATTTACAGCCTCAGAAACAACTCTGAAATTATCATTAAGTAGGCTGACAAAGAAAATGCTATTGTCATCATGAATAAATTGGATTACAATCAAGAGGTTTATAAACAACTCTCCAACACAATGTTCTACAAACCACTTCTCTCTGACCCCACTGAGGAGTACCAAAAGGAAATACACCTCCTATGCAAGAGGCTCCCCAAAGCAGCACAGGAACAAATCAAGACAGACACATCCCCAGAACCCCAACCAGGGATAGTCTATCTACTACCAAAAATCCATAAAAATGGAAACCCCAGATGCCTCATCATCTCAGGCACTGGCACTCTTACAGCAGGCTTATTTGGCTATGTGGACTCATTCCTCTGACCCTATACTTTTAACACTCTTACCTATCTTCAAGACACCATGGACTTCATGAGAAAAATCCAATCCACTGATGAACTTGCAAAAAAGACCATCCTGGCCACTATGGACATAGAAGATCTTTACACCAACATCCCACACAAAGACAGATTACAAGTCATTAGGAGAACAATCCCATATGATGTCATGGCACACATCACTGCTGAACTTTGTGACTTTGTACTAACCCACAACCATTTCAGATTTAAAGGTAATTAAAATCTTCAAGTAAGTGGCACTGCTATGGGTACCCACATGGCCTGATGAAATGCCAACATTTTTACGGCTGACTTAGAACAATTCTTCATCGCACTCGTACCAAAGTACCACTTCTCTACTTACGCTACAGTGATGACATCTTCATCATCTGGGCCCACAGAAAGGATGCCCTTGGAGATTTCCACAAAGATTTCAACAATTTCCAACCCACAGTCAAACCTAGCCTGGAATGCTCTACACAGGAGATCTACTTTCTGGACAGTACAGTGCAAATCAGTGACAGACACACAAACACCATCTGATAACAAAAACCTACTGGCCGCTGTAGTTGCCTACGTCCGTCGAACTTTCATCTAGGACACACTACTCAATCCGTTGTCTACAGCTAAGCACTAAGACCCAATTAAACTAGCTACTCCATCAAAGGAACATTCACTTGTTCATCCACCAATGTGATTTATGCCATCATGTGCCAGAAGCGCCTCCCTGTCTTATCCATTGGACAAACAGGACAGTCCCTGAGCAAAAGAATAAATAGACACAAATCTAGCATCAGAAATAAAAAATATTAAAAACCAATAGGGGAAAATTTCAATCTCTCTGCTCACTTCTTTCATGGTTTGTTAATAGCTGTGCTGAAACAAATAGATTACAAACTGAATCTTTAAAAAGGAACTGCAGAACTGGAATTCATATGCAGATTTGACACTGTTGCCTTAGGGTATGTCCACAGGAGTCTTTTATTTTGAAATAACACTGGTTGTTTAAAAAAAAAAACCCTGAATGTCCACATGATGTCTTCTTATTTTGAAATGACAGACTCTGTCATTTCAAAATAAGAAGCATCATTTCAAAACAGCTTAAACCCCATTCATTTTGAAACAGCTGTAATTTTGAAATGGTTATTTCAAAATAATGCCGTTTGGACATGTTGTTTTGAAACAACACCATTGTTTCGAAACAACTGTTTCAAAACAACATGTCCAAACGGCCTTATTTCAAAATAACCATTTTGAAATAACAGCTATTTTGAAAGCTGGCTTTCCCTTAATCCAAATTAATATTTTCTTAATTTGAATTAACTTATTTTGAAATTATGATGTATGTGCGGATGTAGCCTTAGGGTTTAATAGGAATTTCAGCTTTTTTCCTTATTACCACAGGTGATTTGATCTTACCTCCCTCTATCTACTGTTTTCCACTGTTTGAATCTAAACAACAGGTTTGATTTGCTGTAACAGTCTGACCTGATTTATGACTTTCACGTTCCTGCATTTATCTTCCTCCCATTCTGTAAATTCATCATCTTCAAGCATCTGACAATGTGGGATTTTCTACCTTGAAAGCTCATGCGATAAACAAATTTGTTAATATTTATCACCTAAGATGTATGTTCTGTACTCTGCAAAAAATGTACTTTTGTAAGCTAATGTCTTCTTTGAGAGATAATAGACTGTTATGAGCTCTGCGTGCAGTATCAGGCTTTTCCTTGTAGCTTAGCTCAACCAGTGTGCACATTCACTTTAGCAATATTTGTAGGATTTTTATTTACATTCAAGAAAATGTCCTGTGAATACAATATTTCCAGCAAGAATTCACAACTTTTATAGCTGACATAATTACATTAAAAGAAAATGCTAGTCAGCCCAGTGATGTTTTTAAAGCAGTTCTCATATTAAAACCTGTTTGGCAGATCTGCTCCCTGTGCATATATGGAATTAGATAAGCTGAGTTCAGTTACTAAAGTAAGTTTTACTAGCGTTTACTTCTGTTAGCCCTGAAGAAGGAGTGGGCGCTCTAGTTCTTGTCATACATCTGTTCATCAAGAAAGCTTCTTATGTTCCTTTCCACTGCAAAACTCGTCAATTCAGAGTGACGTAAACTGTGATGATCCCCACTGAAAGATGATCTTTGTGGATCATTCAATGGGAAAATAGTGATTATTCAGCACAGAGAAACTATGAGATGCACCCACAAACTTTCAGATAAAGCAAGCAGCCTTGTGCCACTTAAAGACTAACAGATTTATTTAGCTCCCTGGTGATCTGCAAAAAAATCCATGCCTTCCACGTTTTGTCTGTGCCTGTGTAGCATTACTCTGAAGCCACAAACATTCTTAAGATGTCAGAGGATACCACACTGAAAAGGACTTCATGAAAAAGAATTATCCAAGGATGTTACTTTTCATGGGTAATCTCAGCTGGGGCCAGTGGAGAAGATAATCTGGATCTTCTAAGTTTTGGTCCTATCCAATGTGAGGCTGTCCTAAAGGGAACAGCACCCCCTTTTCATGCAGGAGGGAAGCAGTGTTGAAGCAATCCCAAGCTACAAAGTGCTGAATGCCCTCAGTTTCTTTCGGTTTTAATGGAAATTGAGGACCTTCAACACACCTCGAGGATTGCTTCCGCAAGTTTGAAGATTTTCCTGTCAATGTTACCTGTGTAAACTTGCTGAAGGCAATAGAGTTGCAAAGGTGTACAATTTGGGCTACAGAACCTTTATTACTGGTATTTGATATGCAAGAAGCACAGGATCAATCCTGATTCCCAGTTGCCAGATTAAATTTGCAGGGCTGGTACTTAGGGAAGAAATCCAGCAGCATGAGGCAATAATTGTACACAAAGCACATGTGATCTAAACTCAATGGGAGACAATAGAATGAAAACCTTGGGATGTCATTTTAGTCACTTTTCAGATCAGAATCACACTTTAAGCCTGGATTTAACTCATTCTTTTGATTTTTCTCATTAGGAACCATTATTTGTTAAACACCGACAGTGTATAGAGAACTATACAATGCCCAGAACATCACATGTCCTTCAAAGAGATTTCTTTCCTCATATTCTTCTATTAAGCAAAAGACGCCATGTAGTAGATACAGGAAAATGACTTCTGTTGACTTTATATTCTGCTGCTACTGCAGCAACTAGCACTCAAACTAGCACTCAGATACCTCCCTTCTAAAAGCTCCCTGGATTTTAGTTTCACAAAAGGAGCTAAAAAAAAACAAATCACTGCCTTCATTTTGACTTTTTAATTTTGTCTTGAAGAGCCTGAGTGTAAATATTGATTGTGAATTGTGTTAACTTTTAAAAAATGTTTTCACATCTTGACAGTAATGGGAAAAAAGAAAATTCTTTTAGGAGCGGGAAAAGGAAAATTACAGTGTCCTAATGACATGCACTACTTTTTTCTTTCTAAGACCAAAGAGGTGGGGAACCTGTATATGATTATTAACGAGTCCAGTAACTATTGTGCCAAATCCTCAGCCAAGGAGCCTCTGCAGTGTGGAGCCTGCCACAGCTGGCTGGCCTGGCCAGACTATGCAGAAGCAGAGATCTTGAAGAATGGATCCTCACATGGACACCCATATATGTTGTCATCAGTCCCTGTTCAGAACTGCCCATGTCAGGATCATGCCACGTAGATGATGATTGTGCACAGCAGATTCCTGGCTCTTACTGTGAGAGGATAGAGCTTCCTTCTCAGTTGAATCATAAGCAGAGAAACATTTTTAATAATGTAGGGGTGGGCAAACTTTTTGGCCTAAGAGCCACAGCTACCTCTAGACAGACTGGAGAGGGACAGGGGAAAGGGCAGGGCTGGAAGCAGGGCATGTTGGTAAACTTGGATGGTGGGAAAGGGGCGGAACTGGCAGAGAAAATGGCTGCTCTGGCCAGACCCAGCTAGAGGTCCTAATGAAAGACTGTGTGGCCCATGGGACATAGTTTGTCCATCTCTGTAATGGTGTCTGAATGACAACTCAAAAATAAAGTTGCCTCTGTGGGGGGAGTCTGTATTTACCACTTCAAAGACTCCACTCATCATAAAAATTACAGGGTTTGTGCTGTGTGAGATAGCCGCTCAACAGTGACTGTCCCTCTCCCCTGAAAACTTCAACCCTATGTAAAAATGTAAATTGCTATTCACCAAAGATGAAAGATGGTCTGGTTGATAGGGCACAGGATTAAGACTCCAGATGATTGTCTACAGCCAAGCCCTAAGATATAACTGCATTTGCTCTGATCCCTCAGACAGAGACAGACATCTTCAGGATCTCTATCAAGCTTTCTTAAAACTACAGTACCCACCTGGGGAAGTAAACAAACAGATTGACAGAGCCAGATGAGTACCCTGCAGTCAACTACTACAGGAAAGGCCCAAAAAAGAAAACAATAGAACGCCACAGGTCACCACGTACAACCCTCAAGTCAAACCTCTACAACAGACCATTAAGGACCTACAGCCTATTTTACAAGATGACCCCTCACTCTCTTTAGCCTTGGGAGACAGACCTCTCCTCGCCTACAGACAACCCCTGAACCTTAAACAGACACTCACCAGCAACTACAGACCTAACAAAAGAAAGATGAAAGCAGGCACATATCCCTGCATCAAAACACTGCTAACTGTGTCCGCATATCTGCACAAAAGACACCATCAGAGGACCTAATCAAGCCAGCTACTCCATCAAAGGGTCATTTACCTGCTCATCCACTAATGCGATTTATGCCATCATGTGCCAGAAATGCCCCCGCACCTTATACATTGGACAAACAGGACAATCCCTATGCAAAAGAATAAATGAGCACAAAACTGACACCAGAAATCAGAACACACAAAAAAAGTTGCTGAGCACTTCCATCTTCCTAATCACTCCATTGATGATTTGTTACTGATGGTCCTCAAGAAAATCAACGGGACATCAAGACTTCAAAGAGAAACAGCTGAAATTGAACTAATATGCAGATTAGATTGTGTGGAAAGCAGGGCTGAATGATGACTATGGATTCTTTCCACATTATAACAGGTAATCTGACTTTACCCCCCCTTTGCTGTTTCCTTGAGTGTGAATATTTACAAATGCTCTGATTTGCTGTTGCAATATGACCTGATCCCATGTCTTACACTCCCCTGAATTTATTTTCATGCCATTCTGTAAGTTCCCCTATCTTCAAAGCATCTGATGAACTGGGATTTTCTCCCACAAAAGCTCATGTGATAAATAAATCTGTTGGTCTTCATGTGCCACAAGACTCCTTGCTTTTTTTGCTTTACTAGACTAATACGGCTGCCCCTTTTGATCTTAGCTGATGTTCTCAGTCTTAGGGACTCTATGAGCTTTTTTAACTACACAGATTCTTGCCATTTTTTTATTTTGAAACTTGGTGAATGAAAAATTACTGACTGAAACTTAGTGAATACTAATGCCCAAATAGGGACAATATCAATCACATAACAGCTATTTTTTTCCCACTGTCATATGAAAACATAGCAAGACAGGAACCAGGAATTCCATTTTCCATATTATTCATGTATTAACATTGGCACTTTTCTGCCTGCTGCGTAAACTGATGCTTAACCCATTTAGTCCCATAACCTCAAAAATAAACAAATAAACAAACAAAAAACCTACAGAGGATGGATAAAGTTCACTGAAATTTAAACATGACTGTAAAGGAAGCTTTTCTTATAGCTATTTAAAAATTTTGGTTTGGGTTAGCAATATTTTGAACTGAATGGATTCTCATCCCCTGAGTTTTGTTTTGGGTTTGGGTTCACATAAACCTAAGGATTCAAACTGTCTTCCAATTCATTTCACACTAAAAGTAAGTGGAATCTAGAATGCTATTGAGACAAAACCATAAAATAATTGTAGAATTGTTCAAATGGAGGACCAGACATACTCCAAAGATTTTCATAATTTAACAAACAACATAGATGTCTCAAACCTGAGATGTATTTGATTCAAGATCCATCTGGTTTGGGGCATTATTGATGGCTGAATTGAATTAATATACATTAAATATTCTTGAGGAGGAAACTTTAGGATCTTGATAAGACAGCCAAAAGGCAAAGTTATTTAGGTGGAAAGTAAATCTATACCAAAAAGGAAAAAAATAATTTGAAGTCATTAGGTCACATTTTTCAGTGAAGTAATAGATTTGAGTTATACATGGGATTCATTGGTTACATTGGTCACAAGTGAATGTCAATTTGCATGCCAAATGGCTGAAAAGATATTATAACTGGAAAAGCAGTAAACAGAGGTAATGTCCAAGATAACATAAGATCTGAATTTGGCTTGTTGTTTCTTGGAAAATAAATGAAAGGTTGGTTCAATGTAATTGTACTAAATTGAATGGTTAACAGGGTGAGTCCCTCTTGAAGATATCCCTCAGGTATTAGGCCTGGCATCCTGCATCTCACTTGGACTGGAACTATATAGTCCAGGCATGCTTACACTAGATCTCTGGGCTGCCCTCTGGTACCCAGCAGTGTTAACCTGACAGACCCAGCTGTGTTTGCCACCTGTAAGTCCTTTCACTGCAGGGACCTGAGACCACAGAGTTGATTAAAATGATTCAAAACAGTGTTTTCAATAAAAAGCATATTTTATTCCTTCCCCCAAAGATGCACTGAATGTAAAACAAAGAGTAAAACCAATAAAGGGCTGTATGCATGAGTCTTATTTACATATTATTGTTTTCTTGCCTGCTTTTGCAAGTTCCCTGCAGCCCAGTTACCCTGTCCTCTGCCTGGATAAACAGACCTGCTCACAGCAGGCTCTCTGTGTCTCTATATAACTCTTTACCAGTCTGTCACTTTTCACTGATCACCTCAAGAGTCTTCTTAGCCACTAACTCAAACACATCACTTCTCTAGGCACCAGGGTGCTCCGTCAGTTTTTCAGCCTTGGCAAAAAAAATCGTGTTACTAGGGTTCGGAGGAGTAGTTGCCTCTTCCAAGGTGTACAGTAAACCTAACTGTTGTGGTTGAGTGTTGGACATCTCTTTCTCTAGGCCATTGCTTTACCTTTCCTCCTTGATTTCCTTTAACGACCTCTATGAATCTAACTCCATGGCAAGTAGCCCATCACAAAGAGGCATTCACCATATTCATTAAAAATAATACAGATGTTTTCCAGCTCATCACACCTCTTTATTCACAATGTATCAGGTATTTTAACTCATTGAAAAGGACTAAATAAAATAAAAGATTTACCTTTAGTTTTAAATGGAGGTTCAGGGTGGTTGACAATATTTAATGAGAATTGTTTTGTCCATTTCTAATTTAAAAGTCAGCTCAAAACCAAAGATTTGATTGTTACATATTATGGAGCATTCATGTCCCACAGACTTAGAACTGCTGCTTTATTAAATATGAACATCTCTAAAATAAACAAGCTTCCAGTACTTTTTAATTTTCAAATTTCACATTACTCATCTCACAGCCGACATCCCTTCTCATCTGAAAATTGTTTATCACTAAGCAAACATAATATTTTTCCTCTGTAAGGCAGTTTTACTGAGAGTGAAGATTTGCTGCCTCTAAATGAAAGTGATACATTGTTCATACAAAAACTGAGGAAGCCTGTCTTAGAACTTCATTTTAAATAAATAGAACTTACATCCCCTTAGTGAGATGAATAAGCTTTTTGCTTTATTACCTTTTGACAAAGCTGTAGTTAGAAACAGACATTTGCTGAGGCTGCAAAAAAAAATTCAATTTTGTAGTTCCAAGGTATATTATATAGCATTTGGTACAATGCATACAAGATCTACTATTCCATTCTCAAATTAAATGTATACTATTATTTTAACAAAAATCTCCAAATAAGCTGTCACACTTCAGCAACCTTTAAAAATTGTAGTCATTTGCTAAAACCCTGGTAAATTGTCAGATACTTCTGCATTTGCCTATTGCCCATTGATCCTCATTACCAGTGTATTTGTGTATAAACAGAAGCTCTCATTTAATAATCCTCCTTCTGCTGCCTGACTCAGTGATGTTGTTGCAAATCCATTAAATAAATCTCACAGTTCATCATAAGCAAAGGAGAACAGTCACCTCACACATACAATGATATGTGTTATCCCAAAAAGAGTAGGTATGCAGGCATAGTTTTCAGGGAGGGGCCATTTGTTTGGTGGGGAGAGACCATATGACTAGAAATGCAGAAAATCTTTATGTTGGTTAATTGGGTTTTGATGCAATATTAAGATCTCACTTGTTTCTAGCTTCTGCACAAGTTATAGAGGGAGGGAGGAAACACAACGGCTGAGTCCAGCAAGCTATTTAGGTGTCTAACTCCCACTGATTTCAATGGGAATTTGATGGCTAAATAACTTTGATGATCGGATACAAAGAACTTTCCCACTACCAGAAACCTTGGCCTCATGGAAGACAGTGGAGAAGTTTGCTATTGATCTCAGAGGAACCATTTCATCCTCCATCTTTATACTCACGTGATTAGTAGGACTGCTCCAGACTACCAGCATTAGTCTCTCCAAATGATTAAGGATGGCAGGAGGGCATTACTAGCTTGCACACAGCAGAAGAGGTACGTGCTACACTCAATGAATGACAGATTAGTTGTTGTCCTGTTCTGCTGGGTCTTTTATGGTGTGGTTTAAGCAAGCAGGCATTAGGTAGGAACAGAGAAAGACCAGTAAGGTATTTTTCATGGGTTCCCTGATCCCTCCACCCTTTGAGTTTCAGACCATGGAACAGGTGTGGAACCCTCCCCCCTCATGCCAATGTTTTTCTCATGTTCACAGTAAGTTTGCCAATGCAGAATAACCTGATATTTACTTAACAAGCCAGTGAGCCCCTTACTCTGTTTTAACTGGGTCTGAGGATTTGGTCTCATATAATTTTATTATTGATTACTGGTTATTGAAAAAATAAAAATTCTTTTGTACTTTCACTCTGCACTACCCACTGTTGCCAACTCTGTCAGTTATATTGAGCTTCCTGATGGTTTTTTTAGGCCCCAGCTCTTGGAGTCAGGTTATTACACAAGAATCTCAGCTTGTTTGTTTGTTTGTTTTTTAATTCAATTCTTCACCTTCATGGTTGTGAGGAGAAGTCTGAAAACATAACCCAGAAACTCTCAGAATCTAGAGGCAACCAAAATAAATCTGAAAAATATTACTTTTTAAAGTTCAGGACTTATAAGATACTCTTCCAGGTTCAGGACTTAAGATTTTTGAATGCTTAGGTTTGCCAACACTGTGCTCCATTTACTTTGAATGTTTTAGCCGCTCTGGAAAATAAAAACAGGCTTGTCAGTTTTAATTTTGGTTCTAGTTAGATTTACTTCCTCAGTTTCATGCCATTAGCAAAATGTTGTTGTCTCTGTGTGCATAAAAATAAAGGGGAATGTTAAATAAAGCTCTAAATTGTGTTTAAATATGTAAATATTTATGTGTATATTAGGATTATATTTAAATTAGGTTTTATAAAACCTTTTACTGAGAACCTGCATTATGGCATTATATTATGGTAAGATGATCACATCTCTTTCCTTATGGAATCCCCTATACAATTTAATAGAAAATGATATATAGGCTTCTTGGACCATCCATTGGCTATAAAAAGAATTATATCTCTGCTGTAAAATTATATAAGGTAGTTATTGAATATAAAAAGAATTATATCTCTGCTGTAAAAATATATAAGGTAGTTTTGGAAAAAAAAACTACAAAAGGATAATCTCCTCTATGAAATTCAATAGTGGTGGGTTATTTCAGGGCTTTTTTTTTTTTGGCATAACTTCTGCAGAACCCTATAAAAGTAGTTTGATGCCTATTAAATACCATATGGCAAATTTCTAAATCTTTAAAGAAAGAGGTGACATGTAATTGCTGATGAAAGAGAGACATGTATTGCTGTCCTGAATGAAAAAGCTTTGGCTATGTGAGCAATTCAAACTATTCTTCTTGACTAACGCTCTAATAACTTTAGCAAAGGTGAGACTTCAATACTGTATGCAGAGTAGAGGACTTTGTAACAGACCTGAAATGTACAGATGGTAATTCTTGAGTTTGCACTCTTTGAAGATGGAGGCCTGGTCTACACTACAGAGATAGGTCAATGCGAGGCAGCTTATGTTGACCTAACAGTGAAAGTGTAAACACTAAAATTTTGCACCTACTTATGTAGCTGCCCTGCTAGGCTGACTTAATAACTTCACCTCCACAAGAAGTGTAGAGTCAAGGTTAATGCAGTTAGGTTGACATATTGTCACTGTAAACACAGTGTTGCCTGCATTAACTGTTACTGGCTTTCAGAACCTGTTCAACAATTAGCACAGTTGGTAAAAGTGCTCCTGGTGAGGACACCCCCCCGCCAAAAGCTAGGAGAAAAGCATAGATACATGCAAGTAATGTAATTACTGTTGAATGCTGACATGAGTTAAGTCAATTAAATTGCACAGTGTAGACATGCCCTAAGTCACCAACATGGGAAGAATTATTAAGGAGGAAGAGAAACTTTCAGGTTCATTCCCCAATTATTACCATAAGAGACTTACTTCCTCTAAAGTGTGGCTCAGTCTCCTCCTGGATCCTGGTCTCTGCAGGGCTGGAGATTCCTGACTCATACTCTAAATCCCATAGCACTTCAAAGATCAACTTTGGGATGAATGATAGTTAATCAGAGGCTCCCGAGCTGTTCTGCTTCTCTCTCATCTCCTCCAAAGCTCAAAACTGAAACTAATACTGGTATCTTGTTTTCTCATACAGGCTCCCATTAATGGTCTGAGCAGCCTTGGTACATCACTGTTTCAGTACAGTTTTGGTCCTTCAGATCACCCCATGCAGAAGCATGAGCAGGAATTTCTAGCCCATTCTGTCTCCGTCCCTGACTCCCGACATACTACAAAATGGTGTTGGAGAGATCCAGTAAATGATGTTATGTGTTGTAGCCATAGGTTAGGATCCCATCTGGAGACTCAATCTTCAGTTCCAGAACCTGGCACGCTCCAAGTAGGGGGGTTAAAACAACAATAGTTATTCTGCATATAAATTCATTCTTTCTCTTTCCCCTTTCCTTTTTGGGTACACTCTCCAGCATTAATATCACAATATACCTTTTTGTAACTGAAATGAAAAGAGCCAGCACACTAATTACCCAGCTTCTGACACATCATTATCTATTCTAATGAAGACAATACTGAAATTCTGATGTCTGTCGAAGACTAATGATTCTCATCAGAATCTAATATCATAGAAGGGCACTATAATCTTTTAGAGGTTGCACCATGCTGCCTATTATAGCTCTTTGCTCCACCATCTTTCTAGAGATGTGCCTTCAATGATGGATTGTACATTATGTCTTATTTTTTTCAACCATCGACATTAAACTGTGCTTTTCTTCTGCAAGTATCAACTGATTATCAAATGCAGTCAATTATTTAAATAACAAATGTACCAAAATGTGTTTCTCAATTGTGCTTAAAAATGATAATGTAGCTATTAGAGAAGCAATCCCATTCATTCTTAATTGTAGCATTACCTCCCTGCTTTCTTGCACTGTAGCATAGCTCAATCACACAAAATCCGTGGCAGCCGTGTAGGAATGTATATATACTATTTAGTGGAGCTGGAGTGGGTTCTGTAGATGGACTTCTATTGTCCACCCCAAATAGTTATTTTTATCACCATTTAGGAATGAATTAGAATAAGATAATTTCTATAGTGATTTGACTCCCAACAGACAGATAGGGAAATTATAAACCATACCCTTCAAATACTGTCATGTGTATTTTATTATTATAGAAATACAATGTTAGGTTTTGGAAGTTGTTTTGTTTTTATTAACGCTCGGCAAACATCATAACTGGAGAAATTCACTTCCAGAAGTGCCCTTTTAAAAGGACTTCAGTGGGGCTGCGGTGCTACACAGGATTTGTGCTGGCCCTCTGCACAGGATTTAATTTAACCTAGTAAATTTAGATATTAAGCATAAAGCTTGGAATTATAAGTTAGGTTTTCATGTCAATTTAACTTGTATCCTGTGATTTGCAATACAAATTTTAAAAAGTCCTTTATGGAAAATTATGTTTCTCAGATAAAATGGATTGTAAGAAATTTGTGGCCACCTTGTCAAGCTAGTTTTGTTGTTTGCTTTCATATGTCTTTATGTGTAATACTATAATGCACTGAACTGAGCACATCCGGATTCTGACCTCAGCCCTGTCATAGCCCCTGGGCAAGTAAATTCATCTCTTTGTTCCTCTTTTCCTCTAGCTGTAAGGCTAATAATAAATTTCTGCTTCGTAAAAGGTTCTGAGGTCCAGAGATAAAGAGTACTGTCTAAGAGCTAGGTATTTATTATTATTTATTTACTCAATGTGTAAGGTTTGAGGCTTGTTTTCTGCAATAAGCAGCAGCAGCCATAATAGGTAAGCAGCAGCTATGAGCTAAGGAGAAGAGTTACATCCTCTGTCATGCATGAGTCATGAGGTAAGCTCGCCCCATCCCCCTTTGGAGGGGATGTCAAGGGGGTGACAAGGCTGTGAAGTGACCCCACAGTTGCAGTGTATCCAACTGACCTCTTCCCAGATATGTGACTCGAGGGAACAAGTCAGAGTGACTGCCATTGAGGCTGGGATGGTGTTGCCTAATGGTCAAAGTCAATGTGTCCCTAGTCAATAAATGCCTTTATGTCAAGGGAGTGCGGCCTGGTGGCCCAAGTCAGAGTCAGGGCTATGAGGCCTAGCAGCCGAAGTCACTTAGCACCCTTACTCCTGAGCTACAAGTGTAGCTGAAGGAAGCACAGTCCTCTGAAGCGTGAGGTTCAAGCAGAGAATTGCTGTTGCCTTAACAGAGGCGATAGGGGAGGGAAAGGACAAGGGGACATGGGCCTGTTTGACTCTACTGTGTTTTAGCCCAGGGTACTGTCCATGGTACAGTGGTCCCCTCCCAGGTCAGTGGTGATCGTGCCTCAACCCACTGACCTTCCACAGGAAGGAGGTATCACGCACCCTGTACCCCAGGGCCATTTCTTACCATTCCCATGGTTCTGTTATCTGGGGCTCCTTGTATCTTCCAAGTGCCCTGGCATCTGGATCTCCCTGCAGCCTGCAGCCTGTCGATGATGTGACCTGGGTCTACAGAGTCTCCAGTTTCTCTGCCTCCAGGCTGAAACAGCTTATGGCCAAGAGGTTCTGCTGGGCATCCTTCTTCCTTAGCAGTCTCTTCTGACTGAGCCGGCTATTCCTTTTATCCTAGGGCAACAGTTAAAGCATGTCCAGTAGGATTATGAGCTTGTGAACACGGGAGCACAAACAGGGGAGGTTAGAGGGAAGGAGTAGGTGGAGCCCTGAGAAGGAAAAGGAGGCAAAGGCGATTCCCTTGCTGAAGAAGCAGGGAGAGAGCGAAGCTTGGGAGAGTGAATTGCTAACTGAATTTTATCTTTCCCTACAGGTGATTTCTGTTATTTGTCAGTTAGTGTGAATTGCGACTGTGATTGTGTGAGGGCTGTTTGTACCATTGTTCCCTGCTCACCTTTGATCACCCTCAATCAGCCTTATGATCACCCTTTCCCTGTCTCCTTAACATGGGGCAAAGGCTGACCTAGGCAGAAAAGGCCTTAAAAGCCAGTGGCCGAGCAACCAGGGGGAACTTGCAAACAGGGGAGTTTGAGAGGGACTTGGTGAAGCCACAATGGTGAAGAGGAGCCTCACTGCTTGTGCCAGCACCGCTTCTGTCTCCTCCACCAGCGCCTGTCTCCAGACAGACATCCTGACCATGGATATCACTACCCAGATCCTGGTGTGGACTTTCAAGGACTGTGGCCTGCATTTCCCGCTCACAGACAACCAGGCTGGGGAGATGAATCAATGTGACAGGTGCTTTTTGGTGGAATCTCTCAGGAGGCAGATGAGAGAGTTACAGAAGGTATCTAAGCTCAGGAGTATCCATACCCTGGAGAAGTTCATCGACAGCATCCAAAAGGAGACATGCAAGAATGAGGATAATATCCACGTGCTGAACACTTCTGCGACACCATTGGAGAGGGATGGGATTCTTCTGGCACAAGGAGAACACTGGCAGCTGGTTACCTCTGGCAGCAGACAGTGCTCCACCCCTGCTCCCATCCCACCCTCCGTTGCAGAGAAGAACCATTACACACTGCAATTGGTGTGTTCACATAGCACTCTCATTTCAAAACAACAAAGGTTGTTTCGAAAAAAGAATTCTGCTGTTCACACGACGCACAGTTGTTTCAAAACAACGGGAACCTATTGTTTCGAAACAAGTTAAACCTAGTTTCTAGGTGAAACAACGTTGTTTCACAACTGTTGTTTCGAAACAAGGCAGTGCGAACATGTTGTTTCAGAACAAAGTGTTCCGAAACAACATTGGATCCTCAGCACCCTGGCCAGGGAACCCTCAGGACCTTGGCCAGGGTGCTGAGGGCTGTCCCTCAGCCCCAGAAAGGGGGTTGCAGCCCCAGAAAGGGGGCTGCAGGCTCCAGCGAGGTGGTGGGGGTGAACCCCTGCCAGGCGACTCAGCCCGCCGTCCGGGGGGCCGCCCCGGGCTGCGGGCTGAGCCGCCCAACGGCGGCTCACCACCCCCCCCACCGGTGGCTGTAGCCCCCTTTCTGGGCTGCAGGGTGAGGCACAGCAGTGGCTCACCCCCAGAGGGCTGCAGCCTCCTGCAGCAGGTAACAAAATAGCATGTTCACACTGTGAACATGCTATTTCGTTTCCTG